>JAJHZJ010000786.1:687500-1305000 GCA_023548195.1 Bettongia penicillata ogilbyi
CAACAGTTCTTTTTTTTAAATTTACTCTGGCAACTAGACTAGAGAAATGTTAAAAAATTAAATATGTCCCATTTCCTCCCATCAAGGAACTACAGCTTTGCCTCTGTGATCCAGGATAACCAAATCAGTTGGACTTCCTAAGTTTATTAGGAATAATTCTCTGACTAGGGGAAATACAATTTTATCACAAAACAAAAATGGGATCCAGCAGTGAGAATATCCAGGTAAGACTCAGGATGTCTACTAGTCCTACCACTGAAGAGCCCCACACCTTGGGCAAATTACTTAACCTTTCTTTGTCCCAGTTTCCCTATTTGTGAAATGGAGATAACAAGTCTTGTCTCATTTACCTCCCAGGCTTCTTTGAGGAAAAACTGAGATAACATAAAAGTGCTTTGAAAAGTTTGAAATCCAGTGTAAATATAAGGTAATTACCCTTCCTGTATCAATAGCCCATATTTACATACCCAGTTCAGGGAGAGCAATGGGCACATTTGATTGTGGCTGCGAAAATCTCACATCAAATTCCAAAGTTTAGCTTTGTGGTACAATGAGAGCATTCTCAATACATAATTAACTTATTTTTTCTCAAGATACTGTAAGCCTTGGAGTGAATTAAGAAAATCCAAATAAGAGTACGCCTGTCCTATCTCCAATTATTGTGATACCAGAGGAGAGTTGGTCCTTTGAGAATAAACTCTTGTCTTGAAGTGTTTAAGTTAATAAAAAAGATAATTCTGCATATTGAATGCAGTAAAAATATCCCAAGCATTGGGTAAGAAATTTGGACTCTGAGATAACCAGAAATCTGACTTTGATGACTGTTACTATGTTGAGTGTTTGCTTTAGCTATAAGTGCTCATCACTTTGACCTCTATTTCCTTGTGTGCTTGATCCCATAGAATTGGTCCTTGAGGTGAGATCCTAGGATAAGCAGACTGAGGGTGATTCTGAAGGCATTGGCATCTTCCTTGCAGGAAGTGTTCAGTGAGGGAGAGGAGAGCAAAGAAAGAGAGCAAGTGAGAAAAATACTATCAGAGAGTGATACTCCCCAAGAAATTGGAAGGGAAGCAGGTAAAAAGAGGGAGAAAGTAAGTATGTCCAACTCTTTAGCTCAAAGCTAGAGGTTGATGGGATCACTTTGCCCAGAAATTAAAATCCACTAAGTAAGCACACAGATCACCAAGACAAAAGATGCGTCTGGTGCAGAATCGATGTTCTTCATGTGAAGATCCTAGCCCCAAACTACCCTTCTGAACTAATTATATAACATTTCCATTTCCACACTCTGTGGTCTAGTGTACTAGTCAAATTGGCCTTTTTCTTTTCTTTTCCTCACTTCACTTGACCATCACCAGCATTGGCACTGGCTGTCCCCCATGCCTAGAGCTGAATCCTTTATTTTCCTTCAAATCTGTTCTCAAGGGACACCTTCTACAGACTTTCCCAGTCCCCTCCACTGCTAGTGTCCTCCTTCTTTAAGTATGTTTGTATTTCTTTTGTTAATATTTTTATGCAACTCATTTATATATGTACTATCTCTCTCAAAATAATTTATCAAGGGAGGGAATTGAAGGAAGAGACAGTTTCATTTTTTTGTCTCTGTCTTCAGTGCTTAGAAATTTATTAGGCATTTAGTTGATAATATTTTCAATTTGTGACAGGTTTTATGTATGATCTAATCCAATCCCTTCATTTTACAGAGAAAAAAAATGAGGCCTAGATTGGTAAAGACCACATAGCTAACTGAGTTGGAATAGAGTTTCTTGCACCTTAGACAAGGACAATGAAGTGCATCTTGGGCAAAATAGGTTAGGGGATAGAACAGAAAAATGAAAAAGAGACCTTGGACCTTTGGAAATGAGATGACCACCCTGATAGCATAAGATTTCCATATTTTATTTTAGGAAACACTTGGGGTTAAAAGGAAGTTTCAAGTGTCTGAGGTCGAATTTGAACTCAGGTCCTCTTGATGTCAGTTCTGGTGCTCTATCCATTGGGTTACTAAATGCCCTGAAGCATACAAGGACACTGTTGGGAAGGTAATTCTAAGGGGAAGGGCTTTGACTTGGATCACTGAATGTTAATTCTAACTACCAGGGGATTACAAGAACTGTCCAATGTGTTCTCTCCGTTTTGGATTACTTGTGATTCTGACAGTGAGGCAGGCTATAAACCTAGATCTCTCAACCCACTGTCCTTACTTCCCTGCCTCTCATCAGTGAGTAGATAGTTATTCCTCCAACATGTGACTTCTTCATGTACAAGTGGGCAGAAGATTAACTCTTCCCAGCAATGAGGACCATAATAAATGATGAATTCTGAGGAAACAGGATTTAGTAATGACTTCCCGGCAGCTCACTGATAAGTCAATTTCAGCCTGATAAGTTTCTCTCTTGCTGTCTCCAGAAACCACTTTGATTCAAAGGCAGAGAAAGCAGCAGTTGCGACAAAAAACAGCTTCTTACAGCCATAAAAGCAAAGAACGTTCACCTGAAATGGGCTGACTTTTCTCCTTTGAAAAAGAATTTGACTGATTTTGGTTCAAAAAACCAGGCTTTTCTTTTTTGAAATTGCTAGAACAACAAACATGCTTTTTTCCTGGCATTTGGCTGTGATTAAAAACTCCGCACGGGTTGACCACTGGGAGGCGGCAAGAGATAATATTACATTTCCAGGATCTGCTATTGACTTTTCCCATACCTAACCCTCCTCCTTCCCCACAAAATGAAACGATATGATAGTCAACTACTTCAGATATATCCCTTTGTGCAGATTAAATTGGATCTTGGCTGCCTGTCCATAATTCTGAGTTTCAAAGGCCAATTTCTTAGTATAATTGAAAAACACTACATACATTTCATATTCATTGAATCAATATTTTTTGTGAAATTTATATTAAATTGAACACTTTTAAAAGGAGTAGCAGGGAGAAAAGTATTTGCTCATCATAATTAAGTAATTAGACCATATTATAACCATAGACATGCATAATCTGCTCATGGCAAAAAAAAAAAAAAGATTTCAACAGCCCTTTAAAATTATCGTATCCAATGAGAAAATAGGTTATTTTTTAAAATGCCATTTTTAACTGTTTTCCTGAAGTTTGACTTGAAAGACTTGAATCTAAGAAGTAGAGACAGATTAGGATAATCACGAAGCAAAAGAGGTTTTTTAAATTTATAATTACCCACGGATATCATTTTTGGAATACAGTGTCGAGGAGAAAAAGCATTTGGTTTGGTACAGAGGACGTAGATTTAAATCCCAGTTTTGCCACTTATTCCCTGTGTAACTTTTGGCAAGTTAGTTGATATCTCTGAGGTTGTTTTCTGATATGCAAGATGTCTTTGAACTGGCTGTCTTCTTTCAATTCTAAAGACATGATTCAATGACATAAAAAGGTGCTTGGCGCATCTTTCCCTACCCACCCATGCAGTGCACCTCCCCTGGAGCCCATCCGCAGAGGCTTTACTAACAGAAAACTAAATGCTTGAAAGAAAGGAACATAGCAAAGTTGTACACAGCTTCCTTCTAGGGCCATATTTTGAGCCCTTCGAATATTATCCCTTAAAGATTTCTTCTGCTGAGGAGGCACCCCTTTTCCTCCAGTTACAATGACAGAATCTCACTTTTTTTTTTTAAATTTCTTTCTACCTTCCCTCTGATTTTCCTACCTCTCTTTTTGTTTTGTTCCCTTCACTTTGCACCATCCCCATGCAGTTCTTTCCTGGCAAGTGTCAAAGACAAAAATCACACACTGGGTTCTTTGTATCCCTACCAGTCACCTCTGAATGTAGAGGATGTCACAAACAGGAATGTGAAACTATGCTGGAAAAAGAGGCCCATGGTGAGATTTGCTGGGAGCACCTCTTTCACTCTGATTAGGGAATCTGGCTTGCCTCAGATTAAACAATCATGTAGGTCCATAGATTTAGACCCAGATGGGACCTGAGAGATCCCCCCATCCCCACCCTATTTGACAGATAAGGAAACTGAGACCTAGGAAGGTGAAGGGACTTGCCAAAGGTTACACAGACATCTAAAGTCTGAGGACCATAGATTTTGGAGTTGGAAGGGACTTCAAATCTAGTTCAACTTCCTTGTTCTACCTTATTTTTGCTGGGAATCAGGCTTCCATTTCCAACCATTTCCATACCATCCACTCCTTTCTGACTCTTCTTTAAATGTTTTCTCTCTCCCATCTCCTCTTCCCCCTTAAAATATAAACTCTTTGAAGACAGGGACTTGGTTATATTCCTTAGGTTTAGCACACAGTAAATAATAAATGCTTTCTCCTTCTATCTAGTGCTATAGATATAGTTTATATAGATATAATGTTAGCCAAATATTTGACAAAGTCTCTCAAGTTGGTCTACAAAAGATGAAAAGTGGAGGGCTAGACAATCATACTATTAGTTGCCTTGGAAGTGGTTAAATGGTTTTAAATAAAGTGTAAAGCACAGTTGGAATCAGAGAGGAACTAGACATTGGTGTGGAAAGAGTCCCCCACACCTCTTAGGGGTTGGAGCATTCCTAACAATCAATGATGCAGATTTCAGTTCCTAACATGCTTGGTAGATGGTCCTCATGAGTTTCTATGAATGAAAATCACCCAGTGATCAACCTTGTGATGTTACTTTCTCAGAACTTTGACTTCTTGGTTCCTGAGTTTCCAAAGATTTGTTCTGTGAAGTTTGGATTCAGTCAAAGGGCTGCACTTGAGGACCTAGAGGGCCACACTTGGCCTCGAGGCTACAGGTTCCCCACCCCTGGTATAAGATACCATCAATAAACTCTTCACATTTTAGCAACTTGGAGTAAACTTTTTTCCTCCACTCCACCCTAATTATGGCAGCTGGGTGGCTCAATGAATTGAGAGCACCGGGCTTGGATTCAGGGCCTGAGTTTATTTTCTGCCTCAGAAACTTACTCATTGTGTGACCTTGGGTAAATCACTTGACTTCAGTTTTCTCAACTGTTCAATGGGGAGAAAAATAATACATGGCTGTTGTACGGATCAAATAGACTAATATGTGTGTATGTATGTGTGTATATATATGTATATATATATGAATTTTTAAACCTTAGAAACACTAAACAAATTAAAAATAATCTATAATAATTATATTGATATAATTTACATATTTATAAATATATAATTTATATAATTATAATTGTTCTTCTTGTTATCGTGGCCTTCCAGACATGAAGTATACACACAGTCTATATTTTGTGTGTTTGTGATCATGCGCACCATTTAGTACTTAGAGATTCTAAACAACTATCTGGCACACTGATGCTCCTTAGTTTCTTCATCAGAAAAGAAAAGAAAGGGAAACCTCCCACAGTGCTTGGGCAGAAAGTTGGTATTCAGCATGTTTTCACAGCCTAGCAGGTGGGGACGTGGGATTGTGAGCCAGAAGAAGCACACGGCACAGAGAACTTGAAAGCAGGTATCTGTTGTTTGTCTGCAGGCAATTCCCTGCCCCTCTCCCTCCAAGGGGCAGGGAGAGCAGGCACGCTGAGTTTATACCAGGGGAATTGACTGCTGGCAGGTTTAAAAATTAGATGGGAATTTTGTGGCAAGAACATAAATCTATACTTATTGAGTATGAGAGATAGGAACCATGGACTTCTGTAGGGAAAAATCTTGCTTTTCAAAATTTATTTGAATTTGCCATCTTGGGGAAGGGAGGGAAGGTTCAGGCACTGAGCTGTGAGGGTAGGACCATGGGTGCTGTTTGTGTGTTCTTGGGAGAGTAGCATCTGCGAAACTGCATTAGTGAGGTTAGATCAAGGCTTCATTATGGAGACCTGGTTGTGTGAATATATCCAAAGGAGAGGGCCAATCTACTTACTGTCCCCGAATGTTAATGATCTAAGACACTCACACACTGATGGAGCTGTGAATCGGTTCCCCTGTTTTGAGATACAATTTGGATTTATACTAAATAAGGCAATGAAGTATACATATGCTTTGACTCAGCAATGCCATGCCTAGGCAGATAACCCAAGGAGGTCAATGCCATAGAGAAAGGTCCTATGTATATAAAACTATTTTTACCTGTGCTCTTTGCAGTAACAAAGAACTAGAAGTAAAGTTAGTGCTATAAATTGGAAAATATAATATAGGGGCAACTAGGTGATGCAGTAGATAGAGCTGACACATCTGAATCAGGAAGAACTAAATTCAAATGTGGTCTCAGATACAAACTATGTGTCTCCAGTCAAGTCACTTAACCTCTGCTTTCCTCAGTTTCCCCAACTGTAAAAATGAAGCAAAAAAAAAAATAGCACCTTCTTCCCAGGATGGTTGTGAAAGTTGAATGAGACATTTATAAAGTGTTTAGTACAGTGTAGCCCATCATAGGCACTATAAAAATGTTAACTATTATTATTCTTATCAGGCAACCAGTGGGTACTGTGGATAGAATGCTGGGCTTGGAGTCAAGGAGACCCACTTTCAAATCTGACCTCAGATACTCACTAACTGTGTGACACTGAGCAAGTCCCTTAATCACTATTTACCTCAGTTTCCTCAACTATAAAAATGGAGATAATTGTATGTACCTCCAAGGGTTGTTGTGAGCATAAAATATTTATAAATCACTTAACATAGTGTCTGCCAGAAAATAAAGACTATATAAATATTATTATTAGTAGTAGTATTAATATTAATATTATTTGGATATAAGAAGGGACAAATAAACAGAATCAAGAGAAATTGGGGAAAAGCTATATGAACTGATGTGGATCAAAATCAACAGAACCATAAGGCCAAGGGATACCAGGACCATGACAGAGAAAAGAAAAATGGAGAAAGACTCCCAGATTCTAACATGATGATCTGAAGTTAAATAGTCACTGAAAAAGTGTAGTAAGGATCATATCTCCCAGTGGACTGTAGGTATGGAATGAGGCTTACTTTTTCAGACATGGCCAGTAAGTTCATTTGGTTTATTTGATTGGACTTATTTGTTACAAGGGTTGTCTCCACAGGGGAGAGGATAGGTGGAATATTGAGAAATGACAGGGATGATGATAAAAAAATAACACTGGAAAAAGAAAAGCATGCCATGAATTCTTATATCTGGAATAACCTCCCCCATGTCCTCTAAGTAGCAAAATCCTTGCCATTCATTTTCTGCCAAGATAGCACCAGAGGGCAAGAAAAGTCCCCTTTCTTTGGGTCTCACGTATGAGACAGAGGCCAAGTTAAAGATAACAATGGAAAGAAGAGATTTTGGAAACTCTGCCACTGTTCACTGCCACGTAAAGAAGAAAACCAACGAATGCACAATTTCCAGTGATCCAAGGTATTTCTGGTTTGTGGACAATTCATATGCCCCTAGAAAGTAATCCTAGGAGGAGTGCAAAGGTTCATTGTGCCATTATTAAATACCCTATGACTCCCAAGTCAGCTATAAAGAATACTGATAACAGCATAGCCCTGGTGCTTGTTCATGGAACTAATGATCATGATAGTAACAGATCTAGAGATGAGGCTATCCGTGTTAACTCCCTTATTTCACAGATGAGGAAAGTGAGACCCCAAGGATTAAATGACTTGGCCAGGGTCACACGGCTAGTGAATACCTGAGGTGGAGTTTAAACTTTGTCTTCCTGGCTCTGAACCCACTGCTATCTAGTTAATGTGCCACTGCTCTGATGGGTATGAGAGAAAAAGCCCCACATCTCCCAGAAATCCTCTTTTGGGGCAAGAGGGAGGAGCCCATCAGACTCCATGGGAGCATACCCTAACCATCCCCACCTTGATCTCCACCCACTCAGATTCTTCCATGATGAATGATCTCCTCTTCTCATTAAGAACCCCTGCCCCTGCCTTCTGGTGCACTCCAAGAACCACTGGCCTTTCCATCCACCCCACCTTGGGGATGGAACTCTCAGTTCTTCTACATGTGTTGTTTCCCCCAATTAGAATGTGAGTTCTTTGGGATTGAGGACCGTCTCACTATTCTTTTTATATTTCCAATGCTTGGGGATTAATAAATGTCAGAACTTGATCAATACATTTATTTTAGCTCTATCAGATTTGGCTGGGACTATGAAGCTCTGGATATGTCCGACAAATCCATCAAAGCCATGTGCTTACAGTCTGTTCCATAGACAATACAGTTTTCTACCACCCACCTCCTCAATTCTGTCCATACTTCACTTTCTTTGACCACTCTGCTACGAATCTCTCCATTACAGCTATATCCTCCTTTACCTCCTCCTCCTCCTCCTCCTTCTCTCTCTCTCCACCTCTTCTCATATTTATGTGGCACCTATTTACAAATACGTGCTTGATCTGCATAACAGTTATTTGAGATTACACTCCTTCCTCCTTTTGTAGAACAAAGACTAGGGTGACTCGTCCATTCAGATAGAATTTCTGTGGTGGGATTTAAGCTGGGGTCATCCTGATTCCAAGTCTCTCTAATCAGTCATTGCTTCTCCTAATTTAGCTGCAGATTTCTAAATAATCAGCAAGAGGTGTCCTCACCCCCTGAAATGCTCAGTTAAGTCACTACCATCAGGGCAGCTATGCTTCAGAAGGGCCTGCAGTGCTACTTCTCAGAGAGAGAGGTTCCTCAGGGTACCAGGGATGGTGTTCTTTGGATAACGAATTGGACATTACATGCTTTACAAAGTTTCATTTTATGGATTGGATTTTAATCCCATGTGATTGCTATAAATGGGGGGGGTAACAACAGTTGGGCTCCTTAGAAGCTCCATTTTATTCTCTAAATTGCTTTCTTAATACATATCATTGCTCAGAAATGCACTTGAAATTTCTCTCTGCTCTCTTAGGCTATCTGTGAAGTTTTCCGTTAGTTCCCAAGTTGGGGCCCCTAGTGGGGGCTTCCCTCAATCCGTGTTTTGGGATTCTTCCATTCAGGACATGATGAAGAGCCTGGGCTTTGGATGAATTCTCCCCTTTTTGCAATTTGAATGAAATCCTTTTGGCGCAGCTGTGGAGAGACAGTTCTTAAATAAAATCCTTTCTCCTGTGCTAACAATTCACATAGCATCCACATCTCTCGTTTTCACTCAGGGTCAGCCAGATGAGTCCTGGGATCCTTGTCTTAATCCATTTTTAAAAAATCTTGATTTGCAAGTGCTCATCACCAAGGCACTACTCAGCTATTAAGTATCAATCCTACTTGGTATTCCTTCTTCATTCCTGTATTAACAATCACCTTCTAATGATATGGGAACTACTTGTAAGTGACCTAAGGTAAATTATTGTATTCTGAATCCATATAGAAGGCATAATCAGGCCAGTAGGAATGAGAACACTTTTTTCATTCTTATTCCCTTAAGTTTAAATAGCTTTTCCTTTACTGGAGCCACGTACATTTCCCCAGTCAGAGAAGACATCCACTTTCTGAATTTCTTAATCTCGAAAGGGCTGATGTCTTTTTCTTTTCTTTTTTTTTTAAAGGAATGTTTGAAGTTCAGCATCTTTGTGAAAGATTTCAGGGTCAGACATGGTGTTGAAATTTTGTAACTTTTCGTACTTTGATACCATGATGGATCCATTATCTCACTGACTGAGGAGGGCACTCTTTCCAACTCTAGAGATGCACCCCCCTCCCTGCCTTCTCATTTTTGTCCACAGACATCTGTAAATTCTCAGTGAGGATCTACAAGTGGGCACCCTTTGGTTCTTTGACTACTTTTTGAGATTCTATGTAGCATGACGGTCATCCACTCATTTTGTATTCTCACTTCATGACCAACCTTACTATTGAGGAAATGATGTGGTACAATGGGAAAAAAAGTCAAGAGTTTGGAGTTATGGAACATGAGTTCAAATTCTGGGTGTGCCTTTTATTGGTTCTATGGTTTTGGGGGCCAACTCCATTAACCTGTATGGGACTCAGTTTCCTTATCTGTAAAATGAGAGGATTTGACCTATATGACCCTTACATTCTCTTTTAGCTCAAGATGGAAGATTCAGCTGTACATTTATGACTAGGTATTCTCTCTCTTTTTCAGTAACAAATGTTCTCAACAATTTCTATTAGTACATTTGAATGGAGGAAGAGATTGACTGAAATTGGATTTGGGAAATTATATAGAATATTAGATATTTGGTTTCTCTTTTGCAAAATGAAACAGTAGAATTAGGTCAAGTTGTGTCAAGTCAACAAGCATTTATTAAGTGCTATAATGTGCCACCACTGTGCTAAGGGTTTAGATTACAAAGAAAGGTAACGCCCCCACCAAAAAAACCCAAAATAAAACAAATCACCATCATAACAAAGCCTTCTCTACTCTCAAGGAGCTCATAGACCATTGGAGGAGACAACATGCAAATAAAAATGTACAAATGAAATATACATGGATAAGTCAGAGATAATTTTTAGAGGGAAAACACTAAGATTGAGCATTTATGATACGAAACAATATAATGAAGCATTTATTAAGTATTATTATTATTATTATTAAGTAACTATGTGCCAGTCTGCTGACACACCTATCATTCCAAGCTGTTTGCTACTGTAAAAGCTCATTTTTCACACACTAGGATTCTCCTACTCATGCCACAAGGCTGTCCATAAGGCAACATCTTGTCTTTGATGAAATAAAACTGGAGTTGACCCAAGAGGCAACGGAAAGGTACACGGTACATTTAAATTGACTGCAATATAATTACCAAATCGGTTCTAGGTTTTACGCATTATAGTTAGGTCTCAATGAATTCAAATAATAAATCCTCCAAAGTGGTCCTATGTACTTGAATTCATACTATTTAAAGTTGTAATTATGAAAAATATGGCAATTAGTTCCAGCCCAATGGAAATATGCAATGTGAATTTGAACAATGCATCTCTTCTGTCATTTGCTGAAATTTCTGCTGGCTATGTTTTCTCCATTTTAGGGACCTGGTAACGAACAATGTAATATATATATATATATATACACATACATATTTATGTATATGTGTACACTTATGTATATATAAATATGTATTTGTTTCAAAGATACAACAACAATAAAAATAGAAAACACTTTCTCCAACACCTAGGGAGAATAATTTTTCCAATATCTCCTTGATCTGGGAGGAGAGGGCAATAGACTCATATAGGTTAATAGATTAGTTCCTACATAGCATTGATCCCTCCAAACACATGTCCAAAATTAGCATCAATGCCAATTTTTCTGGTCTAGAATCTGAGAACTCTCATTTTTCAAAGCCTTACTATTGGGCTGACTGCAACATCCCTCCTATGTTCATGGACTCCCAGACTCATGGTCTGAGCTCCTGGGCTGGATCACAGACTGTACTACTGATGCCTATGAAAGAAGAGAATGGAAGAAGAGGATACAGATTCAGGTTTAGTTTCATAAGGGCTGCATGGTGTTGAGATGAATGAAGGGAAGGGTGAAGAGAGAGGGTCTAAGTTTCTCTTCCCTTTGTGGATAATGTGACTGAGGGAGTCATCATCTGTCTAAGATACAAAAAGCACAGAGTTCTCACCAGGTGCTAAGTCAGGCTGTTTTAAAGAGACTGGAAGTTCTGGCTACTTAGCCAATGGAAAAAAATGTTGCCTCCATTCATCTAGTCAAACTGGAGTAGTTCAAGAATCCATTGACTTTTAACAACATGGTAATTGTATGTGGGGAATTTGTGGAAGGGACTGGTGCTACATCCTGAAAACATTATTAATAATTAAAACTAGTCAGGAATGGAATGGATTGCCTTGTATAGTAGTAATGTTCTCTCATTAACTGGGAGTCTTCAAGTTGACCACTTTTATCTGATGCTATAAAGGGGATTCTTGGTTAAGGACAGATTGGACTAGATGATTGAGTTTCTATGATTTTTCTAGCTCTGAAGCAAAGACCTTAAATTGGATTTCAGAAGATTAATGATGAAACAATGTATCCACCTCTTGACAGAGAGGTGACAGATTCAGGGTGTAGAAATTCACATTTATTCTTTGGACCCAGCCAATGAAGTAATATGTTTTGGTTAAATAGCATTCATTGCAAAGAATTTGTTTTCTCCTTCCCTTCCCTTCCCTTCCCTTCCCTTCCCTTCCCTTCCCTTCCCTTCCCTTCCCTTCCCTTCCCTTCCCTTCCCTTCCCTTCCCTTCCCTTCCCTTCCCTTCCCTTCCCTTCCCTTCCCTTCCCTTCCCTTCCCTTCCCTTCCCTTCCCTTCCCTTCCCTTCCCTTCCCTTCCCTTCCCTTCCCTTCCCTTCCCTTCCCTTCCCTTCCCTTCTTCCCTTCCCTTCCCTTCCTCCATTTCCTCTGCCTGTCTTCATTGTCTGACATTTTCTCCATCTCCTGGCTTCCTTGCCTTCTGTCAAGTCTCAGCTAAAATCCTGCTTTCTATGTGGAGATGTTACTTATCATTTTTAATGCTGTTATTCAATTTCATCCTACTCTTTGGGACCCCATTGGAGGCTTTCTTGGCAAAGATAATGGAGCGGTTTGACATTTCCTTCTCTGGCTCATTTTACAGATGAGGAAACTGAAGTAAATAGAGGGAAGTGAGCTGCTTAGGGTCACACAGCTACTAAGTGTCTGAGACCAGATTTGAACTCAGCAGTCTTCCTGATTTAAGGTGCCACCTGGCTGTCCATTTTAATGATAGAGTCTTTGTAAAATTATCTCTAATTTATCTCATGTATGTATACACACACACACACACACACACACACACATATATATGTACATAACTTGTTTGCAAATAGTCACTTATGTATAGTTTCCCCCATTAGGCTATGAGGTCCTTGAGAACAGAGACTATCTATTTTGCTTTTCTTTGTGTTCCCAGTATTTAGCACAGTGCCTGGCACATAGTAGGTGCTTAATTTAAATTGCTTATTGACTTGACTATTACAACTATTACTACCATTCTTTTCAAAATACCATAGTAATTTCTAAGAAGAAATAACACCAGAGGCTTATGTAGTAGTTTATCAAAAATGAATGGACAGTGATCAAGGTTTCTTACCCATCTGTGTCTCCATGATCATTCGATGGCCTATCTTTTTTTTTTTTAATATTTTAATATTTATTTATTTATTTAACTTTTTACATTCGTTTTCACAAAATTTTGGGTTCCAAATTTTCTCCCCTTTTATCTCCGCCCCCCACCCCAATACACCAAGCAATCTAATTTTTCCTATTTCCAATCTGCCCTCTCTTCTGTCATCCCTCCCTTCTCTTGTCCTCATCTTCTCTTTTCTCCTGTAGGGCCAGATGACTTTCTATTCCTCATTGACTGTATGTCTTCTTTCCTAGTAGCAACAACAATACTAAACAGTTCTTCCTAAAACTTTGAGTTCCAAATTCTCCCCATCCCTCCCTCCCCACCCATTCCCTTTGGGAAGGCAGGCAATTCAATATAGGCCATATCTGTGTAGTTTTGCAAATGACTTCCCTGATAGTTGTGTTGTGTAAGACTAACTGAATTACCCTCCATCCTACCCTGCCCCTCATTGTTTCTCTTCTGTCTTTTGATCCTGTCCCTCCTCAAGTGTTGACTTCAAATTGCTCCCTCCTCCCTTTGCCCTCCCTTCTATCATCCCCCCCTTGCTTATATCCTTCTCCCCCACTTTCCTATACTGTAAGATAGATTTTCATACCAAAATGAGTGTGCATTTTATTCCTTCCTTTAGTCAAATGTGATGAGGGTAAACTTCTTGTTTTTTTTTTTTTTCTCAGCTCTCCTCTTTTTCCTTCCACTAAAAAGTCTCCTGCTTGCCTCTTGAATGAGATATAATTTACCCCATTCCATTTCACCCTCTTTCCTCCCACTACATTTCTCTCTCACCATTTACCTTGATTTCTTTTAAGATATGGTCCCACCCTATTCAATTCACTCTATGCTCTCTGTCTCTGTATGTGCGTGCATGTGTGTATGTGTGTGTGTGCAAGCGTGTATGTGTGTGTGTGTATGTGTGTGTGTGGTCCCACCAACTACCCAGATACTGAAAAATTTTAAGAGTTACAAATATTGTCTTTCCATGTAGGAATGTAAACAGTTCACTTCTGGTAAGTCCCTTAAGACTTCTCTTTGCTGTTTACTTTTTCATGCTTCTTCTCATTCTTGTGTTTGAAAATCAAATTTTCTTTTCAGCTCTGGTCTTTTCATCAAGAATGCTTGAAAGTCCTCTGTTTCATTGAAATACCGTATTTTCCCCTGAAGTATTATACTCAGTTTTGCCGGGTAGGTAATTCTTGGTTTGAGTCCTAGCTCCTTTGACTTCTGGAATGTCCTATTCCACATCCTTCGATCCCTTAATGTAGAAGCTGCTAGATCTTGAGTTATCCTGATTGTATTTCCACAATACTGGAATTGTTTCTTTCTAGCTGCTTGTAAGATTTTCTCCTTGACCTGGGAGTTCTGGAATTTGGCCAAAATGTTCCTAGGAGTTTCTCTTTTTGGATCTCTTTCAGGTGGTGATCGATGGATTCTTTCAATACTTATTTTGCCCTCTGGTTGTAGAATGTCAGGGCAGTTTTCCTCGATAATTTCATGGAAGATGATATCTATGCTCTTTTTTTGATCCTGACTTTCAGGTAGTCCCATAATTTTTAAATTGTCTCTCCTGGATCTATTTTCCAGGTCAGTTGTTTTTCCCATGAGATATTTCACATTCTCTTCCATTTTTTCATTCTTTTGGTTTTGTTTTATGATTTCTTGGTTTCTCAGAAAGTCATTAGACTCCATCTGTTCCATTCTAATTTTGAGAGAACTATTCTCTTCAGTGAGCTTTTGAACCTCTTTTTCCATTTGGCTAATTTTGCTTTTGAAAGCATTCTTCTCCTCATTGGCTTTTTGAACCTCTTTTGCCAGTTGAGTGAGCCTATTTTTCAAGGTGTTATTTTCTTCAGCATTTTTTTTGGTCTCCTTTACCAAGGTATTGACCTGTTTTTCATACTTTTCTTGCATCTCTCTAATTTCTCTTCCCAGTTTTTCCTCCACTTGTCTAACTTGCTTTTCAAAATCCTTTTTGAGCTCTTCCAAGGCCTGAGCCCACCCGACATCCCCCTGGGATGTCTGGGGTACCGAGGCCCCGCCCTCCACATCTTTCCCTGATGGCAAGAATATGTCCTCGTCGTCATCAGATCCGAAAGTCGGGATCATTTGCATCTGTTCAAAAAAACTCTCTATAGTCTTATTTTTCTTCCCTTTTCTAGGCATTTTCCCAGCCAGTTACTTGACTTCTGAGATTCCTGTCCACCCCCGCCTAGATCCGCCCAGCTAGTGCTTGGGGTCTGAGATTCAAATGGGCTTTCCACGGCAGGCGCCACTGCTATTCAGTGTGAGCTTTAGTTCTGGTGCTGGGGTGGGGGCAGGGCCACCTCCCAGGCTCAGTTCCTCAGGGGCTTTATGCAGAGACCTTCAGAAATGTAGTGGGTGGGGCAGAGCCGTCTCCCAGGCTCAGCTTCTTCAGGTGGTTTATGCAAAGACTTTCAGTAATGAAGATCCTGCCTGCTGCTGGTGGAGTCCTTGGGCGCTGCGGCCACGCCACTGCTGCCTCTACCGCCACCCCTGCCTCTGCCTCTGCCACTTCCTGCCCCTGCCTCTGCCTCCTCAGCTTTCTCCCAAGGGGGCCTGAGCCACGGAGACACCCCGTTCTCCTCTTGTCCAGCCCAGCCATCTCTCTCACTGACCTGTAGAGTCTGTGGGCAGAGGGACCTTCCAGGCTACTGGAGGTTCCGTCCCTGAAGCCTGCTCGGATCAACTTCTCTGGGGCTGTGGCCAGGGCAGCGCTGGGGTCGGGTCCACTTTCTGGGGCATGACAGATCCTGGGAATGGCTCTCCAGGGCTCTCTGGATCGGAAATCTCTTCCACTATGTTTCTGCACCCCCTGCAGTGATCCAGAACTTCTGGGGAGCTCTTTTTATGTTAAATCTATGGGCTGTGGGTTCGGAGCTCTTATACATGCGTCTTTCTACTCCGCCATCTTGACTCCGCCCCTCGATGGCCTATCTTTTAATGTTATATTGTGAGTAGACTCTGTATGTGGCTTTAATTGTCAGGTTTTCCCTCCCATTCAGTTCAGCACACATTTAATTAAGTGTTTACTATGTGCAGGAACTTTTTTCAATACTAAGGATGCAAAGAAGGGTAAAGATAAAGCAAACATATAAATAGTCAAAATGAAAAATAGTTCTTGCCCCACTCAATGCTTATGTCCTATGGGGAGGACACAACCTTGAAAAAATAAACTAGAAGTTCTTTGAGGGAAGGACTCTTTTTGACTCTTTCTCTATCCCTAGCACTTAGCACGGTTCCTGGGACATTGTAGGTGTTTAATAAATGTTTATTGATGGAGTGATTGATAAATCAATGCAATATGCTTTTCAGAGGAAGAAATTCCTGGAGGGATCAAGAATGACAACATAGGAGATGGTGTTTGGGATGAAGTTTGAAAGTCTCTTACCTAAGAGGAGGATATGAGGAGGGTGTACATTCTAGTTATGTATTGGTATGCAAAGGCATAGAGCTGGGAGATGGGACACCAAGGCGACAGAGAATGGCCAGTTTGGCTAGAAGGGAGAATGTGTGAAATATCTGGAATAGTAAGCTAGAGTCAAACAGTGAATTTTGTGTTTTGGCCTGGCAGCCACTGAAACTTGCCACTTGGCTTAAAAGTAAATAATTCTCATCACCAGAATGAAATTTATATAATTAAGAAGGGGATAGGCAAGTCTTGAACATGATCCAACTTCATTACTTTAGAAAGTTTGATGGAAACAGACAGCTTCGCCATATTAATCAAACGTTTTCATTCAGCATACCAACAAACTCAAAGAGAGTTGATCACCCTATTGCATCATACCATTCTCACATCGATCAAAAACCATTTTCCTCTGTGAAAGGAGGGATGAAATAACCTTAGAATACCAGCCACTGGAGGGACAAAGACTGGTAGCTATGATGGCAGGTGCTAAGGGGTCAAGAAGCTGGACTTTAGCTCCTCATAGGTACATTCAAGATGCATAGCTTCCTAGGTGAAAGATACTTTAATTATTCTCAAGGTAACATTAAGTCAGGGTTTGGAACAGATACTGGAAACATGATAAGAATCTGATATATTTTCCCCTAAGAAAGATGATCTTGGACTTATAGATGCAGTTGTATGATTTGTTGAACAGCATAAACCAATTGATATTTTTTAGTTAAATGCTTTGAATCAAGGGAAAAAAATAATGCCAAATGAGTGGGAAAAAAACCCAAAAAACAAAACCCCACACTGCTGACTCACAGATGTGTGAACAAGATGTTTACACCAGCTGTGCACTAAAGAAAGTTATTGCAAAGCTATCCATTTTCTATTTTTGTTTTTTAGCGATTTATCAGTTGGATTCATCACTATTGTGAAAGGGAATATAACTTGGAAAGTTGAGAAAACACGTAGCTACTGCATGTCCCTGTACAACATAAAGTAAGAACCCTACTCAGAGCAGCATTCTCTCATGCATTTAGGAGACCCTATTACCTCGACTTCACATTATGCCTGTTCATGGAGCCCAGGTGTTCACAATAAAGACAACAGAAAAGATACAACAAATGTAGGCCCTGGAAGAAAGAAAAAAAATATACTTTCTAGACAAATTACTCCCCTAAGTAGGGCTTTAACAAAAATCACCATAACACATGATGATATGAAATTCTCAGGCTCCCCTGACACACTTTTCCAAGGATCTACTGCTTTTATTCATCACAGAAGTTCACAGGACTTTTCAGAGTTTCGTTAAAGTTTATCTGAGGTAAGCCAATGAGCCATCACACACAACTCGTTTATGGGGATGATGTCAATAAGTGCTCTCATAATGTTTGCACATTTAGCTTTTCAGAAGGTTGGCTAAGCTCAGTGTTTTCTTCCCAAGAAAATCTCCAGAAGGTTATTAAACAGAATTCAAGCCAAAATATTTAAATACATTCATGAAAATAGGATCTTTCAAGATCAACAGCTTTAGAATTCTAGGGACCTCTTCCTTTTTTTTAATGAACAGATTTTTAAACCTGTTTTAGTGAATTTAAACAATGAAAATCTTGTTTTTAGAAGCAATTTCTAAATGAAAAATATGGGTTACAGATGTAGTTTCATTATTGTAGGACATTCTCAGTATGGGAACGTTGTCCACTCATGTAGATCACAACCTTCCCACAATTTGAAAACTCATCAGATCATGGGATCATAAGTATAGAGCTGGTAGTGACCTAATTTTTTTTGTTTGTTTTTTTGTTTTAATATAAATTTATTTATTTTACTTTTTACAATCATTTTCACAAAATTTTGGGTTCCAAATTTTCTCCCAATTTATCCCCTCTCCCCGACCCCAATACACCGAGCATTCTAATTTCCCTATCACCAATCTGCCCTCTCTTCTATCATCCCTCCCTTCTCTTGTCTCCATCTTCTCTTTTGTCCTGTAGGGCCAGATGACTTTCTATTCCCCATTAACTGTATTTCTTATTTCCTAGTAGCAACAACAATACTAACCAGTTCTTCCTAAAACTTTGAGTTCCAAATTCTCCCCATCTCTCCCTCCCCACACATTCCCTTTGGGAAGACAGGCAATTCAATATAGGCCATATCTGTGTAGTTTTGCAAATGACTTCAATAATAGTCGTGATGTGTAAGACTAACTGTATTTCCCTCCATCCTATCCTGCTCCTCATTGTTTCTATTCTGTCTTTTGATCCTGTTCCTCCCCGAATGTTGACTTCAAATTGCTCCCTCCTCCCATTGTCCTCCCTCCCATCATCCCTCATTCCCTGCTTATCTCCTTCTCCCCCACTTTCCTGTATTGTAAGATAGGTTTTCATACCAAAACGAGTGTGCATTTTATTCATTTCTTTAGTCGAATGTGATGAGAGTAGACTTCATGTTTTTCTCTCAGCTCTCCTCGTTTTCCCTCCACTAAAAAGTCTCTTGCTTGCCTCTTGAATGACGTATAATTTACCCCATTCCATTTCACCCTCTTTCCTCCCACTGCATTTCTCTCTCACCATTTACCCTAATTTCTTTTAAGATATGATCCCATCCTATTCAATTCACTCTGTGTTCTCTGTCTCTGTATGTGCGTGCATGTGTGTATGTGGGTGTGTGTGCATCCATGTACGTGTGTGTGTGTCTGTACGTCTGTGTGTGGTCCCACCAACTACCCAGATACTGAAAAGTTTTAAGAGTTACAAATATTGTTTTTCCATGTAAGAATGTAAACAGTTCACCTTTGGTAAGTCCCTTCTGACTTCTCTTTGCTGTTTACTTTTTCATACTTTTTTCATTCTTGTGTTTGAAAATCAAATTTTCTTTTCAGCTCTGGTCTTTTCATCAAGAATGCTTGAAAGTCCTCTATTTCATTGAAAGACCATATTTTCCCCGGAAGTATTATACTCAGTTTTGCTGGGTAGGTAATTCTTGGTTTGAGTCCTAGCTCCTTTGACTTCTGGAATGTCCTATTCCATGCCCTTCGATCCCTTAATGTAGAAGCTGCTAGATCTTGAGTTATCCTGATTGTATTTCCACAGTACTGGAATTGTTTCTTTCTAGCTGCTTGCAATATTTTCTCCTTGACCTGGGAACTCTGGAATTTGGCCACAATGTTCCTAGGAGTTTCTCTTTTTGGATCTCTTTCAGGTGGTGATCGATGGATTCCTTCAATACTTATTTTGCCCTCTGGTTCTAGAATCTCAGGGCAGTTTTCCTTGATAATTTCATGAAAGATGATGTCTAGGCTCTTTTTTTGATCATAGCTTTCAGGTAGTCCCATAATTTTTAAATTGTCTCTCCTGGATCTATTTTGCAGGTCAGTTGTTTTTCCAATGAGATATTTCACATTCTCTTCCATTTTTTCATTCTTTTGGTTTTGTTTTGTGATTTCTTGGTTTCTCATAAAGTCATTAGCCTCCATCTGTTCCATTCTAATTTTGAGAGAACTATTTTCTTCAGTGAACTTTTGAACGTCTTTTTCCATTTGGCTAATTTTGCTTTTGAAAGCATTCTTCTCCTCATTGGCTTTTTGAACCTCTTTTGCCAGTTGAGTTAGCCTATTTTTCAAGGTGTTATTTTCTTCAGCATTTTTTTGGGTCTCCTTTACCAAGATATTGACTCGTTTTTCATGCTTTTCTTGCATCTCTCTCATTTCTCTTCCCAGTTTTTCCTCCACCTGTCTAACTTGATTTTCAAAATCCTTTTTGAGCTCTTCCATTTCCTGAGCCCATTGGATATGTATTTCGAATGTTTGGGGTACAGAGGCCTTGGCTTCTATGTCTTTCCCTGATGGTAAGCATTGTACTTCCTCATCAGAAATTAAAGGAGGAAACATCATCTGTTCCCCAAGAAAGTAGCCTTCTATGGTCTTATTTTTCTTCCCTTTTCTGGGCATTTTCCCAGCCAGTTACTTGACTTCTGAGATTCCTCTGCACCCTCACCTAGATCTGCCCAGCTAGTGCTTGGGGTCTGAGATTCAAATGCTGCTCCCCAGGCTCAGGGCTTTCAGTGGCAGGTGTGGCTGCTATTCAATGTGAGCTTAAGTTCTGGTGCTCAGATTGGGGCAGGGCTGCCTCCCAGGCTCAGTTCCCTCAGGGGGTTTATGCAGAGACCTTCAGTAATGGAGAAGCTCCTGCCTGCTTGGGGAGTCCCGGGCTTCCACTGTCTCTGCCGCTGCCTCTGCTGCTGCCTCCCGAGGGGGCCTGAGTTATGGAAACACCCCGCTCGCCTCTCGGCCAGCCCAGAAATCTCTCTCACTGACCTGTAGCGCCTGTGGGTGGAGGGATCTTCGTAGCTGCCAGAGGTTCCATCCCTGAAGCCTGCTCGGATCTGCTCCTCTTACCACATGGCCAGGGCAGGGCAGAGCTGGGCTCCACTGTCCGGTGCGCGATGGACCTTTGGTGGCCGTTTTTCAGGGCTCTCTGGAATGGAAATCTCCTCCACTGCTGCTGCGTGGCTTGCACTGCTCCAGAATTTGTGGGGAGTTCTTTTTACAGAAAATTTATGGGCTTTGGGTTCGGAGCTAGCATATGTGAGTTTTTCTACTCCACCATCTTGGCTCCTCCCCCTCGTAGTGACCTAATGTTACAGATGAAGAAACTAAAACAGAGGGAGATTAAGTGACTGTTCCAGGGTTGCTCATAATCTGTCACAAAATATTAAGTACCTATATATTCCAGGCATCAAGGGAGACAAAAACCAGAATAACACAGACTCTGCTCTCAGGGAACTTATAGTCTATTGGGTAAAATGACAAGGTTCAACATAGGATTTCATAATGTTTTGTGTGTAGTTTGTATGTATGTGTGCATGTCAATGTGCATTTGGGTATGTGTGTGCATATGTGTGTGCATGTCTATATCTGTAGTATGTATGGATGTCTATATATACATGTATGTATGTGTATGTGTGTACATGTATGTATCTGTGTGTGATAGACCTCTTTTGTAGTCTGGTCAAGGCTATTACGTGGCTATGACAAGGCTTTCTAAGGATAGATCTCTTTTCAGAATAATGTTTTTAAATATAGAGAATAAAATACATAAGATTAAGGAAAAAAATTGAAATAAGTATTTTTCCCCCACATCTACTTTCACGGATCCTCTGAAATCTATCCATGGGCTTCTTGGATTGTTTCATCCCAGGTTAAGAACTCTTGACCTCGAGAGTTTTCTGAGGCACATAAAAGTTAAGTGATTTGCCAGTGTTTATATTCTCACATCAGACTGGAAATTCCTTGAGGGAATGTCCAAGTTTTGCTTTGTATCTCCAGCACTTTGCCCAGTGCTTGACAAATGGTAAGATCTTCATAAATGCTTGTAGACAATTCAGTTGACACAGTTAGAAAGTGTCAGGGATAAGCTATGAGTCAGGATCTCCTGACTTCTAGCCCAGAATGCTGCTATATCTCTATAAACTTTTCTCTGTCTCTCTCTCTGTGTCCCTTTCACACATACAAACACACACATTACACACACCACACACACACATACACATACACATCTCTATTATCCATCATCATTCTTATAATTTTTATGCCTGTTTATATATGTTACTGTATATAGTCTACATGTATATGTCTGCATATATTTGCCACATTCCTCAGTATGCCATGGAGAGCAGACCTCTGAGTCTAGAAGGTCTGGGATCCAGTCCAACCTCTGACACATCCTGGTTATATGACCCTGGGCAAGTTACTTAAACTTCCCAATACTCTCAGCCAGAGGTGTCAGACATGTGACCCCATGGCAGTATATGACTTTCAACACCCCCAACTGCCTTCTTGAATGAGATTAAAATGTAGTTCCTATCTGATGTGTTAATGAGAAACAAATATATTCATATGTGGTTTTCAAAGTCAATTTGTGGCCTGCAGGGATCCTTACTCTGTTTAATGGTCCCATTTCTACTTGAGTTTGACATCACTGCTCTAGGCAACTTCTATGACAAGTGCTGAGACTATTGACCTGCATTGACAGAGGAAGTTTTCTTACACAGAGTTCCTTATATTAATGAAATCACAGGTTCAGTGTCTACCCACATATCTATATGTGGGTATCTATCTTGATTGCTTAGCCTCTAATAGTTTAACAAATATATTTTCATATCTCCAGAGGCCATTGGCTGGCATTTACCAGCCTTCCTCTATATTCTGCCTGTTTTCCAGAACTCTGTCTTCTGTTGGAGTCTAGGAAATTCGCTCAACAGGTGAACCTTTCCCAGTTCTCCAACTGCATGCCAGTAATATTTTCAGCTGGACTGGGGAGATAAAGTCTACAAATACACAGGGAGGAAATCCAAGCATGCTCACCAGCATCTTCCAAAATGTACAGTTGCTGTGAATATTTTATTGGCCAGCGAGTGGGGGAATCCAGAGGCGTGCTTGTTTCCCATGATTAGCACCTATGTTTTTAGTCTCAATCTTCCACTAATCAGAAGAGGGAATGCAATCAGCTCTAACAAACGACATCTTCAACTAAACCTGGACATGATAAATTATGGGATGAAGACATCATACTAGATTACCTTTCAGAAATTGACAGTCCAGACAAGGAAGATTAGAATTTTATCTACCAAATTAGCTGCATTCATCTCTGCAGCAGGTTCTACCAGGGTGTCAGGGCTCCAGCTGATCAGGTTGGAGAAATATTGAAAAAAGCAAAGCCTGTAGGGAAATGAAAATGCATTCAGCCAGAGGAAGCAAGAAGAAATAATGAAAAGAGACATCTCTTAGTTAGCTCCTGGTGATAGAATGCTGATCTTTTATCTTTTCTTTTTTGTCCAGTTGACAAGCTACCAGATAAACCTGTATTCATTTGAATCCGAAAGACTCAATGGATCAGAATTCAGAAGTATCCATGGAAATTTATGTTGAGATTTTACAGGATTTTAGTGCAAACTCTGAATTGTTGGGAAGACTTTAGTCTCTCTTTCTCTCTCCTCAGTTTTAACCTTCTAAGCGACACCAAAATCATGGAAAGGGCCACGGGTTTTGTCTCTCAAGTCTAGAGTTTAGAGGTTTAGAGTTGGAAAATAACTCAAAGGTCAGCCAATCCCAGCCTTTCATTTTGCAGACAACTAAACTGCTTAGTTTAGAGGGGTTAAATAGATTGCCTAAGCTTATATACACAGCAAATAGTACATCAGGAATTAAAAGACAGTTCCTTGGATTCCAAATCCTGAACTCTTGCCCCACTATATGAAGCTGTAGCACTTTTTAAAGGCCTCGTACACTATTTATATCCCATAAAAAAGGTGAAGAGGGAGCCTAGCACAGTAAAATGAATGGCAGGCTTAGGTTTCTACTTTGGGCACCTTTTGGAGGTCTTAGGGAAGGACACATTGTGATACAAATAAAAAACAATTCTTTTATGTTGTCGAATTTATAGTTCTTATATGCTGTAATTTGAAAAGTGATTCCTATGTCTGTTTCTGAGAAAGAAAAAAGAAAACAGGTTATGAGACGCAAACTAATTACTCTTCCTGTGCTTCAGCCATTTGACTAAAGAAGGAATACAATCCAAACAGAAATGATGGGGCAGATACACTGATTCCTAAAGGATCCCAGGTTCATTAGAGCTATAAATAGGGTAGGATGACTGAGGCGTCAGTCCAGGGTGCTGAAATGGAAAGGGACCGATATCACTTGTTCACAGTCAACAACTTTCAGACAGCTAAGTTTAGTGCTCGTTAGCAAGAATTATCTAAAGTGGATAGCGTCCAGTGGGGTGACTAGAGAGTTCATACAGAGTATAGTGGGAAGAGACTTTAGAGACCTTCTAACCCAACGCTCCCATTTGAAAAATGAGGAAACTGAGGCTCTGAGAAGTTATTCTCTTTACACTCACATACTACCTGACAAGGTAAATGATGTGTGTGTGTATGTGTGTGTGTGTGTGTGTGTGTGTGTGTGTGAGAGAGAGAGAGAGAGAGAGAGAGAGAGAGAGAGAGAGAAAGAGAGAGAGAGAGAGAGGTGAGATGTATTACATAGTATGCTGGACTTGAAGTCAGGAAAACCTGAGTTCCAATCATGCCTCAGATATTTACTTGCTGTGGGACCCTGGGCAAGTCACTCTCTGTGCCTCAGTTTCCCTATTTGTAAAATGGAAATAATAATAGCACCTACTTCCCAGGGTTGCTGGGAGGATCACATAAGATAACATACAGGAAGCACTAAAAGCTTTCCCTAAATTCTAGCTATTATATATGTATAAACACATTAAATACTGAACTAACTTTTGGTACTCTAAAGGTAAGATCTTCATCTGATGGCTCATAAGTAGACATACTAGTAGAGGAATTGAATTGTATCACATCTGGCATTCTTGATATAAAAGAAACCAAGAGTAAAGAAGTCCAAGTTCAGTGAAAGGATGGCTTGCTGAAAGTTCCTTAAAGAAATGAAGAAAGGGGTTGGTGGAGCTAGTTTTCTTATCTGTCCAAAAGCAAGAAGAAATAGCATTTCCCAGAATACTTGGTCATCTCACATTACAAATCTCATGATAAAGAGTTGCAAACAGACAGCCCTGAAAATTACTGCTGCTCTTGGGCTAGCATATGTTGCAGAGCCTGAGAATGTAGAGGAATTCTATGAAGGGTTAGTAAGACCTTCCAAATCAAATTAATCAATATATACTTTAACAGAGAGGAAATATAAAGCAGTGGATTCAGTATTGGCCTCAAAACCAAGAAAACTTGATTCAAGCCCTTCCTCTGGCACATCATGGATCGGAGATTCTGGGCAAATCAACGAATTTCTCAGGGCCCTGGAGAACTAAAAGATTTTAAAAAAAGTTGTAGAAAATCTGCATTGATACAGGGAGTTTCCTCACCTGAAAGCTTCCTATACCAATGAAGTCACATGTCTAATACCTCTACCTGAGACTACATAACTTCAAGACAAAGATGGACAAAGAGAGTGGTGAAAAAAATTGTAAAATATTTTTCAGCACTCAGAAATGAGGAGTACCAAAGGCCTGTGAGCAGAACAGAAATCTCACTCATTTTCACAAATATTTTCTTCAAGAAGATATACAGAAAATGATGGATTCGGCAAGCAATGACTAACATCACAAACAAATGGATTTTATGATGTAGTAATAGACAAGAGTGATTGGTTCCCAATGAGCCAATTGAATTATTTGACTACAAACAGCCTATCAGCTTGTTATAGCAAAAGTCAAAGTCAATACTAAATTTGAAGAGTTACAATGAGGAAAATTGGAACATAACTGAGGCAACTCTGACATTATTTATTTAAGCAAGTGGATGATGCCAACAAATTTGATATAGATGAAATAATTGATATTGCCATATCCCATCACCGTCCTCTTTGGAAATTTGACAGAGAAAGAACACTCACCACAAGAAGACCAAAAAAAGCCTGGAAATAAACTTAGGTAGCAGTAACAATGTGCTTGTCAAGTTGAGAGATATTTTAGCCAAGTATAATATTTATATTTATAATATAAATTCACTTTATAATTTAATTTATATTTATAATGTATTGTATAAATCTATTTATAATAGAAATACATTATTAATGCATTTGCAGGAAGACACTAGAAGTTAGATATGTGTGTTCTGAAAAGAAGGTGGTCAGTCATGTAGTAGAGGCCAAGGATAAAAGAAGGAACAGAGGCATGTTCCGTCATTATCCACACTAGATCACCAGGTCTTATTGAGAACTATTGTTGAGGAGGAGGTAGAGTTCTGGCCTTGGACTTAGAAAGACCTAGGTTCACATCTTGCCTTAGACACTTACTAGTTATATGACCTGGGTGATGGTGATGGCTAGAAGTTATGTAGCACTTCAAAGTGTGCAATTTGATCTTTACAATAACCCAGTAAAGATTTTATGGATGGTAAGACTGAAAAGTTAAGTGACTTGTCTAAGATTGCACAGCTAAGTAGAATAGTTGGGTGGCATAGTACTTAGAGCACCAGCCTGGAGTCAGAAAGACCTGAGTTCTCTGAGGTCTCAGAGACTTACTAGCTGTGTGACCTTGGGTAAGTCACTTAATTTTTATCTGCTTCAGTTTCCTCAACTACAAAATAAGTATAATAAAAGCACTCACCTCCCAGGATTGTTGTGAGGGTCAAATGAGAAATTTATAAAGCATTTAGCACAGTGCCTGGCACATAGGAGGGGGCTAAAAAAATTTGTCTTCTCCTTTCATCCTGCTCAGCCTCACTTAATCTCCTGAGTTTCAGATTAATATAACCAATTACTTGGAGAACTATCCAAACTGAACATCATGGAGGCAGCTCAAGGTCAACATGCATAACGCTGAACTCCAGACTCAGACCTCTGAAACTTCCCTGTTTCTGTCGGAGGTACCAGCATTCTGGGCTCTTAACTGTTGTCATCTTTACTTACCCCATATATCAAATCAGTTGTCAAATCTTGCCATTTCTACATCCACAGCCTCACTTGCATCCAACCTCTTCTCTTTACTCACAGAATCACTAACCACATGGCTTTTGATTCTTGTCATCTCTTATCTAGATTAATGCAAAAATCTCCCGTTTGGTCTTGGTGCCTCCAGGTTCCCTACTCCATCCCTCTACCCTTCCCCATTCTTGTCTGTCTTCCACAGTATGCCAAAGTGATCTTTCTTAGGTACAGATCTAACCATGATCATTCTCACTCAACTCCAGTGGCTCCTATTTATTCCAGGATAAAATATAAACTGCTCTATTTTAGCTTTTAAAATCTTCCCAACTTGGCCCAACCTATCTTTCCAGACTCCCCTTCCTGTCCTTTGAGATCCAGTCAAACTGACTTTATCCTTTAACTGACTGTCCCATGTCTGGACTGGTATACACTTCCTTCTTACCTTTGATGGATGGAATCCTTTTCCTTCAAGTTGCATGTCTAGTACCATCTTCCATATAAAATCTTTCCTGATTCTATCAACTTCTAATGATTACCCTTCTTAATTACCTTGCATTTAACCACTTCATATTTACTTGTACTTTTCTTCATTCTGTCTATTCTGTTCACATATATACACCCATGTATATCTATATCTTTATCTACGTGTGTACATTTTCTTGTTGCTTCCCCAATTAGAATAGAAGATTTTTGAAAACAGAGACTTTTTCATTAATTGTATCCCCAGTGACTAGCATGGTATCTGGCACACAGTAAGTGCTTAATTAAAGATGATTGATGGATTCATCAAGTCAAGTATCTTTGACTGAGGGTTTGTTACTGTTGGGTCTAAGTGAGTATATGTTTTGTGTACAAAGTCCACACATTTGAACAGTGACTTATAAACAATGTCTTATATCCAGTACCTTCTTCATCTTTTTCCCCCATAAAATTCTGTGTATAGAGTATCACATTTTCTTTCATGTTATTAAATTTCTTGTCAAAAACTTACTTAAGGCATGGAGATGAAGATGGATTTCTCCCCTGTAGTTCCATAGAGTAAAATTCACTTCTTTGACACACTTCAAGTTGATTTAGGGCTAATCTCTCTGGTTTTTATTGGCTTCTTGTAAAACATGGATTTCTTTGTTTCTCTTCCCATCTCTGTCCTCCTTCCCCATTCCCTGCCATTCTGCATTATTTTCCGGAAATATGTAATTTTCATATTTTACCATAATGAATTGTTTTCTCTGGGAAAAAAATGGAGATGACTTTTCTTCAGGACTCATAAGTCTGGGACCTTTTCCTCATAGTATCAAAACCAGAACAGTAAATACCTGAAATAACATGGACTCTGTGGACAATATTTTAGAAAACAAAACCAAAAAATCCATGATTCTAACAGCACCGACAACCCGACAAAGAGCTGTGGCTGTGGCTTGTAAAGCTGAATATGAGTCTTCTGTGCAGTCAGATATCAAGACAGGACTGCTCAGATGCCCAGTGTCAAACTTTATCCTTATAGTAGTACCAGGAGGAGCTCCCATTTATGTGGTACTCAACTCTTCAGAACAAGCTCTCCCAGGGAGGTCTTTTGTTACAGAGAGAAGACAAGATTGGAAATCAAAAGATCCAATTGGAAAACCTTTTGGTCACTTGCTTGGTGTGACATTGGTCACATAACTTCATCTCTCTATGTCCCTGTTTCTTCATCTATAGAATGAAGAGGATTGATTTAAATGACCTTTAAAATCCATTCCAGTGGGAAAATTCTATGGTCTCTGTAAAGTAGTTGACATAATTATCATTGCCTCCTATTACAGATGAGAAAACTGAGACTCAGAGAGACTATAAAAATAACTCATGGTCACAAAGGTAGTAATGAATGAAAACTTGATTGGAACTCATATCTTCTAACTAGGTTCAGTGCTCTTTCCACTATACTATTATAGGTTTCAAAGTAATGCACCTGAAAATACTCCTACCTTTCTACTGAAAGTGGCCTTAAAAATGCTGTGTTTGGATAGAATACTCTTGAGAAAGTTACATTTTATGATTTATGTTAACTAAATTTCACCAATTAGGTTTTGTTAGAAACATCCATAAGTTACAAATGATATGGCAGTTTTGGATTTGTCAATAAAATAGGAAGGGATGTTTTCATTACTAGCCCTCTAGCCATCAGGGATGTGGTGTGCTATCAAGCAGAGTAAGGAGCAGGGAGGAAGCAGCTCAGGTGAAGGAAATAAAGGCATGTGAATTTCCTTGACCTACTGCTCCATTCTGATTCTGTTGTGAGTGAAATCTGTAATAACTGAGGAAACAAAGGTGGAGTTTCTGAGCATTTCGATTTATTGTTAAAGTGAACACTTGTACAATAAATCGAGACCAAGTCCCTCAGTAGGCATGGGACCCTGAATACAGATTTTGCACAAATTTTATACATTATAAGAAAACAGTAAATAAGAAATAAGCCAGGATGGAAGATTAGGTAAGCTGATTTCTTATTGGAAGAAAGATTAGGGACTTTCTGAGTTAGGAGTGGGAGAGGGAGTTTTGGGACTTCCTGAGATGTGAAACAAGATATTACTCAATTTGGACAGTTAGGAAAGGGAGAGAGGAAAATTAAATCTCTGTCTCAGAATGGAGTCAGTTAGGTTCACACAACTTCCACAGTTCAGCAATACATAGTATTGATTATTCATGGTCTTGCTATCACTCATAGGCGTTGAACTTTCATGTTCATGAACTCAAGAATTGCTTTATCTGATCTAGACTTTTATTGTTCTATATTTCCCTCTCTTTTCCAGTATTCCTAACACAATCCTTTGTTCCCATCATGATTTTCAATCCCTTAGTTCTTTTCCAGACTATCATGTTTCATTCACTACATTCTTCTCTCTTTTCTATCTTGTCCCTATTAGAGAATCAGCTCAATTCTATACTATCCTCCCTTTCTATTCTGTTGCCTTCCTGGTTCTTTATCATTCCTTACCAAATCTCAACTCTGTATTACTGTTGCTGATATTTGCCAAAGATGAATGGACATGGTGGAAATGATGATGTCATAGACACTGGGAATAAACTGGGGGAAGCTGCACATGCCCAGCTTATCAATCAATCAGCCAATCAATCACAATCATTACTAAATGCCTTATATGCCAGGTGCTGTGCCAGGCAATGAGAATGCACACACAGTGATCAAAACTATCCCCACTCACAAGGAGATTAGGGGAAGGGCAGGAACGGAGAGGCGCCAGTTCTTGGGAAACAGAATGATAAGCAGAAAATCAAAATTCCAAGTATGAATGTAGGACTACCATGCCGAATGCAGATTATCTTACAATCATTGTGGGCCTTTCGAGCTCATTCACAGGCCAAAAATATAACTGTTGCCACCACAGTGTTAAAAAAAAGTATTTTCTATTTAGCTTGCTGCATTTCTTTAGTTCTGTCACAGGTCTATTAGCTCATTCATGCAAGCCATGTGCTATATTCATTAGACATAATAGTTGGAAGTCATATTTAAATAATTCATAGAGGATTAATGAACCTTCTTAATGAACATGGTTCTAATTATTAAGATTTTTCCTGAATGCATATCTATATTCCAGGGGCCTTTCTTGCACTGGATGTACTTTATCACGTACACATAGAAATATCTCTGATAGATTCAATTAAAACGATTCAGTTGCTCATATGCTGATGAGTTGGCTAATATCCAAATAGCTAGCCTTAAATTAAATATTGGGTAAGAACAAAATCTAAAAAGCAGATTTATTATAATAAGGATATATTTTGAATCTGATAGTCCGAGGTTATAATCCAAGCTGTTTTAGAGCCTAGATTCATAATTTCTAATGAAAATGGGTTTATGAAGAATTTATGACACAGTTCAAAATCCAAGGTTAATACATCAGTGTCTGAAGCAATCATCATGTAAGCAGAATTTAAACTTAGAAAATGAAAGACAAAGAGAAAAATAAAATGAAGAGACCAGATCCCAAATATCATACAAAAGGAACCATTTGTATTTGCATATAATGAAAAAAATACATGGAGACCATGATAAGAGGTGGCTTTTTTTTTTAATATGGTAAGGGGTGAAAAAATGATCTAATAGAGACACTTTGATACACATTGAAGATAAATTTAAAAGTCAGTTTGTAGATACGTGGGTGTTCTGGACTTTTTAAAGGACCAGTAAATCAAGGCCTGTAATGAAAGTCTGAGTATGTGAAAAGCAAGTATGGCCTTCAACTAATTTCTAAAAGACGAAGATAATTCATGGCATGTTTACTGCATAAACAAAGATACGCAGCTATTTAATATGGTCTGTGCTTCAGCCCAAATATACAACAAATGGAATTGGTGAAAATCATAATTTACAACTAAGTAAAAGGTTATGTTTGTTTCTTTTCCAGAATACCATAGTATCTTCATAAAAAAATGTGTCTTCATTTTCTTTGGGGTGAATGCTAATAAACTTCTTATACATATGCAAAATAAATAAGAATATGCTGGAAGTACTCACTTGCAAGTGTATTTACCTTCCCTTCCCTTGCTTTCTTTTGCTTTCCTTTGTCTTTCCTTTTCTTCTTTTCCCCTCTCCTCCCTTCCCTTGCCTTTTGTCCCCTTCCTTTGCCTTCTTTTCCCTTCCCTTCCTTTGCTTTCTTTTCCTTTCTCTTCCCTTCCCCATTCCTCTCCCTTTCTTTTCCATACAGACTCCAAAGCAGAAAAAAAAAACTTTTGGAGAATGAATTCAACCTGCATCAGGGATAAATATAAATTTTCCAGGAAAGAAGGTTGGCCAGGAGGCTGAAAACATCCCCATTCTCCTCTTACTAGTTACTCGATTCCTAAATAGTTGTCTCATTTTTGATTAGCCGTTGGAACAAAAGTTGAATGATGTATTCTTTTTTCAATTATCTTTAGAACTTTTCATAGTCTTGTGACACCACAGGCAACCCTTTTTAGACTTGATCACAATCTGATCGGCTAGATGGGAAATAAATATTCTGAACAACAGTTGAAGGAAACAACCATTTTTGATGCCAGGATATGTATTTCCTACTCATTGAACAAAGATGCCTCCAAGATGAATTTAGTATAATTGTACATTGTGATATCATTGAATACTGACTTTTAGGGAAGTTCACATCTGATAAAATTACAGACTGATAATATGTCCTCATTCATAATTTACTATTCCAAGTGGCTTTACTTTTATCTTAGGCAGTGTGGTGTATTGGAGAGAACATATCTAGATTTGAATCACATGAATCCCAGCTATGTTGTAAGTTTAAGACAAGTCAGTGAACCTATACGGCTTCAACATACCATCATAGATCTTGTGTTTGTCCTTTGTTCTCAAAGAGGACCATGACATCAAGATGATGACATGGCTTGCAGTTGACTTTGATTTGAGTGAGGGCAGGCTGTGGAAGGTCCCCAGCTTCACTTCCTTCTCCTGAGCCATCTGGGTCCAGTGGTCTGATATTCATCAAGATGACTGGAGATGGCCCGGGGTACAATGTGAGACCCTGGGAGTTTGAAGGACCTCAGAGGTAATTTTGTTATTCATCATGTTACAGATGATGAAACTGAGGTTCAAGGATATAAATTGACTTACTCAAGATTATGTAGGTGATAAACATTAGGTGTCCTCAACTGTAAAATGAAGGAGCTGGATATCTTAATTTTTTTTCCAGTTTAAAATCAAGGTAATTCAATATTTACTAATTTTACATACAGAAAAATATATAGATTATGAGGAGCTTACCTTTCAGTGGGAAAGGAGGGCAGTCATAAAATTCATATGTAGTAAAGCCTGCAGTTCCTATCCCAAAGAGAATAAAGAGAAATAATGGGTCTACAGTATTTTGCAAAATCTTAAAGCACTACATAAATGTAATTTATAATTATTAATAACCTTATGATGAAACCTGCTATCATCATCCTCATCCTTATTATCATTTTTATTATTAAACACATTCTGCTCATCTTTTTTTAGTCAAGTTCAAATAGAAACAGTCCTGGGATGTATTCCCCTTGTGTTATTTTGAACTTCTTGTTCTTCGTAGTTTGGGGACTACAAATGTTTTTAGAATAGCCACATTTACTAAAACTCTTCTTAAAATTTTATGGATAGTGTTATATCAGGCAAATATGGACACAGCTCTGTCTGTGGTAATTCTCTATCTCCCTTAGTGTTGTTGGATTACCAAGGATATTTTGAGGTCTGTATTTGTATTAAAGGGATTTGTCCTCCATCCATTTATAAAGGATGCCAAGCTTCTGATATGTCAACCTGAACACCAACTTGTGTCTTTAGGTATCTGGCTCATGTGGATGTTGCTCATGAATGGCCTTTTGATTCTACATTTGGATTTTAGTCTATTTCAAGGCCTTTATTGTTGGTTACACTAAAAAAAAATCCAATGACATGTATCCATAGTCATCCTGTACTCTTGCTTGGTGAAGCAATATTTCTTTGATCCAAGAGAATCAATAATCTACTTATCATATGCTCTGAGAATACCTATAAATCACCTTAGTTTTGTTTTAAACAAGGAAGAAGAGTCAATCTTTTCATAACTGCCTTATTGTGATAAGCCCAGGGTTTCATTAATCCCAAAGAGGTTTCTGTTTGTATGCCCTGAATATCTACTAGTTAATTGTGCAGTTCCAAAAATGTACATTAAGACTGGTGCTACATAGATGGCAATTACTTTAGATTGAGCTTTGATTTCAGAATGACACTTAGTTGCTTGATGTACAAAGCTATAGTCTACATCTGACTTTAGGCTCAATGTATCTTGCCGGGAGAAAACCCAAGTATTTATCACTGTTGCCTTTATCCACTGGTTCAATTTGACTTCTGCATTCAAGTTTTAACTTTCTCAAAATTTTATACCTATTGAATATTATCAATATCCAGAAGGCAATTCCTTTGTCTCCCTGAGGGATTAGGTGGGGTGGATAAATTTTCCTTTTTATTTCTCTTGCAAATATCTGTTCTTTAAGGTACTTGACTTTATATGGAGAACTGGCAATGAAAATTTTAAAATTCTTTTAAAAATCAATAACATAAATCTTTGTTAAAATCAATAAAATTAATCTACAGTAAGTGCCAATGTTGTTTTAAATAATCAGTAACATATGTAATTGGAAAAGTGGCCATCCTTCTACCTATGCCTCTTCCAAATCTCCAGACACCTCTTCTAGATTAGTAAAAAGAAGCTGTGGAACTGACCTAAATCAAGGGTAAATCAAACCAATCACTTTATGAGTAACCATGAGTTTTAAGCTTTTGCCTTATAATTGTAGAAGGACTTCAATTTCCCCAAACAGCAGTTTAGGATGTGGGCTAAAAGCTAAAGCTTTCCTCATATTTATGACTCTTGAAATCTTGATGGGAATGTAAACCAATCCATATGTCTCTCTGGTGGTCTAAGAGGAATGACAACTCATTAGTGGCCATTAAAATTTGTAGCAGCTGTGCAACCACCTCTGGTTTTACCAATGTCTAGAAGGGGAAAGTCCAAATAAGTCCTTACTGGGAGAAAGGATACAAATTTCATCCATGTCAGGAAACTCCCTCCATGGACGCAGATCACAATTTCTCATTGTGGTTGGTTTTTAGTGATTTTCCATGCTAAAACTAATGCATTACTTTTTGGCTAAGATTCCACTGATGAGCCTTCCACATTACAGGGCTTAGGAGTGCAGTGGTCCTGTGAACTGGAAAATCCGTGTAACATTTTTTGGCCCTCCCATTGTGCCAGAGGAGGTTTGAATTTTTTCTTTTTCTTTCATGGGGTGTTTAGAGTATCTTACTATAAAGTTTAGGTTAAGCATTTGGTCATATTTTAATAAAAATGATATTGTATATTTGTGATACTAAAGATAAAATATGTTGGTGTCATACAACAGTATATGTATATTTTATGCATTTTTGTATTTCTAAACTTTTTCTGTATTTATCTGCTGGCCTTTGCAAGTTGTCTGCAGCTTCCGTAAAACTCCTCCAAAAATTTCCATTTCGTTTCTTATGTCAGCCTGTGATGTATTGAGATCACAATGGGAAAGTTGTGATGTGGAAGGGATAACTGTAAATCTCGGATTTATTGATATGACTGAGGAAATTCCTTCTATCAATGGATGTTGACATATTCTCTGTAACTTAAATTCTTAAGGAGCTGCTATGTTAGGGCCCTAAGAGGTTAAGTGAATTTCCCAGGAACACAGCAGTTTGTGTGTGTGTGTGTATGTGTGTGTGTGTTTATATGTGTGTGTATGCATGCATGTGCATGCATATTGGAATTTGAACTCAGATCTTTTTGACTATGCAGACTGTTCTCTACTCATACAACACAACTTCTTTCTCAAGTTGTATAGATGTTCCTCAAAGTTTAATTCAACAGTTACTTCTTCTAAGAAGTCTTTCTTTTTTTAAATTCTTAATTTTTTGCTTTAAATTGTATTTTATTTTCCCCCAGTAGCATATCAAGAAAATTTTTGCTTTCATTTTTACAAGATTTTAAATTCCAAATTTTTTCTACTCCCTCCTTATGCTTCCCTCTTCTGAAAATGGTAAGCAGTTTGATATAGTTTATCCATATGCTGTATGTATAAGATATTTCCATATTTGTCATAGCTATAGAAGAAGAAACAGATCAAAAGAAAAAAAAAACTGTGAGAATGAAAAAAAGTAAGTGAAAAACATATGCTTTGATCTGCACTCAGTCCATCAGTTCTTCATGTGGATATGGGTAGCATTTTCCTTCATGAATCCTTTGTACTAGCTTGTTGATCTTTGTGTTGCTGAAAAGAGCTAAACCATTCATAGCTGATCATCACACAATGTTGCTGATACTGTGTACAATGTTTTCCTGGTTCTGCTCATTTCTCTTTGCATTTTGTTCAAATCTTTCCAGGTTTTTCTGAAATCTGCCTGTTTTTCATCTCTTATTGTGCAATAGTATTCCATAGCATTCATATAGTATAGCTTGTTCAAGCCATTCCCCAATTGTTGGATGTCCCCTCAATTTCCAATATTTGCCACCACCATTAGGGCTGCTATAAATATTTTTTGCACATGCATGTCCTTTGACCTTTTGGATGATCTCTTTGGGATACAGACCTAGTAGTGGTATTGATGGTTCAAAGGGTATGTACAGTTTTGTTACTCTTTGGGCATAGTTCCAAATCACCCTTCAGAATGGTTGGATCTGTTCACAATTCCACCAACAGTGTATTAATGTCTCAATTTTCCCACATCCTTTTCAATGCTTATCATTTTCCTTTTATTGTCATATTAGTCAATCTGACTGGTGTGAGGTGGTATTTCAGAATTGTTTTAATTTACCTCTCTAATCAAAAGTGATTTAGAACACTTCTTCATATGCTTAGATATCTTTGACTTCTTCATCTGAAATCTGCCTGTTCATATCCTTTGACCATTTATCAGTTGGGGGATGGCTGGTATTCTCATAAATTTGAGTTCTCTATATATTTGAGAATTGGTGATTTTATCAGAGATAAAGATTGTTTCCCAGCTTGTTTCTCTCTTTCTAATTTTGATTTCTTTCTAATTCTTTCTAAAACATTGATTTTGTGTGTACAAATGCTTTTCAATTTAATATGATCAAAATGATCTATTCCACATTTTGTAATGCTCTCTATCTCTTGTTTGGTCATGAATTCTTCCTTTATCATAGATCTGATAGGTTGACTATTCCTTGCTCTTCTAATTTGATTGCTTCCTTGTCTATGGTATCTTTTAGCAAGATGTAGTTTCCTATCTTATCTCTTTTAATTAAATCTATTTTTACTTTTATTTTGTCTAAGATCAAAATTGCCACCCTTGCTTTTTTTTGTTACTTCAGGCAAAGTGTAATTGATTCTGCTCCAGCCCCTTATCTTTACTCTCTTTGCATCTCTCTGCTTTAAGTGTGTTTCTTGTAAGCAGTATTTTATAGGATTCTGTTTTTTGATCAACTCTTCTATCTGCTTCCATTTTATGGGACAGTTCATCCTATTCACATTCACAATTATGCTTACTACTTGTGCGTTTCCCTCCATCATATTCTTCCTCATGTTTGTCCTCTCCCTCCTTTCACCCTTCCCCATCTCATGTCTGCCACCTCCCTTATTCTGCCCTCCCTTCTGTCAGTTACTTCCTGCCCCACTTTCACCTATTCTCCTCTGCTCCTACCTTCCTGTCAGACAAGATCGATTTCTATATTCAAGTTCATCATAATGCATATTATTCCCTCTGTGGGTCAATGTTGATGAGAATAAGATTCAAGTAAGCCCATCACCCACCCACCCATCTTCCCCTCCTCTGTAATAGGTCTTTCTTGCCTCTTCATGTGAAATAATTCACCTCTTTCTACCTCTCCCTTCCTTCTGCACCCATTGCACTCTTCTTTCTCATCCCTTAATTTTTTATGTCATTCCTTTAAATACACCTTATACCTGTACCCTATTTATGTGTATTCCCTTTTCTGTACTGTTAGTGATACAATTTTAAGAGTTACAAGTATCATCTTCCTGAGGAAAAATGTTGGAAAAGATGTGGGAGAGTTGGAACACTAATTCACTATTGGTGGAGTTGTGAGTTGATCCAACCATTCTGGAAAGCAATTGGGAACTATCCCCAAAGGGCTACAAAAATATGCATACCCTTTGACCCAGAAATATCACTTCTAGGACTGTGTCCCAAAGAGATCACAAGAATGGGAAAAGGTCCCACATGTACAAAAATATTTATAGCAGCTCTCTTTGTGGTGGCAAAGAACTGGAAATTGAGGGGATGCCCATCAATTGGGGAATGACTGAACAAGTTGTGTTATATGAATGTAATGGAATACTATCCTGCTATAAGAAATAATGACAGGAGGACTTCAGAGAGTCCTGGAAAGATTTATATGAACTAAAGCTGAGTAAAATGAGAAGAACCAGGGGAAAATTGTACATGGCCACAACCATAGTGTGCAGGGACTCTTTCTGATAAACTTAGCCCTTCACAGCAATGCAAGGACCTAAAGAATTCCTGAAGGACCCTTGAGGCAAAATGCCATCCACATCCAGAAAAAGAATTATAAAATTGGAACACAGGATGAAGCAAACTATTTTTGCTTGTGTTATGTTTTGTTTTGTCTTTCCTCGTGGTTTCTCCCATTCATTATTTCTTCTATACAACATGATTAATGTGAAAATGGTTTTAGTAAGAATGTATGTGTAGAACCCATATAAGACTGCAAGCTATCTCAGAAAGGGTCGGAGAAGGGAGGGGGAGAAAATTTAAGACTTATGGAAGTGATTGTTGAAAACTGAAAATAAACATTTTTTTTAAAAAAAGTATCATCTTCCTGTGTAGGCATGTAAAACACTTTAGCTCTATTGGATCTCTTATGTTTTCTTTCCCCCTTTACCTGTTTATGCTTCTCTTGGATCTTGATACTGGAGGTCAAATTTTTGTTTTAGTTTTGCCTTATGAAGGCTTGTAGATTGAGTTACAGGATTTGCAAGGTCCCTTTTAGTTTCAGCATTCTGATTGTAATTAGTAGGTAACTCAATTCCGGTTGATATAGGTAATCTTTGAGAGCAATGGTTTAGTTGAAGGTTGGGTTTAAGCATCCCCTGATGAGGGGTGGCATTTTTTGTGATACATACTCTAGTCAGAAAGAAACAAGCATGCTGGGCTTGCTGAGGAAATGATTTAAATTGGTATTAATTACATTCTATATTAAGAGCTCTCTCATTATACCAGTTTTCAAGAAAAGAGGTAGGACAAACATCTCAAACACCATTTATTACACAAATTAATGATTGGTAAATGAAGGGATGAGTATATTAAATATATCTTTGGTGGATGATAAATCATACTTTTCTACAAGATTAATAATAACAGCTGACATTCATGCAGTGCTTTAAAGTTGGCAGAATAAGGGGCATACATGATCTCATTTTTTCTTCATTACACCTTTGGGAGCTAGGTACTACAGAGATTATTATTTCCATTTTATAGATGAGGAATCTAAGGCCAAGAGAGATTAAGTGTCCTGCGTGAGATTATAAAAAGGCATTCTGCTCATAGATTGTCACAAGTGTAATTGGTACTGAAAGGACAGATTTTCCTATTCAAAGGATAAAAGTTTATATTTTAAAAGAGATCCTAATTATGTGGTCCTTTTTAAGGCTATACTCTCCCCTTTACCTTAAGAGTTACTTATGAAGGAGTCATTTGTGCCTTGTTTTTAAAATGATTTTCCATTTTTATCAGGTAATGTAATTGAGTGATGTCTTTATTGAAAACTGGCAAATAACTGAGGAAAGTGAGACATATGGGACACCTAATGATTTCATGTTAGGTGATCATAACTGGCTGGGGGGAGGGAGGAAGGGTAGGGAGAACCCCTGAAAAACATCTTTGGATGAATATTTTTCCATCAATTAGAGGCTGTCTTGTACTGGGTAACATTGTCCCATGAACACATAATTTGAATCTTCTTTCTCCTCAACTCTGCCTCTGATTTCCTTCAAGTCTCAGCTAAAATCCCACCTTCTACAACAATCCGTCTCCTATTTTCCTGAATACCAATGACTTCCTTGTTAATTTTCTCCAATTTATCCTGTCAATAACTTGCTTGTATATAGTTGTTAGCAGGCTGTATCCCCATTAGACTGTGGACTCCTTGAGATGAGGTACTGTCTTTTGCCTGTCTTCGTAATCTCCAGCACTTAGCACAGTGTCTTGTACACAGTAGGTACTTAATAAATGCCTATTCTTGACTGAGTAGATTACAAGTTATTAAAGTCAGGAATGGGTAGTACTCAGTATATCATAGAATGAGATTTGGAAGGGACTTCAGAGAATATCTACCACAATTAGTACCTGGAAAACATCCTTCTACAGCTGGCCAAACTTAGTTTTTTTTTACAATGGAAGGATACTACTCTCTCCTGAAACAGCCTGTTTTCCTTTCTAATACCTCTAATTATCAGGGTGTTTTTCTTTACATGGAACCTAAACCTGCCTCTTTGATACCTCATCCTGTTGCCTCTAGTTCTGGGGTCAAACTGGGTAGGATGGGTCACTCTAATGCTTTCAAACAGAAGAGTACTCCAGGGTCAAGAAAAACAATTTTGTTCTCTCTTATGATCTCAAATATTATCCAATACCCACATTCAAATCTTGAAGACAGGCATTACTTCTTTAACTGGATTTAAGCTGGTCATGCATATAAAAGATTGGGTTTGATGATAGCTGTTAAGTAGCCAAGAATAATTGTTGTTTTAAAGCTATTTTTCATTTGAAACCAGAAGAGGAATTGGTAGTTGGTTGTGAATGACTTGTATTATCACTATTTCTCCAGAACAACATCAGCCTACATTATGAACAATACCTGAATCCTTTCAGGGTTCATACCTTTTCAGCATCTCTATTACAGCAATAAACATAAAATATATGGTACTCACATTGCTACCATTGTACAATATAGATAATGACTTTGGGTTCCACATATGATGATAAATGATGACTACATTAAAAGGAACAAAAGAGGAAAAAAAGTGAAGAAAAATCTTCAGATCTTGCTTTTTAAAAAATTTTATGAAGATGACAGAGTGAGAGCAACTGCTCACCTAAACTCTGAAACGAACTCCTTCAGATATCTCTAAAAAGAGAATCTGACCAAATTTTGGAGGTGCAGAATCCAATAGGAAACAGACTGTGGCAAATTCACAGACCAGGACAGCCTGGAAGGTCACAGGAAAGATCTGTTCCACAGGGGTGGAGGAGCATACAGCACATAGTGCAGCATGTCCCCACCACAGCAGGGCCACGGAGGAAAGCCCTGGGGTGGTCTCAGGCAGCAGCATGGTGGAATAGCAGCACAGTCTGGGAGTCCAGTAGAGCCAAGAAAATGACAGCCATGGTGCCCCAGGTATCAGCAGCAGCTGCTCCTGAGACTATCAGCCCACAGATTAAATGTCTGTAAGTCACCTATTGAACTTCCGGAAGCCAAAATGGTGGAGTGATCTATAAATGCTCTCTCTTCCTTCCCTTGTTGACCTTAAAGGAGCCATAAAATATTTCTCTAGAAAATTCCTGGATCAGTAGGATCAGTAGAAGGGGCAAACAGTTTCGTAGCACCTGAGTTAGGAAAATCGCTAAGAAGTATTCCTCTTACTATAGTGGAGGACTAGAGCTGTCCCAGACAGCCCCACCTCAGTGAACAAGGAGGAGATCACAAGCTCCAGGGGGTGGAGCCTTGCAACCACCAACACTAGGACCTCAAAAGTGCCTCAGCACTCCAGGGAACATGGGAAGTCATTAGGACAGCTGGGAGTGAGTATAGAAAATACTGGCAGAGAAATTAGCACAGAGTTTCAACAGACAGCACTCCAACTGTCTGAACAAAGTAATACAATCACCTACATATACCACTAGACTGGAAGAGCCCTCACATCTGAGTAGTTGGGGGGGCTGTTAACAAATGGCTACTCAAAGTCCCATCCAGGCAATCAAAAGGTCCTTTTCATGAGTGAGCCCTCAAAGCAAAATACCAACTTCCCAGTATTTATAACAAAGACCATGCTTCTGATTGTCTCAAAGCCAGTAGACTCAGCATAGCTATGGAATTATCAGGGTTCAAAGGAGATCAATCCTTCAGATGTTCACGATTTAGCCTGAGCCTGGGAAAACTGAATTCCACAAAAAGAAACCCAACAAAAATCCCAATTTGCTTATGTTTACAATACACGCACACACACACACACACATACACATACACGCACACACTTTCCTTTGGGTACATATCTTGCAGTGGGAAGATGGATTTATTTTAATACAGCTGGATGTGTCTGGGTAAAGATGTCCCATATTTAGCTGGAGAATCTATTCTAGGGCTCAACAGATAGAATGGGTTGGCTATGCTGATTTTTGAACCATCCTCATAAAGATGATGGTGAAGCCTGGGAGGAATGGAGATCACTAAGGTAGAGGAGGCAGAGGGAAGAAAGAGGGCCAAGGACAGATTCTGGGGAGATACCTCTACTACAATAATTTTCCATTCCAGGAACATCACTTCACTCTAGGGCTTTCTTTTTCCTTATTTTCTTATCTTCACCTCATTGTCTTTTTAGCTAACAGAAGTTGTAAAATTTCCAGCCTGCATTAAATTCCCCTGAATTTAGAACAGTTTATTTTCTCAATAACCTTCTTATTCACCTAGTGGTTTTAAGATAACCTGCAAAGCCTTCCAGGTGCACAAGTGAGCAATTTCCATCAGTTTCAAGCACCTTTTGCCTTGCCCCTGCAACTCAAATCCTTGTTAGCATCTCATTTAGAATCTGTTTTCAGCTGGAAATCAGAGAAACCTAACAATCTAATAGCTAAATAGAAGACTTCCTTTTGTTAAAAAAATCCCATTACCACCCAGATTCTCCAGTCATGCCACAACTACACAAGAGGCGGTGAAAGGGGAAAAAAATTGATAATTTTGCAGCAAAATGGATAGTTCATCTCTGCAGAGAATAAAACTGTCATTGATCTCAGTGATAAATGGAATCTCACTGTCTGAAAATATAGACCTTGTGTGTTTTTTTTCCATTATAAGGATGACCTTGCCTCCATTGTAAATCAAAAGTAACTAGGGCTTTGTGGTTTTCATAAGAGCTACTAGGAAAAATGTACAACAGTATTAGTCTAGTACTGCACACCTCATCTGGGAGATCTCTGAGAAATACTATTCAATTTCAGCGGCTTCATATTAGAATAAATTTGATTTTTTGTCTCTTGCTGCTGTCAGTGTGAAGAGAGAGGCGATTCCTACTAAATTTGAGCTTCTTAGAGAAGAGAATATTCTCCTCATAAGATTTATGACTTTATACCTATAAAAACCATCATTCTAGTAACTGTTGTACCAAATGCCAATTTGTCTTTGATTTTCTTTTCAGGCCACTTGGTTTGGAGGATGTTTTTTTCCCCACACTAAGGAAGAGCAGAAGGATGGTAGGGTGGCAACAGGTCTAGTTTCCCTTTTATTTTAATGATAACAATAATGATCAGGACCTGTATCATGCAGTGGACAGAGGATTAGTTTTAGAGTCAGAAAGACTTAGATTGAAGCTCTGATTCTATTAAATACTGACTGGATGACTTATGAGCAAGTTATTCAACTTCTTGAGGATTTGACTTTGTCAAGTTCATCAGTTTGTTTATAGGGAGTTGTCTATATGGATGAAATCATATTATAGTCCTAATACTTGTGATAATTGGTCTTGCTGTAGAACTTTAAAATCAACACAATGTCTTCCAAATATTTGAGCCTTATAACAATCCTGTAAGGCAGCTATTGTTAATATCATTACTATTATTAAAATAGAAGAAATTGAGATAGTGAACCTGAATGAATTATTTGGTAAATGTAGAATTGGAATCCAGGTCTCCTTGATTCCAAGTCTCCATATTGTTGAGCAAAATAAATCATACAAATTTGTTTTTATAATATTCTTGTGACCCAAATGGGATCAGTTTATAGAAAGGGTGAATGAAGCCTTCCTGCCAATGAAAGAAAAGTTATTCTATGTGGGGATTGTATATTTTTATTAGCTTCTTGTGAAGTCATTAAAATGTCTTTCTGTGTTAAGATGGCTCCTTAATATGTCCAAGAATGCCCCAAGGAAGCTTTGTTGACCAGATGTTGAAACCTTATAACCTCATAAAGTGTATAACAAACAGCTAGGAAGTCATAGAAATGTTTTAGAGTAAAACTAATAAAAATCAGCTGGCAGCTTTTGTGGGCCTGTAACAAACAACCTAAGTTTATATCTCACTGACATCATCATCACCATAACTTACAATCACATAATTCTTTAAGTTCGATAAAACATTTTTTTTGTACATAAATCTGTCTTGATCTTCGCAACTATGAGTTATAAGTATTGAGGTATTATGGTCTCCATTTTATAGATGGAAAAACTGAGGCTTAAAAGTTTAAATGATTTGCTTACAGTCACATGACTAATGAGTATCAGGGATGGGGAGAGAGTTCTTAAGAGATTATAGATTTAGAAATGAAGAGATTCATAGAGGTCATCCAATCAAAATTCCTCATTTTTCACACTAGGAAACTGAGGCTCAGAGAGATTAAGTGACTTACTTTCCTAGTTCCATACACATGATAAATGATGAAGCCAGCATGAACTCCTTACAGTCTTTTAACTATAAACATTACTCTTTCTCAACTCAGGTCTTTCATGAGCCTGAGTCCAATGATATTACCATTACGTGATGAAAATGATTTAACGTCCACCTATCCATTTTATAAATAGATTACAAAAAGCACTAATTAAAGGAGCTCCTGGGTTAAAACTAGGCTCCATGACTGGATCCAAGTGTTCTTTGGTTCTTGTCATAGTCCATTAATCATAGTAGTTGAAATGTCAATACACACAGTGTTGCAACAATTGATCAGAGAGACACCATGGCATGGATCAGAGACTGTGCTTTAAAGAAAGAGGCTAATTCTAGGTAATAAAAAGCTGAGTTTGCTTTTGTAGAGAGACAGACTTCCAAAGTAAGGACAAAAATCAATGGAAACATCAAGGATGTTGTTTCTATGTAATAGCTTCCTTTGTTAGGGTAAATAAAGAGAGATGGAACAGATACAAACCTTATAAGGAAAATAAGGGGGGGGGTCAGCAATGGATGAGTCAACCCAAGTAGGATTTATTTAATTTATTTAAAGTTGGAACAATAACAACTCCATTTCATGGAAAGATTCATAAATGTTTATATTCCACGTATTTAGTTTTAGATTTATTATGAAACTTTTTGTCTTTTGTTTTCATTTCATCTTCATTTCTAGATATTTTCATTCCCCTGTTCCTATTCAGAAAACTATTGCTTATAAGAAAGAATTAAAAGGAAAGTCGGGGAACGTATGGGCCTTCTACATTTCATACTCAGTCATCCACCTCTGCAGAGGATAGCAAAGCCCCTGATCTCTGTTTCAGTGCCACTGAAATCATCTGGCTTTCTGTTTGTGGCTTTGCTTTTTCCATTTACATCACTGAATTCATTGTATGCATGACTTTCCTGTTTCTAATTTATTAGAAATTTATTAGAAATTAAATGTTTGTTAAGCATATTTTTTTATTTGGAAGAATAATCTCTCTCTTACAGTTCGTAAGATTTGCTGAGGGTAACTCCACATTTCGACTGACACCAGCAGAGTTGAATAATTGTGGAAATCTGAGCTTTTCTCGAAATCCCATTCATTTTCCACTTTCACAAATAAAAATGGGAACAGACTGGAAGAAAGGCATAGAAACACAGAAACAGAATGCATAACTGAAAGCAAAGTAGAATTTGCCCAGTGGAAGTAAAGATTATGTGTTATGTGCCAGTCAGGATTTAGAGTAAGGCATGATAAAGTAAAGTAATAATTCAAAGGTCAAGGTGTTCAGATTTAGACTTGATATAGAGTCAGGGCTGAATATACCAGTCTACTGATCCATTCTCTATACATGCTTATGGATTAAATATCAGGGAGAACATAACAGAGAATCAGAGTAACAGAAGGAATTTTTCAGATCTCTTATTTCATTCATGTAGATATTGTTTCCACTGAGGCATATCCCAAACCTCCTAAATCTTAGTCAATGATTTCATGAGTTGCTGGTGGTCAACATGGCCAGTCCTCTCTCTGGTAATGAACTTCTTTGGATTTGCCAAGTGCCTTCTTCTTCCACCCTTTCAATTCTATTTTCCCATTGGTGAGTTCCAACTGGAATTTCCATACTAAGGAAAGGCTCAGATAATGTAGCAGCAAGCACCCTGACACATTCGAGATGGCCTTCCAGCACAGGTTCTTATATCTGCTTTTTAAAAAGGAAAGCAACTTTTGAAGGGTTGACAATCTTCTTTAATCACATGTACCAAAAGATAAAATGCAAACAGAGGAAATAAAGATCAACAGACAGGGCTTCTAATTGTCTGACCATAAGCAATACAGATATCACATCAACAGACAGAATTGTCTGACCATTACAAACACAGTTATCAGAGAGAGAAGCACCAGCATTTGGGTTTTCAAAGCTGGGGGACAGAGGGGTTCCTTAATGGCTTTCTAAAGTCTCATATGCCCATATTACATGAATATTCTTTCAAAGAGTAAAACCCCAAAGCAAAACCTCACCTCCCAGCATATATACACTTTTCAGAGTCAGAAAGCAGGACCCAGCGCCTCATTAGCAATTAACAAAAGGTGTGGGCCTTCCTACAAAACAAGCCTCCCCTAATCAAGCTTCTCTTAATGAACTCTACCTGAGGTCTATTAATGGGGAGAGGGTAGATCTTTAACATAACAAGGTTCCCCTAATCAAGCAATTCTCATTATCATTACAGATAACCATACATCTTTCTCCAGACTTTGTCATTTTGGGGGCAAGGGAGGGCATAGTTTTGCTATCTTCTTCCATTTGAATGTAAGGTCCTGAAGGGCAGAGAATGTTTGTTTTTTTCCTTACATTTATAACCCTAGTGCTGAGCATCCTGCTGGGCACACAGTAAGTACTTAAAATAGTTTTTAGACAAGTTGAATTGCCCTCTATTTCCTTAGCTATTCTGGTCCATAGAAAATATATCTTCAATCCTTCACCGGGCCTATACTTGAAGCTTTTGAGAATGACAGGGCATCCTCATGTTGCATTCTATTGGCAAAGCCTTCAGGAACCCAAGGTCACCTTCAAGGCAGGCTGAGGTTTTAAAGCAGGATCTAAATACATGTTGTTTCCTGACATAAAGTGTAAACTCCTTGAGGACAGAGACCTTTGCATTTGTGCCTTTGTATTTTCGTACTTTAGAAAGACTTGACTTGGTACATAGACATCATTTACTAAGTATTTTGTTGCTTGGTTGGTTGACTGTTAGGGAGAGGAACATTTGGTATTCCTTATAATTTTAGTTATTCTCTCCTGTCTTTTTACCCTCAGAGGGAAATAATGACTTTTTCACAATGGAAGGACTCAGTTATAGAAGGCTCATTGGAAAGAATTTAAAATAATACCACGAAGGAAGAATGGCCCATGACCTGCAGGAATATGAAGGCTCCATGGTTTTTAGCCATGATGTTCATGAGTTAGGTGGCCTTTCATCCATAATAACAACTTGGACAGACCTACTGTTTTGCATAAAAGTTCAAATATCTTGTTGCATATATATTATTTTTTATTTCCTTTTTTTTTTAAATCTGGACTTGGGGTTGCCTTACTGTGGGGAGTATATTAATGTGGAATCTGCCTTCATTGATGCAAATTGTCAAATCCTCCTCTATGTATAGTTTTAAGTCCCCCTTACTTATGTTTTGGTATCACAGACCCCTATGGTAGTCTGGTAAAGTAAGTGGGTCACTTCTCTTAACATTTTCAAATGTATGAAATCAAATCATAGGATTACAAAGGAAATTAAATATTTTGAGATGTAGTTATATTTAGATATCTAAATATCTTTTTTGAAAAAGTTCGTTGAATCTAAGTTAAGATCCCCAGTGAGAGTTGCCTATGGAACTGTGAGATTAAATAAAGATAGAAAGGAAATAGACATTTATTAAGTGCCTTCTGTGTTCCAGGTACTGTGTGAAGTGCTTTAGAAATATTGTATCATATAACCCTCAGAACAATCCTGTGAAGTAGGTGCAATTATTATTTCCATTTTTTGAGAAAACAGGTAGAGAATAAGTGAGTTGATCAAGGTTACATGACTAGTAAGGTTCTAAGACTGGGTTTGAGTTCAGGTGTTCCTGGCTCCAGGCCCCATACTCTCCCTATTCACTGTTTCATCTACCTGCATAGGTGTCTGTCCAAGTAATGTTAATAGGTGGGCTAAATCAGAGACAGGACTTGAGCACTGATCTACTAGCTTAACTCCAGGACCAGTCTTTTATCTACAACATTCTCCTGCATCTCACATCTTAGAATGTTCATGGAAAAATAATAATGTGGCGAAAGAAGAGTGGCATGGGATCTGAAGTCAGAGGATTTGGTTTCAAGGCTCCTATTGGGCCTATAGAAGTGACCTTTGGCCCACCTAGGACCCAGTTAACTCAGCTGTAAAATGAAGGGGTTATACCAGTCTCTTTAACTATAAACCTTTGATTATGCTCTTTTTTTTTTAAAGGAAAAGCCAGATGCCAGAGTCAGTCAATAAATATTAAGTAGGTGCCTACGCTGTCCTTGTCATCAGGAGTAGGATGCTTCTCTTTTCTAAATGAGCTATTCAATTCAGTGAAATAAATATTCAAACAGCACCTACCCTGCACCTATCCTGTGAATCAGAGAGGGATGCTGGTGAGATGCAGTTACTGCTCTCAAGGATCTTAGAGCATATTAGGTGAGTTAAGCTGAGTACAATAAAACAATCTAAGTGACCATATAAGGAAGCTCAGAAATCCTCTCTGGGAGACCAGTAATAGTTTTGTGTGTAGTGGAAGTTTAAGGCATGAGTCTGGTGGGGAACAAGTCTGCCTTCTCCAAGTATTGGAACTCCTGCTGCTCTATCATTACAGAAAAGATTTGTTTTTCCTTATCACCCAAACACGAAGATCAAACTCCACAGCAAACTGTTCTGGAATGGAAAGTTTGGAGAAGATACAGAGTAACATATGTCTGCCCAGTTCCTGAGCCCACAAGGATTTTCAAGTACCTAAAGAAGGGTTTAGGGATTGGACATGTTTCAAAACAAATAATGAGCAAATAGCAATGAGAAACTGTGTGTTGCAGCTTAAAAATGAATACATTTCCTTCGTGGCTGTGTTCAGTCCTGTTCATCAAGGAAAGTGCAGAAACATTCACATTTTTCATAATTTGGTGACAAAAGCCTAAAGGCAAAAATGCTTTATCATTTCATAGAAATTAATTAAAGCAAGTGAGGAAAAGAATCTATTACAGGAAGACTGCAATGCAATATAAAATTCATTCTAATCACTATATCTAATTAAAAAGAAAAGAAAAATCACTACTTTAAAGGGCCATAGTTATAATGGAAAAGAAAAATTAATAGGCTAAGCAGAGGCTTCCAGTTGGACACTATAGTTGTAAACCTTTGACTGGAGGGGAGGGCAGCCAGACAGAGGCAAGACTGCAAAGTAAAGGAGATCGATGTAATTGCCAAGAAGGTGGGTTTGAGGAATTTGGGGAGAGTAAGTCTCCCTTGAGAGCTTATTTATTTCTAGAAGGAAAATAGTTCTTGTATTCTATAGTTCTGGAGAAAAATAGACTAAACTTTCAGTTATCTGGAATGAATGGAAAATGATGGCATCTCATAGCCTCTCTCTCTCACTCTCTTGCTCTCTCCCCCTCCCTCCCTACAAACACACACACACACACACACACCTACACATATCTATCTAATATCTATCTAGTTATCCATCTAAATATATTTTGGGTCCAGACCCATAATTCCATTGACATGAAGCAATTCCTGGTGTGAAAATTTCCTTCACTGATGCAGATCAGGAATGTGTCTGCAACTTATTGGCTTAGAGAGTTGCCTAGGCATTGAGAGATCTGAAGACTTGTCCATGGTCAGATCATTAATGTGTTTCACAGGCAGTACTAGAACTTGAGTCTCCCTAGCTCCAAGGATAATCCTCTATTTATCATGCCACACTGGCATTCAGTTTATCAAATATTTTGATTCGGTTTGATTCAATAAATATAAGAGCTTACCTATGCTATTCACTGGGGCTGTCCTCAATAAGTGTATAGGATCATAGGAAAATAGATTTCAAAAAAGAAAAGGCCTTAAAGGTCATGATGGTATACATTAGAAAAAAGCCTGTCTATTTTTTCTTTTGTTTTAGACCATAATTGGATAATCACTTTTTAGTATGCTTCCTTTAGAAGTTGAACCAATTTCTTTAAGGTAACTTTTGCATCTTGGAATGTTTAAGTACTAATATGTTTTGTTATTGCATCCATCATCCATTTGGACCAGGCTCTAGAGTGCCAGGAGCTCTGAATTACCTTTGTCACATGTGTATCCTAGATGTATGGGGTGTTCAGAGGGACTAGCACCTCTGGTGTGAGGCTTGCTGAGTTCATTTCAGGACTACTTATCCACCTTTGATGTCTACCTGGCACCCAACTCTCATCTATGGCTCTACAAAGCTATAGCATGGACAGCCACCACATCACAGTAGACTATCTTGGCCAACAGTCTAAATCAGATTGAGAGTGACCAACCGTCCTCAAAGTTATCTGTGAGTTAGGAAGATGTCAACCGCAAGCATGCGAAGACTCCCTCCGGTGGAATGGGAAGGTGACAACAGTTTGTTTCAATGGCCATGAAAGTGGCTGAAGCAAGGGGCTATGGAGCATTTGAGCTTGCTCAGACATAGAAGACACTAAGGCCATCCACTGCATCCATCACCAGTCATCTTGACTATTGTCCTGCACCTGGACTTTGATGACTCTGGAAGAGAGAGTGAGGCTGAAGACTTTATGCAACTCTGTCTCACTGAAATCCGGTTCATGCACAAGTCTGGTCATCGTGCTGTGACATCATTGATCCGTTTGGAAATGAAGGACAAGTGAATCTCACTAATCTGAGTTCACTCCTCCTACGTCGTGTTCTTGGGAGAGTGTACCCTTGCTGTTATGAGAATATCTTGCAGCTGATTTCTTTTAGAAGGCCATCTTGTTAGGAGCTAATTTTGTCTACTGGCTTAATTGGAACCACACCAGGGGATGCTGATGAGCTATAGTGTTAGGAATGAGTATTTGCAGAGTACCCCCCCCCTAGATCCTGGAGGTTATAATTAAACTCTGTGGCAAAGGTCCAGAGAGGGTGATATATCTACAATAATCTCTTCTAATACAATGTGAACTCTTTGAGGGCACAGATGTTTGCTTATTGCCTCTACTGTTGATCGCTAACAGGAAGCTCGCTGGTATTGATTGGTAAACTATAGTGTGAAGAGTGGGTATCTGAAGGGTATCCCACTGGACTTTTAACTCATAAACTGCTAGGAGATGACCTCAGAAGGAATGCTATATATGTCATAAACTCCCTCAATAGAATATAAACTCCAAGGCAGGAAATTTCACACTTCTCTCTCCATGTGCCCAGTGCCTAGCACAAAGTATGGAGCTTGATGTGTGTATAAAAAATGTCTATTGATTAACAATAAGTATTTTTGTGGTTATTTAGTCATGTGTGGCTCTTTGTTACCCCATTTGAGGTTTTCTTGGAAAACATATTAGAGTGGTTTGCCATTTCCTTTTCCAGCTCGTTTTCCAGATGAGGAAACTGAGGCAATCAAGGTTAAGTGACTTGCCCAAGGTTATATAACTAGTAAGTGTCTGAAGCCCAATTTAAACTCATCTCTTCCTGACTCCAGATCCAGCACTCTATCCATTGTGACAACAAGCTGTTCAAGCTGATAAACATATCAAAAAGTGGTGCACCAGATGAAGCACTGGCTCTGGAGCCAGGAGGACCGGAGTTCAAATGTGACCTCAGATTTTTGACACTTAACAGCTATGTGACTCTGGGCAAGTCACTTAGCCCCACCTGCCTTGCCCACCCCCTAATTGGAATGACACCTTCTAATGTATTTGAGGGATCCTGAAAGTCACTTCACACCAAGATACAGTTTTTTCATCCATTAAGTGATATTTCTTCGTGATATGATTCTGTAGGTCCATTTCTGAAATTATTTTTAAAGATGATCTCATTTTCAGTCTCAGAATATAGATGTTTATTTTTTCTCCTTGTAAACCATAAGAGAAAAATTACCATTTTCAGAGATTTATTCCCAATTTGTGCAAGTATAGACAATATGCTTCATCTCATAGTCTAATGCCTAAATGGGGAAAATTGACCAGCACTTGATATGTGCCAGAGTCATAGGTGGTGACTATGGGCAAGGTTTGTGTTTTCACAGGCATAATATGTCTTCCCCACCCCATCCCTGATTTCTGAGGGAGCTGGACAAGAGTAAACGGGGGCTAGATGAGTAAATAGGTGAGTGTCAGAGAGGCTGAGAATGGTCAGTAGTGCTGGGTATGGATAACATACGAATTCTTTAATTTGATAGCTTGTGTCTTTATTTGAAAAGAGGAAAGGGGTCCTTTTGTAATTGATTGGGAAGAGATTTTTCAAGTTCTGTTTGATGTGGAAAACAGATGAAATGAGATAGACATTGGCTTCAGTTTTTGAAAGGAGGGGTCTACTTTTGTGCATTCAAAGGCTGCCATCCCACTGGGCCCCCTGCTGTCTGCTTCAAGTGTACATTTTAATTAAAAAAAAACAAAGAAAAAATGCCTTTTGAACATTATTCTTGAGATGCAAAATAAGCATGTATCTAGCATCTGCTATATGCTGAATATTATAGAAGGAGCCAGAGGAAGAGAGAAGACAGAAGAGAAAGTCCCCGATTTGGAGCTTCCTGACCATTTGGGGGGAAGATGGAACTAACGCATTGCCAGTCAGAATCCTTGGCATTTAAACCATGAACCTACCAGGAACAACCTTATTGACTGTGAGTTTAACAACTAGACCATTTCTGTGTGTGTCTGAGTGTGTGAGTGTGTGAGTGAGACAGACAGAGACAGACAGAGAAAGACAGACAGAGAGACAAAGACAGAGAGGCAGAGACAGATCCAAACTAGCATAGCATCCCCCATACACGCTGACACATCTCTCACCTATAAGATGATCAGAGGTGGCATTTATAGGAAACTCAAACAAGGAAAAGATCCGAATACATTAAAATATAGTTTGAGGTTAACAGTCCAGAATAGCCCCTCTTCAGTTTCTCCTTGGACCATTCTCCACCAGGATTGAAGAGTCTTTCCTCTTGGTAATCACAGTGCAAAAGTGAACAGAGCCTTTAGGTAGGTTCAGGAGCAATCATTCCAGGTAAATGGGGAGGCAATGTTATTATCCAGTCAGGAATTAAGTCTGGTTATCACCCTTAATCCATTTTCCCTAAGAATGGTCTTAGATTTTGTTATGCTGGCTTCCCTAAAGGGAAAAGCCTGGAAAAGGTTTTAGGCTGGAGAAAGTATTATTTGTTAATATAGTCAATGAATCTATTTATTTTATTTTATTTTTAGTCAATGAATTTAAAAGGAGGTTTCCATGTGCATTCACACCAGAAACATACAGTAAAGCTTTCTTCATTCTTTCTTTGCTACTGTACCATGTGTGATCACTTGGACAGGGCCTTGGGAGATGTTTACTTTCATGTTTTCTGTAAAGTACGAGTTTTCTGATGAGAATGTGTGAGACAGGCAGGTCAGGTGTCATGAGCAGTGGATAGCAGAGGCATGGTTTAGCTGTCTATTTATGTCCTTGAAAGATAAGCCCTCAGAGAAGGCCTCAAACATGCAAGGTGCAACCTTTGTGGAAGATTTCTGGTGAGATATAGATAGGAATCTCCCTGGAAAGGAAAGCAGATATGGGTTGTAATTTATACCAGTGAAGGAAAACCTGCCTTAGAGGGAGAGATTCCAGATGCTTTGAAGTTTTGAGGAGTGCAAAAGAAGGAAGATCTCTTAAAACTCCCTCAAGCACTTTAGGATATGCTAGTGGATGAATCAATTAACATTTATAAAGTACCTACTATGTGCCTTGTTGTATATGATTAGCACAGTGCCTGGTATATAGTAGGTGTTTAAAAAAAATGTTTATTGAATTGAATTGTTCTGTGCTTAGCATCCCTTATCATAGTGCCTGACATATAACTGATGCTTAATAAGTGTTTATTGACTGACTACATGCTGAAAATATAAAGGAAAACAGTTCCTGACTTTGTAAAGCTTCTCACAGCGGCTGTTCACCCTTTATTTTGAAGTGGGCCATTGTCACCATGGGGTGCGTGTGGATTGGATCTAAGTGGGGCAGAGCTGCACAAAGTCACTACCCCCACTCTCTCTTCCGGAGTCTTACAAGTCCAGTGTCAGAACAAAAGTAACAATGACATGATGAAAGCCTGGGAGATTCTCAAAGAGGACCCAAATGACATCACTGAGTCAGGGTTAAGTTAGAGTGTATTCAACTGTGGCTGATCAGACCAATACGAGCCAGAAGGCTCTACCACAGTTTGGGCACACATCGTCCGCATGAATATTTGAAGTGGAGATGTCTCTAAATTTGTGCATCTCACAATTCTTTTGAGCTACTGCAATTTTGCTTTGCTCATTGAGCACAATGCCTTCTTTGATGTGAGTACACCACACGGGGCGGTCCTGTGCAATGTCTCCCATGACTCACAATTGATTTCAGAAAGCTCACATGGAGGTCAGAAGAAGTGATACAAGGAAACTCAAGGTCTCTCTGAAGAGCTTTGGAATCAATTGGAATTGATTGAGAGATTCTTATAAATCATTCATTAAAACTCTTTCTCTCTTAACTACGGGATCTCAAATTTAGAACTGGAAAAGACCCCATTCAACATCCTTAGTTTAAAGATAGGGAAGCAGAGACCTAAGGAGATGAAGCAACTTCCTCTAGGTCATGTAACTAGATAGTGACAAATGGAATTCTCACCCAGGCCTTCTGACTTCAAACCTAGCCTTTTTCCTCTTGTATTGATATTACTATATGTTCCTGAATGCAATGTCTTCTTTTTAAAAAAAGATAAAATGTGTTTTTTTCATTCTTTCAAGCCAGCCTTCAGCTGGATTAAAAAGGTGATAAAGTAAGGAAAAGATGAGGTAGGACTCAGGGAGTAGATGAAGGCTGAGGAGGAAAAGTATGAACCACAGACCTAACTCATCCTGGCATATGATAGAATTGAGGATTTTAGATCTGATAAAATGTGCATAATCTCTGGGAGGGTCTTTTTATGGCTACTTAAAAAAATAAAAAGACCTTTAAAATAGACCTGACAACAATCTGGTCCTTCTATAAATAGTGACTGAGGTTGTTGGCATTACTAACTAGTGAACTGAATCATTGACCAAGCAGAAATTCTGAACTGATAGTCACGAGGAAATGAGAGGAAGGACTGTGAGAAGTTCAAGACAAGAAGAACTGAAAAGAAGAAAATATGATTATACAAACTCTCTCTTAGGTAATGAAAGGAGGGATCATCAGTGCAATAAAGCAGCAAAAGAAGATGATTCCAGGAGCACTGAATCTGGTCGATGTAAACTGGAGGAGAAATTTCCTATCAAAATTGCTTTAGCCCACGCAACTTTTAACATCATCAATTCCCCCATCTTATTGGTCAATGGGGAACAATCAACATGCTCAGGAAATTGGTGCCTTTTATACTTATAGATTTTTCCAAGAACTAAGAAGAACATTGGCATTTCCAGTATGTTAGATGACAAACACAGATCAATGAGAATTTCACAGGAAAAGTGCTTCCAGGGCAGTATTTAAAACTCATCTATCTCCCATTTTTGAATAGTCTAATCAGTTGAAAATGATTGGTGAATCAAAAGAACATTGACTGAAGACAGTAACATCTAAATAGCTTAAAAAATTCTATTGGTTTGATCAGGAGGCTGATATAAAGGGCATTCCATCCTTAAGTAGATGCTCATGGCCCCAGTTTGAATCTGAATTATAATAAACAAAAGCTATAAAAATCCAAGGAGGCATCCTGAAAATCCATCCTATATACTAAAAAATGTCTGTATTCCCAGTGTTTCCAATAAAGCAGCGTTCAGATATGCAACATGCAGGTGCCAGATGATTTGGCACAAATATTTTGGGTTAGAACACAAGCCTGAAAAGAAGCAACAATTTCCACCAGTGGCTCAGCTTGGTTTCCACTGCACGGAACGTGATTCCTCTTCCAGGATGAATTGATCACCTGAAATCTCATCATCATACAGATTGACTCAGCTTTTGATACTCATTACCTTTTCAAGTCTCTCAGCTGCCTCTCCCTCCTGAATGAAGGAGTGATGAAAGATGAAACCATAAACTCCTCCCCAAATTTTCCTATATAGAAGACTCAAAACTTTCTAGGTAACTGTTCATTTTCTGTCAGATGGTCTCCTTGTTTTCAGTTCCTGGGACCATCATGCCCTAGGGTTTAGTACACCCTGGTAGCACCCTCGACCTTACCCCATCTTTTCAGCTTTATTTTGTATATTGACTTCATTAGATTGTGAGCTCCTTGAGAGTAGGCACTAGTTTTTTCTTATTTTTATTCCCAGTCCTTATTGCAGTGTCTGGAACATAGCAGTTATTTAATAAATGCTTACTGAATTGAACCACAAATCTAAATTATGTTATAATTCATTTTCCCCCCTAACCTAAATAACCCACACAATGTCATCTCTTACAATTTGAATCTAGGCAAGTCAGTAACTACTAAGAGACAGATTACTTTCCTAGAATTTGTCTGACAAGTCAGATAGATAGGTTGTGATTTGTGTTTGTGAAGGGAGTTTCCACACTGAGTCTCCCCACAAATCTTTTTTTTAAACAAGCCTTTATTAGGTACCTACTGTGTGCCAAGCCCTTTGCTAAGTGCTTTAAAAATATCTCATTTTATTCTTATAGCAATCATGGGAGGTAGATGCTATTAATTATTTTATAAATGAGAAAACTGAGGTGGGCTTAAGTAACTTGCAAAGGGTCATGCAGCTGGTAATTGTCTGAGACCTGATTTCACCCAGGCCTTCCTGACTCCCAAATACAGACCTGGCATCATGCAATCTAGTTGCTTCAATGTGAAGGCTATGTAGGCAAATAAATCTACTCCCTCTTCCCCTCACCACACTGACAAGGTGCCTCAGCTTTCTGCTTTGGTCATAAGAATGTAGTATCAGTAAATGCACTAGTAGGTTAAAAAATTTCTCCTATCTCAGCTTCTTCCTTGGAAGACAAAGAAATGAAATAGGATTTGTATTAAGAATTCTTAACACTAGGCTGTTAGATGATTTTCTTCTACCAGATCTCAAGGTTAAACCTAAATTTTCCCTGTTATATGAATTCCAGAATAAATTACGACTTTGCTTTTCAAAGAAATAGTTTCCAATTAATAAGCATTTGTTTTTTTCTCTCTCCCTCTCATTTAAAATAAAAAGAAAACTTTTAAAACAAATATGCAAAGCACAAAATAACAAAAAAAATGAAGCAAAATAAGTTCCAATGTTGCCTATGTCCAATTATATGTATGAATTTGGAGTCCATTGTCTTTATCAGTCAAGAGGTGGGTAGCATACTGTGTTATTTGGTTATGTAGTTAACATGCCTACTTAAGTCCTCTAGCCCTTATTTCTTACCAATGTCTGAAAAACCACCATTAGACAATCATTCCTATGAATTTATTATGGAATATTGTCCAAATTTGGCTAGCCCAGCCTACATCTTACCAATGTCTGTAAATCTACCATTAGAGAATCATTCCTTTGGCTCTAATAGTGAACCTTTTAAAAATCTTACTAGCCCTAGGGTAGCATAACGCCCGCTCACAACAGCTATTAACATCTTAGTATAAATTCATTTATCAGATACGTCCCTTCTTGACAGATCATGCATAACAACTCTCCTAGGCAATGTTTCTCAAACTAATTTGTTATTGGAACACCTGGGTTTGAAGTATATTGATGGGATACATAAATTCTGGTACAAGGGACTGTGTGTGTGTGTGTGTGTGTGTGTGTGTGTGTGTGAAACTCTTCAAAAGAAGACAAGTCAGTGAACATGGGCATATAAAATAAATTCAGAGTGTTTTCATATAAAAAATTCAGTCCTTATACATTTATGAATTCATTAGTTGTTGTCATACAATTTGAATTATATAAAAAAAAATCATTTTGGATGATCCCAATTGCCACTGGCTAACAATCTCCCAGTGTGTGCATAAACCATTTAGCCTCTCTGATCTTGAGAGTTCTCACCAGTAAAATGCAGATAATGATGTCTACACTTTTTCCCTTGAAGGATTTCTGAGAATCATTTTGTAAAACTTAAAAGTTACTTATTGTTATGTGCAATTTCACATTTAACATTTTAAAAGGAAAAAATATAGCCAATGTCTCTCCCCACCCTATAACCCTTTCTTTTTTCCCTTGAGGATTCCTCATTAAAATTGGAGAAAGGACCAAATCTCTGTGAAACCAACTTGTGAAAATATTGCTCTTGGGGAAGGAAAATATAGTGCTTTTAAAGCTATCAGATTAAGAAAGTGAGGACAGCTGAGCTGTAGGGGCATCAAAGCAGATGCTACTGGCCATAGCTTGCTGGGCTGCCCAAGCTTCTCTTTTGTTTTAAATTTGCCTGTAGTCAGGTCATAACTGCTCAAAAGAGTAAAACCATTGACTGGTACACACTGGCCCATTGTGTTGCTGTATTGGAACTGACTGGCCAGGATGGAGGGAGTCTGGGTGAGCTGGATGCTTTCACTTTATGTGATACCAGAGAGTCAATATTCACTTCTTGCTTTTCCTGTGTTTAATACTACACGGTGTTATCCTGAGGAAATCTTAAGTGCTTTCTGAGAACAACCTAAAAGTGACTAAATGCCACAGAAAGGTTTGGCAGGGATAAATTTGTTTCACCAGGTTAGCAATAGCTGAATCTGGAACAGAATCTTTGGAACCATTGTCTACCACCTAAGTGATGGTTCTGTGAGAAGTTGCAGGAGTTTGGCTATCGGTAATCTTGGGAACTGGCCTTAGGTGTTGAGAGCAGACAGTGGACAAAAGCAAGTGAGAAGTGGGATGCCTGAACATTGAAGAATTTAATTGGGCTTCACAATGGAAAATGACAAGCGTTAATTTATGACATAAACTACCATGGTTACTTTTAAAGAAATGTAATTTATTGTTGATTTTTTTCATTCTACATTATAGTCATTAATTTCATGACCTCACTGAAACCTCTCTGTGCCAAAGAGAAGTTAACTAATTATAAACAACTGATAGAACAATCTTCCAACATGTATGATAGTCTGTTTTAGTAATCTTTCCTCTACCTTTCTGCCATGAGGAAAAAGGTTTGTTTAATGACCCATTCCCTGACATTTTAATTGCTCGTTTGATTAGCAATCATTTATTTAAATGATCACTTCATTTACCTCATTTTAGTCATGTGTCTTGTTTTGGTTTTGCTTCACTTTACATCAGTTTATATAAATCTTTCATGGTTCTTTTAATTCTTCATCATTTCTTCCAATTAATTATATTTGTTATATTAATATGTCTTAGTTTTTTCAATCATTTCCTATTCATTAGCTACTTGTTTCCTTGTTCCTTGTTCTCACAAAGTGATATTATGAATATTTTGAGACATATTGAGCAGTTTTTTATATCCAGAACTAATTTTTTTTTTCTGGCACTCCAATCCCACTTAAACACCTGCCTTTTGGACATCTGAGATTAACATGTTCCAAATTAAGCTCATTATCTGTTCCCCAAGCCTTCCCCCTTTCCCAATTTCCTTATTGGTGTGGAGGGCATGTAGCAGCAAACACCCTGACACATCTAGGATAGCCTCATAGCACAGCTTCTTAGATCTGCTTTTCTAAAAGGAAAGCAACTTTTGAGGGGTCAACAATCTTCTTTAATCATATATACAAACAGAGAAAATACGAGCAGAGAAATAAAGACCATCAGAGAGGACTTCTGTCTGACCATAAGCAAAACATACATCACAGATCAACAGACAGATCTGTTTGACCATTATGTACATACATAGTTACCAGAGAGAGAAGCAGCAACATCGGGGTTTTCAAAGTTGGGGGGCTTCTTAGTGAAATGAATGGAGTTAATAAGTCACAGGCAAAAGCCAATTAGGAATATCGAGAGCGTCAGGCTGGCGGCTGCCTCGTGAAGAGACCCAGAGGAGACAGCCCCAAACTAAGGTGAGTGAGTGCATTTTAAGCATTTTGGCGCTACTTGGTACAGCCTTGCAATTTCCACAACAAACAGAGTTCTGACAGAACAAGAGGGGGGCTTGCTGCTAGACAAGAACCCCCAAACAGAAGGTGGTTGTCAGGGTACTACTAGGCAAAGGACCCCAACAGAGGAGAGGTGCCAGGAGAGGTAGCCAATCACAGACTGGTTGTCATTCAACATGGAGTAGTTGTCAGGAAGAGGAGGGAGCTCGTTGCCTGGCAATGGGGGTCTAACATTAGGGGGCCACAGGTGGTTACCATGCAAATAGACTAAACAAAAATGACTGTTAACAATTCATCAGATATTAAACCAAAGGGGAATAACATTTTGACAGGGGCCCAACAACAGAAAAACTGTTACTAGGCAAGTTATCCAACCCTGCCCAGTAACCTAACAGATATCTCTCACCCTAGGGCCCAGGGAGGAATAATGTCCACTTCATTTAGCAGCTACCCAGAGTCTCATCTGGCACAGGAACCTTCTTCCAAAGAGTAAGCCCCCAAAGCAAAACCTCACCTCAGAGTATATATACACTTTTCAGAGCCAGAGGGCATCACAACTTTTGTGACCCAGTGCCTCTTTAATTAACAAAAGGTGTGGGTCTTCCTATAAAACAAGTCTCCCCTAATCAACCTTCCCTTAATGGACTCCACATGAGGTCTATTAACGAGCAGGGAAAGATCTTTAACTCTCATTGCAGGGCACCACCATCTTACCAGTGATCCAGACTTACACCCTAAGTGTCAAAGGCGACTCTTCACTCTCTGTCATCTCGCAAATCCAATTACTTGTCAAGTCCTGTCCTTGCATCATCCATCATCTCTCAATACACTCCCTTATCTCCCCTGATATTGCCATATATTTTAACTTCCTTTCTCCCATGCTTGGAATTCTTTTCCTTCTCATCCCTACCACCTGGCTTTCCTAGTTTCCTTCAAGTTTTACTGAAGTCTCACCTTCTGTAAGAAACTTTCCCTGGTCCTCCTTAAGGTTAGTGTCTCTCTCTAAGATTATTTCCAATTATGTGTACCTATATGCATATATACACACATATACATATATATGTATGTCAGTGTGTGCATGCATGTGTGTATACATAATACATGTATGAATATATAGTTGCAAGTTGTCTTTTCCATTAGACCATAGGTTCCTTGACAGTAGAGCCTCCTTTTGCCTTTCTTTTCATTGTCAGTACTTAGTATGGAGCATGACACTTAATAGGCACACCTAATAAATGCTTATTGACCTGTCATCTTTGCCAATTTGCAGTGGGTGAGGTAAAGCCTAAGAGTTTAAATTTAACCGTCACTTGATATTACCAATCTGGAGCCTCTTTTTCTGTGGTCATTTATAATTTGCAATTCATCTTTTGGAATCATCATGTCCTTTGGCCACTTATCTCTTGGGGAAATCAATCTTTGTGTTAAAAATGTATCAGTTTTCTGTACATTTTGGCTATGAGATTTTTGCATGTTGTAAATATTTTCCCAACTCCAAAAGTTTCTTTATTTCTATCATTTCATGGTATCTGTTCAAAAGCTTTAAATTTTTATACCGCTAAAATTTCTTATCCTTAACAATGTTCTCTATCCTTGATTTGATCGTGAATTCTCTTTCTAGCTGCAGCTCTGAAAGTACCTGATCTGGTTCTCTTATTATTTTAATTATATTTTAACACTGTGGCCTTTTAAAATCATATCATAGATCCATTTTGATCTTTTTGTTTTATATGGTTTAAGATGTTGGTCTGATCCTTATTTCTGCCAAACTTTTTTTCAGTTTTTCCAGTATTATATTTTTTAAAAAGGGAGTCCTGGACCCCGGTAATTTATTTTATTGGGTTAATAAAAATATGGGCCACTCCTTCAATTTTTTACATCTCTAGTATATTTCTCCATTCTACTTTTTTGTTCTTGTAAGTTTCATGACTTTTACCATGGTGGTTTAAGGAGATAAATATAAAGAGAATTTGCACCACCTTATAAAACTCACTTTTCCTCTGCCATTCTTGAAGAAGTTTGGAAAGCCTGATTAATTTAGACTCCAAGGACATAATATAGATTCCTTGTCCTTCCACTTACTAGTTGTGTAGTCTTAGTAAAGTCATTTAATCTCCAATGCCTAAGTGCATACTAGCTATTAGCAGCGGCATTATTATTGTTAGCAGTGAGTAAATAAGCATTTATTAAGTGCCTAGTGTGTATTAGGTGAGGCCTCTAGGTGGCTCAATTTATAGAGTACTGGGCCTGGAGTCAGGAAGACGAGTTCAAAACTGGCCTCAGATGCTTATTAGCTGTGTGACCCTGGGCAAGTCACTTTACCCCGTTTGCCTCTGTTTCCTCATCTATAAAATGAGCCGGGGAAAGAAATGGCAAACCACTCTAGTATCTTTCTCAAGAAAACTCCAAATGGGGCCACTAAGAGTCAGACAGTACTGAAATGACTGAAGAATAATATGTCCAGGATTTAGTAATGTTATTTCCCAAATCTCATCTTTTTGGGTTGCTGTGAAAATTAAATGAAAGAATTATGTGAAAACGCTTTGTAAATGATAAAGAATTTTATAGGTAAGTGTTCCTGTATTCACTGACTCAACAGTAGGTCTAGGGACCTGTGATGCTTGCCCTTTCTCACTAAGGGGCTCCTTCACTCTGGGCTTAGATATATTCTTGGTTCAGTCCTGAGAGAGCCTTTTCTTTAAAGAAAAAAGTCAGTTTTTTTTTTCTCAGGGATTCTGGCTCTTTTTACCTCAACCCTAGAATCTCAGGGAAATCAGTTAAAGCTTAAGTTTAGTTCAAATCTATGATCGTTCCAAAAGAGTAGAAAGTCACTGAATTTTCAATGTAGATCAGGCAGAGGACAACTATTCCTTCCCCTACTCTCCCCTAGCCACAAAGAAATGTTTAAGACAATAAAAAGACTCCTAATGTGCGTTCACAAAGGCTTAAAGTAGGATACAGGAACTGTCCAGGTTATATTCTCCCAGGAGAGTGGTACTTAGAACATTCAAACATGGGACATTTAATGTGACTAGGGATTTGTCTTCATCCTGGATCTGTACTATCCAAAACATTTCCTCATTTCGCTCCTAGCTGCACTCATTTTGAGCTGCTTTGAGTTCTCCTCCAAGTTCTCAGGAGCCTTATCATTGGGAAATCTCATCATCCTGCAAAATGCAATCTGTCTTAATACTCACCATCCTCAGTAGTCTGCCCTCTGTTTGGAAGACAGAACCTCAATCACCACAGGAGATGGTCCAAGACACAGTTCCTCATTTCCTACTTGGCTTCACTCATTTTGAACTTGTTGACTTTTCCACTATACCCTTACACTAGATTCCTTCCTCACCTCCCTTCACCCCTTTTCAGCTTTCTTTTGTGGGTTTTTCTCCATTACACTGTAAGCTCCTTGGGGGCAGGGACTGTCTTCCTTTTTCTTGTGTTTCAGTGGTTAGCACAGGACTTGGCACATAGTAGTTATTTAAAAAATGTTTAATGACTCACTAATTCAACGTCTATGTTTTCTGATAAGTCAGACCAGGGTTTGGGCTCATCCTTCTGTCAGGGGTTAAATTCTCCTTTAAGAAGCAGTTCAGGTGCTCATAAAGCATCATAAATTAACTCTTGTGCAGAGGGTGACATCAGGAGCAAGATGGAGGTTGGGAGTCAACCGAGAGGGAATATTTAAGCCTATAGAGGCACCTAGATAGCTCAGTGACTAGAGCACTAGCCCTGAAATCAGGGAGACCAGAGTTCAAAATGGGCCTCAGACACTTGCTGGCTGTGTGAACCTGGACAACTCACCAAATCTCTTTGCCTCAGTTTCTTTAGCTGTAAAATGGAGATAATAAGGGGACATAGGAACTGCTGATCTCCTGGACTCACTGTATCTCAGACTGAAAACTTCAACCTCAGAATACATATGTTAGCACCCATGCTCCTGCAAAGGAATACAGTGAAGTAAAGGAAGCTAGGGGCTATAGCCTAAGCTCATGTTCATCCAGCACTTAGCACAGTGCCTGGAAGATAGTAGGTGCTTAATAAGTGCTGATTGATCATTGATTTACTAGGAAGCACATGTATCCACTTTTCTGTGTAATCAACAGTCATGCAATTGTACCTAGTGGGTTCCAGGTTCAATGGTCAATAATCTTGATGCATTCTTTTGTGGTTGCTGCTGTCATGAGAACCAAAAGATTGCTGTACTATTCTAAAATGCCAAGACCCTCAGTGTATGTGTCCCAGAGTTGCCTTGGGGGATGAGTATATGCTTCAATGAATGGTCAGTGTTACATCAGTAAAAATGAACTATTCACCTAATCCATAATGGAAGACCCAGGAAAACTTGTCAGTGTAACAAAAGTGAAGTTACGTTTCAAATTATAAAAGTTACACTCTTTTGATTAAAAATGAAAAATATTTAATCATTCTAGCTAATAGATTATATATATCCATATAAAGTCCATTTTCAGTCCTATCACTCTGATCTCTCCTTCTTGACAGAAAGATTGATTAGAAAGATTTCTCTCTCTACATTTTCCATCTATCTTCTGTAGTCTCATAAATGTTGAATTAAGCAAGTTTTATGAAACTAATCATGGACGGCAGTTTTCATTGAAAGTGACTGTGACAGAGTGTTTTCCCCAATCTTGCACTTACCCAATAATAAGCCAGCAGTAAAGTGTCACTTGATTTTAGAGTGGAAGATTTCTATAGATTTTATCACAATATGGAAGGCATGGGATGGTCTTGGGCAGAGTGCCACAGATTCCAGAAGGAACAACTTCAATGCTATGGATGCTCAATTTGTGAAATCCTAAGAAAGGCATATGAATTGTAGACAATTTTCTAGCAGTGGGGCATGGAATACAGCTTGATAGATGGGAAAATAATCAACTCATGCCCTATAGGTGTCATTTTAAAGCTTAAGCAAACATCCCATGGTCTTTTGTCATCATATTCACGTCTATTGTGAGTAGTTCTGGGAACCACATTTTAGGAAAGACTATTACGTCAAAGAGAATTCAGAGGTGTATAATTTGAGTTTGTGGCATAGGAGAACCAGATGAAGAAATTGGAGATATTTACTTGCTAAAGAGAAAATGGGTGGGAAATAATGTGTTATCAAGTATTTGAAAGACTGATATGCCCAAGAGGGGTTAGATTTGTTTTGGTTTTTCTCAGAGGGGAATAGAAAGGAAAAAATAATGTATCTAATAATTAGAGTTTTTGAAACTTTCTGGATTGCTGCAGGAAGAAGCAGTCTTCCCAATGAGGATGATTGGATATTCCAGGAAAAAAGTGTCTCAAAGTGCTGAAAGATGACAGACAACATGGTTTAGAAGTCTGGGTTCCAGGAGCGTGTCTAGGAAAGGAATCCAAGGAGCCCTACAGGTCTTTAGTCCAACCCATTCATTTTGCAGATTAGGAAATTGAGACCCAGAGATATTAAATAACTTGCCCAAAGCTATACAAGTAATATGTGATCAGAGCAGACCGAATTTAATTTCACAAACAATAAAAAGCCTTCTGCTCAGTTCTGAGGGTAATAAAGAGATTAATAAGGCAACCTTGCTTTCTTCAAGAAATTTATAATACTGATGAGAGTTTCATGTCATTTTCAAAGATTCCTTCACTTCTTTCTGCTACTACAGCTACCCAGCACACCTGATCATAAAGTAACCCTTGTGTACAGGGTGACATTGGAACTCAGGAGCAAGATGGAGGTTGGGAGTCAACCTAGAGGGGATACTTAAGCCCGTGGAGGCACGTAGATGGCTCAGTGACTAGAGCACTAGCCCTGGAGTCAGGAAGATCAGAGTTCAAATAGGGCTTCAGACACTTACAAGCTGTGTGAACCTGGGCAACTTACTTAACCTCATTTTGCCTCAGTTTCTTTAACTGTAAAGTGGGGATGATAATAGCACTTACCTCCCAGGGTTGTTGTGAAGGTCAAATAAGTTTGGTTGGTATTTATCCCTCATTCTCAGAGAGGACCAAAGTGACATCACCACGATAAACTCAAGTTTCAGCATGTCTGACTGTGCCTGATCACGCCAATACAAGGTTGGACTGTTGTACCACAGGTTGGGCACAGATAGTCAGTATGAACATTTGGGGTAGATACTCCAAATTTGTACATCCTATGTTTACTTTGTACTATCTCAATTCTGCTTTGCTCATAGAGCATAGCACCCTTTCTGATGTGGGCACGCCATGCTGAGCTGTCCTGTGTCAGTGTCTCCCATGTCCCACAATCAAATCCAAAGTTTTTGAGAGAGATCTTGAGAGTGTTCTTGTATAACTTCTTCTGATCACCGTGTGATTGCCTGCCTCGTGCGAGTTCTCCATAAAACAGTGTTTTTGGCAAGTGTACATTTTCCATTTGAACAAGGTGGCCAGCCCATTAGAGTTGCATAGCAGTATAGCAGCACAGTGCATAGTAGGCATTTAATAAATACTTATTCACTTCCAATTTCAGAAATGAAGGTGATTAAACTGTCCTGGAGAAGAGAAGATTTAGGTGGGCCATAATAACTGTTCAAATTATCAAACAATCGTGCTCATTTCACACACCAGCAAGATCATGCTTAAGGTTCTGCAAGCCAGCCTTCAGCAATATGTGAACTGAGAATTACTACAAGAGAAGGCTGGTTTTTGAAGAAGCAGAGGAATTAGAGACCAAATTGCAACATTTGTTGGATTATGTGGAAGGTATGGGAGTTTGAGAATAAACAACTACTTCTGCTTCAAAGACTACATTAAAGCCTTTGACTGTGTGGATCCCAACAAAATGTGGCAAGTCTTCAAAAATATAGAAGGTCCAAATTGTTTTATTTGTCTCCTGAGGAACCTACATTTGGGCTGACAAACAATAATTAAAACCAAAATTGGAACAATTGATTGATTTAAGGTTGGAAAATAAGTATGAGCAGGCTGTACGCTGTTTATTTATTTAACTTATATACAGGGTTTGTCACGTGAAATGTCAGGCTGGATGAATCAAAAGCTAGAATTAAGGTTGCTGGCAGAAATATCAACATTCTAAATATGCAGATGATACCATTTTGATGGAAGAAAGTGAAGAGGAATTAAGAAGCCTCTTGACGAGGGTGAAAAAAAAAGAGTGTAAAAGCTGTCTTGAAGCTTAACATTAAAAAAACAGATCTTGGTAATTGGTGCCATCGCTTCTCATCAAATAGAAGGAAGAGAAATGAAAGCAGTTTCAGATTTTGTATTCTTGAACTCAAAGATCACTGTAGAAGATGACTACAGTCATGAAATTAAAAGACATTTGCTTCTTAGAAGGGAAGCTCCGGCAAATCTGGAAAGTGTACTATGAAGCAGAGACATCACCTTGCTAACAAAGGTCTGTATAGTCAATGCTATGTGTTTTCCAGTAGCAATAAATGACTGTGAGAGTTAGACTATAAGGAAACTACAAGCCATAGAGTTGATGATTTCAAATTATGGTACTGGAAAAGACTTTTGAGAGTTCCTTGGATAGTAAGGGGGTTTAATCAGTCAGAACTTAAAGACATTAATTCAAGCTATTCACTGGAAGGTCAAATATTGAAGCTAAAGCTTAAATACTTTGACAGCATAATGAGAAGATGGGACTTATTGGAAGAGGACCCTGATGTTGGGAAATACTGAAGGCAGAAGAAAAAGGAGATGGCAGAGGATGAGATGGGTATATAGCTTCATGGAAGCAATCAGCATGAGTTTAGACAGACTTCAGGAGATAGGGAGGCACACAACCCCAAGATGCATGGTGTGTCTGAGTGAGCTATACCACATTATCACAAATTTCTTGTATGCAAAAAGTGGTACAGGATATTCAGTCAAGGACATGGATAGTGGGATAGTTTATAGTCCTGCCATGTTGTAACAGAAAGGATAGCAGAGATGTGTCAACTTTTGCAAGGGATTCCATGCCACTCCCCCCATTTCCCAAGATTTTCAACCAATGCCAGCAATCAAGCAACCATAGAGTGATGGTGCAGAAGAGGTCTTTATTTAGGAAAATGTTAGACTGTGTGACCTCAGAGGTCCTTAGAATTAAAAAAAATACAGTAGCATTATTCTTTTATGAGAAAGTAATACTATTATTTGAAATGTTAACAATATTACTCAGGTGATAACATAAATGAAGTACATATAAATTCTAAAAATGAAAGTAGTTTTTTGCATCAGAAATGATTCATGTGATCAACAGCCTTCTGACTTACATCTGGTTCCTTTGTCTCTAAAACTTTAATAACTTGGTTAATTAAACTTTGAGCACTTCGCTTTAAATTTCATGTAATTCCCCTTAACATGTTTTCCCTCTCCTCCAAACTCCCAAGCTCTTAGACCTCTGTTGAGACATTAGCACCTCTTCACACTTGGGTAGTCTTAAAATAACCCTTGTACATGTTCCCAAGATGCATGGTATGTTTTAGGGAACTGGACCATATTAACACCAATCACTTGTATGAAGAAAATGATACAAGACAGCCAGTCAAGGTCATGGAGAGTGGAATAGTTTGCAGTTATGAAATAAAGAGATAATAGACAGATGGGTCAGCTTTGGCACAGGTGGCCAAGAAATGTTAAAACCAGAGGAAGGCCTCTAGTGCATTGGTTGGATCCTTTATGAAGGATTTATGTAAAGGTATGAGTAAGATTCAGGCAGGATGAAAGAACATAAACATGTTGTTAACTGTGCCTCTAGAGGGATTACTCATTCTGATGAGATCATGGATTAGTTGATGCTTTGAAGTCTGTTATAGTATCATCGAATGGGAGACCCATTCAAACGTGTGTAGTCTGTTAGAAAAAAACCTTTGCATATGACCCGAAGATGCATGATGTGTAGAATTTTAATCACATGATAGAAACATGCTATATTCAATTATTATTAGTAGCAGTACTAGTTAGCATTTATATGTCTCTTTAATGTTTACAGGGTGCTTTACTGTAAAAGAAAAAACAACCTTGGAGATAGGCACTATTATTATCTGTATTTTACAGATGAAGAAAATGTTGTGACTTTTTTCACAATCATATATCTAGTTTTTGAGGCAGGATCTAAACAAAGTTCTTCCCAATTCAGGTCTTGTACTCTATCCCCTGCAACTTTTTTTAAAGCAACATATGGGTAACATCTTAGCACACTGACAAATTAATAGATTACATTAGTGTTTTGACTTCTCACTCTTTGGCTGCTATTCTCATTGTGGGATCAAGGGAAGCACATGATGTTACTCAAAGCTGGACTGGGTTTGAGATTTTAGATGTTATCGCCAGTCAGTGGTAATGGTGGGGGAAAGCACTGGAAGAATGATGGCGGTTGAGGTCTTAAGATCATAGAGAAGGGACCTTAGGGAAAGGATTAGAGGGTCCCTTCCTGCTTTAGAACTATGGGTCTATAAGCCTATTATACCCTGAATCTAATGAGAGGAAATTTAACAGAGATAATTGCAAAGTGGCTTAGAGATAATTTTATAAATGAGGAACTGTTTAAAAGAGGTTAAATGACTGTCACATAGGTGCAAAGTTTTAAACCCAGATCCTCTGACAATCTACGAATCACTTGATACTCTTTCATATTCATAGTTAATAACTTTTAATTCCTAAGTTCATAGATTTACCACTGTAAAGGAACTCAGAGTTCATTAGGTTAAGACTTCTTAATTTACAGGTAAGGAAACTGAGACCCACAGAGATTAAGTGACCTACCTAAGGTCACATGTGTAGTAGGTTGCAGAGCCAACATTCAGCGCTTGGTTGAATGGGTTTCTAAGTAAAACGATCAATTCAAATGTGTCCTTCTTCTAAGTGAAATTGCATTATGTTAATTGCCAAATATTAATGCCTGTAGTTGTTCCACAGTGTTTTAACATCTCATTTATTTGTGAACCTTACAAAACTTTGATGTTGTCTCTTCTGTGCTAGTTACTTCCAGGAGAATGGCAATAATGGTTGATAAATTGGGTTTAAACTTCCCTAAAAAAACCATAGAAAGCCCTAATTTATGGAAGTGCCCAACTTGCAGATGGATCAGTGTCACCAGCTCCCTAAATAATCAAATTAAATGGCAAGAGAAGGGCAATCAAGGTGGCTGTCACATTCCAGTGAGTGGAAGTTAGTACAACATCTGCTTTGCCTGCTGTTTCCCAAGTCACTGGAGCATACGGCAATCAGGGGAATTGCCTTCCTCCCTTTTTATTGGTGGAAGCCACACACTGGGGAAGTACTCTTTCTGCTGAGGATGGCCTTTTGTGAGCTGCTGCAGTGGGGTGAGCTTTCAATAAGCAATAAGACGAATGTCTACAGAAACTAGAAGCAAGTTTCATCTTGCCATTCCATCTCCCCCAGAAGTCTCATGCCCTCACTGTTAGCTAAACCCTAGCTTTCTTCACATCTTCCAGGTCAGAAGAGGGGTAGGCACATGTAAAACTCATCCCTGTCTCCCTCAGATTGCTTCATCAATTACCTTGTCAGGGACCAATAACATTCATTCTGATTTCCAGGAATAAACAGCTGTACTACAAAAAGAAAGAATAAAGAAAAAGGATGTAATTGTGCTGTGGGTCAGAGGGTGATTAAAAATCAGGATTATTTAATTTTTAATGATTTAGCCCCAAAGAATAAATGAGAGAAGTATCTGAAATGTCAAAATTTTTTGAATTATATATTTTAAAGGAATGCACCATAATTTTATTACACTTACAATATAGCTTTCTGGCTAAAGAGTTTCCAGATCCTTCCAGATCTGCTTAATAAACACATAAAGGGAACACACATATGGACCATTTTTCCAGGATTGCCAGCAGCCAGACAATCCCTCAAAAAGACCCTATGTTGTTAGTCATTTTTCAGTTGTAGCTAACTCTTTGTTGACCCCATTTGGAATTTTCTTGGCAAGGGTAGTAGAGTGGTTTGCCATTTCCTTCTCTAGCTCATTTTATAGGTGAAGAAACTCAGGCAAACATGGTTAAGTGACTTGCTCAGGGTCACACAACTGATAAGTGTCTGAGGTTAGATTTGAACTCAGGAAGATGAATCCTCTTGACTCCAGGTCTTGTTCTCTATCCACATTGCCACCTAGCTGGCCCAAAGACTCTGTTAAGAACCTACAGTGGTACTAGGTACTGTCCTAGGTCCTAGAGATACAAGTCAGGCCTCTCTTATCCTCAACAAACTTCCATTACAATTGTAGCATTTGGGTGGGTATAGTGATAGAAGGATGCATCTGTAGAATCAGGAAGACCTAGCTGAGTTCCTAACTGACCTTGGAAAACTGTTAGCTCTATGACCCTGAGCAAGTCACTTAGCCTCCCCTATCCTCAGTTTCCTCATGTCTAAAATGAGGATAACAAGTCCACCTAGCTCCCAGGTTTGTTGTGAGGAAAAAATGAGACAATATTTGTAAATCTTTGTTAATGATATCAACTTGTAAATTGCTTAGCACAGTGTCTGGCACATAATAGGTATTTAATAAATGTTTTTTCCTTTCTCTAATAGGGGGTACAATCTGTATAAGGGTATCTATTTGCCCCCTGCCTCCCTTAGAGTATTTCTAGTGTTTCTTGAGGTTTCCTTCAGGATAATTTGAGTGGCTTGGTGTTGGTTAGGATGACAATGATGATGGTCTGAAAACTAAAAAAGGAGTATGAGTCTTTCTCCAGTATTGAAAAAACTAGATGAAGAGATCAACTGAGATAAGAAAGAGGTCAGTGACCTCCAGTCCTAAACTCAGACAGGAGTAAAGACTGGGGATTCATGGTCAAAACCCATGAGGGAGCAGATCTTCAGAGTACACACAGAAGTAGATATACATCATTTTGAAAGATGAACCTTTCTTGTCCAAGTATGAATGAGGAATCTGTTACTAGAGTTTAACATTTTTTCTTCATAAATCATTCAGACTAACCCCCAAGGAGGAAAAAATGGTGGGTCACAAATCTGTTAAGCAGGGACAGTTTAAAGCTTCAGAATGAATATGGCATTCCCCCTATGAGAATTTTCATGTGAGTGTGCATATGTGTATTTATATTTAAACACACATACACATAACAGGATAAATAAATACTAGAGAGAAAATAACTGTGGTAATTACAAAACAAAGTAAGTGATCAAAGTCGAAATTAGTTTTATGAAATGGAATTTTCTAAAATCATTAGTGAAAATCAGAAAATGGCCAATAAAACTTTGGATCGGAGACTATCAAATGTCTCCACTTTGCATGGTGTCTTTGGATGAGCAATATAGCCCTTAAATAATTATGGCAGTCATTTTCTCCATGATGAGACCTCTCCTATCTTAGGGTGCTTTATTCACATTAATTTGTAAATCCTCCTAATACCCCCAGAGGCATGTAGCAGTGATAATTTATTGTTTCCATTTCATAGCTCAGAGTGGGAAAGGTCAATATCTGAGCCAGGAATAGAATTCTAAGTATTCTCATTCTGGGTTCTAAATGCTTTACCCCTGACCACTCACGTGAAGGAAGATAATGGCATGGTCTCTGTTCTTGGGGGACCCTCTTTAATTTTTCCCCTTCTGTAGTTCTCCCTGCCATTTCTAACTTACAATAAAAACCAATTTACACAATTCAATCTGCAAAAGTCAAGGCTGATTCTCATTAATTGGCAGGAGGTGCCACTTTGAAAATTGCCAATTTAACAGAGTGAGAAGCAACAGGAAAGGAGAGATGTGGTTCAGCAGGGGAGGAGATGCAATGGGAAGGCCACTTGACAGAGTCCTACTTATTATACAATTGATCATTTCAACTTGAATATACAGGCAAATTGTTGAGTTGTGTATCTGTTGAGAGGTCAACTTTTAATTTTTCTAGTGTCTCAGCCCCACTGATCCTTTTTTAATGTACTTGCAGAGGAAAGGAATTGCATTATTGCTTTTGTCTAAATCATTTGGAAAGGCCCACCTCTGCACCAAATCATGCTTACTGCCTATGTGGCAAACACATACTGTATATCTGACCTTTTATTTATCTGCTTTGGTTATTATTGCAAAGGAATAATCTGATGCTTTGAGTTCCCTTTCTACTGAAATTTGTTTTCCCCTCCCAGCTCTAGGCTTTTGCACTAGTGGTGAAGAGTATGCTGCATTTACCCTAAGCTCTTAATTCCCTCTTTCTCTGAATGCCATGGGGCAGGGCTCATCAGGGGGCACTGTGTCCACTGAGATCTCAACTTAGTCAAGAGAACCACTGTTCTCATCCAAGGGGAAAGTCTCCAAAATCTTTAAGGAGGCAAGTAAGTTGGAAACTCCGACCATCTTGATGACCCAGTTTCACTTACACATGTGCAGCTTCCAAAGTCTTTCTTTCCCAAAGAATTTCTGGAACCAGAGTCTCTCTCCCAAGAAATTCAGGTGCCAACATCATCCTTGCCAGCATTTTCTCCACCAAATAAGAGTCGTGGCTTCTCTTTAGATGGTATGTATCATAGGATTGCCCCTCCCCAGCTTTGCTTGGATTATATGCAGGAGTGAACTGGTACATTTACCCCAGAGAAATTGAGAAATGACATAAATCTGGGCTTAATTGATTGGTTTGTTGATTTCTAGATTTAAGAAAGTGATGAAGAAAATGTTAATGATACAAGTTATTTTTGTGGTTGTTGAAAATTTGCCAGATGATTCCTGGTACATGTCTTGGAACCATTCAACTCAATAAACATTTATCAAATGTCTACTATGTGCCAGGCAATGTGCTAAGTGCTTTGGGTACAAATAAGAGAAAGACAGGCTCTTCCCTCAAGGAGCTTATAGTCTAATGAAGACAGCACCCAATAAGAAGATGGAAGGAGGTTAGGGAGATACCAGGAAGTCCTTGACACTGGGGCATCTTGTTCATGGAGTTGAAACTGAGCAGAGTTGCAGATGGAAAGTGCAGGGTAAGCTGGATCATCAGTTGAACTTTTATTCTCCACCCTGTGAAAATTAGCCTTATTAAAGAAATACAACTAATATAATTTAGAGGGTATCAAAGACCTTCCTGAGGAAATGCTTATGAATCATTGTTTCCACAAGAGGCTGCTTTACTAGTTGCAAGCAAGCAATTTCCAAATTCACCTTTGACAAACCACCTACTCTTAACTGAGAAGCAATTTCATTCCTGCCAACAAAAGAAGCAGCCTGTCATCTCTCAGCTGGGCATAGAAGCTGAGAGTTGGAAGGGACCTTAATGGTCAGGTGGTCCCACCAACAGATGAAGAAAATGTCCTTTACAAAATACTTACCACATGGTCATCGAGCCTTTGTTACTGCCTGCCAGTAAGCAGGCAGACATCATAACCAGAAGTAGACTTTTCCATTTTCTTTTTCTTTTATATATATATATATATCCCCCCACCCCCCTTGCTTATCTCCTTCTCCCCCACTTTCCTATATTGTAAGATAGGTTTCATACCAAAATGATATATATATAGTTATATATATATTATATATAATATATATATATAATTTTAATTTATTTATTTAACTTTTTACATTCATTTTCACAAAATTTTGGGTTCCAAATTTTCTCCCCTTTTATCCCCTCCCCACACCCCAATACACCGAGCAATCTAATTTTCCCTATCACCAATCTGCCCTCTCTTCTATCCTTCCCCCCCATCTCTTGTCTCCATCTTCTCTTTTGTCCTGTAGGGCCAGATGACTTTCTATTCCCCATTAACTGTATTTCTTATTTCCTAGTAGCAACAACAATATTAACCAGTTGTTCCTAAAACTTTGAGTTCCAAATTCTTCCCGTCCCTCTCTCCCCACCCATTCCCTTTGGGAAGGGAGGCAATTCAATATAGGCCATATCTGTGTAGTTTTGCAAATGACTTTGATAATACTCGTGTTGTATAAGACTAACTGTATTTCCCTCCATCCTATCCTGCCCCCCATTGTTTCTATTCTGTCTTTTGATCCTGTCCCTCCCCAAGAGTGTTGACTTCAAATTGCTCCCTCCTCCCATTGCCCTCCCTACGATCATCCCCACCCCCCTTGCTTATCTCCTTCTCCCCCACTTTCCTATATTGTAAGATAGGTTTCATACCAAAATGAGTGTGCATTTTATTCCTTCTTTTAGTCAAATGTGATGAAGGTAAACTTCTTGTTTTTTTTCTCAGCTCTCCTCTTTTTCCCTCCACTAAAAAGTCTCCTGCTTGCCTCTTGAATGAGATATAATTTACCCCATTCCATTTCACCCTCTTTCCTCCCACTACATTTCTCTCTCACCATTTACCTTGATTTCTTTTAAGATATGGTCCCACCCTATTCAATTCACTCTATGCTCTCTGTTTCTGTATGTGCATGCATGTGTGTATGTGTGTGTGTATGTGTGTGTGTGGTCCCACCAACTACCCAGATACTGAAAAATTTTAAGAGTTACAAATATTGTCTTTCCATGTAGGAATGTAAACAGTTCATTTTTGGTAAGTCCCTTCTGACTTCTCTTTGCTGTTTACTTTTTCATGCTTCTTCTCATTCTTGTGTATGAAAGTCAAATTTTCTTTTCAGTTCTGGTCTTTTCATCAAGAATGCTTGAAAGTCCTCTGTTTCATTGAAAGACCATATTTTCCCCTGACATATTATACTCAGTTTTGCTGGGTAGGTAATTCTTGGTTTGAGTCCTAGTTCCTTTGACTTCTGGAATGTCCTATTCTACACCCTTCGATCCCTTAATGTAGAAGCTGCTAGATCTTGTGTTATCTTGATTGTATTTCCAAAATATTGGAATTGTTTCTTTCTAGCTGCTTGCAATATTTTCTCCTTGACCTGGGAATTCTGGAATTTGGCCACAATGTTCCTAGGAGTTTCTCTTTTTGGTTCTCTTTCAGGCAGTGATCGATGGATTCCTTCAATACTTATTTTGCCCTCTGGTTCTAGAATCTCAGGGCAGTTTTCCTTGATAATTTCATGAATGATGATGTCTAGGCTCTTTTTTTTGATCATGGCTTTCAGGTAGTCCCATAATTTTTAAATTGTCTCTCCTGGATCTATTTTCCAGGTCAGTTGTTTTTCCAATGAGATATTTCACATTCTCTTCCATTTTTTCATTCCTTTGGTTTTGTTTGGTGATTTCTTGGTTTCTCAGAAAGTCATTAGCCTCCATCTGTTCCATTCTAATTTTGAGAGAACTATTATCTTCAGTGAGCTTTTGAACCTCTTTTTTCATTTGGCTAATTTTGCTTTTGAAAGCATTCTTCTCCTCATTGGCTTTTTGAACCTCTTTTGCCAGTTGAGTTAGTGTATTTTTCAATACACTAGTGTTATTTTCTTCAGCATTTTTTTGGGTCTCCTTTACCAAGGTATTGACCCGTTTTTCATGCTTTTCTTGCATCTCTCTCATTTCTCCTCCCAGTTTTTCCTCCACCTGTCTAACTTGATTTTCAAAATCCTTTTTGAGCTCTTCCATGACCTGAGCCCACCGGACATCCCCCTGGGATGTCTTTGATACAGAGGCCCCGACATCCACATCTTTCCCTGATGGTAAGAATCCTTCCTCGTCATCAGAATTGAAAGGCGGGAACATCTGAACCCCATCAAAGTAGCTTTCTGTAGTCTTATTTTTCTTCCCTTTTCTGGGCATTTTCCCAGCCAGTTACTTGACTTCTGAGATTCCTGTCCCCTGCCTAGATCTGCCCAGCTAGTGCTTGGGGCCTGAGATTCAAATGGGCTTTCCACAGCAGATGCGGCTGCTATTCAATGTGAGCTTAAGTTCTGGTGCTCATGTGGGGGCAGCGCCACCTCCCAGGCTCAGTTCCCTCAGGGGGTTTATGCAGAGACCTTCAGTAATGGAGCAGGTGGGGGCAGGGCCACCTCCCAGGCTCAGTTCCCTCAGGGGGTTTATGCAGAGACCTTCAGTAATGGAGCGGGTGGGGGCAGGGCCATCTCCCATGCTCAATTCCCTCAGGGGCTTTATACAGAGACCTTCAGTAATGGAGCGGGTGGGGGCAGGGCCATCTCCCAGGCTCAGTTCCCTCAGGGGTTTTATGCAGAGACCTGAACTTCTGCCTGCTGCTGCCTGCTGTCCCGGGCCGCCACGGCTGCCTCTGCCGCTGCCCCGCTCCCCTCTTGGCCAGCCCAGAAGTCTCTCTCACTGACCTGTAGCGTCTGTGGGTGGAGGGTCCTTCCCGGCCGCCAGAGGTTCCGTCCCTGAAGCCTGCTCGGATCTGCTCCTCTCGGCCCTGCGGCCAGGGCAGCACAGGGGTGGACTCCGCTTTCCGGGGTGCCGGGCCCTGGGGACGGCTCTCCAGGGCTCTCTGTAATGGAAATCTTTTCCACTGTGTTTCTGCATGCCTTGCAGTGATCCAGAATTTGTGGGGATTTCTTCTTGCAGGAAATATATGGGCTGTGGGTTCGGAGCTAGGATACGTGAGTCTTTCTACTCCACCATCTTGGCTCTACCCCCGACTTTTCCGTTTTCTGACAGTTCTAATTCTGAGGAAAAATTTCCTTAAATTATTGCTTAACTTTGTCTCTTCATGGTTCCTGGTTCTGTCCCATATAGAAAAATCCAAGAAGTTTTTGGGTTTCTTTCTTTCTTTTTTTTTTTTTTACACTAGGTCTCCCTTTTTGCTCTCCGTTGAAAAGGCAGCAGCATTCTTCCTGATACTACTGCTGATCATATGAGAGTTCTGACCTGCTCTGTTTCTGCCCCGGGCTAGTTTGACTCATAAGCATTTCCTCATTTGACTTTAGGCAGCCTACTGGTCCCTGTCTCTGGGGGCTCATCATGCTGGTGCCAGACTTAATGGAGACATCTGGTTAACTTGAGAGCCATTGCAGCTCAGAGCTCCTGAAGTCCAAGGAATCTGACAACTTGTAGATTTACATGTGGAAGATACTTTAATGGTCCTGGAGTCTAACTTCCTTATTGTACCAATGAAAGATGGAAGTTCAGAGAAATTAAATGATTTATTCAAAGTCATGCAGCTAGTAAACAGATAAGGCAGGATCTGAACCCAGGTCTTTGGACTCTTAAGTTCTGTAACACTATTTACTACATCATGCTGCCTCAACCTATTGCTCAACTTCAATTTATCTCATCTGAAGAATCACTTTATTTCTTTGCCCAGGTGACAGCCCTTTGAACACCTCCCCCCAAAGCTATCATTTCCTCGTAATCTCTTATCCTGGTTGACCATTTCCAGTTCCTGCAATGGGTCTTCCTGTGATATGAACTTGAGGCTGAGAAAGTGGCTACACCATGAATCATTTTCAATCACAATTCTACATACGACTATTTTTAAATTATTTTATTGACACAAAAAATCGTTTTACCCTTCCATCACTTTCCACTGTCTGTCTCCCCCCAGTTGAATCTTCCCTTGTAACCAAGATGTTCAGTTAAGCAAAACAAATCAATGCATTTTCCATGTCTGACAATGTATGCCTAATTCTCTAGGGAGACCTACAATCTACCATTTAGCAGTTGACAAACGAGGAATAAGTGCAGGTTAGAAGTTGTAACTACCATTTCAAAAATCAAGCTGTAATAATGACTCTTGATATTTGTAAATATGACTAAGGAAGACTCTTACTAAGAGCATCTGTGGCCAATACCAGTGAGCTTGTAGGTTGGCAGAACCCTGCATCACACAGCTGGTGGGTGGTTGGGCAAGCTTTACTTGTATACAATTTTACCTGAGGGAAAAAAGGAAACCATTCATTTGGCCCATTAGATCAAGTCTCTAATAGAAGGGAAGCTGCTTGAATGGTGAACTTTTCCAATTTGTCTCTGTTATTTTAGAATGTAGGGTTTGCCTCGCACATAGTAGGTACTCTACTAATTCTTGTAGAATGAACACAAGTTGCCCCAGGTTAGGAGAGACAAAAGAGTCTCTGGGACTTCAGCTACCCAAATCACGATCTCAATTCAGGCTCCCCTCTGACAAAAGGGAAACTGGCTTACCTTTCCCAACCTCAATAGAATGGAGCTGTTTTCCCCTGCCCCTGCCCAGCATCTCAATTTCTTTTCTGTTCACTCACTGCCTGAGGCTGGGTATGGATTCTCTGTGAAAAAGACCTGTTTACATTATTTATAAGTGACTCAATTTGCTGCCCTGGATGGAAGCAATAGTTTCTTCCAGTATAAAATGAAGCTAAAGCAACCCTTTCAGGAATGCATACATTAGAAGGCTTTCTCAGTAATTGGTCTCTAAGCGTTCATTTGGTCCTTCTGCCATGTTCGAACAGCTTTCAGGGCCCGTGGGGGAGCTGTGTGTAGTAATGCTGCTGTACCATTGGAGTTCAGGGACTGGAACTTCCTGTTAGGGGCTACAGTTCATTAACTATCTCTACCTTTTCTTTTTTAAGCTGCAAACAAAACTTCCTAGCAATTATAGTATTTGTTGACCCACTCGCCTTTATTTAAAAGAATTTCTGAAAACTAAGTAATGATCACTTTTTGAATGATTTCATTTGACTTTGTACCAATTGTTAACTAGAAGGCATAGGAAGGTTAAGCATTCCCAAAGCATGTTTGGGTTTGGGAAAGGTTATAGCTATAGGATATCGATAAAGGATATAATAAGCATATTTTCATCTGGTGGTTGGTGAGAGGTTTTTGGAGCAAACATTTCTCTTTTCCCTGTGACTTCTAATGGTGGTGAGATCTGTAAGACCCCCATTAGAGAATTCAGTTCACACTCTTTTTGGCATCTCTACTGATTTCAAGTGCTCTGCTGAGATTTCAATGTGTATATTTTGTTACTTGGAGACAAGTAGTTCAACCTGCATGGGAACATTGCTTACGAAAGCTGGTCCTGGATACCTTGGGAAGAAATGGCATTGTCCACCGAAGTCATTCCCTTCTATGGCTTTAATTAGAACAAATGACACAAATATTAAAACACACACACACACGTGCACACACATCCCACCCCCTTTCCCCACACCCCTTTGTTATTGTCAGTCTCACCCCATCTCTCTAAAATATATTGTAAAAAGACAGTTGATGGTACCCCATTAGTTGGAAATTCTTCTTTTCTTTCATTTAACCTAAAGCTCTGGGGGGGGGTCATATTAGCCCATTTGGCCTTGTCTTCTCAATGAATTTTGGATTTAAATGATTTTTAAAAAGAGCATTCTTTAAAGAAGAAAAGATTTTTCATTCTCAGGAAGATATGAATAGTCTTTTTTGAAATTTTTTTTCTGAAGTAGAAATTCATTGTATCTCCCTCCCTTCCTTTCAGAGGTGTGGCACTATGTGTATGAAGCACTGTGATGTCACACTTGACTGATGTGTTGGGTAGTTTTGTTGAAATCTTTCACCCCTCCCATCTTTTTGCATTTATTATAAAGGATGTCTCTTGGAAGGGGTGGGGAGTGAGAGATGAATGAGCAGAATATTGAGGAATAAAAGTAATGTGAAATCAAAAGATATCAATAATTGTTTTTAAAATGTTCACATTCATGAGACAAAGGGGGGGGGTGTCTGGAAATTTCCTGGCAAATCCAGAGAGTCACAGAGTTGGCTGTGATATCCATCACCTTGACTGTTTGCAGATATTCAGAGAATGAGCATCTCGCAGACCAAACATTCCACACGCCTGGCTGACTTCCTTTCCCTTTTCACCTGTAGGTCAAGGCATCTATCTTTATAGGATGTATGTTCTAAAGCTCTTGGTGATGAGGCATCCCAGTGACCAATTATATACACATCCAAAAACAACATCTCATCTCCTGTCAGCATGAAGTAGAAATCTGACATGCTTCACCTTGCAGAGCTGAATGATGGGTCAGGTTATTTCTTTATCTGAGACTTAATAGCCAAAGGAATGTGGAGGATACAGAAGGGCTTGTCTAACTCCTACTGCTCCCCCTCTCACCAAGCTGTGCATAATCTTTATTTTACTTTGCAGGATGCTTAATGAAATTAGATATCTAAATTTGACCCCTGTTTGTTCAAGGTCCAGATATGTTTAATAATAACAGCAAGTTTTTAAATAACTCAAAGGTTTTCAAAGTGCTCTACCAGTATCTTATTTGATCCTTATAATAACCTGGGAGGTAGGTGGTGTTATGAGACTCATTTTATGGGAAACTGAGGCAAGCAAAGGTTAAGTGACTTGCCTAGGATCACAGAGCTAGTAAGTGTCTGAGACAGGATTTGATCTTGTATCTTTCTGACTCTGGATCCAGCTCTCTACCAACTGTGCCATCTAGCTGCCTAGTTTATAGGTTATATAAAATTTGCTGTTTTTTAAAATTTTATTGTTTAAGTACCATTCATGCCTTTTTTTCTTCCTTTTTTTAAAACATCATTTCTCACTGAAACCTTCCTTGTAAGAAATACAGTTAAGCAAAATTGACTGAAACAAACACTATATCTAGATGGCATATTTAACTCTCTGCACCTGTAGTCTCTCACTTCCTGTTAAAATAGTAGGAAGTGTATTTCCTCTTACCTGCTGGGACCAAGATGGGTCAGTGTATCACGGATGTAAGAGTCCAATCTGCTAAATGAGCCTAAAGAGAAATTTAAGTCATACCTAAAGCAGCCTTTCCTGGACTGTAAGGCAGGTCTCTCAGTGACTTCAGAGTTGAATGACTCTCCTCAAATGGCAGTGATTGATTATAGGGACATAGCATATGATGCCTGTCTATGGTGAGACAGTGAGGATATCTTTTCTGCACCTCTTCGTGATCAGGACCACCCAGTTGTATGAATTTGTTCTACATTTTCAGACATTGATGATTAAATCTGTGATGGATGGAGGCAGACTCCTGGGGATTCAAACCAGGCTAGACTTGAGGACCTGAATGGACCTTAGAGGGCTGATTCAGAAAACTAGACTCCCGAACTTCTCTCATTAGGGCTATGTGGCAGTGCGTGTTTAGGCTTTTTGGGGGCAGAAGGCTTCTACACTGGACCTTCTGCCTCTTGCTACATGGCACCCTTGACGTTTTCCTTACTGGAATCTTCCACAGCTGATGCTTGAACAAAAATCTGTCAAATCCTGGCAGCTCTCTGCTTGCAACATCAGAGAGAGGGAACTGATCAGATGCACCTGTGTAAGAGACTCATGAACTGCCCTTGCATCCTAGAAATGCCCTGATATGTAAGAGGCTGGACCCCAGTCATTTTCCACTAGGAAGAGGGAAAGTCTACTGCCTGAAATGAGGCTGCCAAGTTTAGGGGCAGCCTCCCTGGAGTAACATTCCCCTACTTCTGTGGCCAAGATGAAGTAAGCTCCCTAGTTGGGTCTTTCCTTGGCCCTCTGGATGCCTCTTCTTAGACTTTAAGCCTTCCCTTGGCTGAGTTAAGGTTCACTGTAGTACAGGACATAGCCTGTAGTAAAGCCATAGCTTTTAACATCCCTGGCCTGTCTGCCTCTTTGATAAAAGTCTTGTTGAAGTCCCAAATCCATGGAGTTGCCTACTGATGTTATATGACAAAGTATTCTCCCTGGGGTTAGTATTACATGTTCTAGATCCTCGAATTCAAAGGTCATAGGATAATTGAATAGATGGAGAAGCCATATGTACAATCCTTTCATTTTTGTAAGAAACAGGACTACAACAGATGAGTAATAACTTGTGCAGGGTCACAAACCAGTAAAGATCTGAGACAAGATTTGAACTATAAACCCTATCGCCTATACTGTGGCTAGAAAAATGTAGTTCAAGCTCATTTATGCTATGTCAAACTCAAATAGAAGCACAGGAATAATTTCGTTTTCCGTTGCCTTAGAAAACTACAAATTAGCATTATCTATATTGCATTATATTTTTATTTATTTTAAACATTTCTTAATTACATTTTAATCTAGTTGGCCTTTATTCCTTAGATTCATGAAGCCCTTGGGCAGTGAGTTTGACACCTGATTCACAATAGTAAATTGTGAGCAACTTAAGTTTACTGAATGGGAGGTGGGGATGTGACATGATCAGAACTACACTTTAACACAAATCACTTTGGCTACTGAACACAGAATGGATTGGATGGGGCAAATATTGGAGGCCAGGTGACCAACCTGAAGGTTGTTACCATGGTCCAGATGGTAAGTGATGAGAGCCTGGTCCAAGGTGGCAGTTGTGTGAGTGAAGAGAAGGTTGTATATGAGAGACATGAAAGTTGAAATGACCATATTTGGAAAACATAGTGAATATGTGATGGTACTGGGAATGAGGAGTTAAGCATGGAACTAAAGTTGTGAGTTTAAGCATTTGGGAGGTTAGATACCTTTGACAGGAAAAGGGACATGTAAAAGAGTGGAGGGTTTACAGCAGAAGCAACAGCTCAGTTTTAAACATAATGAATTTGAGATATCTATAGGACATCGTATTTGAGATGTCTAAGAGTTGGTTGGTGATACTAGATTTGATCTCAGGAGAGAGAGAGTAGGATTGAAGATAGAGATCTGGGAATCATCTGTGTAGAGATGACAAATAAACCTATGGGAGCTGAGATTACTGAGCTAGATAATAAAAAGCAGGAATTTCTCTTTTTTTTTTTTTTTGTGGCATGGACCTTTTTGGAAGTTTCCTAAAACTTGTGACTCCTTTCTCAGAATGTTTTTAAAAACACAAAATAAAACATTTTGAATTACAAAGGAAGCCAATTATATCGAAATACAGTGTTCAAGCTGATTGGGTGATAAATATGGATTGGAAAAACCTTAAAAAAAATGGTTACTGAATGAAAGTGGTACACAGAAACTATGGCGGTAGCAATAGAGAAAAAAAGCATTGTGATTCTCCTCACTCCAGCAAATGGTGAGTTGCAGGATATGAGTAAAGATTCAAACAGTGCTGGGAAGGGCAGAGAGGGAAACTATGTCATCAGCAGGGAGCCAGGTAGAGGGAAAAAAAGAAAAAGGAAGAGGTTTAAGATGAAGACATATTTGTTAACTCTGGTGCCATGAATTGGTAGCTCTGTAATTACATGGCAGGGAGGTTGGGTGGAGGGGCATGAGAATGAAAGGAGCAGGTAGTGGGAAGTTCAGAAATACTTTGTAAATGACAGTTGAAATGGATGGGTTGATGGGATCCTGGGGTGGGGGTAACAGAGGTAAGCTTCAGGAGGGAGGAATCCCAAATCAGCCACTTGACTGTTCAAGCTGTGGGTTTTGGGAGAGAACAGGAGGATGCTGGGTCCCCTGTTTGGGCGAAAACATTGGCAATATGTCCATCCCCAAAAAAGAGGTAGGAGGAGGGTAACACAACCAAAGAACTACCAGCAGATTTCTTGGGGGAACAAGTTCAAAATGCAAACACATATCCTCCCAGGGGTCCGTAATTGCCACTAGGGATAACTTATCATATGACACTGTAGAATTATGCCACCTGGAGTCAATATAATTTTCCAGGTGCAGAATAGTTAATATTTGATTTTAATTTTAGTTTATTAAACCTTTTTCCTGATGCATTGTGACAGGTTTTCTAATAAGTTGGGAAACTGGTGCCCATCTTTTCAGGCTCTCCATTGTTAGTAGATATGCCAGAGTCATAGGTGGTTTCTTAAGCTAAGAGAAATATGATTCTCCCCCTTTCCCTGCCCCTCACCAATACTGAGGTTCCTTTGTTCTAGTATCACCTGGATCACAAGGGTTATAAACATATGGTATATGTTTATCAGGAAAAATACATTATGCAGAATTCATTTGATTTTGTCTTCAGAGATCTATTTTTGGCTCTGCCACTGACTTGGTACATGACCTTGGACAAGTCATTTAACCTCTTTGAGTCTCAGTTTCCTCATTTCTAAAGTATGAATCTCAATTACTGCAATACTGACCTCACAAGGGAGTTTTCAGTCTCTAATGGGAATGCACACAAGTATTCATACAGATGGTAAATGATCCTAACCCATTGGAAATGGCAAATTGTATTAGTCTAAGCATCATTATTGCTTGAGTGAAACATAGTTTTAAATTAGTAAATTCTGATTTTATTTAAATAAATCAAAGTTACTAGCATTCTGAATCTGGAACTGTCACTCTCATTAAAAATGATCTAATGAATTCCCTCAGACTTCTTTTCATTGTCTTTCACTTGTATAAAATTACAACTCCCCAGATACAAAGTATCAAAAGAATCAAAGAAGAAAAAGGAAAACAAAGAAAAAGTATATTTTTTGTTGTGTTTTCCTCTTCTAATGTGGTACTTGTCAAACTATGAGCTCAAATAGAAAATAAAAATAACTAACATTCATATAATGCTTTAGGTTTCACAAACCAATTATATACATATATACACGTATGTATATATGTATGTATGTATGCATGTATGTATTTTCCTTTCTAAAGTTATTATCCAGACTAATGGGCTGTCCAAAAAACTGGGTAGTTGAGTATGGCCCAGTAAACTTTATCCTAGACCAAGTCTCTGTACTGATGAGAGAGTGTGGTATAATGGAAAGAAAACTGGGGCATTTGGAGTCAAAGAAACTGGGTTCAAATCCTGATTCTCACTACTTATTATCTGTGTGACCTTGGATAAGTCACTGCATTGCTCTGGGCCTCAGATTCCTCATGTATAGGATAAGTGGGTTGGATTAAATGTCTTCCAAGGTTTCTTCTAACTTCATATCTACAATATTTCTCATCTAATCTTAGAGATTTATGGCAATATCAAACAATAAATGTATTTTGGGCTTGAGAGAAGTTACATAGTGGATAGAGCCAGGTCTGAACTCATGCTCCGTGAGTTCAAATGCAGCCTCAGACACTTACTGGCAAATTACTCACCCCTGTTTACCTGTTTTCTCATCTGTAAAATTAATTGGTTAAGGAAATGGCAAACCACTCCAGTATTTTTGCCAAGAAAACACCAAAATAGTGTCGAGAAGAGTCGGATGCGACTGAAAAATGACTAAACAATTTTTGGCTTGAGGCAGATAGTTGGCAAAGTGGATAGAGTGCTTGACTTGAATTCAAAAAGACCTAAATTCAAATCCTGCCTCAGATGTGCACCAGCAGCTGTGTCCATGCTTGTAGATCCACTTTCCCCACTTGCAAATTGGGATAATAACCACACTTATCTCAGAGGATATAATTAGGCTCAAGTGACATAATATTTGTAAAATGCTTTGCAATACATAGTGAATTTTGTTTCATATGCAATCATCTTTTTTATTGTACTATAATGTGCAAATGCTTGTTTTATTCCATAAATTAAAATTGAAGAAAAAACCCTCGGAAACCTTTAAATGCTATATAAGCCTAACTTATCTTTTGTTATAGCCGCTAAGAAGGTTTTGATCAGTGTAAAAAATGAATGCCCCAAAGTAGTTACATGTATTCCAGGGGTTTCCAAAGTATCTGACACATAGCAAACACTTGATGACTATTGATTGATTAACTATAGGTTGATTGATGCATTCAAATTCTCAGTATTTGAGATTATAATTATGTAAAAGATGGCAATTACTTCTGACCCGATGGAAATATACAGTATGAACTGGAATGCTGTGACCATATCAGTAGGAAGGATTCATTATTCATACTAATTGGGGCTTAGCTATATTGTGCAAGTAGGAGAGGAGAATGTGCTGGAATCTAAAGTCATCTAAGGGTGTGCTGTAGAGTCATGGGAGATGTCCTGTACAAAGTCTACCCAAAAGATGACTGGTTGGTTACATTCTCCAACATTTTCCTTATACTAAGCTCTGGAAAAAAAATTTATTTTGAAAAGTATAGCAATGAATTAGATAGTCCCCTTCTATTTATTGCTTACCCCTCAGACAACTACCCAACTTTCTCAATGTATCTGAGTCCAAAGAAAATTATAGAGTACAACTGAAGAATGAGCCTAACCTTTTACCATTATAGCCAAGCATTCCATTAACAATAGAAGGGACTGGGAGATGTAGACCACCTTTTTTTTCCCCAAAGCCATTTTTTTTTTGGGTGACACTTCTTTGTTTTGGTTACATCTTATCAAGCTAGCTCTGCCCCTCAGCAGTAGAGGTGTTTCCCTAAAATATACCTAAATTCGAAATTCTAAATGCCAGCAGGTTAATTTAGGTTGCCAGGGCAACTGCCTTGATTTGCATTGACTTTCCGTGATTTCCAGGAGACATTCACCTGCAGATCCATGTGAGCAAAAGGAGGTGGCAGCAGTTGCCCCCCAGCCAAGTTATTTCTATTTCTGTCTATTAAGTGTCTTATCCCATTCCCCTACAGAATAGCCCGAATTCTTTTTGGAGGTAGAGTGGAGTGGTGAAGGATTAAGTAGGGAGGGGATGGGATGAATGATGGGAGGGTGTGAGGGAAATGTACACCCAATCTCTACTTCTCGACTCTCGTACTTCAGTCAGTCTTGATGCTTGGGAATCCCCCAGCTGAATGAAAATTTTTAAAGGCTTTAATTAAGCCCTTCCGGGGGCAGCTAGGTGTTGAAGCGGATAAAGTGTTGATGTTAGAGTCAGGAGTCCCTGAGTTCAAATCTGGCCTTAGACACTTCCTAGCTGTGCAACCCAGGACAAGTCACTTAACCCTATTTGCCTCAGTTTCTTATCTGTAAAATGTACTAGAGAAGGAAATAGCAAACCACAGCAGTATTTTTGCCAAGCAAACCCCAAATGAAGGAATTAGATAGAGAAGGAGAGCTGGTAGTTCTGGAACGCTACTCTCATCAGAAATGGGTTAAAGAGGCAACTATATATATATAGAAAGATATAAAAGTCTTCTAAATTCAGACAGCAATAAAAAACAAAGGGGATAGGGAGGGGAGAGGATAAGGGAGGGATTTTTAGAGAGAATTCTACTTACATCATATCTGGGTTAAAGAGAGAAATATATATTGATAAAAGTATTCTAAATTTATAAAGAAATAAGAGGGTGAGGGAAAGGGATAAGGGGGCTACAGAAGGGTGTCTAGATTAGTGGAAATGGGATAAATATTTTGAAGACTCTAGAAGTGAATTCAGATAGAAACAAAAGGGTAAGGAGAAATGGTGGGTGAAGAGAATAAGGGAAGGATCTTTAGAGTGGGGATAAGTTAAGTAATAGGATGGGAAGGTAGAGGGTAGAAATAGAATAGAGGAGTCAAGAGGGATAGGAAATAAGAGATATACACAAATATAAAGATCAGGAGTATAATTTATTAAGGAAAGACAAAACAGGGCTAATAATCATGATCTTAGAAAAAGTTAAAGCTGAAATAGATTTAATCAAAAGAGAAAAATAGGAAAACTACACTATATGTCAGCCATATTAATCAATGTTGTTTTAGACTATTTAAAATAACTAAACAGTATAAGGTTGGAATATTGCTGTGGTATAGGAAATGATGAGTTGGTAGACTTAGAAAAATATGGAAAGATTTCGACTTGTGAAGGAAGTTGTTATCCACCCTCAGATAAACAGGACAAGCAAGTGCAGTAGTCTTACACAAGTGTGTATGAGTGTATATGTCTCTATATAAGTATGATTATAGACCTCTATGTCTACGTATATGTGTATTTGTGTCTATATATGTATGTGTATATACACCCATTATCTGTCTGTCTATCTATCTATCTATCTATCTATCTATCTATCTATCTATCTATCTATCTGATCTATCTGTAGCTTTCTTGGGAGAAGCAGGGAGGAAAGGGGGTAAAAGAACAAATCAAAATGTGCATGGCAAAGAACAAAAGAAAACTTACAAGGAAGCAAAGATGGACAACTGAACACAATGTGTAGTAATTATTGAAATGGAAATTTATTGTGTATTTTGAATCATTTCTTACATTCAGCTGTGCACATGACAATGTATTCCCCCTTTTCTTATTGTATATTTAAGCTTTAGTATTTAAGCTTAAAATAAACTAAGTTTAAAAAATAACCCCCAAAATGACTCAGAAACAACATCAGTCCCTTACTGGACCTATTATATGCTGAGAACTGGAGATACAAATAAAAAAAAGCTAGACAGTCCCTACTTTTGAGGAGTTTAAACTCTCACTGAGAAAGATGACACATTAAAAAAAAACTCCAAAAAAGCCCAGAGAGATGATGAAAAGGCCCAGCAGTCCTAAGGGTCCAGCAGCAGGAGAGATGTGTATTGTTTAAATTTCTTGTAGCTCATTTAATAATACAGCTCACTATGTATCTATGGCATCATCCTGAATAGAAAAACAAAACTGAAAAGTGAGGTAATTCTTTCCTCAAATGTGGTAGCAGTCTATAGAAAGGACATAGATGCATGCCATTTTTATATTCAATTTTACATTGTATTCAGCCCTATCTTTAAGATATATTCCCAGAGTATAATAGATTAAGGGAAATTAGAAAGTTCATTCATTCAGTAATCCATCAACACTGTCCTTCTTGCTTTTCCTTCCACATGATGCTATAATTCCTGGTTCCATGACTTTTCACTGGCTATTCCCCATATCTGCAGTGCCCTGTCCCTGGATTCCCTGATCGCTTTCAAGACTCAACTTAAAGAGTCCTTTTGCGAGATGACTAAGCCTGTAAGGCTAATGGGATATGAGATTTTCACTGCCCATTATTAGGCCTCACATGGAGCCCTGGTGTAGAGACAAACCTTGCCAATTAAGTGATGATTTCCAAGCTTCTCTAAGCTAGTCCAGTGCCCAGTCTTTGATAGAAAACAGTATATATTGTACTGCTGGGAGGGAAAAGTTTGGGCTGAGAGAGAAGCAGGCAGAGGGAAGAACTTGTGTAGGGGACTTGCTCTGTGGAGAACCTTGACAGAGAGGAATGTCAGTGTTCCCTGGATTGGTGATGCGTGCTAAATCTTGTCTTCTGGTATCCTATTAGCAATAATGTTTCAAATAAATATTTTTGTTTCCTCTTAGAGGAGGAGAGTTTATTATATTTTGTGAACAAACCCTGTAAATACATGTGCATATTCACAGCAGCTGCTATGAGTATTGCATCGGCATTACATTCCCCCAGGTATTGTGCCTTCTGTCTGAGATTACATTCCATTTATACTAGACAAACATATAGATATATAGATCTGTATATCTCTATCTTCCTATCTTTAAAAATTTCATTTATTTTATTTTTAATTTATAGAATAAAACAAGCATTTCCACAACATAGTGTAATAAAAAAAGATGATGGTACATGAAACTGCATATTATGTACAACTTGCTATTCCTTTAAAATATATTATAAAGTTATCATGTAAATTTCTTTTTTCTTTGTGTATATATATATTATAAATATATGTGTATGTATATACCTATATGCATATATGTATCTACCTATCTTGTACGTACAATTTTTTGCATGTTATCTCCCTCATCACAATATGAGCCTCTTGACAGTAGGGGCTGTGCCACAGAGTTTGGTATATAATAGGTGCATATTAAATGCTTACTGATTACTCTTGATTCAACAGATATTTACTGAACTGCTATCTTTAAACTTTTAAGTCTGGTGCTGGAAATGAAAGGAACTATGACTCCTTTTCTCAGGGAGCTCATGGGCTGGTGAAGGAAATCAGACAGATATCAAGTTCCAAGTACGTTTCAGAATGTGCAAGTTTTTAAGACAGTGACTAAGTATTAAAAGAGTCAACAGGAGAGATTCCCTACTGGGCTAGGGATGGGGTAGAAGCAAGAGAGATTTCATATAGCCAGTAGAATTAGAGCATGGTCTTGAAATATCCAGAAATGCTGGATTTTATGGCAATTCATATGAATACTGGCTCTGAATTGAGTGGACTTGGGTTCACCACCTGCATCTGAGACCTTCACCTGTATGATCTTGGGCACTTCTTTGGACCTCAGTCTCCTCATCTACAAAATGAAAGCATTGGCCTAGAGGGCCTTTGAGAGCTCTGCCAGCTCTAGAATTACAATCCTATTATCCAGTACTAGAAAGAGTCTCAGAAGTAAGCCACTCCAGCCCTTCAAGTTTGTAGATGGGAAAACATGCCTATACCACAAGAAGCAATTAACAGAGCTAGAATTTGAATGCAAGTCTCCTTTTAATGCCAAATCCACCATTTTTTGGCTATATCATAGTTCAGTAGGTTCTCACCATGAAAATGGGGAGGGGGAGGCTCATATTCTTGGCACAGAGAAAAAATGTGAAGAAAGGCACAGAAAATTTGGGCAATGGTAACTATTATACTTTGATTGACATCTAGGCTAGGCAAAGGGGAATAATACTATGAAAAAAATATGAAAAAAGTGATTTGGGTCAAATTGTGAAAAGCCTTAAGCTACTGTAAGTTTTGGACGAATGGGTTTGTTTTCCAGATTATTCAACGAGTGAATTTTATTCAGTGGGCAATGGGGAACCACTGGAGGCCTTTGAGCTGCAGAGTCTCATATTGAAAGTTTCAACTGAAAAGTTTTGCATATTGAAATACTGATTTAGTGGTAGTAGGTAAAATGTATTTCAGTGGAGAGACAGAGAAACTGAATGCAAGAGGGATAGAGGCCTTTGAAGTCGTCTGTGAAGAAGATAAAAGGGGCTTGAAAGAAGGTGGTGGTAGTAAGAATGAAAAGGAAGGGATAGATTTAAGAAACATCTCAGGGAAACAATGAACAGGTCTTGTTAAGAATGATGTGAATTCCTACTTCTGAGTCTTCGTTAAAAATAAATATAATAATATAAACTCATTATATGGGTATTACCTTGCTTATCTTGTCAATAGTAGGAGAGGGACTGGAGGGAGGGAGAAAATTTGGAATCTGAAATAGACAAATGTTAAAAATAAACATACTTTTGTGTTTATATCATTATATAATGGATTTAATAAAAGAATAAGTATTCTCAGTAACCAGAAAATCTTAAACTTAGAAAGGTCCTTAAAGGTCATTAGTCCAATCTGTTCCTAAATCAGAATATTCTAGAGGAAGAGTTCTTTACTTTTGGAGTCTTGTCCCCCTTTGTCAGTCTGTAGAAGCAGCTAGAAAAATATTTGCAGAATGTTTATTAAAAGCATAAAATAAAATATGTAGGATTACAAAAGAAAAATATTGAAATAGTTTATCTATGTATCGTTTGTCTATCTATTTATTTTTTTAAAGCAAGGAGATGGACTCTAGGTTAAGAACTTCTCTGTAGCAGTGGTGACCCAGATGATGACCTTTTATGGAAAGGGGAAACTCAGAGGGCTGATTTCACTTTTGTATAGTTCTAGATGCTAAATGTAGTTGCTAGTTAACCTTGTTCTCAGTAATTTGGCCCAGAAGTATCATGGGTCAGTATAAAATTACTGGCCAAATCAATTAGGCTTTCTCTTTCATGGAGAATGCAGGAAGTAAATTGAAGGGATACTCCTTGTTTTCTGTAGGGTGTGCTACGTTCAAAAGGGAGAATGAAGTTCACACCATTGTTGTGGTTCAGTTGTGTCTAACTCTTCATGTTCATGGACCGTATTGTTCATGAGGTTTTCTTGGCAAACATACTTGAATGGTTTGGTATTTCCTTCTCCAGTGGATTAAGGCAAACAAATATTAAGTGACTTTTCCAGGGTCACACAACTAGTAAGAGTCTAAGGTACCCCAATTGATAAATGGTCAAATGATATGAACAGGCAATTTTCAGAGGAAGAAGTTAAAGATATCTATAATCATATGAAAAAATGCTCTAAATCACTTTTGATTAGAGAGATGCAAATCAAAACAACTCTGAGGTACCACATCCCACCTACCAGATTGACTAACATGACAGAACAGGAAAATGATAAATGTTGGAGAGAATGTGGAAGAGTTGGAACACTAATTCATTGTTGGTGGAGTTGTAAGCTCATCCGACCATTCTGGAGAGTGGTTAGGAACTATGCTCAAAGGGCTGCAAAAATGTGTATACCCTTTGACCCAGCAATATCATTTCTAGGACTGAATTCCCAAGGGATCATAAAAATGGAAAAGGGTGCCACGTGTACAAAAATATTTATAGCAGCACTCTTTGTAGTGACCAAAAACTGGAAATCAAGGAGATGCCCAATAATTGGGGAATGGCTGAGTAAATTATGGTATATGAATGTAATGGAATACTATTGTGCCATAAGAAATGATGAACAAGAAGACTTCAGGGAGGCCTGGCAAGACTTATATGGTCTGATGCTGAGTGAAAGGAGCAGAACCAGGAGAACTTTGTGCATAGCAACAACTACACTGTGTGAGAGTTTTTTCTGGTAGACTTGGCTCTTCATAGCAATGCAAGGACATTAAAAAAAATTCTCAATGGTCTTCTAAAGCAAAATGACTTCCACATTCAGAGAAAGAATTATGGATTTCAATCACAGAATGTAGCATATCATTTGTGTGTGTGTGTGTATTACATTTTGGTTTGTTATATGACTTCTCCCATTTATTTTAGTTCTATACAGCATGACTATAATGAAAATGTATTCAATTGGAATATATGTGTAGATCCTATATAGAATTGTATGCCATCTTGGGGAGGGAGAGGGGTGGTAGGGGGCAGATAGGGGGAAAAAAATCTAAGTTTTATGGTAAGCATTATAGAACATTAAAAATAAATAAAATGAATATGTTTTAAAAAATAAAATTTTCAGAGAAACATTAAAAAAAGAGAGTCTAAGGTAGTATTGAACTCATCTTCCTGAGCTCTGAGCTCAGTGTTCTATCTAATAAGCCACCTTGCTGCCTCTTCACAATATTACAATTTGTCAAAAAGAATTATTTACTATCTGGATACCATGCACCACATGCTCTGCTAAACCTATGGTATAAAAAAAAGAAACCAACAGGAAACAATTCCTGCCTTCAAGGAGCTTTTATTCCAATAGAGGAGACAATGTGGCCATAAATAGATACATAAAAAAAGTAACCTTAGAGGGGCGGGTACTACAAGCTAAGGTGCCAGGGAAAGATTTCCTTCAAGAGGTGATGATTGAACTGATTTTAACGAGTGCTAGTGGAGAAAGAAACTATTTCAGGCAAGGAAACAGCCTAGGTGATGATAATGGGACAAAAAGAGTAAGACATACAAGTGAAAAACCTAAACTGAATGCTGTTTTGGCCATGAATGGTGTGTCAGCAACATTGGACTTATGTGTGTATGCATATATAACACATGCATTAGATGACATTGCTAACTTGGATTTATATTAATAAAAAGGGAATAATGAATTAATTGAAGTCAAGATTTCACTTATAGTTGACAATCTCTGTCTATTTGAACTGAAGTCTCTTCTGTTTATCATAGTCCCCACTGTCTGTCCTTGAGAGATAATGGGATTAAATTTCCCAAGCAGTTGTGAGCTGTTCCACTCTAGTGTTTCCTACAAAGAGACTCAACACAATTTTCCATTAAGCAATGGCTTTCCAGGTTGCTTTGATAAAGAAGAGGGCTTCTCAACTACATTTCTGTGCCTTTGTGATTAGAATGAGTCCCTTTTGTTTGGTTTTTAAAAGGAAAACAACATTACCATGTCTTTTAATGTCCCTTCTTGTCACTAAGCAGAGCAAAAATAAAACAGAAATGAAACAATTTTCTGGCAAGATACACACACACACACGGACACACACAGACACATGCATATACATGATTATGTTATATATGTCTGGAAAAAATCTTTAGTGCCTCAGAACATCAATGCAAACCTTGCTGGTGATAAAAACTGTCACTTGTTTTTGGATAACAAGAGAATTGTGCAATTTAATCATATAAACAGCAAGCATAAAGTTGACAGTTTAAGTGCATTACATTTTCTGCTCTTGGACACCATCAACCAGGAAAGTATTCCTTTTAAGCCCAAGAGGGAAGAAAGTAGCAGCAAAAAAGAGTATTTTTTTGGTGTAAGAACAGAAAGCTCATTTCTTTGCCCGTGGTTCTCCAGAGACAACCCAACACACTCCACAATATCTGTTGGCTATTAGTTTAGAGGGCTCTTCAGATGTGGCCGTGGCGGAAAGAAGAGATGTATTTGGAGCCATTGAGCGAGTGTCCTGAAAACCAATCCAAAATATGTGAGTGAATGGGGAGTAAGCAGGCTCAGAGCAAGGCCGAAATAATCTAGCCCCTGAAAAGGAGCAGAACTGAAGGTATTACAGTGAATCCCAAGATCAAGGCCGAGTTGGCTTTGCTCTGTCTCGGCCTGTTTATGAGGTTCCAAGTCACAGAGATTTTTGGAAAATGAGAGGCTAATCTAGAGGTCTTCATTTATCTCCAGGAATCCCTGCTGATACATCTCCACAGAACTTGTTCTAAAAGAAACCCAGCACAGGGTACCTCCATCCCCACCCTCTTACTTTTTTGCATTATCTTCCCCCACTAGAATATAAACTCCTTAAAGGCAAGAAACATCTTTCTTTCTACTTATATTTTCATTCTCATAGCTTAGCACGGTGCCTGGCACATAGTAAGCCCCTAATAAATGATTATTTTCTTCTTCCTTCCTTCCTTCCTTCCTTCCTTCCTTCCTTCCTTCCTTCCTTCCTTCCTCCTTTCTTTCTTTCCTCCCTCCCTCCCTTCCTTCCTTCCTCTCATTAATTGTGTTCAATTCTATGTAGTTTTTAAGATATATATTAATCCAAGGATACATGCAAAAACTGTGGCTTTTAAAGATCTCACTTAGTATCCTAGCTGGAAAGGACTTCAGAAACTATCTAGTGTCTGATCAGCTCATTTTACACATAAGGACATTAAGACCCAGGTAGGTAAAGTTATCTGGCCAAGATCAAACAGGTAGAACGACCAGAGGTAGGATTTAAACCCATATTCTAGAGCCAGTACTCTACCTGACTCCAGGGGTTTTCACATTTTCAACAACTTGAACCTATAGGACTTGAGAGATAGGTATAATCTGGCTGAGTAGAGAATGCAGGGGAGAATACAGGAGGGTGTTCCAGACAAGGCAAACAAAAAGACATTAATTTTCTGATGTATGGGAAAGTCATTTTCTCTGTTTCTCATCATCCCTATTGCAATCAATATTTCCCCAGATTTAATATCTCAATTCTCATAATAGTGTTTTTACCTTGTATAGATCTATATGTGTACATAGACGTATACATATATATACATGCATATATACATACATACATGCACACATGTTGGCTCCTTCATTACAAACAAAACATTCCATGTGGTCAGAGACTGTTTCACTTTGATCTTCATATCCTCAGAAATTACCACAACATCTGACATAGTAACATAATTGTGTTTTTCTGTTCCTTGAAATCCAGTACTGTACTGATGCATTAAGGGATTAGGATGGCATCTGGGAGACAAGTTCATTTGTTTCGTTTAGAATGTGAACCTCTCAAGACAAGAATGCTCCAATTCACTCACTGGGGTAAAGGCACAGATGGGAAACTTACCAAATTTGAAGATGATATAAAACTAAGTGGTGGAGTTAACAGGATGGCTGAGTCAATCCCAAGAGCCAGTGAAGAGCTCAAAAGTAGTAAAGGAGTACTCAAAAGGAGTAAAAGAAAAATAAGGGATTAAAAAATTGGAATTATTGTTTTAATTAAATTTTAAATTATAAAAATATAAGTTTAAAGAATAAGTTCTCCAACTACAAGATATGGGAGGTTTGATGAAACAAGTCTGAGAAATTTCTTGAGTTTTCAGAGGACCACAAGTTAATAAGAGTCAATAGCATAACATGACAGTCAACAGCACAAAACGAAACTAATGTCATCTTAGGCTACATTCAACAATGGATTATCTATGAGAGAGGTGATGGTACTACTGTTCTCTGCCTCTGTTAGGACTGTATTTAGAATAATAGGTTTGTCTGGGCATCATAGTTTAGGAAGGCCATTGATAAACTGGAGAACAGGTAGAAGAGAGATGCTAAGATGCTGCACAGATTTGATGAATTAAAGAAAGGTGAGGATGTGTTTTCTAGGATAAAGGACAAGAGAGTTGCCTTCAACAACATTTTGTAGTGTTTATAGTATATAGCTGTCTTCAAGGACATTATGGAGGTGACTTCTGTTCAGTCAGAAGGGTAAAGGTTGGTATGTATGGGTTAGAACTCTAAAGACCTTCACAATTTAGCAATTCTGTAAATCTGCGATAATTTCCTTATTTTTATTTTCATGCTTTCCAGTGTGTTCTGGCTTGAATACCACATAGTCTAATATCATCAGAGCCAATCCTCATTTTTGTGAAATAGTTATAGCCTGAAAAAATTGAGTTATATTAATTTTGTGTACATCATCGTTCCTCTTTCCTTTCCTCTCTCTCTTCCCCTTATCCATTTCTCTTCTATCCTATCCCCTTTTGTCCTCTCTTCCCTCTTCTCCCTTTCTCCATAATTCTCTTTTCTATTCTTCCTTCTTTTTTCTTCTCCCTTCCTACTATTTTCATTTCTTCCAGCTTTGACCTGCTTGCAAATAGAATAAATATGATTGATCCAACAAATTATTGTGTATATAAAGTGACAGAGAGGGAAGAATCAAATGTTCTAAGCTTATATGACTAGGTGAATTGTGGATTTACTAACAGATATAGAGATGCTAAGGATAGGAGAGGAGGGTTATTTTTTAGGGGGTGGAAAATTGTAATAACTATCATTTATTTCATGACTTTAGGTTTTCTAGGATGAAAAGTTCCATTTGACACATACTGATTTTGAGGCACTATTGAGGCAACCAAGCAGAAATAACCAGAAGATAATTGGAAATACTAGGCAAGAATGAAGAGGCAGATATAGTATAGATTTGGGAGGTATTTGGATACAGATGATAACTTAAGCCTTAAAAATAGATGTGATTTTCAAGGGAAACAGAAGAAAAGTTATTTTGCAATATCAGGGGCATCCATGTTTGACAACGGGAATAAATATGGGCCAATCAGCAATGAGTTAGAGAAGTCATGGAGATAGGTGTCTAGCCATGAGTGTGATGAAAGCTAGGGAGGGAAGGGAAGGCGTTTAAGAAGGAGATGATCCACAGGATTACAGAGAGGTCAGAAAAGAGGGCAGAAATTGAGCCGTTGGGTTTAGAGGAGGTCAGTCCTTAATGACCTTGGAGAGAGCTGTTTTAGTGTAATTGTGGGAATGGCTTTGCAGTTTTTCATATTGTACAATAGTTTTGAATTAATGACCATTTATAAAATATTTTCCATTAGTATCTGGAATATGAATTGAATGAGTCAGCATTCAGCCAACATCCGGGGGCACAACAGAGAAAGTCTTATATATAAAGCACAATAGAAAGTCCTACTACTACTCAGTCTGACTGATTTCTCCACCATGATCCAGGAAGCTCATTATTGGGTTACCTCATCATCCTGTAGCATCTCATCATCCTTGGGACCCCAATTCATTGCCACCATTTGTCCTCTTATTAGAGAGTGGGGTCACAAACTTCAAACCACCATTTAAGGAGACAGCCTCAGTCAGGTATCTCTTCATTTCTTATTTGGGTTGCCAGCTTCTCTGATCGACTTTACCACCCATTGGACATCTTTTCCCCTCTTCCTTTTTAGCTTTCTTTTTTTGTGTTGTTCCCCCATAGAATTATAAGCCCCTCAAAAGCATTCTGTTTCTTTTTTGCCTATTTCATATCCTTAGAATTTAAACATATGGCCCAACACATAGTAGGTGCTTAATAAATATTGGTTGACTATCACTTAACAAAACTACTCCACAAGAAAGAATTAGACTAAAATCAGAGTAAGAGTCTAAAGAAACAGGGACACAAAATGTCATGTCAGAGTACAAGACCAAAAGCCAGAGATTACAGAGTTTCTAGCTGGGTTCAATGCATTCTAGTCATCTGGGTCTTCTAAGTTGAAATGTGGCAGGGGAGGAGTAATAGTCTATTTTCATTCTGCTGTGGGCATGTGGTGGAATTGATAAACCAATAGGAGGAGCTCATTAATAGAGAAAATAGTTGGTGTGTAGGTGAGGACCAAGGATATAGTAGGCTCATGATGCCTCTCCTAGCAGATGAAAGACAATGTAGAGATCCCTATTTTCCTGTCAGGCTGATTCAAAAAGAAGCTTATCATGTCTTTGTGGACTAAAAGAGAATGTTGACATGGTTAGAGTCAAGATATTAAGTTCTAGGAAATATTGAATGCAATTAGGAGAATGGGAAATTGAGAAAATAGCTTTCTGACATGTCAAAAAATAGGTTTCTTCTTGTTTGACTTGTCTGGAACACCCTCTCCCCATCCCCTCTCTTCTCTGCTCATCCTAATCTTACCCACCTCTCAGGCCCTGTGGGCTCAGGTCTCATTTCCTCTAAGACACCTTTTTTGACAAGATGGAGTCCTTCTTCCTCTGAATTATTATTAAAATCATAGGCAGTACTATTTTTTGTGGCACTGTATAATCTAATGTGTCATACTACACTCTGTTTTTTATTGCATGTGCTTTGTGAAAAAGAGAGAAGAGAGAGAAAGAGGGAAGAGAGAGAGAGAGAGAGAGAGAGAGAGAGAGAGAGAGAGAGTTGTTTCATCAATTAGATTGGCCCAGCACTACTTTGTGCTTAGATTGCAAACTCCTCAAGAGATCTATCTCATAGTTCATTTGTATTCCAATAGCATCTAGTCTGACCCTGGCATCTGTATGGGATGCAGAAGCAGACTTAACCTGTTAAACAAAGAAATCCCGGGAATCTTCCGAAACCTTTGACAGTCACTCTATCAGTGCAAGCCCAGGAGTAAGTGTTCTAAACCCCTTTCCCCCTTGGGAGGGACCTTGAATAGCAACAAGCCCCCAGTACTCTGGGAGTCTTTCTTTCCATCCCTAGCATGAATCAGCATCAGCTCCCCGGTTCTGACTTTCCCAGTGCTTGGAACTGCTAGACACAGACACGAATCCTAGAAAAATCTGCCAGATTTTATTGATATAAGAGTTGGGTAAAGAGGTCAAACAGACTGGTTTTCATCATTTTTCCAGACTACCCTTTGTTTTATATCTACTTGCAGCAAAGAAAGGAAATAAACATTAAGTGCCTACTATGTATTGTGCCAGGCACTTTTGTTTTTTAAATTTATTTATTTTTAGTTTTACACATTCATTTCCACAAAATTTTGAGTTCCAAATTTTCTCCCCATCTCTCCCCTCCCTCCATCCCAAAACACTGTGCACTCTGATTACCCCTTTCCCCAATCTATCCTCCCTTCTATAACACTCCTCCCTTCCCTTATCCATATCTTCTCTCTTTCCTTGTAGGGCAAAATAGATTTCTATACCCAATTTCATATATTTATTTCCCAGTTGCATGCAAAAACAATTCTCAACATTTGTTCCTAGAACTTTGAGTTCCAACTTCTCTCCCTTCCTCCCTCCCCACCCATCCCCTCTGAGAAGGCAAACAACTCAATATAGGTTATACATGTGTAGTTATGCAAAAAACTTCCATAGAAGTCATGTTGTGAAAGACTAACTATATTTCCCTCCATCCTATCCCGCCCCCTATTTATTCTATTCTCTCTTTGGACCTTGTCCCTCCCCTAAACTGTTTAATTTTAATTACTCCCTCCTCCCATTAGCCCTCCCTTCTCTCATCCTTGAGTGTGCATGTTATTCCCTCTAAGCCACATGTGATGAGAGTAAGCTCCACTTTTTTCCTCTCACCTCCCCATTTTTTCCCTTCATTGAAAAAGCTTTTTCTTGCCTCTTTTATGAGAGATAATTTGCCCCATTCCATGTCTCCCTTTCTCTTCCCAATATAGTCCTCTCTCAAACCTTAATTTTATTTTTTTAGATATCATCCCTTTCTATTCAACTCAACCCGTGCCCTCTGTTTCTCTATATATGCACAATCCCTCCAACTACCGTAATACTGAGAAAAGTTTCGAGTTGAAAATGTTATCTTTCCATGTGAGATGTAAACAACTCAACTGTAGCAAGTCCCTTGATTTCTCTTTCTTGTTTACCTTTTCATGCTTCTCTTGGTTCTTGCATTTGAAAGTCAGATTTTCTATTCTACTCTGGTCTTTTCATCAGGAATGCTTGAAAGTTCTCTAATTCATTGAACGATCATTTTTTCCCATGAAGTATATATCATTTTTGCTGAGCAGGTGATTCTTGGTTTCAATCCTAGTTCTTTGAATTCTGGAATATCATATTCCAAACCCCTTGATGCCTTAATGTAGAAACTGCTAGATCTTGTGTTATCCTGATTGTATTTCCACAGTACTTGAATTGTTTCTTTCTAGCTGCTTGCAATATTTGCTCTTTGACCTGGGAACTCTGGAATTTGGCTGTAATATTCTTAGGAGTTTTTCTTTTTTAATCCCTTTCAGGAGGTGATAGGTGGATTCTCTAAATATTTATTTTACCCTATAGTTCTAGAATATCAGCACAGTTTTCCTTGATCATTTCGTGAAAGATGATGTCTAGGCTCTTTTTTAAATCATGTCTTTCAGGTAGTCCCATAATTTTTAAGTCCCATAATTTTTAAATTGTCTCTCTTGGATTTATTTTCCAGGTCAGTTGTTTTCCCAGTGAGATGTTTCACAATGTCTTCTATTTCTTCATTTTCTTGGTTTTGCTTTGTAATTTCTTGGTTTCTCATAAAGTCATTAACTTCTATCTATTCCATACTAATTTTCAAAGAACTATTTTCTTCAGTGAGCTTTTGAACTTCCTTTTCCATTTGTCTAATTCTGCTTTTTAAAGCATTCTTCTCCTTATTGGTTATTTAGACCTCTTTTGCCATTTGAGTTAGTCTATTTTTAAAGGTGTTATTTTCTTCACCATTTTTTGGGGTCTCCTTTAGCAAACTGTTGGCTTGCTTTTCAGGTTTTTCTTGCATTGCTCTTATTTATCTTCCTAATTTTTCCTCCACCTCTCTTACTTGATTTTCAAAATCCTTTTTTGAACTCTTCCATGGCCTGAGACTATTTCATATTTACTTTGGAGGTTTTAGATGCAGAAGCCTTGACTTTTATGTCTTTTTCTGATAGTATGCATTGCTCTTCCTCATCTGAAAGAATGGAAGAAAATATCTATTCACCAAGAAAGGAATCTTCTATAGTCTTATTTTTTTCCTCTTTTTTGGGCATTTTTCCAGCCAGTTACTTGACTTTTGAGTCTTTTGTCAAGAGGAGGTTATACTCTAGTGACCTGTAAGTTATCAGTTCCTCCAAGGTGGCACAATCAAGGGAGAGGACTTTACTCCTCTCCCAGCCTGCTCTTTGATCCGGGAGCAACCACAAGCACTCTTTTCTCCAAGATCTGTGAGTAGGATTCTATCTCCAGAGCCTCCACCAGCTCAACTAGTCAGTGCTCCCCCTCACCTGAAGGCCACCACTCAGGGCTGAGACCCAGATCAACTGCTCAATTCCACCATGGGCTTTGGGTTGAGGGCTACAAAAATGGATGTTGCTGCTGTCCTGGAACCGGGGCTACACCATGTTCCCTTCTCACCCAGGTGAAAGAATTTTCTCACTGACCTTTGAAACTGTTTCTGGTGTTTCTTGATTGAGGAATCTGGGAACTGCAGCTGCTGCGGAATCCATGTCCTGAGGCCTGCTCTAGTCTTATCCTTTCCAGTGCCCCAGAGGCCAAGGTTGGGCTCTGTGGGCTGTGCTCCACTATGAGCCAGGTGTCATAGACCTTTCCTGTCACCCTTCCAGGTTGCCTTGGACTGGAAATCTCTTTCACTCTGTTGTTTTGTGGCTTCTGCTGCTTTAGAATTTGTTCTGAGTCATTTTTAATAGGTATTTTATGGGCTGTGGGAGGAGAGCTTTTACAGATCTGTCCTTCTACTCTGCCAGAATGGCTCTGCCCCCCTTCTGCTAGGCACTTTTCAAATATTACCTCATTTTGATCCTCATAACAATCCTGGGAGGTAGATGTTATTTTTATCCACATTTTACTGTTGAGGAAACTGAGATAGACACTGATTCAATGACTTGCCCAGGGTCACACATCTAACAAGTGTCTAAAGTCATATTTTCCTAACTCCAGGCTCTGAGTTGTATCCATTGATTTATCTGACTGCCTAGCTTTATTGTCTTAGTGTGAACTCTGTATTTTCTCATATTTGACTTTGGTATCCCATTAAATGCCTCCAGTCTGTGTTAAAATGGCATGAAATGGGTTATCAGTTCAATAAGCACCATGTGCATGTGAGATATTGACAAAACAATCTCTTCCGTTTAGGAACTCACATTGTATTGGGGGAATTAAACCACATACAAATAAGAAAAGCAAGCAAATATGGAGTCATTTTAGAAGGAGGAAAGCCCTAGACTTAGGGGAACAAGAAGGGTATCACTAGGATGTAGTATCTGAGCTGAAACTACAGAGCAACTAGAGCTTTCAAAGAAGTGAAGGTGAAAAGGCAGGGCATTCCTGGCACTGAGCAGAGCCTATACAAAGGCCCAGAAGCAAAAGAGAAAATGTCACAGAGGAGAAACAACAAGTAAGCCAGTTTGGCTGGATTAACAATTGGTGTCTAGTATGTATAGTAGCATGTGAATCAAATTAGATCTAGTCATTCCATTGGCTAATAATCATATCTAATATTTTAATAATATCTGTTTGTAGGAGTTACAGAGCACTGTCTTAGGTGGAATTGAAGATACAGTCCTTATAGTGGTGATGATGATAAAATAGAGCTCCTAATTTCATTCTAGGTGATCATTTTTAATAGCCTGCCTTTTGTCATTATCCCCCATAATTTTTAATATTTCTCTGAACCATAGCCAGAGAATTCCTTTCATGTGGCAAGAAGTTCTCTGTTAGAATTCTTACATTTTCTTCGTTCTGCTCTGACATTACCCTTTTTCTAATGTCCTACCAGACATGAAATCCTTATTAATCAAAGAGGCGATTTTGAATTTGGCCTTCTTATGGATCTATTCCATCTGGAAGGAATGCCCTTTGGGCATCTAGGCAGGATGAATGTTCTGTTAATTCTTTTGATTGATTGATTGATTGATCTGATTTCTGTCACACTGTTTTTAAAACATCTGAAATTGCCGGCAGTGGCCTTGACCCACTGGGCACAAATTACCTCACAACAGTTGGTTGCTTTTCAGCCATGGCAGGCAAATGCCAGCCCAATCCTTCAAGATGCTTATTCCTTTTGGGTTCAGGATGAAGACTGATGGCTAGACAGCCAGTGACTTCAACCTTGTTTACCTGGGTAGGAGTAATAAGATAGTAAACCTCAGGAAGATTTTGCCCTACAATTAAAGTGAAAAGAAAATGCTTGCAATCATCTCATCATTCCAGATATTGGAAATAATGGATTTGGTAGTGAGGCACTTATTAATAGAACAGCCTGAAGTAGCTTTTGTTCTTCATTCCAAATTAGAGCAGTGCCAGCTACTGCACTCTGCACTTTAGGTCTTCCTGTTAAAGGCTTTGTACATGAAACTTTCTTTTAGTATAATATAGGATTAATTTTTCAGTCCCTAAGGTACAGTCAGGTAGTCAACAGGCATTTGTTGTGTTTACTATGTATAAGTACCTTTCAGGGCTAACTTAATACAATTCAGTTCAATAAAAATTCCTTCAGCACCTAATATGTGCCGGACACTGTAAGATACAGCTGGGTTTAGAAAAAAGACCCAAATCAAATAGCAGGTGCTCTTACCAGAGCTTACATTTGACTTCAGGGGTAACTGTCTAGAAACTTACTAAGCATTTCCCATTCGTTAGTTATTTTAATTCATAATAAACCTGAAGGATAGATACCGTTGTCATAACCATTCCACAGGTGAAGGATGGTCACATAGCCAGTTGTGTAAGAGGCAGCATTTGAAGCTTTTGGCCTTCTTGACTCTGAAGCTGATTCTGTATACTGTGCTTTATGTGGGTTACTCAGGATAGTTTATAGACTTTTAGGTGCCATAAAATGCCATTTATTCCCTATGTAGAATGAGAAGTAACATTTAAGATAACTGTAACTATATCTATATCTGCATCTATGTCTATATCTATTTATGTCATCTATAGCTATATATCTATATCAATTAATCTTTATCTGTCTATATATCATATCTATTTGTCATCTATCCATCCATCCATCCATCCACCATCTTTCTATCTGTCTGTCTGTCTGTTTATCATATATCATCTATCTGTCTAATACCATCTATTTATCATCTATCTATCCATCTATCATATGCCATCTCTCTCTCTCTCTCTCTCTTTCTCTCTATCTCTCCATCTATCTATCCATCACCATATGTAGGTAAAGTATGAGGGTAGGATTGGAACTGTAATTTTATCAGAGTTTCAAGCTCTGATTGAGAAACTTTTGCCAATGCACATTCTCTGAAATGAGATATTTGTAAAGTGCTCAGAACAGTGTCCAACACACAGTACATGTTTTATAAATGCTTATTCCTTCCATCTTTCTCTTTGACTTACAATCTTTGAAAATTGCCTACCTAGAGCCACTAAGAGGTAAAATGACTTGCTGAAGTTACATAGCCAGTACGGATCAGAGGTGGGGCCCTATAACTCTCTCTTCAAGGCTAGCACTACTGTGTGCTGCTTGTTATATGTGTGTATTGTATAGTTACATGGAAAGACAGATGGTGGATAAAGGACTGACCCTGGATTCAGAAAGATCTGGGTTAAAATTCTATCTCTAATCCATACTAACTCTGTGATCAATGACAATTCATTTATATTACAGTGCCTGAAGTAACTTTTTAAGGCTATCCCCTGGAGACTAGTTGTATTCTGCCATCATGGGAGAAGTTCCTTTATTGATAGAATCATAGGGTTTTGATGTATTTATGCACATAAGGATGATCCATGGCCTTACCAATGTGGGTACTCTGTTTAATAGTGCAGGTTGCAATCCAGTTACATCTTCTTGTCTCATGGGACTCTTGAGGAAATACATAGCAGGAGGTAGCATATTACCAACAATGACTCATGCATAAGAAGTGAATCCTCAAAAAAATGAATTATTGGGAACAGAGGTGACCATGCCATTTACAAAGAATGAAAGCAAAATGGATGGCTAGTTTTGGTTGGAGCTGGTGTAGACAGCAGGTTAAAAATACCTGGAGGAAAGTATTTTCTTTAGGAAATCCTAGCATGTTGGGAGGCCTTCTTGTGAAAGATTTATGCTGACACTGATAAAAGTCATGCAGAATGAGGTTTGGATATAAACACATTTCAATGCAGCCTACAGCCATTGGGGAAAACAAAAGGCCAAGAACAGCCATGTAGCTTGTAACGTAACGTTTTACCTTCATGTTAAGTAAAATACAAAGAGAAATGGCTTTGTCAAGGCTCTATAATAAATCTCATAGAATTGTGTAGCTAGAATAGAGTTCAACTAGTTAAGCTACCTCATGAGAAAATTGAAGTCCAGAGTGGTATCTTGCAGATAAAATACAGACTTCTCTTTGACATGTAAAGAACTTCACAATCTGGCTCCAACCTATTTTTCCAGATAATTTCATATTACTTCCTCTATTGTATGTTGCGTTATAGTTGAACTAGCGTGCTTAGTATTACTCCTCTCTATACACTCTGTGTTCTATCTATACTGGCCTCCTTGTGGTTCCTTGTCTGTGCATTGGCACAGTTCTCCCCTAACTCCTTTCCAGGTCTGCCCTCCCATATTCTCACTTCTCACACCTATCTTCCCCAGCTTTCTTCAGAATTCAGCTCTCATCTCATCTTTTGCAGGGTTTTTTCCTGCTCCCCACCCATCTACTAATCCATTTGCTCTGAGATTTGTCTTCCATTGAGATCGTATGAACACAACTATTTGCATGTTGCTTTCTTTTCTTTTAGAATGAGAGTTCCTTAAGAGCAGAGACCATGTTTTTGCTTCATTGTATTTCCAGTGTTTAGCATTAAACAAAAATGCTTATTGGAGGATTGGCTGGCTTCTCTTCCCGCATGATGTCTCATTCTCTGCCCAGATACCTTTGCACAGTCTTATCTTCTTGCCTGGACTGTTCTCTTTCCCTGCCTCTGCCTCTGATAAAAGCTCAACTTAAGTACCACATCCTGCATTAGACTTTTCCTAATGCCACTAGTTGTTAATACATTACCTATTTCCAAATTTAATATTCAATTTTTTATTTGCTTTATTTTTGCAATTTGTATCTCTCTTCCTCCTATTTCTCCTCACATTTCTTGAGTGCTAAGAATGTCTTTTTTTTGTCTCTGTATTCCCCGCAACCTATAGTGGCACCATGCCATGTACATAATCAGCCCTTGATCAATGTTTGTTGAATTGATCTGAAGAGACTTCTAGGTCTCATAGCTAATTACAGGCACAGTTGAGATTAGAACCCAGGTCTCTTGGCTCCCCGGCTCTTGTTATTTCTTCTACACTGTGCTGCCTCTTCCTATTAATACAAAGTGAATTCAGATATCCCAAGTCCTTCTTTAAAGACACCTTCTTTAAAATAGCACTGACCTCTTTGAGATTAAGCCATCCGTAAGGAATTCATGAATCACCTTTCCAGTCAACTCGTCTTCTTTCTTCTCTAACCTTGTTTTATGCCCACGTCCTCTGCTCTACCTCTGCCCTTCATGAGAACATTTCAAGTTATCTGACATGTTTTGCTTTACTTTGGTTCTTTTCCTAGACCATGTGTTTTTATACAAATGCATCCATTTTTTGTATAGCTTCTTTTTTAATTCAATAATTTTTTATCATAATGTAGCATTATGCTTCCTAATGAAAGCATTTCTTCCTATCTGTGTTGTGCATCCTTATTGCTGTTTAAAAATGTTTAAATAACTGAAACATGATGGTGCCTCTTTAGGGGAAAATGAGCCCAGTGTTGGTAATTTAAATCTATGGCATTGGAAATGTCCCTTGGTGTTCTGTTCTACATTCTAGGAAGAATAATTATAGGCTTTCAGAGCGCAACAGCGATGAATTGTAACAAAATAATCCTCTAATCAATGCCTTCTGTGCAGCCAGCATCTCACTCCCTTTAATTTCCCCTGCCTGCCCCTTCCTGGAGAAGTACAAAAGAATGAGACTCTGTTTGCCTTCGGAAACGTAATTGTGAATTTGCCTTTAACCCTCAACTTTGATCATAACAAAGACCAAATTACTTATTGTCCTTCAATTGGGCAATATGTAGGATAATGTGTCTTATTGAAGGCCTGTTAGGCCACTTAATCCCATAAAATAAGGATTATGTCATTTCAGGCTAAAGGCTGCTACAGTAGGATTTTAGTGAGAGAGAAAGCTTGTATGTAATTTTAGTTATTGTGACAAGAGTCACCATCACCACAGGATCTCTGATTGATCTAGTTTTTGTTTCTGGAAGGAGAGAGAGAGAGAGGGAGAGGGAGAGAGAGACAGAGAGACAGAGACAGAGACAGACAGAAAGACAGACAGAAAGACAGACAGAAAGACAGAGAAGGGGAGGAGAGGAGAAGAACCAGCCAGTAAACCCAGTCAACCGGGCATCTTTTGGTCATCCAAATTTGCCTTCCTTTGGAGAGGAGAAGGAAGGGGAGGGAGAGGGAGAGGAGAGAAGGAGCTGGGTTACCCAGTTAGTTGGACATCAGCCAGCTGTGTCTAGTCAAAGGATTGTGTTTGTCCTGCCTTGCCAAAGAGGACCATGCCATCAGAAATGATGACATGGCTTGCACTTGACTTTTTTTGAGTGAGGCAGGACAGAGAGAGAGAGAGAGACAGAGAGAGACAGAGACAGAGAGAAAGTTAGAAAGGCATAATTGAATGTTGCTGTTGGTTGTTTTAGTTTTTTATGTCCTTTCATGACCCTCTTTGGAACTTTTTGGCAAAAATATGGAGTGATTTACCTTCTCCAGCTCATTTTACAGATGAGGAAAACTGAGGTAAACAGGGTTAAGTGACTTAGTTAGCAAGTGTCTGAGGCCAGATTTGAACTCAGGAAGATGAGTCTTCCTGACTCCAAACCTACCACTCCATACACTCCTCCACCTAGATGCCCATGAAGGATTATTAAATCATTTGAAAAGATCTCTGATCAGACCAATATAGAGAATTTTCAGGAATCTAGGTTCCTAGTATGGAAATTTTTTCCACCAATGAAAATCTGGTAACTCATTGTCTTAGAGAGTTTTCTGGGATATTGAGAAATTAAGTGAAAAAAAGTCCAGTCTAAAAGCATTTATTAAGTACCTACTAAATACCAGACACTGTGTTAGATACTGGGCATACAAAGAAAAGTGAAAAGATAGTCCTTGCTCTCAAAGAGGTTTAATGAAAGAGGTACAGTGGGTAAACAACTATGTACAAATAACATACATACAAGATATTTTTTGGGGGGAGGTCTCAGAGAGAAATCAATAAGATTAAAGAGGACTGGGAAAGACTTCTTATAGAAGGTGGAACTTTAGCTGAGACCCAAAGGAAGCTGAGAAAGTTGGGAGTCAGAGATGAGAAAGAAGAGCATTCTGTGTCTGGTGGACAGCTAATGAAAAGCTAGGCAGCAGATGGAGTGTCCCTATGCACAGCCAGGATCCAGAGTCACTAAATCTCAGAGTACATGCAAGGGAGTAAGATGTAACAAGGATAGAAAGGTAGGAAGTGGAAGGTTATGAAGGGCTTTTTAAGTCAAACAGAGGTTTTAAAATTTGATCCAGGAGTCAGCAGGGATCCATTGGCATTTACTGAGGGAGGGAGAAGTGTGGTGTTGGTGATGATGTCATCAGAATTGCCTTTTAGGAAGATCAGCTTGACATCTGAGTGGAGGATGGATTGAAGTGGTGAGAAATTTGAGTCAGAGAGACCCATCAGCAGGATATTGTCATAGTCCAGGCATGAGTTGATGTGATGGCAAGCAAAATAGGATCTTTTGCTGTTTTTGTTTTAGTATAATCAAGTGCCTCTGATTGAATCTTGCCTTTATCATCAAGAGTCTTTTTTTTTTAATTTCTAATTTTTATTTTTTATAAATTTCTTTATTTAACTTTTTACATTCATTTTCACAAAATTTTGGGTTCCAAATTTTCTCCCCATTTGTCGCCTCCCCCCACCCCAATACACTGAGCATTCTAATTTCCCCTATCACCAATCTGCCCTCTCTTCTATCATCCTTCCCTTCCCTTGACCCCCATCTTCTCTTTTGTCCTGTAGGGCCAGATAACTTTCTATTCCCCATTACCTGTATTTCTTATTTCCTAGTAGCAAGAACAATACTCAACAGTTGTTCCTAAAACTTTGAGTTCCAACTTCTCCCCATCCCTCTCTCCCCGCCCATTCCCTTTGGGAAGGCAGGCAATTCAATATAGGCCATATCTGTGTAGTTTTGCAAATGACTTCGATAATAGTCATGTTGTGTAAGACTAACTATATTTCCCTCCATCCTATCCTGCCCCTCATTGCTTCTATTCTGTCTTTTGATCCTGTCCCTCCCCAAGAGTGTTGATTTCAAATTGCTCCCTCCTTCCATTGCCCTCCCTTTAATCATCACCCCACCCTGCTTATCCCCTTCTCCACCACTTTCCTGTATTGTAAGATAGGTTTTCATACCAAAATGAGTGTGCATTTTATTCCTTCCTTTAGTTGAATGTGATGAGAGTAAACTTCATGTTTTTCTCTCAGCTCCCCTCTTTTTCCCTCCACTTAAAAGTCTGCCTGCCTCTTCTATGAGAGATAATTTGCCCCATTCCATTTCTCCCTCTCTCCTCCCAATACATTTCTCTCTCACCGCTTAACTTCATTTTTTAAAGATATGATCCCATCCCATTCAATTCATTCGGTTCTCTCTGTCTCTGTGTGTGTATGTGTGTGTGTGTGTGTAATCCCACCAACTCCCCAGATACTGAAAAGTTTCAAGAGTTACAAATATTGTCTTTCCATGTAGGAATGTAAACAGTTCAACTTTAGTAAGTCCCTTATGACTTCTCTTTGCTGTTTACCGTTTCATGCTTCTTTTCATTCTTGTGTATGAAAGTCAAATTTTCTTTTCAGCTCTGGTCTTTTCATCAAGAATGCTTGAAAGTTCTCTGTTTCATTGAAAGATCAGTTTTTCCCCTGAAGTATTATACTCAGTTTTGCTAGGTAGGTGATTCTTGGTTTGAGTCCTAGTTCTTTGACTTCTGGAATATCCTATTCCATGCCCTTCTATCCCTTAATGTAGAAGCTGCTAGATCTTGTGTTATCCTGATTTTATTTCCACAATACTGGAATTGTTTCTTTCTAGCTGCTTGCAATATTTTCTCCTTGACCTGATATTTCTGGAATTTGGCCACAATGTTCCTAGGAGTTTCTCTCTTTGGATCTCTTTCAGGCAGTGATCGATGGATTCCTTCAGTACTTATTTTGCCCTCTGGTTCTAGAATCTCAGGGTAGATTTCCTTGATAATTTCCTGAAAGATGATGTCTAGGCTCTTTTTTTGATCATGGTTTCAGGTAGTCCCATAATTTTTAAATTGTCTCTCCTGGATCTATTTTCTTGGTCAGTTGCTTTTCTAATGAGATATTTCATATTATCTTCCAGTTTTTATTCTTTTGGTTTTGTTTTGTGATTTCTTGGTTTCTCATAAAGTCATTAGCCTCCATCTGTTGTATTCTAATTTTTAAAGAACTATTTTTTTCAGTGAGCTTTTGAACCTTTTTTTCCATTTGGCTAATTCTGCTTTTGAAAGCATTCTTCTCCTCATTGGCTTTTTGAACCTCTTTTGCCAATTGAGTGAGCCTATTTTTCAAGGTGTTATTTTCTTCAGCATTTTTTTGGGTGTTCTTTAGTAAGGTGTTGTCCTGCTTTTCATGCTTTTCTTGCATCTCTCTCATTTCTCTTCCCAGTTTTTCCTCCACCTGTCTAACTTGATTTTCAAAATCCTTTTTGAGCTCTTCCATGGTCTGAGCCCATTGAATATTTATTTTGGATGTTTGGGATACAGAGACCTTGGCTTCTATGTCTTTCCCTGATGATAAGCATTGTTCTTCCTCATCAGAAAGGAGTGGAGGAGATATCTGTTCACCAAGAAAGTAACCTTCTATAGTCTTATTTTTTTCCCCTTTTCTGGGCATTTTCCCAGCCAGTTACTTGACTTCTGAGATTCCTTTCCACATCCACCTTGTCTCCAGATCCGCCCAGCTAGTGCTTGGGGTCTGAGATTCAAATACTGCTTCCCAGCCTTAGGGCTTTCAATGGGGGGCAGGGCTGCTCTTCAGTGTGAGATTAAGTTCAGCTGCTAGGGTCAGGGCAGGGCCACCACCAGGGGCTCAGTTCCCTCAGGGGGTTTATGCAGAGATCTTCAACAATGGATCTGAGCTCCTGTCTGCTTTGGGAGCTCCTGTCCACTGCTGCCTCTGCTGCTGCCTCCCGAGGGGGTCTGAGTTATGGAGACACCCAGCTCCCCTCTTGGCCAGCCATAAAGATTCTCTCACTAACCTTTGTGCCTGTGGGTGGAGGGACCTTCATGGCTGCTGGAGATTCCATCCCTGACTCCTGCTCGGATCTGCTCCTCTCAGTGCCACGTGGCTAAAGCAGGACTGGGCTCCACTCCAGGTCTGGCATGTGATGGACCTTTGGTGTTGGTTTTTCAGGGCTCTCTGGAACAGGAATCTCCTCCACTCTGTTGTTGTGTGGCTTTTGCTGCTCCAGAATTTGTTGGGAGTTCTTCTTTACAGGTATTTTATGAGCTGTGGGTTTGGAGCTAGCATATGTGGATCTTTCTACTCTGCCATCTTGGCTCCTCCCTCCTATCATCAAGAGTCTTTACAAGGAGTAAAGTACAGAAACAAAAGTTTCTTTAACTAGAAGCAGTATATTTATTTGTATTGTTAATTATTTTAATGTGATTAAAGATACTCCCTACCCATTAATGGGTCTGCTCATTAAGGGGAGTTTGATTAGGGAAGATTTGTGGGAAGACCCAAGCCTTTTGTTAACGAGGCATTGGTTCTCAAGAGTTCTGATGCCCTCTGCCTCTATAAAAGGTATAAATACTCTGAGTTGAGGTTTTGCTTTGGGGCTTACTGACTGGAAGTGTTTGCTTGCCAAGATGAGGGTTCTGTGAAGATGCTAAAGGAGCCCCCTGGCTTTAAAAACCCAGATGTCAGTGCTTCCCTCTCTTATAACTATGGTCAGACAGTTAGACCTGTGTGTTGAATTCAGGCAGAGGAATCCATATCTGTTGATCCTTGATTTCTCTGTATTTTCTTTGAAGTTCAGGGTGATGAATCTCCTGAACTAGAGGAATGATATATGTACTTGGTTAAAGTAATGATTCATGTGTTTTATTAAAGAGATTGTTAATCCCTTGAAAGTTGCTGTCCTTTTATAAGTGCAGATCTATGAACCTGTGATAGCAGGCCCCTGTGTGTATGTTGGTGTGCTTACTGTTACAGTTGATCAGAGGTTGCAAGAGAGTAGTCAGAGGAGAGTAAGGGTGATATCTAGATATTCCTTCCTTCCTTCCTTCCTTCCTTCCTTCCTTCCTTCCTTCCTTCCTTCCTTCCTTCCTTCCTTCCTTCCTTCCTTCCTTCTTCCTTCCTTCCTTCCTTCCTTCCTTCCTTCCTTCCTTCCTTCCTTCCTTCCTTCCTTCCTTCCTTCCTTCCTTCCTTCCTTCCTTCCTTCCTTCCTTCCTTCCTTCCTTCCTTCCTTCCTTCCTTCCTTCCTTCCTTCCTTCCTTCCTTCCTTCCTTCCTTCCTTCCTCCCTCCCTCCCTCTCTCTCTCTCTCTCTCTCTCTCTCTCTCTCTCTCTCTCTCTTTCTGTATCTGTCTGTCTCTCTTTGTTTCTCCCTCTGTCTCTCTCCTTTTTAACTGATTGGATATGGGCCTGTGTGAAAGATTGAGGTTTTTAAGGATCAAAGCTAGGCCTCTAGCCCACGTGACCGGAGAGATGGTGGTACCCTTGACAGTAATAAGGAAGTTAGGAAAAGAAGTTTTTCTTTTTTGAGGTGGGGAGAAGATAATAATTTGGGTTTGGCCATGTTGAGTTTAATATATCTATCATTATACAATTTAAAATATATAAGCTTGAGATGCAAGACTGCAGTTAGAGAGTGAATTACCTATGGTTACATGGCCAATATTTTTAATAGTCAGGACTTACACTCAGATCTTTTTGATAGCATGGCTGCCCTATCTGAAATCATGACTCTCTAAAATCATAAATCCATTTTTAGCATTAATATTTCTCAGAGAATGTTGCTGTAGTGCCTGAAAAATTAAACTTGAAGGCTACCCAAGGCATAATGGAGAGATTCACAGTGGTACAACTTGGCTACAACTTATTACTAAGTAAGAGTTGGCATAAAATATATCAGAGATACATATGATAAGAAAAAGACATGGGCTGGACATGTGGCAAGAGTTAGGGAAAACAGATGGACACCCTGCATGCCAATGTATCTAGAAAATACATTGATTGGGGCAACCCTCTGTGAATTTATGGGAAAGCATAAATATGATTCATACTAGATGAGAAAATAATGTAGATATTTTATGACCAGACCCAATAGATGGCACATAGCAATAAAATCATAGGTCTAGTGAAGTAGAAAAGAAAAATCATAGGGATAAAATAATTTTGGACCATAGAGATCATCTAATTCTATACCCTCATTCCACACATAAAATAATTGAGGTTTAGAAAGGGGGAGTGACTTCCCCATGGTCATAGAACAAGTTAAGGACAGTGTCAGACCTTGAAGCCATGTTTCTCCCATGCCTCATTGAATAGTCTTCTACTGTGCTATGCTAAATCAGAACTGGATTCCAGTTCCAACACTGTCTAGATTAACACTATCATTAACTTGAACAAATCACTTCAGTCCTCTGAGGTCATATTTTCTTGTCTGTGAAGTGGGAGTAACACATTCCCCTGGTTAAGATCATAGGATTCAACTGCAGAAAAGTGCTTACAGGTCACATAGTCCAAATCCTTCAATTTATAGATAAGAAAACTGAGGTCCAGAGAAGTGATTTGCCCAATAGCATTCTGCAAGTAGCAAAGCTGAAATTACATGTCTGACTCCAAATTTGTCATTCTTTCCTCTACATTTCACAGTTTTACTTTGCCTTATAGGGTTGTTAGAAGGAAAATGGTAGAAGAATTCCTGGAAGGACCACTCAGTGTTTTATGCATCGTTAACTATCTTTGTAAAACAAGTTTTGGATTAGCAGTTTTCTGGAAAACGATAAAGTCATGTGTGTGTGCGCGTGTGTGTGCATGTGCATGTGTGTGTGTGTGTGTGTGTGTGTGGTGGGGTGGAGTTTGGAATTCAGATGAAAGATGGATTTGCTTATCTTTAGCAAGCTTGAGTGATTGTTCCTTGCTGGGGGTCAAGGTTTACCACTAGGCAAGCACTGTACAGCCAGGTCCTGATAAGTATGAGTAGCGAATCCTGTAAATTAGTTCCATCATTTGAATTCCAGCTACATATTTAGATTGCAATGCAACCAATGACCATATTTTACATAATTATAACTTTGAATAGTGTGAATTTGAATACTTGTGACCCCTTCAGAGTGTAAGTATATCTGTAGAATTATACAGGTCCCTGACAATGGTGGAGATCCAAGAGAGGGAGAGTAAATTGACTTTAAAATCCCAAGAGTGAGCTTTTTTGTGTCATGCAATTGTTTTTCTGACATGTTAAATTAAACTTAGGCTATATTTAATGTATTGTCAGTTTGTTGTTTTGTGGGAGCTTATGGACTTTTCAACCTTTTCTGTAGTGGCTTAGACATGAGTCACACACTTTTGTCTCCAGGGAAAGCCCTATGTCAAGGCAGGAAGCAAAAAATAAATGGCTCTTGAGCCACTTTCCAAAATGAACATTGCGTCAACTCAAGGATTGGATTTGTGCTTTGAGAAGAATAAAGCTCTGGGAAAATGAAGGAGATTATTATTAAGAGTTAGAAAATGCAGTCTATTATGACTTTGATATTTGGCAAAGCAGAAGCAGCATTAAAGCCAGGAAACCTGCATTAGAACCACCCTTCTGAGATAGTTCTCTAAAACCAGGAATTGTACTGTATTTTATTTTTATGTCCCCAGCATCTTGCATATAATAGGTACTTAACAAATGTTTATTGGATTGACCAAATTGGTCATGTGACATTGGTCAGACTGGTTAACGTCTTCTTCCACGTGTTCATCCACTCATCTTCTAGGGGGTGGGGAGGAAAGGATTTAATAAATTCCAAATCACTCTATTAATGTGAGGTATGATTATTATTCTAATTATGAATGCTGAAAAGGAAAGTACACATCTTTCCCATCGTATGACATTTAATATTTCCTTGAGCTAATTTGATTTCTCAAATTATTTTATTATATGTTCAGTTGAATAAAAATAGATCTGGAATCAAGTCAGTGCATTCTTACATAATTAATCCTCCTGAATGGCCATCAGTAATTTTCCTCCTTAATGATTAAAAGCACCATTGAAATTAAAGCCCTTGTGACATCATCAGTGAATATTTTTCCATAGGGTAAAACAAAATAAAGACAAAATCTTGCCAATATTAGCCATGAGCTTGTACGATCAAGAGAGATGCGTATGTATATGGAAGTATATATGTAGGAAATATTATATATATATATATTTAACCTCAGAAGGTAGATTTAGAATTGATGTTTGTCTTCCTGTGTTAATATAAGAATTCCATGCCATTAAGATGGTGCTTTTGTTCCTTTTACAATTTTTTTAGACAAAGAAATTGCATGAATATATATATATAAAATTTATTTTATAATTTTATTTTTTATTTTATATATTATATATAAAATGTATAAATATATTTTAATATATGTTATATATAAATATATAATATATTTTAATATATTATAAAACATATAGTATATATATTTGTACATATATATTTTTAATATATATATATTTTAAGAAAAATTTAGAGAATGGGAACTGAACTTGGGATTCTCTTGGTCTGAGGAATTCCTAGATGAGGGAATTCTTTTTTGTCAGTGTAGGTCAACACTTTCCCTGAACCTAGAAGTTTTAGAAGAGCTTCCTAGAGATCCAAGAAATTCAGTGAGTTAGCCAAGGTCACACAGTGAGGTTGGGTCAGAGGAGAGAGTTTGACCCTTCCTCTTCTCTATTTATCAAGAGAAATAGCCCTAAACAGTAGAGAACAGGTCAAGAACAACACCAGCCCTTCACACCTTGAAATCTAAAACAGGAAGAAACATCTTTCTTTTGCTTCAGCTCCAATTAATTTAATACAGCAAGGTTTATTATGGTGAATTTTACTTAATACTAAGAACATTTGCATTCTGTCAGAGTTTAGCCCTGTTACATTTCAACTAAATAATGATTTTCTCTTTTCTGCAAATTTATAAGTTGAATGTATCATTTTACTGAAAAGGATGAAGTGGCCTAAAATATAGCTTCCAGAAAATATATGATGACAAAGAGAAGTGCTCAGGTCATTTAGGAAGAGTGAGAGATAATAGATGGCTGGGTGAGGGGAAGAAGGAAGAGAACAAGCATTTATTAAGCACCTACTATGTGCTGGGCACCATGCTAAGTGCCTTACAGATTTCATCTCATTTGATCCTCAGAACAACTCTGGGAGGTAGGTGCTGCTATTATCTCCATTTTACATTTGAGGTAACTGAGTCAGACAATGATGAAGTGATTTACTCAGGGTCATACAACTATTATGTATCTGAAGCTGGATTTAAACAGTTTTTTTTCTTAACTCCAGGTCTAGCATTCTATCTACTATACCAGCTAGCTGCCTCCATGTCATTTTAAAAATGCTTTATTCATGATTAATGATTGTACATCAAAGCCCAGAAAAATTAACCTCCTCAGCCCCTCTAGAGCTGGACCCTCCTTTTTGTCAAAAAATGGCTATTAAGTAAAAACACCAACACAGTAACCACATCTGATCATGAACATAGCATTTTATTCTTTAATTCCCCTTCCACCTTCTCCAACCCCTTTCTCCCATTTTTCAAGAGCAAAGATGTTTATTGTCTGTTCTTGGACCAAAGTTGATCATAACAATGAGGTAGAGTTCAATTTTCTTTCAGTGTTCTTTACATTTAAATTTTTGTAGTTATTATATATATTCTTCTCTTGGTTCTAGTTACTCTGTCAGTTCACATATGTATTCTCATGTTCTTTAGAATTTCTTATGGTCATCATTTCTTGCCATGTATTACTCCATTTCACACATGTGCTCTGTGGTTTATCGAGGCATCTCTCAACCAATGAACACCCATGTCTTTGCTGCCCTAAAAATGCTGCTATGAATATTTCATGACATACAGTATCTTTCTGTCTTTGATCTTCTTCATGTATTTGCTCCTTATAATACTTTCATTGATTTTTTTTTTTACAACATAGACGTGGCACATAGTAGGAGCTTAATAAGCATTTGTTGACTAATTGACTTTACACAATAAGATTTCTTCGTCATGTAGTTAAAAAAACAACTGAGGTCAATAGACACTGACAGTGTGTATATGTATATATATATATATATATATGTATAAACCATATGTATATATGTGCATGTATGTGTATCTCTTTCTCTCTGAATAAAAGCACATACATATAAATATGTACACACATGCATACACACATACACACACATATATGTATATATCCCAACCATAGTCAACCACCTGAACAAAAAAAGTAGGAAAAAAGTCATGTCTCTAAGCAATCCTTGGCTTCAAGGAAAGGGAATAAGTATTTACATAGTCCTAGTGTGCTAAGCACTTTACAAGTAACTTAAGCTCTGATGAAATATGTACATAGATAGCAAAACCCAAGGCAAAGAACAGAGAGAACACTAGTAATTGAGGGAAATCAGACATTTAATGATAGACGGAGGTCAAGCAACTCAAGGGAGGACAGAGAGTCATCTGGAAGGAGATTAAAGATTCCTTGAGGGAAATTCTGGCATGGGGGATCACATGTGCTAATGCTCAGAGGTGAGAGATGGCATGTCTCGTTGTAGGAAAGCTTAGCTGAAAGGCAGAGACTGAAGGGAAATAGTATGAAATAAGTTTGAAAATGTCATTTAGAACTAGACTATGGAGGGGTTTGAATTCCATACTAAGACATTTTAATAATCTTATAAAAGATGGGGAACTGTTGGAAATTTTAGACAGAGGAGTTATATGGCTAGACCTGTTCCTTAAGATGATTTTTTTTTTCCAGGTGATTGGATTGTAGGGAGAGATACTATTAGAATAGTCCATGAAAGTCAGGCTAAAGGCTTGCTCTATGGTACTGGATATGTGAGTATGAAGAAGAGGAGAGAAAAAAAAAAGATGTGGAAGTCAAATCATGAGGATTGAGCAATTAATTGGTCTGAAGAGTCAAGGAAGGCAAGAAACCAGATTGACTTCAAGGTTCCAAATTTGGAGTTATAGGAACTGAATTAGAATATTGGCTCAGCCACTCTCTATCTATGTGACTTTGAGCAGATGATCTCTCTGAAACTTGATTTCTTCATCTGTAAAAATGAAGGTGTTGAAGTACATAACCTTTCAAGTCCCTTACAATTCTATATCTGGAATCCTATGAAAACCTGAGTGAAAGAAAGGAAAATATTTCTCTAAACAGAAATATGGAAGTTACAAAGATGTTAATTTGGAGGTAGGTGAAAAAATGAGTTTTCTTTTGACCATGTTGGATGTGAATGCATATCTAGATCCAGCAGTCAGTTAGAGAAGGTAGACTGTATTTCAGGAAAGATAAGTGTTAGGAATATTATTTATAGTACTGTAGAATCCTAGATCTAGATGCTAGAGGTCATCTAACTGAACTTCATTTCACAGAAGGTGAATGCCTAAGGAGGTTAAGTGATTTGCCCATAGTCATGCTGACTGGAAGCTTTCATTGTTTATTTAGTGTTCTATCATAGACTGTGCTTGGTTTCAACTCCACAGAACATATCACAGGCTTCTGAACCAGATAGTCTCCTTTCCATTCTCCTTTAGTGGTGTCTTCTTTCTTTTTAAATTAATTTCTTTATTTTCAGTTTCCTACAATCACTTCCATAAGTCTTAGATTTTCTCCCTCTCTCACCCCCTCTCCCTCCCTGAGCGGGTTTGCAATCTGATATGGGTTCTACACATACATTCTTATTAATCACATTTTACATTAGTCATATTGCATATAAGAATTAAAATGAATGGGAGAAATCATGAGAAAAACCCAAACAAAACAAAACATAACACAGGAGAAAATAGTCTGCTTCATTCTGTATTCTTTCTCTAGATGTGGATGGCATTTTGCCTCAAGTGTCCTTTGGGAAAGTTTGAGGTCCTTGCATTGCTGTGAAGGGCTAAGGGCTGTCTTCTTTGCAAGTTCCTTGAGGGCAGGAGAAGTCTTTTTTTTTTTACTTATTTGTATGCCCAGAATCTAGCACAGTGTCTAGGACATATTAGGTTCTTAATAAATATTCACCAAATGGAATTGAAATTCCTGGTATTTCAATCTCAGTTTTCTGATTCTAGTGTGTATATTTGGGACATGATCATGTAGCTTGATATGCTGCATTGATGTGATATATTGACACTGATGGGTTGACCTATGATAAATCTCCTCTTCTCCTCCCCCACCCTCAAAAAAGATAAGAAGGGAAATACTTTGAATATTTATGGCAAATCAGTTTCTATGGAGCCAAACCACTTTATTAAAGCTCCAAAATAATTCTGTCATGCAATTGATTGTCAGACTAAAGAAAGACATTCAAACTTCCCAGCGGAATTAATTCGTAATATTATTCTAGATAACAAAGCTTTGCTACTTATAGAATCCTTTATGAGAGGATTTCTGTCAGTGTTTATACTTTTAATTTAGAAACCCACAGGAATTTGCATTTAATGTATGGTATTGATGAACTAACTCTTTTACTTCTGATTTGTTTTTCTGCTGAATAACATTGGCAAGGAGCTGACTGAATAGCTTTGCATACATAGCACTTTTGCTCAATCCTTGCCCTATAATGTCCCAGCTTCCTTTACTTCTCCTGTTCATTCAAATCCTACACCTGCAAACTGAATCAGACCTTCTCAGGTTCTAGAGTTATGAAAGATTTTTAGGAACATTTTAAATGCCCTAATCACCAAACTACACTATCTCTAAACACAGTTACCTCTTTAGCCAGGAATCAATGGGCTCCAGGGGATTTGCGCTCAGGAGAGCATGGCTCTGAATCTTATACCGACTATGTCAGAGGAGCAGATCACTGAAGGTCTCTGAACCTCAGCTCCTCTGATGGAAAATACTTAAACCACCTGCTCACAAGGTTTTGGGAAGCGAGCCCACTGTAGACCTCGAAGAGCTACGTAAATGTATTGTTATTATTAATATTTCATGGATGTTAAACTCACACCTAAAATTAAACCTGGATTTATATTTTTTATGAAATTGCTTGTGACTAAATGGGGTTTTCAACTTTGTCTTTTTGGTTTTCTTTGAAAAGGACACACAATAGTATACATAGATGTATGTATATGTGTATGTGTATATATATATATAGGGTATGTAGGGTGTTAAGGAAGACTAAAATCTCTGGTGTGAGGGCTGCCAAGCCCTTTTCAATGTTGCTCATCCACCTTTGGTGTCCACCTGTCACCTAATTCTTACCTGTGGCTCTAAGAAACTGTAGCATGGCAGTGGCCACACCCCAGTAAAACCACTTTGGTAGATGGGCTAAATCAGATTGAGGGTAGCCTACAGGTCTCAAACCCATTGGTGAATTTAGACAGGTGCATAACCCAAGCATATGAAGACTTCCTTGGTGGAATAGGTGTATATAAACAATTTGTTCCAATGGTCATGAAGGCAGCAGAAATAGGTGATGTTGATCCCTTAAAGCTTGATTAGACATCAAAGACACCAAGTTCATCTACTGCATGCCACGCTATCACCAGCCATCTTGAGTTTTGTCTTGCCATTGGACTTTGATGACTCTGAATGAGTGAGGTCATTGCTTAAATTCAATTTATGCACAGGTCAAAAGTTACCCCCATATCATGATATACCATGATATGTATTTCCATGTGTATACAATATATGTACAAATGTGTTTGTGTATATGTAAATGTATTTTATGCACATGTGTGCATACGTGTGTATATGCATGCATACATAGCATAATACCAAGTGTTTATATATACATATATATGGAAAGAGAGAATAACCACTGTGTGAGGCAATGTTAATTGTTATTTATATGACCATATGTGTGTTTGTCCTTCGTTGCCAAAGAAGACCAAGCCATCAGAGAAATGATGACATGACTTGCACTTGACTTTGTTTCTGAATGAGGGAGGGCTGTGCAGGTCACCAGCCTCACTTCTCCTCCAGAGCCATCTGAATCCAGTGACCAGATATTCATCAGAATGACTGGAGATGACCCAGGATGAGGCAATTGGGGTTAAGTGACTTGCCCAAGGTCACACAGCTAGTGAGTGTCAAGTGCCTGTGGTGAGATTTGAACTCAGGCCCTCCTGACTCCTGCACTGGTGCTCTAAGGTGGTGCAGTGAGTTCAAATCTCACCTCAGACACTTAACACTCACTAGCTGTGTGACCTTGGGCAAGTCACTTAACCCCAATTGCCTCATCCTGGGTTATATGACTATATGTATGTATATGTATGTATGTATATATATATGTCTGTGTGTATATGCACATACATACATATTCATGTGTGTATCATGCATCTAGTCTTAGATTTACTATTTCATCAATGGCCCTCCTCCATTTATTGATGCAGATCACAGCACATTCATATTCTTGTCTATGTCTTCCTAGAAATCCTCCATTTAATGACCTTCCCGGATGCTGGGGCCCTTCCTTTAGACATTCTCTTGACGTTACAAAGATGCCAATGAAGATTGTGTGTTGCCTGTTTGTTAACCAGAAGGCAGCCAGTTGGCATAGTGGGTAGAGTGCTAGACCTGGAGTCAGAAAGACTCAAGTGCAAATTGAATCTCAGACACTTTTTGTGACCATGACAAATAACTTAATCACTGTCCCCTTCATTTTCCTCATCTGTAAAATAAGGTTACCAATACTCCTTAGGGTTGTTGTAAGGAACAAAGCTTTGCAAATCTCCAAACGCTGCATTATTATTTTTATTAATCTCTGATGGCTTTTTTATGTTGTTTCTCCTATGTAATTCCTCATTAGGAATGAATTGCCATCTACTCATGTACCTCTCAATTGTCCTTTAGGTGACCTCCAGCTTTAATTTTTCAGAGACTAATATTTAATGACTCACAGTTCTGCAATTTTTATGTAATGTACTTGGATATAATTTCATATTTAGCTGTTTACTTATGATCAGTCAAAACTGATTGCTCACTGTTCATTTGAGGGAATATAATTATCATGGAATCCAAGTCCATGTTGGTCCAATTTTGCCTGCATTTATTTGTATATAAAATTGTTATGTACGAACAGATGACTCAAGGGGCAGGTGAGTATATTTGAATTGAAATTAAATTAAATCAATTGAATATATATATTATACACAAATGTACATACATATTATATACACACATTTTGGTAGTTGTTTATACCTTCTTTCCTTAACGAAAACCTACAAACACTCTGAAGGCAAATTGGTGAGTAACAATGCTCTATTTTTCCAATGGCGTATTCACAATGCTTAGCATAGTCTTGTACACAGTAGGTCCTTTACCTATTTCGTGTCCATACATACATACACTCGTACACACAAGCACACAGACAGTATCTTGAAAGTCTTAGGGCAATTTTAAGCCAATGGCTATTACTTAAACCTTCAGTAAGACTTTTGGGATACTTTGTGTGTGTGTGTGCGTAAATACATATTTACATATACACACTTATACACACGCATATATACACAGACACCCACACATATACGTCTCTTTATGTTTATTTCTATATATCTGCAGCTATATGTCTATCTTCATATGTGTATATCTATCTATAAATATATACATAGTATGTACACTATATACATACACACAATATAGCTACATATACATACACACAATATGTGTGTTTGTGTCTATACAGTGTCCCCGAAAGTCTTAGTGCAGATTAAAGTTTGTTCCTGTCTCTGTGTGTGTGTCTGCATGTTTATATGTATATATTTATGCATGTGTGTATATATAAACACACCTAGTATATACACATACTAGCTATAGTACCTACTCTGTATCAAGCACTACACTAGGTGCTATGCATATGTTATTGGGACTACAAAGAATTGTCAGTCACTGGACAACTTCAAAGAATTTCCAGGCTTTGGTTGATGGAACAAGGTCCAAACACCTCCAAAATTACATATCAAAGAAAAATTTAAGTGAAATTGAAGACAATAGAAGACAAGTTACCTCTGACAAGATAGGGGGATTGCAGTGGAAGCTCAGTGTCAGCTCCTTCTAGGCAAGGATTTGTACTATACCTTTTACACCCAGGGGTTGGCATATAATTCATGTTTCTTGTATTGAAGTCATTGCCAAATGAACTGTACCTTGAGTTGGTATAAGATTAGGGAAAGAAGTCGTGATCATTTCAGCACAGGGGAGCCTGGCAAGGCTGAATAGAGGAAGTTAGATTTAAATTGGGTCTTGAAGGATAATGTAGAATTGAAATACTTAGAGAATAGGGCTTTTCATATTTTCATGAAAATATCAGGCTATGGGCTTAAAATATCAAAAGATAGTATAAAAGATAGAATTTCAAGAAACATAAAAATATCGATGGATTTCCAAGTGGAGAGTAATTTCATTATGGATATTTTTATTTTTTCTTAGTGGAAATTTTATGCTTATTTTGTTGTTGTGGGCTGTCATGGAACTTTGAGTATTCTAGAGAGGGAGAGAAAATGAATTTAAGGTTCGGTGGGAGAAGTATTATGCTTGTTATTTGGAACAAATGTGTAGGATGGTATCTAATCTCAATGTTTATTTTCTAAAATAAATATAGTGGCACCTGGGAATGCCTAACAGAAAGTCACAAGATCGCTGCCTTGGGTTATGAAAACTCTAAAGGTCAGTACTAGGCAGGATCAATAGATGTGATTTCAGCAAACTCTTCTCAATGGACAATTGCACTCAATTAAAAATTAATTCCTAAATGATTATTTTTTTTCAGCTGCAGATGTGAGTCAAAACAAATAAAAAGAGAAGCTAAAGGAAAATAAGAAAAGGTCATAAAAAGTTATGTTTGAGTTAGATGTAGTATTTACCCAGTTTAATTCAATTCAACTAGTACTTATTGAGTATTTCCAATGTATTGGGTGCCATGTGGACTTAAAAAAAGACATATGTGAATTGATCACTGTCCTCAAGGAATTTTACAACAGTTGGAGCCTACAATCATGTATTCCAGGATCTCCAAATTAACCCTAGCCCTAAATACAATTGTAACCCTAACCCTAACCCTTCAGAGACCAGTCGGTCCAACCTACATCTTACCAAGACTCTCTGATGCAACATTCTGCACCACAGTCTTCCAGCCTTTGCGCGAAGATGTTCAGTGACAGGGCACTTACTGTCGTATCCCATCATGCATGCAGCCTATTTCGCTTTTGGATAGTTTTAAGTGTTAGAAAGTTCTTATTTTTGTTATTTTCCCTTCCTGTTGAGTAGTAATTTGCCTCACTGAAACTTCTACTCATCCTTTGGGGACAAGAAGAATATATTTACTTTCATACAAGAACCTTGCAAATATTTGAATGCAGTTTTCATGTCTCTTCTAAATTTCTTCTAGCATAGGTCCAAGTCAGAAAGACCAAGCAAATTCATAGAACACTCAGAGAAAATTACAAGAGAGTACGTAATTCAAGAAGATTTGAAATACCCTACTGTCGCCACCTCTCTCCGTTGCAATAAACTTCAATTGTACCCTATTACTCACTTAAAAAAATACAAACTACTTGGCCTAAAGCATCCCCTACATCTAGATATGGCTTTAATTACTGTATTATGCGTCTTTACAAAATTTTGCCTTGAAATTTTCCATTTCCTTGTCATTGTTCATTGCTGTATCCAAAACTTAGAATGAGATTTGTCTGCCTCTGTTTCCTTCTGTCTCTTTCTCTCTCCTGTTCTCGGTATATACATATCCATATATATATATATATATGGATATGTATATATATACACACACATGTATATATGTATATATGTGTATACATATGTATATGTATATATGTGTATATATATATATATGTATGTATACACTTACACACAGAGTTATTTGTATGTTCCCTCTATCGTTAGAATGTGAGCTCTTTGAGAGTGTCTTTCTCTGTATCCTTGATCCTTAGCATTGTACCTGGCACAATGTAAATGTTTGATGATAATAAACCATAATAATAACTAGGTTTTATGTATCATTTTAAGGTTTGCAAAGCACTTTACAAATATTATCTCATTTGATCCTTACAAAAACCCTGGGAAGTAGATGGTATTATTTTACCATCTTTATAGTTGAGGAAACTGAGGAAACTGAGACAAAAATTAAGTGATTTGCTCAAGTCACACAGCTACTAAGAGCCTCGGGTCACATTTGAATTCAGTTCTTTCTGACTCCAGATTCAGTCCTCTGTTCTCTGGGCTACTTGTCTGACTAAGGTTCTTGTCTTAAGGAGCTCACATTCTACAATTTTGATAATACACAGAACACAACCTCAAATGTTAACATTGTATTCTTAAATCAGTTTCTTATGTCACATATAGAAACATAATATAGACACATACCACATTACTGCATTAGCAGATATAGCAAAGAAATAAAATACAATGAGAAAATACATTGCTGAGCAAACACCCTGGCCATAGACACCATATATTTCATTTTCATTCAAAACACAGAGGAAATGCATTTCTTTGGTGGACATCATCTGCCTACATCAGGCAGCCAGGTAGCTCAGAGTTGGATCTAAAGTCAGGAATATATGAGTTTGAATCCTGCCACTATTCAACTATTTTGAAATGGCAATTGGTCAAAGCCATTCTTGGATTCCAGAAGTTCCATTTCTTGGACTTCTGTCAGTTCTCAGACCCTTCTATGAATCAGCATTCCACACAGATAATGCAGCATTCATTCACTTGGCAAAAAAAAAAAAATAAAAGGATGATGGCAAAACAAAAAAAAATTGTTTTTCTTAAATATGCCTTGCCCTTCTTTCTAATAAGCTTCCCTTCTATTCTTTATCTGCAGCAAAGTAGCAGCTTTATGGCGTTATCTACTGATGAATCCATACTGACACTCACCCTTTTTCTCTCTGGTGAATGCCCACCTGTCGATTTTCATTTTGCTCCAAAGCTAAGAGCATACTGATATTACCAACATCAACCCTTATCACTGCTCAGAGAGAGGAAGGCAGAGGAGATGGTTGCCACCAATCTCCTACCATATGCTCTGAGTTTTCCCAGCACTCAAGTTTCCAAAACCCTGATGGTCTGAAAAAGGGGCTCCTTCTCTTCCCAATGACTCCAATGTATGCTTGAGGGGTTGCTCAAGTGGGGCCTGTTGTCACTGCTCCTTATGAGACTGCAAAAGATGTCACTCCAACCTGGTTATGCTGCCGCCCTCATTAGCAGTCCAGGCAAAGCATTCTCTCGCTTATGTTCCTTTAAAAACCACACTCACATCCACTGTCTATGATGAAAGAAGACTTTGCTTGAGAGGTCTTCCACATGGATATTTTTCACAGATAATGTTGCCCTCAGAATCCAATTGTGCAGATTTCGTCTACTTCTTCTGTAAATGAGCCAGTAGAATATTATGGAAGGAGTTCCAGACTTCCAATCAGAAGACCTGGTTAAGATTTCTTGGTTTGCCACTTATCTGTAAGTCCCTCAAACCACTCTGTATGTTGGTTTCTTCATCAGGTAATCAAATAAGCCCTTTGGGGTCAGGTGCTCACTTGTTTCTTGTGTCACCAGAGCCTGATGCATGGTAGCTGCTTAATAATCATAGACTGATTGCCGTATTCATCTCCCTGGTTGGTTATCAATCAGTCGACAAGTATTTATAAAGTGACTCCTATGTGCCAGGCACTGGAGACACAAGACTGAAGTGAATTAGTCTCTGTCTTCAGGGAACTTATATTCCAAGGGGGACATAATATATGTCCACATGTGAACATAGACAGAGATCTATAAATAGATATAGGTTGATATAGAAATAGAGATAGATATAAATAAATAGAAATAGATATAGGTATGTATGTATACACACTTCTCTCCTCATTTATCATCTATCCACCCATCCTTCCTTCTTCTTTCCTTTCCTTTCCTTCTCTTCTTTCTTTCTTTCTTTCTTTCTTTCTTTCTTTCTTTCTTTCTTTCTTTCTTTCTTTCTTTCTTTCTTTCTTTCTTTCTTTCTTTCTTTCTTTCTTTCTTTCTTTCTTTCTTTCCTTCCTTCCTTCCTTCCTTCCTTCTTTCTTTCTCTCTCTCTTTCTTTCTTTCTCTCTCTCTCTTCCTTCCTCCCTCCCTCCTTCCCTCCGTCCCTCCCTCCCTCCGTCCCTCCCTTCCTTCCTTCCTTCCCTCCTTCCTTCCCTCCCTCCTTCCTTCCTTCCTTCCTTCCTTCCTTCCTTCCTTCCTTCCTTCCTTCCTATCTGCTTATTGCAAAGTACATAAATATGTGCATATGTGTATAAAATAGAGATATATGTCATCACAGGCATTTCTGACTCTATATATCACTCTGCTTCCATTCCCACAGTGAGCCTTTTCTTTGCACCAAACAAAAACAGTTAGGCAAAACCAACCAAACAATCTGATCTGATACCAATACAGCGTTCCTCACTCATACTCTCCCCTCCCCCACCTGCAGCCATTTCCCCAGTTCCCAAAGGATGTCATATTTCCTCATCTACTTTCCAGACTTAAGATAAATTGTAATTAGACAATGGTATAATAGACGTTTTTACTTCAATTACAAAAAAGCTTACGTTTATGAACTTTTACATTTTACCTACAGTAAATAGAGCCCAACCCTCTTATTTTACAGATGAGGAACATGACATACCACGGAAGAGTTTAAGCTAGAAACAGTTTCTTCCAGAGGAACCAAGATGGTGGAGTAGAAAGATTCACATATGCTAGCTCCAAACCCACAACCCATAAATTTCCTGTAAAAAGAACTCCCCACAAATTCTGGAGCAGTGGAAGCTGTGCAGCAATGGAATGGAGGAGAATTCCATTCAAGAGAGCCCTGAAATACCGGCTCCAAAGGTCCATCGCACACCGGACAGTGGACCCCAGCCCTACCCTGGCCACGCGGCCTGAGAGGAGCAGATCCGAGCAGGCTTCAGGCACGGAATCTCTGGCGGCCAAGAAGGTCCCTCCACCCACAGGCACTACAGGTCAGTGAGAGAGACTTCTGGGCTGGCTGAGAGGGGAGGAGGGTGTCTCCATAACTCAGCCCCCTCGGGAGGCAGCAGCAGAGGCAGTGGTGGCCAGCGGCTTTCGGAGCAGGCAGGACTTCAGATCCATTACTGAAGATCTCCATATAAACCCTCTGAGGGAACTGAGCCTGGGAGGCGGCCCTGCCCCCACCTGAGCACCAGAACTTAAGCTCACATTGAATAGCAGTGACCCCCACCACTGAAAGCCCTGAGGCTGGGGAGCAGCATTTGAATCTCAGACCCCAAGCACTAGCTGGGCAGATATAGGCGGGAGTGTGGAGGAATCTCAGAAGTCAAGTAACTGGCTGGGAAAATGTGCAGAAAAGGGAAAAAAAATAAGACCATAGAAGGTTACTTTCTTGGTGAACAGATGTTTCCTCCTTTCCTTTCTGATGAGGAAGAACAATGCTTACCATCAGGGAAAAACATAGAAGTCAAGGCTTCTGTATCCCAGACATCCAAAATAGATATCCAGTGGGCTCAGGCCATGGAAGAGCTCAAAAAGGATTTTGAAAATCAGGTTAGACAGGTGGAGGAAAAACTGGGAAGAGAAATGAGAGAGATGCAAGAAAAGCATGAAAAACAGGTCAATACCTTGGTAGAGGAGACCCAAAAAAATGCTGAAGAAAATAACACCTTGAAAAATAGGCTAACTCAATTGGCAAACCAGGTTCAAAAAGCCAATGAGGAGAAGAATGCTTTAGAAAGCAGAATTAGTCAAATGGAAAAAGAGGTTCAAAAGGTCACTGAAGAAAATAGTTCTCTCAAAATTAGAATGGAACAGATGGAGGCTAATGACTTTCTGAGAAACCAAGAAATCACCAAACACAACCAAAAGAATGAAAAAATGGAAGAGAATGTGAAATATCTCATTGGAAAAACAACTCACCTGGAAAATAGATCCAGGAGAGACAATTTAAAAATTATGGGACTACCTGAAACCATGATCAAAAAAAGAGCCTAGACATCATCATTCATGAAATTATCAAGGAAAACTGCCCTGAGATTCTAGAACCAGAGGGCAAAATAAGTATTGAAGGAATCCATTGATCACCACCTGAAAGAGATCCAAAAAGAGAAACTCCTAGGAACATTGTGGCCAAATTCCAGAATTCCCAGGTCAAGGAGAAAATATTGCAAGCAGCTAGAAAGAAACAATTCCAGTATTGTGGAAATAAAATCAAGATAACACAAGATCTAGCAGCTTCTACATTAAGGGATCGAAGGGCGTGGAATAGGATATTTCAGAAGTCAAAGGAACTAGGACTAAAACCAAGAATCATCTACCCAGCAAAACTGAGTATAATACTTCAGGGGAAAAACTGATCTTTCAATGAAATAGAGGACTTTCAAGCATTCTTGATGAAAAGACCAGAGCTGAAAAGAAAATTTGACTTTCAAACACAAGAATGAGAAGAAACATGAAAAAGCAAACAGCAAAGAGAAGTCACAAGGGACTTACCAAAGTTGAACTGTTTACGTTTCTATATGGAGAGACAATATTTGTAACTCTTGAAACTTTTCAATATCTGAGTAGTTGGTGGGACTACACGCACACATACACACACACATGTACACACGTGCATGCATGCACACATACACATATGCATGCACACACAGAGACAGAGAACACAGAGTGAATTTAATAGGATGGGATCATATCTTAAAAGAAATTAAGGTAAATGGTGAGAGAGAAAACGGTGAGAGTGGGAGGAGAGAGGGTGAAATGGAATGGGGTAAATTATCTCTCATTCAAGAGGCAAGCAGGAGACTTTTTAGTGGAGGGAAAAAGAGGAGAGCTGAGAGAAAAACATGAAGTTTACTCTCTTCACATTCGACTAAAGGAAGGAATAAAAAGCACACTCATTTTGGTATGAAAACCTATCTTACAATACAGGAAAGTGGGGGAGAAGGATATAAGCAGGGTGGGGGGGATGATGGAAGGGAGGGCAATGGGAGAAGGGAGCAATTTGAAGTCAGCACTCTTGGGGAGGGACAGGATCAAAAGACAGAATAGAAACAATAGGGGGCAGGATAGGATGTTATCGAAGTCATTTGCAAAACTACACAGATATGGCCTATATTGAATTGAATTGCCTGCCTTCCCAAAGGGAATGGGTGGGGAGGAACCCAAAATTTTGTGAAAATGAATGTAAAAAGTTAAATAAATTTATATTAAAAAAAGAAATAGTTTCTTCCATTCCAGCTCTATGTTAATTTCATCATACTTCATTGCCATTTTTACATTATATTGCTCCTTCCATGTTGGTTCAGAGCTAGGTTGTGCTTTCCTAGTGGGTTCAAGTTTTGCCCTTTTTCAGATTGTCTTTTAGTGAAGGGGAGTCTTTTGCTTTCTGCATGCCAGTCTCTTGCCCCCTGGTCAAAGACAGGAACATTTGAAGACTTAGAACTTTTTTCTTCACTTGACAGATATTGTAGAAATGAAAGATCAAGTGGGAACAGGACCCAGAGTCAACTGTTAAAGTGAGGGGCAGTAAGTAAACTTTCTTCTCTGTTGTTTCCTCCCCTTGTTCACACTTGAATTTAGCCCATTCGTTAGAGAGGTGAGATTTTGTTGAGTCATAAAACATTAGAAAAATTGCATGAAATTTCAGTCAAAGGCTCCTAGATGTTAGGAGCAGTGTTACAAAGGACACATTCTTGGGCCTATTTTTCCACTGAAAAGGAGAGACATAAAGTCAGGAAGACTTAGGTTTGGCTTCTCTCAGGAGCTTACTAAGCTGTGTAATCCTGGGAAAACCACAAATCCTGTCTGATCCCTGTTTCTTCTCCAGTAAAATGGCAAAATGGCAAGAGCACAAAACTCTTAGGGACCTCTTAGCAACTCTCTCAGAGTATAAATCTTAGGGAGATGTTAGTCTGCATTGGTAGAAACAATTTCCTTATGGTGAGTTCCCCATACTAAGGCAGTTAGGTGGTGCAGTGGATAGAGCACCAGTGCAGGAGTCAGGAGGACCTGAGTTCAAATCTCACCTCAGACACTTGACATTCACTAGCTGTATGACCTTGGGCAAGTCACTTAACCCCAATTGCCTCATCCTGGGTCATCTCCAGTTATCCTGATGAACACTGGATTCAGATGGCTCTGGAGGAGAAGTGAGGCTGGTGACCTCCACAGCCCTCCCTCACTGAAAACAAAGTCAAATGCAAGTCATGTCATCATTTCTCTGATGGCATGGTCTTCTTTGGCAACGAAGGACGAATACACAAAATAATGACATAAGCAATGTTAGTATTATCTAATTCTTTTCATCTTCTGATGATAATATCAGTTACCCAAATAATAGTAATAGTGATATGAATAGTAACAGTAAAGGATAAGACCTGGGATTTCATTTACTCACGGAATTCCCAGATGAGGAAACTCCCTCTTCTAGTGCAGGTTGTAAACTTCCCTACAACTTAGTGTTGTAGAGAGTTGTAGAGGACACTTAGAGGTGAAGGATCTTGCCCAGGGTTGAATAGTCAGTACATGTTAGAGAAGTAGGACTTTAACCTAGTTCTTTTTGCCTCTGAGAATACATCTCTGTACCAAGCTGTCTTTTCTACTTCTGTCATTTACTACCCAGGTGACCTTGGGCAATAATATCAATATGCAACTAAATGCATTCAAATACTATTAGATGCCACTTGAGACAATTTAGAAAAAGAACCTAGTATTGCCAAGATCTAGAAACTAAGAAAATAATTAAGGAACCTGAAAAAATGTCAATGAAGAGTTACTCAGAAGGGATATAAGGAATAATTACAGAGAAATGTTGTTCAATTGTGTCTAACTCTTTGTGACCTCATTTTGATGTTTCTTGGCAGAGATACTAGAGTCGTTTGTCATTTCCTTCTTCAGCTTATTTTACAAATGAGGAATTGAAGTGAACAGGATTGAGTAACTTGCCCAGAGTCACACAGCTAATAAGTGTCTGAGGCCAGATTTGAACTGATGAAGAGTCTTCCTAACTTCAGGCCCAGCACTTGTAGACTTGCTGTCTAGCTGCCCCATCAGAGAAATGAGCTGAGTAATTAACGAAGATGTTGTGCCAATCGCTCTGTAATAAGAATTAGGGATACCCAATGGATAGTTTGAATGGCTCATTGTATGGACCTAAAAAAGATAACATGGTATTGGAACAGCAAATTTATAGTACCAGGACTTGGGTTCCGATCACATTACTCACTTACTACTGCCTGTGTGAACACAGGTAAATTGCTTAGCTTCTCCCTATCTTGGTTTCTTCATCTGTAAAATGAGGGAGGTTGGATTTGATGATTTCTAAGTTTCCTTCTAATTCTCAACCCATGATCTCATGATTCGGGGAGTCATTGATGTCACATGCTATTAAGAAACTCAGGAGAAGGTCCCCAACATGTTTGGGTTGGCCCTATGTGGAGCATTTTATTGGAGGCCTTAGACATGTAAAAGAAGGCACAGATAGGTTGCTATCTACATTGCTGGAGGGACTATTGTCATTGATGAGACCAGAGATCCATGAAGACCTTGGGCATGTTAAGGATGTAGTGTTAGAATTGTACAAGGTAAAGCCTGTGTGCCTTCACAGACTTGTCTCAGCTCTTAGGTTAGTGTCTCTTTATCTCAAATTACCTGAATTTGAAAAGCATTGTAGTGTGGGAGGTTGGGGTTGGATAGCATGTGTTAAAACTGAACTCATGATGAGGTTCTGGGTAATTCTTTAACTTTTTATGAGTCCCTATGACATCGATGAATAATTCATTGATGGCAATGAACAGGCTGAACCACACAGTGGTTTCCTCCTCAGGGTGATTTGGTGCCAGTGTTGAAAGCCCTAAAATGTGTATTAAGAAAAGCATAGCAATAGCGAGGGATTTAAGGCAGACATCACCAGTAGCTCCCTAGGGAGCACCTGTCAACATTTGCAGGTCTGGTTCCTTCGAACATCTGCGCATAGCACTGTCGAACTCAATACAAATATGGTTTGAAGTATATACATATATACACACATATACATATATACATATACATATACATACACACACATACACACACACACACACACACACATATATATATATATATATATAAAACTTAAATGTGAATACCACACACACACACACATACACACACACAGAGTTAAAGAAAGTCCTTTCAAAATGTATATGTTACTTGAGGTTTAAGGGATCTAGCCATTTCAGGGATAGATATTTAAGGTTAAGGTTATGTTATGGGCTCAGAATAACTTTTATCACTTGATGTTTTAGTGAATTTTTATTTTTCGAAGGTGCAGTATACCTTGGCTAGAGGTTGGATTAAGTGTCAAGGGATATGGAGTGATGGGAGCTAAGTAACCCTGGTAGGGTAAGAGGGAATGTAACTAGAGAACACTGCTAGCTGATATGGCTTCTGGGAAAACTAGAACTTTCTCTCAAATTCAGAGGAAAATTATTGATTCCATGATGTTTCAGATTTATTTGATAAGTTTATAGCAGTGGGTCTTAAACCTTAGAGCTCTGAAGCACATTATCCTTTATCATATGGAATATTTAAGTTGGCAAAATTAGGGAGAATCTTAGATATTCTTGCTTGTATGATCATGCAAATAATGACACGCCCCAGAGAAGCCCCACTGATATATAGAGGTGAGACTTAATTTGAGTAATGGAAATCCATTGGGTTTAGAGTCAGACCACTTGGGTTTTGATCCTATGTCTGCTACCCATTCTTTCATTCTTGGGACTTAGTCTCTTTATTTTGTCATTATTCCACACAAGTAAGCAAAGTCATCATTAAGTGCTTGCTGTGTACATGGTACTGTGCTAGGTCCTTATGATACAAAAAACAAAACATATCAGTTCCTTCCTGAAGGGAGCACTCATTACTAGGAGAAAGGCCCATTGTAAGAGATAGCTCTTGTTCTGATTCTCAAAGGAGATAGGAAGCCCAAGAGGAAGACATGAGGAGGGAAAGCATTCCAGACATGGGAGACAGGTTGTATAAAGAGTAGGTGAGAAGTGTTAGCAAGTGGGCCTAGAACAGATATTCCTGAAGGAGGAATCATGAAGGAAACAGACTAAGCTTATGGAAGTGTCTCTCTCTAACCAGGAGGCAAGGAAATCTGATGAAATATAATTAATTATAATGAAATATAATATAATTAAATGAAGAATTTTAAGTCTGGGAGCTTACTAAGAGGGTGAGATAGACCACCAAGGACCTGCTGTTGGGTACCCCACTATATGTGCCCCCATATATTGGAAGTGATAGATGAAGTACTACATTAAAATTTATGAATGATACTTTGCTAAGTGTGACTTCAGGTACAAGTTATTTCTGCTCCCTTTCCACATTTTCCTGGAGGGAACTTGATTGCTCTGCATCTGGAGTCAAAGGACATTGGTTGAAATTCCAGGTGAGTCACCCTCTCTGGACCTCAATTTTCTCATACATAAGATGAATTGGACTAGGTAGCTTTCAATTCTTAATCTATTTTTCTCTGATCTTTTGGACATGTCTCATTTCTTGTGGTAAAGAGAGAGCTGTTAGAGACTGGATCTGTGATTTCTATGATATAAAGAACTACATCAGTGAGACCATGAGGAATCTCTTTCTCTTTCTCTCTACTAATTGACATTTGACCCCTTACGATGTTAGAAAGTACTCCTTCCTGAGGTAATAATAATGTGTTACTATGACTCAGACCTATGACAATCAGTTTAGGGAGGTCCTTAGAGAGGATGTAGATGTCTGTAAGTGAGTTGCCTAATTCATTGAGGAACAACTAAGAATCACAGTGAGTCAGGAAGACTTGAATTCAAATCCAGCCTCAGACTCATACTAGCTGTGTGACCCTAGACAAGTCATTTCCTCTATGTTTGCCTCAGTTTCCTACACTGTTAAATGGAGGTACCTACTTCCCAGGTTTGTTTTGAGGACCAAATGAGATAATATTTGTAAAGTGCTTACCAGTGCCTGACACTTAGAAGATGCTTATTCTCTCCTGTTAGGGGTAAAGCTCTGGACCAGCCTTCGGGAGCTGGCTCCACCCTCAGGGAGCTGGCTCTACCCTCAGGGAGGAACTTGGGAGGGGCTCTGGCTGGGGATATAAGGAGCTGTCGGGGAGGGATCAGGGAGAGATGTAGAGGACGCCATCAATAAAGTGAAGTGCACTGACATCTTTGGGTGCGTGTGTAGTCATTGTTCCCTCCGTGGAGGAGGGGATAGCCCTGTCGCGCAGCTAGGCCATACGGTCGCACGGCAGGGGTCGGAGACGTCCGAAGACCCGGGGAAAGGGTAAGATTCCCCAGGCGAAGTCTGGGGTAAGGGATACCGCCTCATCCGGGTGAAGGCCTGGGGGGAGCCCCGTGCAAGAGTACCACCTGGAATAGTGTCCAAGCGAAGACCCCAGAGAGATTACCATCTGGCTTAGTAGCCAGGTGAAGGCCGGGGATTAGCCCTGTGCACTTTCCCCTCCTTTCTGAGAGGTTAAATGAATGGCCCAGGGTAAAACAGTCAGCATGTGCTGGAGGTGATACTCAGACCCTGTTTATCTTGACTCAGAAGTCATCTCACTACCCATTATGCCACCCTCTATGATGTATCTACTAATAGTAGACACGTGTAGAACACATCAAAATTTGCATCTAATCCTATGCCATCAGTTTCCAGTAGAAAGCAAACTGTCTCTCCAAATGGCAAGATGGTAATAAATATAATTATAAAAAACCTTCTATAAGGAGAAACAGAGCAGCCAGCAGCCCTTTCATCACAGAAATTCCTAAAATAAGTATAAACTGAAAATCACGAAGATAAACTCTACTGTAACAATATTATGTATTTATAGGGAAAAGGAATGAGAAAGAGATCATCTTTTATGCATAGAAATTGAAGTAGTCTAAGCAATTAGAGATAATTTGAGCCACTCAATAGCTCCAGATGGAGAAGGAAGAGTTTGTTTACTCCTTTTTTTTTCTTTTTAAATTTAGAACGGTAGCTCTCAACTGTGAGTTGGGGTCAGAGAAGTAAAGCCGGTGGGTCAGGTGGAAAAACCAGAATAACTTTCTCCTTTCTTACTGAGATGTTGATAATGTCCAAAAGATTACATAGACCTTTGTTGATGTGCTAAGAGAGGCACAGCAGGAGAAGGAAAAAATAAATGTTTCTTAATGGAAAACATTTTACCAGGATTAATCTGCTGTTTACTGGTTTGGGAACTGATTAAACTGTTGATTAAAGAATCAATAGAAATAAACATTCACTTCAGGATTGCTCCTTTAGAAAGCTGCAGCTGTTTCAGCTGATAGCCTTGGATTGCTGCTGTTTGCTCGATTCTGGTCCAGGGGAACGATGTCGGATATGTCTCTCCCTCCCCTTCGCCCCCACTTTCATCGCTGTCTTTCTCTGAAACACCTTTTTCATTTGCTCTGATGTGGATTCATTTGGTACTTTTGGTGATATCTACCTTTCCTCTGTGTGTCTTCATTCTGAAGGCATCTGAATATTTAATACCGTGATGGAATATCTATGCATATGTAATGTGTGATTTAAGGACAATCAATATATTAATAGTAATGATGAGATTTTAAGAAGGTAAATGAATCACTGGAGCTTTTGCAAACATTCCATTTGTGCCAAGCACGATCTTTGGAGGAAATGGACCTGCTCTCTTTTTTTGGTGTGTTGTTTTTTGGAGGTTCGCCTACGTCACCAGGTATAGAAAGGAATGATTGACTTCTAATGAAAACTGCCCCACAGTTCAGGAACATCACAAGATATCTGTGGGCATAAAATAGAACTACCACTGAATGGATTAGCAGTTTCCAAGATGAGATAGATGTCATCTAATTCTCAATTGCAGGATGATGAAAAGGCACACCCGATTTATCAGTAGGTTTTAAAGAGAAATTCCGAATTTTGTTATTACTATGTTAAATTATACACATATTAACAGAAGCTCATGGCTTCCTACGCAATCCTGTTTTTCATTTTTATATGTTGAAATTTTAATAATAATCAAAATAAAAACAGCCAGAATTTATACAGTGCTTTAAGGTTCACAAGATATCCAGTTTGACCCTTACAGCAACCCTGCTCATGTTCATTAATTCTAAACTTCTTAATAAAAGAGAAAATTAAAGAAAGAAAAGAAAGTCGATGATCTAATAATTTCTTGAATAATAATATTTTATTGCTACTGTTGACCTCATTCTGGGCACTTTGTTCTTTAACTTGGATTAAGCAAGAAAGCATACATAAATGCCTTGCAAATATAAAACTATCTCATAGTTTACCAAAGTAGGCAATACCACTCCCTGAGGGTGGAATAATGGGGTGGGGGGAGTGGTAGTAGACTCTAGTGCACGGCGGGGGCGGGGGGGATTGAATAAAAATAAGGATTAACCTTACTTAATCCCAGAGCGATTCTGAGTAATCATTTTTTTAAAGGGGGAGGTGGGTCAAATGAGTTTGGGAACTTCTAAAGGTGATGCATTTTTAGGTATGTATTATTAGTTAGGTGGCCCAATGAATACAGTGCTAGAGTTAGAATCAAGAAGACTGGAGTTCAAACACCCTAAGACACTCATTTGTTGTGAGATCCTGGGCAAGTCATTCATCTCTGTCTGCCTCAGTTTCCTCATCTGTAAAATGGAAATAATTTTAGCACCTACTTTTCAAGGTTGCTGTGAGGATAAAATGAAATACTGTTATAAGTCACTGTGCAAACCTTAAAGCTCTTGATAAATTCTAGTGTTGCTATTATCATTATTAGGATTATTTTAGAGTTGTGTTCATTTCTACTTTGTAATGTAGTAGAAATTTGATTGGATTGGGGGACAGAGAAATTGGGTTTAAATCTTGGTTTGACTGTTCCCACCTTGTTGACTTTAGGAATCATCCGGTCTTTCTGAGTCTCAAATTTTCATCTGTTAAAAAAGGAGATGACAGAAACTAGAGAGCTGATGCCAGAGTCAGGAAATTCAAATTCTGTCTTGGTTGGCTGTATCACCCTATGTAAGTCATTTGATCTATCAATGCCCGGACAATTGGGCATTTCTAAGTCTGTATAAGAATTATTGACCAGCTATGTTGGCAGTGAAAATTTTCTCCTTGGGAGTTCCTTCTACCTGTGAAATGACAGATTCCAGGTCTGGATGCAAAAAAAGAGAGAAGTTTGAATTAAGTGGCTTATAAAATTCTATATGACCCTAAATGTAAGGTACCATGTATGCCATTTAACCTTTATAGCTTTGATTTCTCCTCAGTAAGGGGATCACATTCCCTACTTCATATAGTTCATTGTAAGGATGAAATGAGATACTAACAACATCTCATAGTCATGTAGCTAATTCCTCCAATTTATGTAATTCCTTACAACAACATAGAGAAGTAGGCAATGACACAGGTTAATGAAAATAACAATATGGTATGCATGATATAGCATTTTAGTGGAGTTTACAAAGTGCTTCATATATAAGCATGCAAATGTTTGCATTCTCATTTGATTTCGCCAATAGGCCTGTGAGGTAGAGGTTATTATTACTGTCATTTTATAGATGAGGAAGCTAAGGCTGAGAGAAATTAAGCGACTTGCCCAGAATCACAAAGCTCACATGCGTATGAGTTAGGATTTGCACTCATTACTTCCCTACTCTAAGTCCATCGTCCACTGTACCTAGCTGCCCCAACTATGCTCAGATAGGCTAATTATTAATTGACTTCATTGAATTCACCAAGAACTTCTAACTCCAAACTGTGAAGTAAGTAATAGCAGCTTAGGAAAAGCAAGGATTTTTATGAGACACGATTTTATCAGTTCTGTCCTGAAGCTGAGCCGGCGTGAAAGCAATAAGGGATTGGTGCTTGTTCCACATCCAGAAAGGGAGAAATCTGAAGAGAATGAGCCGGAAACTTGTGCCAAGGAGATACGGAAGTTCAAATGTAAATGTAATGAGAATCAGAGATGAGGCTGGGGGATCCATTTGAGGAGGAAAAGGAGGCAGAGGGTCAGTGCAGAGAACAAGAAACCTGGAGACACCTGCACAGAGAGGGATCACGGTTGGACTTCAAGATCTGATTTTGATCATTATAGAAGGTTTGTATATCCAGTTTCATCTGCTTTTTGGTTGTGTGTGTGTGTGTGTGTGTGTGTGTGTGTGAAGTACCACTCACCCTGGCCAAGACAGACAAAATACGCTATGTCTGTTGACAGGGAGACCCAGCTATGAACTCAGTCTTTCTACTATACACTGGTCCCTTCCATATAAAAATCTATTTTTCTTTGCCTCATTAAAGGGGCCATCCTCTGATTACTTCTTAAATAAGCATAGTCATTGAATGGGTGTTGCCTCACCCTAAGTGAGTATTTGAATAGACCTTGACCTAAAGGGGCCAAGGTCTCCCAGTGCACCCTGGGTCATCTCCAGTCATTCTAATGAATATCTGGTCCCTGGATTCAGATGTCTCTGGAGGAGAAGTGAGGCTGGTGACCTGCACAGCCTTCTCTCACTGAAAACAAAGTCAAGTCATGCCATCATTTCTGTGATGGCATGGTCTTCCTCAACAACAAAGGATGAGCACAACAACCATGAACCGATGATAATATATTGGCTGAGTGTTTCAGGGTCATAAAGGATTAGAGATATAAGCTAGTATTATTATTCATTCTTCTTGAAAGGTCTCAAATCTATATACCAACAATTTCAGGTTTAAGGGATCCAGCTATCTTCAATGTAAAAACACATGAGCAAGAATCTCGCCTAAAATGATACTTTAAAATAATCGTTTGTACCTTGGGCAAGTTTCAGTTTCCTCATCTGTAAAATGAAAGAGTTGGACCCAGTGGCTTTTGACTTTCCTTCTATCTCTAAATCTATAATTCTCTGACCTCCAGAGAAGACCAGCCTGCTTCCCACTAAGGAAGGCCATTCCACTTTTGGGTGGCTTCATTGTTAGGGCATTGTTTAACTCCTTAACATCTCTTTGCATTTTCTACTCCTTTCTCCTAGATCTGCCCTCATGGGTGCAGCAGAAGAAGTCAGCCGCTCCTTTATCATGTCCTCCTTGAAGACAACTCTCATGTTCTTGAAAATTATTATTTTCTTCAGGCTCAATATCCACTTACTTCAATGTCTCACAATGCTACAGAGGTGATGATGAATTCTTGAAGGCTACGCCAGGAGATTTCTTCCCAAGCTGGAAAGTCTTCTAATATGGGCCCAGCAACTGGCACTGTGTCTTGTCTGAGCACCAGAAGGCTCTTATACAGATGAAAAATACCTCTCGAACTTAGCAAAATATGTGGTTTCTAATATCAACTTGGGAAACACAGATATTAGAAACTGATGTAGAAAAAAAAGAATGTCTTGAAACTACCAACTTACTGTGTTCATCTTTTGTTGCTGAAGAAGACCATGCCAATAGAGAAATGAGGACGTGATTTTGTTTTGAGTGAGGGAGGGCTGTGCAGGTCACCAGCCTCACTTCTCCTCCAGAGCCATCTGGATCCAGATATTCATCAGTATGACTAGAGATGACCCAGGATGCACTGGGAAACTTTGGACCCTTTAGACCAAAGTCTATTTAGGTGCTCACTTAGAGTGAGGTAACACCCATTCATTGAATAGGCCTGTTTAAGAAGTAGCCAGGGCATGACCCCTTTAATGAGGCAAAGAAAAAGAAAGACATCAGGCTACTGTGTTATAGGGGTTGGAATCACGCTGATGGAAGGGCTGTCATACTCATAAAATCACAGGTCTTTGAACTAACAAAGCATATTATATATGACATTTATATTAGCCTATGTTAATATATAATATCATAACATCTTATAAAAATTATATATCTTACGGAATTGTATATTATTTGTATATATTATATGTCTTATAGAAATTGTACATTATATATAACAGCGTAATTGCTATTATGCATTCCCTTTCCCAGCTGAAAATGTTTTGCTAGTTGTGCCTCATTCTTGAAACATACACCCTTCCCACCTCCACCAGGCAGAATCTTTCATTTCTTTTACTACTTGTACATGAAACCTTTCTTGATTCCCTACCCCCAAATGCCAGAGCACCACTCTCAAATCTACTTTGCATTCCTTTTGTATATATTACATATGGTTAATAATTGATGCATATGCAGTCATGCAGTCACCCCTGCTTTAGAATGTAATTCCTTCGGGAAACCAGACCTGTGGCTTCTATAGGATAATGTCTATTCCCTCTGATCCAATGAGGACCTGATCTTGAGCTCCAGGGTCTGTGGGAGCAGCCACATGAGGGGAGGGTGTGTGTGTGTGTGAGGGTGGTGTGTGTGTGTGGTGTGTGTGTCTCTCTCTGAAAACAGAGGGATGGAGCCTCAGGAGGGGTGTGTCTGTGTGTGTGTGGTGTGTGTGTGTCTCTCTCTCTGAAAGCAGGGAGGTGGAGCCTCAGGAGGGGTGTGTGTGTGTGTGAGTGTGGTGTGTGTGAGTGTGGTGTTTGTGTGTATGAGCATGGTGTGTGTGTGGTGTGTGAGTGTGGTGTGTGTGTGAGCGTGGTGTGAGCGTGGTGTGTGATGTGTGAGTGTGGTGTGTGTGTGTGTCTCTCTCTCTGAAAGCAGGGAGGTGGAGCCTCAGGAGGGGTGTGTCCATGTGTCTCTCTGAAAGCAGGGGGGGCGGAGCCTCAGGAGGGGGTGTGTCTGTGTGTCTCTCTGAAAGCAGGGAGGTGGAGCCTTAGGAAGGGTGTGTGTGTGTGTGTGTGTGTGTGTGAGCGTGGTGTGTGTGTGTATGTGTGAGCATGGTGTGAGCATGGTGTGTGTGTGGTGTGTGAGTGTGGTGTGTGTTTGAGTGTGGTGTGTGATGTGTGAGTGTGGTGTGTGTATGTGGTGTGTGTGTGTCTCTCTCTCTGAAAGCAGGGAGGGGGAGCCTTAGGAGGGGTGTGTGTGTGTGTGTGTGTGTGTGTGTGTGTGGTGTGTGTGTGTGAGCGTGGTGTGTGTGTGGTGTGTGAGTGTGGTGTGTGTGTGAGCGTGGTGTGTGATGTGTGAGTGTGGTGTGTGTGTGTGGTGTGTGTGTGTCTCTCTCTCTGAAAGCAGGGGGGGCGGAGCCTCAGGAGGGGTGTGTCCGTGTGTCTCTCTGAAAGCAGGGGGGCGGAGCCTCAGGAGGGGTGTGTCCATGTGTCTCTCTGAAAGCAGGGGGGCGGAGTCTCAGGAGGGGTGTGTCCGTGTGTCTCTCTGAAAGCAGGGGGGCGGAGCCTCAGGAGGGGTGTGTCCATGTGTCTCTCTGAAAGCAGGGGGGTGGAGCCTCAGGAGGGGTGTGTCTGTGTGTCTCTCTGAAAGCAGGGGGGCGGAGCCTCAGGAGGGTGTATCTGTGTGTCTCTCTGAAAGCAGGGGGCGGAGCCTCAGGAGGGGTGTGTCTGTGTGTCTCTCTGAAAGCAGGGGGCGGAGCCTCAGAGGAAAGGCGTGGGAGGGGCGGAGCCAAGACAAACCAGGGGGCGGAGCCATTGGGGTTTAGTTGCCACCTGCGGGGCTTCGAGACTCCAGCTCTGCACGTGCATGTTAGCGGTCGGGAGCAAAGACATGGCCGGTACCATCCAGAAGGCCATACTGGGCTCTGGCCCTCCAAGAAAGAAGATGGGCCCCAAACCTGAGCTCACTGAGGAACAAAAACAAGAAATCAGAGAGGCGTTCGATCTCTTCGACACCGACGGCACTGGGACCATAGACGTCAAGGAGCTCAAGGTGGCCATGAGAGCACTGGGCTTTGAACCCAAGAAGGAGGAGATCAAGAAGATGATAGCTGACATCGACAAGGAGGGGGCGGGGAAGATCAGCTTCAACGACTTCCTGGCCGTGATGACTCAGAAGATGTCGGAGAAGGACACCAAGGAAGAGATCCTGAAGGCCTTCCGCCTCTTTGATGACGACGACACCGGGAAGATCTCCTTCAAGAACCTGAAGCGCGTGGCCCGGGAGCTAGGGGAGAGCCTGACGGATGAGGAGCTGCAGGAAATGATCGATGAGGCGGATCGAGATGGCGACGGCGAAGTCAGCGAGCAGGAGTTCCTGCGCATCATGAAGAAGACCAACCTCTACTGAGGCCAACGTCTGCCCTGAGCAGGCCCGGCCCAATGGTTCTGGTTCCAAAGCTTCCTTGGTTCCCTTTCTGAGGCATCCCTCTAGGGCACGGAGGCTGATGTTTCCCTTCCACTAACTTGTCTAGATAATTATATCAGCAAATGCCTGAATCAATTGTATGTTTTCTAGAGAATTCTAAAAATATAGTTCTAGATAATACATCTTGGCAATGAATTATTCAATTCAGAGCCAGCTAGGCTTAAGGATGGGGGCTTAAAATTCCCATCCTGTCCCTCCCCTCCCTTTGGCCTGGCATCTCTTCTTTCATTCAAGAATATTACACCAAACCCCAGAGCCAAATTTAAGTGTTATGGCCACCAAAGTGGGAATAAAGAGTATCTCCTTTAAGGTGCAGGTTCCCTTATCACCTTGCTTCCATCATCTCTTCCCCCTGCCATGTTCAGATGTATCAGCAGGACCATGTGATTGGCTTGTAGGTCATCATTCCAGGCCATTTTTTCCCTCCCTCTTCCATTCACCCCTTTGATTTTCATTGATTTAGCTCTTTTAAGAAGAAATTAGCTTACTAATTTTTTTGTTGTGTCTGAAACGCACTGACAATCTTTTGTCCTGTGAAGGACTTGGAATGGTCCATGGCATGCTCTCCAGTCAGTACCGAGGTAGCTGCATCTAGCTCACCCATTCCGTGTGTCATCCAGGCAAATGCTCTTTCCTTTTCCCAGGCCAGGCCACCAAATGAAAAAAAGCTAAATGTAATGTTAGCCTAAGAAAATCATAAATAGCATAGGTTGGCTTAATACTAATGTTAAAAAAAAATACAAACAAAAATAACCATTTCCTTACTTCATAAGCTTTAAGGGGTTAGTTGCTTTGAAAATTGGGTTGGGTGGAGTGGGTGGTGTTTCAAGTATTTAGCAAAGCTGTTTTCCCTTTTACCTGCTTGGAAGGAAGGCAACTGGCTGTTATCTTCATTAGGAGTCTAATGTAACCACGGCCATTTTCTACTGATTTTGTTACAAGTTCCTCTTTACTGGTTAGCTCTAAGAACCTTTGGTTCTTGTAGTCCATGATTTTCTCCTCCTCTGATGTATGGACCCTGACCACCAAGTGCGTCCCACATGGGCAGTCTGACACACTGCTTTATAACTCCCAGTGGTCTATTCTGTGTTGATGATATTTATTTTCTCTGTTGCAAATAAAGTCTTTCTTGTTTAAAAAAAAAAAAAAGAATATAAGCCCCTTGAAGGCAGGGGCTATTTCTCTCTAGTCTTTAAATCTCTAACACTTCCTTAGCATCATGCCTAGCACACAATAAATACTTAATCAATGGTTGTTGCCTGATTGATTTGAGACCAATAATTTCATCCTAGAATGAATAACGTATTTATACATCAGATATTTATTTTTTCTGATTGATGGGTTGAAATTTGGATTTTCCTTTTTTTATCAGAGGTCATTTTTATTTCATTGATTTTGTGTTGTCCTTGCTTTTAATGACATTAATTTGATATTTCAAGTGGTGGAATCAGCTTCTGGGCCAGTTTGGTTATAGAATGTCCCTTATTATAGCCATTTATCTTCATTGGCTCTCATTCATTTGTCTTATTCTCAGTTGCTCATAGTCATCTTGGTATAATTGATTTTAGGTCATTTTGTTGCCCTATGTCTCTTCCTTTTCTCTCTTTCTATAGGATCTTATCATATAAAGTATGCATTATGCATTCTTTGCCATCTGCTAAACATAGTATGCATAGACAGGTCTATCTTTTTTTTTCTGTGAATCTACCCCACTTTAAGCTTTATATCTAGGTCTTGAAGAGGAAAGCTTTCACGCACAATTGTTTACTTGAAGCCTGGGAGATTGATTACACGTCTTAACCGATAGCCACTTGTTTGAGGAGCCTCAAGAAAACCAGGAATATTAACTTTAGCAGTTAGCACAATGGTCTGGGTACAAGACTTCAGAATAATCAAATTATTGACCTATAAGAACTAGAATCATACATAAAAACATAACCATAGCAACACCATTAGCTACTGGTCTTTGTTAGAACAGACAAAGAAAGGAGAAATTCTTTTGTAGAGTTGATTAATAGATTTCCTTGAATCTACATGTGTTTATTAGCTGGTCTAGTGAATTCATGCGATGTGCTCTAAAGCTTTAAAATATTCAGGTATTCAAATGAATCTATTATCTCATTGCTTTGGAAATTGCTTCCAATTATTCAAATCACAGACCATCCACTTGTGCTTACCCTGTACTTCTTGTGTGTGTCTCACCAAAACTTCATCAAAAAAGGTCTACCCAAGGATCCAGAAGGATTCCTTGCTTTCTCCTGCCATCACAAGGACATCATTAAAACATAGGGGATATTATTCATTCATTTGCTCTCCTAGTGACACAATCACGCTACCTTCTTTTATGATCTTACATTTTGCTTGCCTGAAACTTTTCTCTCTTTGCTATACATTATTTCCTCCTTGGCTAATAATTGACAGCTAAAGAATAAAGTCGGTGTTTCTTCCCCAGCCAATGGAACGACTCATATGATTGTTCCAGTGTTAAATCAGCAATATTTAAATATAAGTCCGTGATCTGAGCAGAGTGTCAGGAATGTAAGATAAAGAGTGTCAGTTCTCTTTTCTGTCTTCCCATTCCCATCCTCCACTGTTGCTGGGGGCTTCCTTGAGGCTTCAAGGCCGGCTAGGAATCAGGAAGCATTTATTCTATTACCTCAACCTAAATATCAGGATAACTTTAGGGTCTTTCTGGTGTCTGTGTGTGTGCACGCATGTATGCGTGTGCATATGCATGTGTGTGTGTGTGTGTGTGTGTGTGTGTATGTGGGAAGAGTGAGGAAGGGTAGGAAATAAAAGATCTAGACCTAAGGGATTCCTTTTGTAGTTCATGGAGGCAAGGATCTAACAAAATAGATGAAAATGTCTTGACAAACCCTAAGCCATCTAGCCAGGCAACCGTACAGAAGAGTATTGACACCTCCCTTTGAAAGTGAGGCCCCCCCATCAGATGACAGCTGTGGACGCAGAAGCAGATAAAGCAAGACTGAGACCCAGTCCATTGCTGGGATATAGAGACAGGACAGTTATTTCAGCTGGAGCCCTGAAAAGAGCTTCTTCATATGTTATGTCTCTCTCTGGTGGTATGGGACTCCAGGGGAGACTATTGCTTTGTGTATGGATAATTTTTTTTCTTGTTTACTTTGTCACTTCATTCTAATTAGAAGCTTTGTGATTTGATTTATGGTCCATGATCTGTTGTTAGTGAATGTACCGGATGGGAAAGAGCTATTTTTCATCACTATAATTGTCCCACAAACCTCACTGTGAACTGAAGAGGTGTGTGTGTGTGTGTGTGTGTGTGAGTATTCAAAGATATACAACATCAACTCTTTAAAAAAAACCTTTAGAGTGGAAAGGGATCTTAGCCACCCTATAGTCCAACCTTCATTTTTGGATGATGAAAGAGTGATCCCGGAATGAATGTATCCTAACAATGACCCCTTTAGCTGTTGGACTGTGGACAAGTTGGTTGACTTCTTTGAGACTTAACTTGTTCCTTTGTAAAATGGAAACAATGATATACACCCTCCCCAACCTATAGCATCAAGGGCGGAGAGCTTTTTTATCTTTAAAGTATTGCTTGAATGTAAGTTTTATTCTTATCCCAGATAACCAGTAGCAAAGCTGGTTCCTCTGATTCTAAATCTATGAAGCTTTCTCCTACATCACATAAAAAGCCCTGGGTTCAGAATTATGGCAATACAGAAAGGAATACACTTAAAAGACAAAATTGTGGGTCATAGAACTGGAATGAACCTGAAATTGCATCAAACAATGACATCTAGGCAGGGAAGATATTGCCCCATTCTACAGATGAGACAATTGGAGTGTAGAGAGATTAAGGCACTACTGCCCCAAAGCTGTCGAATTAGTAGATAGAAGATAGCTGCTTTCAAGTATTCTAAGGACAAAAAGAAGAAAAACTTACTCAGTTTTGCCCCAGGGGGGAGAATCAGGAGCAATGAATGGTAGTTGCAAAGGGGCTTTTATAGGTTTGACCACCTTTTTGCAAGAAGCCTTTCCTAATCTTTAATCCAAGTGTTTTTTCCAGTCTTGTATCCAGAGGTTTCTATCCTGTATCTGTCTCTTTTGTACAAAGTTGTTTGCGTACTGTCTCCCCCATTAGACTGTGAACTCCTCGAGGAGGGAACTGTTTTTGCCTTTCTTTGTATCCTTAGCACTTAGCCCAGTGTTTGGCACATGAGAAGCCCTTAATAAATGTCTATTAACTGATTGCCTAAAGAAAACCTTCCTAATAAATAGACCTGCTCCAAAGGCAGATGAGCTGCTTCAGCAAGTAACAGGATGGCTTTCAATAGAAATTTTTCAGCAAAAGCTGGAGGATCCCTTGTTGGAAATGTCTGCTTGTTGAAGCAGATGGCCTCTAAGGTCCATTCCAGTTCTGTGACTCTCTCATTCTGTGGTGCTCCCAGCCTATTCATTTTTTGTCAGTCACAGGAGCATAAATTTAGGGCAGGAAGGGACCTAAGGTAGTATCTAGTCCAACCCCTTCCCTCGTTTTACAGAGGAGGAAACTGAGACCCAGTGAAACTTACAGTTAGTAAGTTTCAGAACTTGAATTTAATCTCTGGTCTTCTACCTCTAAATCTAACAAGCTTTCCATTGTACTATCCACTGTTTCCTTTATCCCTTTGACCTCCTAGTCTCAATTGATCATGTCTATATAAATATATATCCTTTATCTAATAAATATAAATCTATCTACATAAAATAAATATATGTAAATAGATCATATCTCTATAAATGTGCATGTATATAATGTAAATCTTAAGAGGTCATTAACAAAACTAGTGATGAGAAGAGCGGGCAATGATTGCCCTGTTTCTGACACCCTATTCAGATCACAAATTTACACTTAAATATTATTGATTGAACCCTGGAACAGTCATAGGTATCATATCCCATTCATACATACACATACATATATGTATATACATATACATATATGTATGTGTTATACATGTATATGTATATGTGTACAGGTATATATGTGTATGTGTATATAAATACATAATCTGAAAATATACAATTTGAAGTCATCATTACAGAGTTCATACATATGCTGGCCCAAAGAAACTGCCAGGAGAAAACTTGCCTGTGTTTATATTGGCTTTCAAGCCCCATTGCCACGTCTTTTATCTGGGAAGATAACCTCAACCTTTTCCTCATTGTGGAGTGACCATGTGTTCTATGCTAGAGTCAGTGATTCACAGAAAATAAATGGTTTGTTTTTGAATGAGTGTCCTTGTAAATCTTTGTCCTTTGAAATCCAAAGGTCAATGATACTTTCTATATGCAAATTCAGTTGTTAAATGTATTGCACATTACTAGTTCTGGCAGATGGGAAAAACTGCAAATTTATCATGGTGATGGCTTTAGAAATGTGGAAAGTAATTATGCACACAGTATGACAACCAATGACAGTGTTCTTAGCTTCTATTATCAGGGTCCTTGCCTGAATGGAAGAAGCCCAAATTTACTTTATCTGGGTGTCAACATCTAATCCAATATATTTTTAGACATTTTGACCAATTGAAATCATCCATTTCACAAAAGATTAAATTGAACTTCACCTCTTTAATAATAAGAAACTTTAATTAAATCTTTCACGACAAATTGTGTGTGCCCAAGACACACTTTTAGTTTTGATTTAAATACTTTTTATTAAAGATGGGCAATTGGAAATTGCAGAATTATTTTTATAGTGATACTTGGAATTTATGCAATATATCTCTCCTTTGAGAAGTCCCAAGTACATTATTTCATTCATCGTCCCCAAATCCCAGTGAAGCAAGTTGAACCTTCAGTTCATATCCATTTTTTAATAAATGAAAATACTGAAAAGTAAAGTGAAATCCTTGAATATGTAATTTGTAGCAGAAAAAGCTAGAATCAGAATCCTCTGTAAAAAGCAGGTTTTTTTTTCATTACCAAAATAGGCTGAATTTCAAAAGTAATTCCCACTGAGACATTAATTATTTCTATTTATATACCTACAGTTCTGGTCCTGCAATACCCTCAACTTAACACTGTTAACGGGTACTACACAATCATTGCTGTAGGTGATATACTCTTTGCAGAGATAGAAATTAAAGGAGGAAGCCTTGCCAATGAAGAAATTAAGATACCTTTACCTGCAGATGAAATGATTATATATCTAGAAAATCTAAGAGACCCAAAAGCAAAAATAAGAAGGAAAAGATAATATTTGCACACCAAATTATTTAGTCAAGCCCTGGAAATCAAGAAATCCAACTGTGTCATACCTTTTGAAAGAATACCCAATGCCTAATGTACCAATGTGTGTCATATAACATCCTGGAAACAAGGATTTCAAACCAGAAGGGACTTTAAACATCATGTGGTTCAAATGATTTATCTGAGGTCATACAGATGCTAAGTAACATCCAGGGGTTCAGGAGAAGCATATAAAGATGAATTTAAAATGATTCTGACTGAACTAAAGACTGTATTAGTGAATGAGACACCCACTGCACAAGGCTAGGTTGGTCTAGTAGAGTAAATATGGCAATATTTCTTGAATTAAGTTCAAGGCCAATCTTTCTAATACTACTATTCTTTGGGTGATGTTGAACACTTCCTAGTCATGCAACCCTAATTTCTGCAGAAATGAAATTTAGGGGCAGCCAAAGGGTGTATGGGTGTGTGTGTGTGTTTGTGGAGGGGAGACAAAATATAACATATTCTAAACAAGCAATAATGTAGGAGATAAGATATAAAGCTGTCATCAAAGAAATACATGATTCAAAAAGTGACAACCATTAGATAGGTTGTGTAGTCCTTTGGTAGCCTAATGATGGCTTCAGAACAGGAAGAAGATCCCAGCACACTGGGTGAACTACGTATGGTAGATTTACAGGAGGGAATGGAGAAGAGTCAGACAATGTAGGCAGGCATAGATGGGTAAATGCTGATATCTGCATCATTGAGCACATCAAAGATCCATTGGGACATTGTAGCAAAGTAACAGAAGAGGACTTTATAGAAACTGAATGATCTATATCTATCTATCTATCTATCTATCTATCTATCTATCTATCTATCTATCTATCTATCTATCTATCTATCTATCTATCTATCTATCTATCTCCCCAGGCCCATTTCTTAGAACTGGAGGTAAAAGACAAGGAGCAGGGGAATGAAAATCCTTGCCTACTTTAGCTAATGGTCTCCATGCTGTAGGTGAACTGTGATCTTTGCCCTTTGTATACAGACAACAAGACAGCAACAGAAAAAAAAGAAAGGGTACAGCTGAAAAAGATGAGATTACCTCAGTGCTGCCAGGTTTAAAGACACAAGCAGATGATAAAAGGTGACTATCTCTACCCACATGGTAGGCGATGCAGAGGCCTCCGTGGTAGGCAATCCAGACATGCTTCAAAGGTCCCTAAAAGGCATAACCATGTTACACTAATTGGACATGCTGAGATCAACCCAGGCTTATACTGGATTTAAAAATATTCCAGAAGGTAACATCAAAACTGTTTGGTACTAGATAAAGAAAAAAAATAGTACAATAGAATGTTATAGAACATTCAAAAAAGAGAACAAAGATTATGTAGAAGATTAATATTTGGCAAAACCAAGATTAGCAAACTCTGAGAAAAGGAAATAAGGAAACATTGAAAACTATGGGAAAAATTGCCTCAGAATATGCAAGAAAACAAGATAAGGAAGTTTTAACCTACATTTCATATCATATTTAAATACTTATCTGGATTTGTGCTTTCAAGGTATTCTTTCCAATGCGGTAGATGGCAACCTATTCACTCCTCTCATAGCATCCTACAAAGGGTGCTGGATTTGGAGTTAGAGGACTGGCGTTCAAATCCTAACTCTATCACTTAGCATCCGTATGACCTCAGATAAATCATTTAACCTTTAGTGTGTAGCTCATTTTTTTTTTCAAATAAAACAGTTGAGCCAAATGATGTTTAAAGTCCCTTCCGGTTTGAAATCCTTGTTCCTAGGATGTTATGCAACTCATCTATGTGTTCATTCATTAATATTTGAAGGAATTTTATTAAATGTCCTGGCTGGGGCAGGGGTAGGGGGAGACATAGGGGGTGCTGTTCTTTTGTTTTTTGAAAGATGTTTTGCCTAATCATATTTCATATGATCCTTACAAATAGCCCTTAGATGTGATGATTACCTCCATTTCACAGATAGAAGATCTGAGGCAGACAGAGCTTAAGTGATTTCCCAAGGGTCACAAGCCTCTGATGTAGGATTCCAACTCAGGTCTTCCTGACTTCCTGCTTTTCATTCTCATTAGATGACACTCCCTCACCTCCCCCACTCCAATTTTTGGATGCTGCCCTGGCCACTTCTTATGAAAATGACAACCAACCTTGATAAAACTAATGAAAGCATAATAAAATAAAAATATCCTTAGCATTACAGCTACCCAGGAGGCTTCTATTATCTTACAGGAGTGGGGAACCTGCAACCTTGAAGTCACATGTGGCTGTCTATGTCCTCAAGTATGGACCTTTGACTGGATCCAAACTTCACAGAACAATTACCCTGAATAAAAGGATTTGTTCTGTAAAACATGGATTCAGTCAAAAGGGCACACTGAAGGACCTAGAAGGTGGCCTCAAGGCCACAGGTTTCCCTTCCCACTTTCTTAACATATGGATGGTAACTATAAGCTGAGAGAATTTGAGCCTGTGTTATTTATGGTACCAAATCAAATACTATTTTTTTTTAAGTAGCAGACCATGGGCAAGGTTGAACCTGATGTTCTCTGTGCCTTCAAACTAATTTCCTAATTCTAAACATATAGAACAAAGTAGGAAATCATTTGTTGGCACTTGCCTGTTACTTTTTTCATATTTTCATCAAGGATAAACTCAATTCCCATATAACTCAATCTTTCACAGTTTTTTATAGAAATGAAAAATTAGGCCTGTGCATCAGTAGTTAAAAATGTCCTCTTGATCGTCTTAATTTTTTTTAAATACATTTCATGCTTTTCCCCAGTCATTCAGTCTCTTCTCTTTTTGGATATCTTCTGAATTGATTTCTCAGTACCTCCCAAACAGTATCAATGCTAGGATCTCATAGCACATATTATAACAAATTTTACTTGAATGAATGATTCTAACATTTTTTAATGAAATGAAAATGAAAGAAAAATTGTAATATATTTTCTTCATTATTGAAAGGAAAGAAATTTTATTAAACATGGGATGAAATTTTTGCACACAAAAGAGTTAGAAATGAATACTCATAAAAATGATTTTCCATAACAAAAGGGCAACAGAAAGTGTGAAACTATGTGTCTGTTGTCTCATGAATAGAGCCCTCTTAGGACCTAGGGAAGGTGATTGCAGAGTTTGAATGGGGGAGGTAAAGTTATGTATTGAAAATGAAAAGAAAAGAAACAGATTAAGTAAAAAAAAATCACTTTTTGGTAAATGTGCCATCCACCAATAATGTAAGTATTAATGAAGTCTAAGAATCTGATATAATTTGATTTTGAATAGTCAAAAAATTTGATGGACAGTGTGAAGAAAACCATTATTTATTACTAGGGAAAGTGGTTCTAATTTCTTAATAATTAGAGTAACACAAAGTAAAACAACTTTTTAGCCTTTCTGTTTGCCCATTAAATTGGCATAGTTGGTAAAAAAAAATTGTTGGTGCCATAGGGAAACATGCCATGAAACTTATTACAATACTGATGGAACTGTGAGTTGGTATGATCTTATTAATTAAATATCTGACAATGTGCAGTATTATGAAACTGATTTTGCTCTTTGACAAAATGAACCTCCTAATAGGAATATGCCCTAAACATGGAATTTAAAGGTTGTGGGAAAGACTTATGTTGGTCATAATTGCTTTATCTGTAATGATGAAAGTCTTTAAACAACCCATATGCTGTTGAAAGGGTTCTTGCATACATACTCAGAATCTTTGCTACTGAGGGAGATTGAGACTGGTGAATCACTTGAACTCAGGTGTTGTGAGTTGTATTAGAGCTGCCAGGCTGCCTAAGGAGAGGCAAACCAGTCCTGGTCAAGAAACCAGAGACACAGATGGAAATGCTGTAGGGCATGAGGTTTGCCCATGGGAAGAGAAGGTTTGAGGAGTACAGTCCTACTGAGAGGAAATGTTATTAAAATACTAGGAAAGAGTAACTTTCTCCTTCTCATTCTTACATCAGAAATGACTAGGGGCCAGGGCAGTAACTCCTTCCCCTCCAATCTCTGCTGTTCCAGAAATCTAAATAAGCCTCATCTCTTTAAAAGCCCATCTTTCTTTCAGTTATTCTGCTTAACCTTAAAAACGAAGAAGGATAGAGGCTAGATGTGATTTCACTGGTATCGGGGAACTACAGGGTGAAGAACCTCTCTTAGCTTACTAAGAGGTCAGGAGTAAGGTCAGGTCATGAGTAGCTGCTGTCCTTTCAGCCTATGCACAATAAGAAGACTGTGATCTCCAAAAAAAGGAAGAAAAAAGGAAAACCAAAACAATAATATTCCCCTCCCCAAACAATCTTTATGCTCAATGACTCAGTAATGGATGATTATACAGTCTTACAACATGAAAATGGAAGATGATTTTACTTTAAAAAATGAAAAATATGAAAAATTTGGTAGCATGTGAAATGATACATAGCAAAGAATCAATATTCAGGCAACATGCCAATTAACTGTGACTTTAAAAACATTAGCAATGCAATATTAAAAATATGTGAACAGAAAGGAGATTTGAAAGGGACACCTAGAAAATGAGGCATTATTCTTATCATTATATTATTTTTTTCTTATTTTGTTACTATATACTGCTCAAGTTTTAGAACTTTTTTATTTGAAATTTTATTACTTGTATTGTTTGATTTTTACAAATATTTGTTGAGATGATCTAAACGATTTTCATGATATAAATTTCCTGGATGCACTTCCTTGGTTTGTTGTCTCTACCTAGAAAGTCTGGGAAAATGTGCACATAATTTTATGTACATGCTGATACCAAATTCCCTTTAAAAGTAAGAAGAAGTAGAAATAGAAGAGGAAGAAGTAGAAATAAGAAGAAGGAGAAGAAGAAGAAGAAGAAGAAGAAGAAGAAGAAGAAGAAGAAGAAGAAGAAAAAGGAGGAGAAGAAGAAGAAAAAGGAGGAGAAGAAGAAGAAAAAGAAGGAGAAGAAGAAGGAGGAGAAGAAGAAGGAGAAGAAGGAGAAGAAGAAGGAGGAGGAGGAAGGAAAGGAAGAAAAACAACTTGAAGGGTCTGAGGAGTACACAGTCCATGAAAACTTTAAAGGAACCAAGGAGGAAAACTAAAAAGAAAAAAAAAAGATTATGTCTAAGAATCCAAGAGCGGTAGAGAAAGTATTGGAGTGTTGTACACTGTCATATGCTGCAGAGAAATTTAGGAGGATGAAGACTGAAAAAGGGACTTTGATCTTGATGTAGATGAGGTGACCTTTGAAAGGATTGTTCATAAAATGAGTAGTCTGTAGGGGAGTTAACCTTGGGTGTCTCAGCATCTGAATCTCACCCACACTATAACCTTATTCATATGAACAGCACAAGGGACTGAAAAAAGGAATATTGTACCATTTGACTGGAAAACGGAAAAGCCTACAGAGGACAATATTGCTTCAATGATGCAGTATATCTTTAGCTATTGTCTGTTGAAATGTCATACTATTTTTTTCATCTAATAAAAGAAAAAGTTGGAAGGTTACCATTTACTAATGTAACATACCCAATGACTCTGCAGAACTTATTTTGCACAGGTGTTTAATTGTGATAAATTGGAAAAAGTCCTGGTATTCAATGGCCCACACACTAACACAGCCATCTGGTGGTGATTCCCTGTCAATAAACTGGTTTGCAAAATATGTAGGAATATTGTTTTAACACAAGGCACACAGGAGGCATCTTAGTGAGCTTTGGTTGGGAGTAGAGGCAGAGAATTTGATCTTTAGGAGCTGCCCAGAGTCGGCATTGAACAAAATTACATTTTTCTGCTTGTTATGACTTTTCAAAACCAAATTTTTTTCCAATTCCTTTATTAAATGCCATAATGCTAAAGTCATATAGAGGATATCTCTGCAAATTCAGACATACTTCAAAGTATGTTGTCTTTTGTCTTTTGGTAAAGCCAACACATCTGAAATAAACTTAATCACACATGTTTCTGTTGTCAGTTTCTAAAGGCTTATGGATGTTTTCACTATGTAAGATACTATGGTGAAAAAAGACTTAAGGGATCTATAATTCTTAAATTATCTCTATGAATTCTATCTTTGAGATTAATATGTTTTGTTTGTATGGAGATCATGTTTTCTTATAACATTATTGCTTTTTGCTTCTCTTCTTCCAGATTGTTTTTCATTTCTGTTTATTTGAATTCCCAATCATTGAGTCTCTTTTTATTTCTTTGGCAAAGTTTGCCAGTAAGGCCTCAAGTTAATATTTTTTTTTATTTTGCCAGTTATTTCTGTGATGCAGGTAATAAATTTTCCTTTCACAATTTGTACTTATCTTTTAAACCGTTTCTTAGTATTTACTGGACTCCATGCTGTCTTAGAAGTCCATTGGGTTCCCTGTCTCCTCAGGTTTTAATTAATTTTCCTCTGTCATGCAATATTTACTTATAGCTTCTGGGCTACTTTAGATAATCTGGCAGCCATATAGTATTCTGTTATTAGAATCGTCCTTGTTAATTTGTTTGCTTGTACTCAAGTCCTTTAGGTTTCTTGCTTCTAAATCTTTGATGATTTCAGCATTCCCCTCACCCCCATATTCTCCTATTACTCATTTGTGACTCTTTCCCCTTTTATTGCAGTTTCCGTGGGTTCTGGATCTCAAAGCAGGCTCAACCTCTTCCTTCCAAGCTATGAAATTCATATTTTAGGGCCTGATCTGGATGCCAATCCCCTTTCTCTCAAGTCAAGTGGCATTCTACACACATTGGCACACTGTCCTGTTTCCCCCATTCCTCAGTTCTCTAGTTGAGCTCTGTTATAACTGCTATACTGAGCAGCTATACTGCCATCCCATGCAGAGCAAGCTTTCGCCTTTTGCTTTTTGACGTATAGAGATGGACAGTGTTGAATTCTGCTGTAAGCCTGTGATTGAATACCTTGTTTTGTTCCTGTTGGAATGTGGTAGATGGTGGGGGAGGGGGTGCAAAGAGAGCACATTAGGGTTAAGGATTAACCTTTTCTGCTGTTCATTTATTGATTTTTTTATATCTTTAGGGTTCTGATTATCCTATACCATGGAGACAACTGAAACTGCTTTATCTCTTGTGTATAAATCCTATTTTTGAGAAACTTGAGATGGTATGAAGATTAGAGAAAATATCAAGTCCTCCATCTTATTGGTCTTGTGACCTAGAAATAAACAATTTAGAACTTATAAGAGCAAATAAAACCTAAATGTCACATAGCAAAACTATGAAGCATATTCTACATTATCATTAAAAACTTCTACCATCTCTGTAAAAATGGGGATCTCGCACATGTGCAGACTCCATAATTTGCTCAAATGGTATCTCTCTAGGAAGATGGATGCAGGTAAAATAACTTCCAGAAGTATTGTAATGCTATATAATGGAAATTCCTTAGAAAGACAATGTGGGCATGGTTCAGTTGGTTCCAGTTAACCAACCACCTGGTTGGGAAGAATATTTTTCAATTGGCCGTGTAGTAGAGGCTTTTGGAGTTTCAAAAATGCCTGAGTCAGATTCAACTATTACTGTGCTCCATGTTTTCCTAGGCTAGCTCTCTGGTTCTTTTGCTCACATGTTCAATGAGAGACTCAATGGTCAGGAGAATGGCCTCAAGGCTCTCTTCCCATCCCAAACCACATGGTCTCTTAATATGAGGCTTGCTTGTTGACCTTTTGTTTGTTCTTTCCATTCCAGGTGAAAGGAACAGGGTCTTTTAGAGTCAATGTGACCCATACTGCACCTACAGTGACCATGAATATTCTGGCACAATTCTGAACCACAAAATACCACAGACTCTCCACATGGAAGACAGAACCAAAACATTTATTCAGACACCAGAAAGCCAATCCATCATATTACAAAAATCAAAACATAATAACAATGCAGAGGACACCATCTTAGGTTCATCACAAACCAGCTCCCTTAAACAACATCACAAACAAGCTTTCACTTGTGCTAGCCAGCTACTTGCTTGCCTGCATCCTTCCTAGCTCTGACTGCTCTCATGACCAATTTCCTCTTAGTTTTTCTCTAACCCTGCCTCTTCCTGTTCTACCCCTCCTGCTCCACCCCTTCCTCTTCCATGTGACTTAGACTTATGTGACTCAGGCTTCCATGTGACCTGGGTAGGTCACATGGGTATATTAATGAATGGGAAAGCTCTTCCCATATATATTACCACGACAGCTCTCCAACCCCAGGAGAGTAAGCCACAGGAATATAGGAGTCAAAATCCAGGCCAGGTGCTGAAGACAGCCCAGCAAGTGGTGAAAAATGGCAGTATGTCTATATAAGGGAATGCCATAAGAGATTGAGACTCATCTCTTTGTATTCATTCACTCATTCATTCATTCATGACTTTTTGATTCTCAGAGCTGGAAGTATCTTTGTGAGCCTTTTCTAGTCCAACCTACTGTTGTGGTCTAGGGGTGCTAGGAACCCTGAAATCCAAGACTATAAGGCAGGGATCTGCCTTCTTTCAGTCAAGTAGTGAGTTTATTATAAGACCAATAGAAAGCAAATGGAATCCTAATGAGTCTGTGCATTTGATAAGAATAAGATGGATTTTTTTTATATATAAAGACTTCTGGAAGTGACTCTGGGAGTGACAACTAGTCTGGAGTGGTTCGGAGTAACACAGAAAGGAGTATAGATGGGATTAAAGAGTGTCAAGTAAGTTAATTAAGTAACCAAGGTGGCTTTGGGTGGGTCAGTGCCTTGGATGGAAACACCAGTGATCCAGGCTACTGAAATGTATGGGAAAATTCAGGGACAGGATTGCTTTCAATGACATTGTGAACTGCCTTTGTGGGTTCAGATCCCATGCCTATCACTAGAACATGACCAAACAACATCTAGCTTTAGATTCATCGAATAAGTTGAAATATTTAGAGTGCTTTGCAAACCATACAGCACTAATAAAATTCTAGCCATTGTTATTATTTGAAGACACCAGTAAGAGGAAAACCAATACTCCTAGTCCAATGCACCTTTGGATACTTTCAATTTTTATAAAGTTTTTCTTGCATAGGATCTAAATCTCACTATTAGCCCTAGGTCAGCCATTGGGATCTAGTAGAACAAATCTACTTCCTTTTATATAGCCTAGCCCTTCAAAAACTGAAAGAAAATATTCATACCTCCACACTTCCATGTTTTCTCTTCTCCCTAGTTCCTTCCAATATTCTCAAGTCCTTCAAAGAATATGGATGAATAAATCCACTTACTAAATCGCTACTGACTACATAGCTCTATGCTAGCTTGGAATTGGAGGAGATATAAAGTTTTGATGAGTATGTAACAGACTTAGGAGAGAAGACACAATCAGTCAAGGATAATGTACACTTTTACATGAGAAGTATATGGCAAAGATGTAAAAAAGTGCTATGGGGAATGTTATATAGATTTAGGCTAAATTTAGGGTGCAGAGGAACTTCTATTCACAAACTGATAAGAAGGATTCTGTTTCTAATGCTATGTTAGGAAAAAAAATATTCCCCCATTTCTAAAGTTAAGTAAAAATCTTGTGTTACGGTGAGAATTCTCCAGATATGAAAATGCTGAGATTCTCTTGCCTTCCACTCTAAAACAACGACAACAACAAATTTGAAAGACCTAAGAATTACATTCATTGCAATGACTGACCACTATTGATGATACCCCCTATTCACCTCCTAATAGAGATGATGGATTTAAGGTGAAGAATGAATCACTTTTTTGGATGTGACTAATATAGGAATTTGTTTTGCTTGACTGTAGATTTGTTCCAATGGTGTGTTGTTTTTCTTTTTTGTTATTTTCTTTATTGCTCTGATGATTTAAAAGATATAATTTCTGGGTAATTTAATTATTTTATTAATAATGCCAGCAGTTTAGTAAAAGGATGGTCATTTGGCCATCTCTCTCTTAGACCAACAACAATCATGGGTTTGTGGCTTATATGTCCATTAGAAGAGGATTGCTCCCTGGGGTGGCAATCAACTCTGATTGGCTAATAATTAATGGGAGATTTAAGAGGATCTGGACCTGAACTTTGATTGCAACATTGACTTCTAAGTTACCCACAGCCTTGGTCAATCTATTCAAAAAATTTATCCCTTACCCAAGCCACTGCAGAACACAATGGTTTCTCCAGCTCAATGGAGTCTGAATAAGAAAGTATAATCTCATTATTAGTAATTCTTCAAGAGATTGAACTTTTAAAATCAGGACTTTAGAAAAATGGGAGAACTCTGGATCTCTCCAAATCCTTGGTTATTAATAATCATTTTGTTCATTGCCAGAAGTAAAAAGAATGAAAAAAAAGAGGGTCATTTTTAAGAAATACATAGAAGAAAATAAAGAGAAATATTGTCAAGAAGGATAGGTTTAAAAGTTATATGCTGAATTTATACTCACTAAAATTAATTACAAATTTAAAATACATATTATAGGTAAAATTAAATATTATATTTTAAAGGAACTACAAATGGTCTAGAACAGAGATTTGCAGGTTTATGTCCAATTCCCCTTTTCTGTTCTGCTTTTTTATGAGGAAATGCCCATTTTACTTAATGTTTGTAAAATTCCAGAACTTCTTAAAAGTAATACAAATAATAGAAGTAAGTTAATGATTTAGATTAGATCACCACCCTTTTCAATGAATTCCCTTTGGTGATGCCTCAGTTTCAAGTCTTAATCACTTTCAAGTCTTTAGTAGATGAGGAATGATATCCTCAAACTGTCATGTAGAGAATTTTCTTGGCGCTATCTACTATGCATCTACTATGTCAAGCTCCCCTGGGTGACCTTGAACAAAACCCGTCATCTTAATTTCTTCTGTGCAAAAGGAAGAGGTAGGATTGGATACATTCTGAAGTCCTTTCCTACTCACAAAAATGTTCTTAGCCTCCAACCTCACCATGAAATCTTCCCAGAAAAGATGAAGCAGATGAATTCTATGCGTCAAATTGTGAAAATCAGAACAGTTTACTTAAAAACAGTATGCCTGGTCCCACTTCCTCCTAACTCTGAGCCATCTCCACAGAGTCTTTTAAACCTATCCCATCCCTGAGGGCAGACCAGGAAAATTGTAAATTGTGGGATGGCAACATGTCCTTTGGATGTCCAGGGAAGGTATTGCCTATTGATCTTGAAGAAGCTGTCAGCTTTGGTCACAGATTGGTGGAAGATCACCAGTAGCCTTCTTTAGCAGGTGGGATCAGTCTCGCAATCAGTCTGTCTTAACTATCAGTTCTCCTGGGAAAGAGAAAACTCTCCTCAAGGTTTTAGATGCTCAAGGACAAATGCCAAGGAATTTGCCATAGTAACAATTTTATCTCCTTGCTGCTCATTTTCCAAGTGAGTTTTGAAAACTTTGATGAATCCTCTACCATGTGCATTCGAGATGCCCTATAGCTGATTTTCACCCAGTCAGAGCCTATGGCAGCATAAGGAGGTATTGTGACCCTTAGAAGGGGATTATTTAAAGATCAGCCTAGACATCATGTTGCCCCAATGGAAGGATGGCACACACAAAGACCAGGCATGATTCCACATGGTACTGATCATTCTCACCAATGATCATGAGTTCTATAATTAATCAACATACAATACGAACCTCCTAGGTACCTTCTAGGTATTGTACTAGATACAGACAATACAAATACAAAGAAACAATCCCTTTTGGCAATGAGTTTTCATTCTAAAGAGGAAATGGACAACGGCTAACATTTATACAGAGCTTCCTATGTACTAGTTGCTGTGCTAAGCATTTCGTAATTATTATTTCATATGATCCTTTCTACAAACTTGGGAGGTAGGTACTATTTTACAGTTGAAGAAACTGGGGCAAACAGAGGTAAAGTGAATTTACATATACAGCTAGTAAATGACTAAGGCCAAGGACATTTAAAATGGATGTAGCAGAAAAATATAAAGTTAATAAATAGAAATATATACAAAGGTTTTAAATAAATAAAGGTGGGCAAAAATTATCTGGCAGGGAGATTAATTCATAAAGCTTTCAAATGCAGATCGTACCTGAGCTACATTTTGAAGGAAGAGAGGGACCAATGCAAAGGTATGGAGATGAATAATGAGGCTGAAAAGGTAGATTTGGGCCAGATTGTATAAGGCTTCAAAGACAGCAACCTGAGTACATATTTGTTTCATCCTATCGGCAATAGTGAGCCACTGGAGTTTATTGAGAAAGGTAGTCACATGGTTGTATCTGATTTGAAGAAAAATTCCTTTGTCAGTCCAATGCAGGATGAACTGGATTGGGAACAGGAGAGGTAGGGTGACCAGTTAGGAGGAAATTGTGATAATAATTGAGATGAGAGATGAGGAGGTCTTGAAGCAAGGCAGGAATTTTGTGAGAAATTGATGTAAGAAATGTAAAGGTTGAAGCAGTACAAGTGATTTGCTGTGTAACCATAATTATAGAGCAAGTCATCGTATGGGTCAGTTTGAGAGCTTTGGCTTTTAAAAACAGAACAGTCACTTAATGCATAAAGATCAAGAGAGAAGCTGAGATTTCTATAGGGACATGTAATGATGGAGTCATAGGCCCACTGGGAATGGATAATGAGAGCCTTAACCAAACTGCATTTTAAGAGAAGCCCCTTTTAATAAGTTGTCCCTTCTCAATCTCCCCATCTCAGCTGTAACTCATCCAAAGCAGCAATAATCTCTCCCCTGTGGTGCTAACTTTAAAGGTAACAGTGTTCCTCATCATGTGACCTCCCTGTAAAGGAATTATACCACAGGGATCTGACCTTGAAACACCCTCCAAGCACCAAGGAATCTTTAAAGAGAATTCATTTTGAAGCATGCTTTCTAACAGTTATCATAAGCATGTATGCATACTCAATTTAAAGAAAATAAAGTAGCCCAGTTATGATTTCCAGAGGCCACACTAACTTTTCCCACTTTTCTGATTTGATGAAAACTGCTAAAAGCTTTTTCAAGTTCTCCCAGGGCAGCGAAAAGTCACTGGAGAAATCACACTTTCATCAGACTCCCTGAAGAGGAGAAAAGAGGGAGAAGGAAAGTCTCTGAGTTCCTGATGGTCTGTTGGAGGTGCCTTGTAGCAATGACATATGAGCAAGAGGATGGAAGCAAATTAAATGATGAAGGAGAATCAAAGGTAATTTACTCTCTTGGGTGTTTGAAGGGAGCGAACCTGGATTGACTGGGCTGCCCAGAGGATTTTCTGAAAGAGTAAACATGAGCTAATTTGGTTCTTGTTCCCCCGACTTTAATTCAAGTGGGCAAAATCACCCAAATTCAGCCTCTGTTTACTTGGGCTTTTTTTTGGCAGTGGGAAACCTGCCATTCTTGAAGTATTCTGGGTGTGATAGGCAGTTCCTTGGGCTGTTACTAATTATCATTTCTTTACAAAGTTTATTCCTTCATTCATGTAATTGTTTGTTTTTGCAGGACATATAAACCCAAGAAGGGCCATACTGCAGTAGAAAGAGTTGTGGGTTCAGTCAGCTTGAAATTCTTGTGTGACTTAGATAATGGGGATGATAATTTGATAGAGAAGTAGATGGATAGAGGAATAGGCAGATGGGTGGAAAGAAAGAGAGTGAGGAAGAAAGGAAGAAAAGACAGAAGAAAGAAAAAGAAAAGAGAGAGAAGGAAGGAAAGGAAATAAAAAACAAAGAGGGAGGAAGGAAGGGAGGAAGGAAGAAAAAAGAAAGATGAAGGGAGGAAAGAGTGAGAGAGGAAAGGTGAGAGGGAGCAAAGAAGAAAAACAGTTATTAAGCACTTACTATGTGTTAAGTGCCAGAGATACAAATATCAACTAGTGGGATAGCCCTTCCCCTCAAAGAACTTAGGGTGGGATGGTGGAATACAATGTAACTGAAAAATGGCAAGAGGGTAAGGAACCAACAGGGGTTGGTATGGGTATGGCTAAGGTCACCTCTCAGGACTAGGGTAGCCAGGGTGTGAGCCCAAGATCTTCCAGTGTCACCATCATTACAAATGAGGGACATCTTTCAATACTAAATAATCTCTGACTCTAGGGAGGTCAGAAGGAAGTTATGCTAACGCTTTCTATAGCTTTCCATTTTGCCTCCTTACCTCATAGTGTGTGCAAAGTGAACCAGATATCTTACTCTCCTGTCCCTTCCTTTTTGTGTCCTTTCCCTTACTCTCACTTCCTCTGCTCTTTTCCTTAAGTCCCACAGATTGAAAGTGATGCATGGAGCTCTTTACACACATTTCAGTTAAGTTTCACCCCAACACTGTGATATAGCTACTTCAAATATCATTATCCCCATTTTGCAGACATAGAAACTGAGGCTTACGGAAGTTAAGTGACTTCTTCTTGACTACTACCTTCCTTTTCTTTCTCCAGAAATGGAAAACAAGACTCAGAAGACTCAGAGAGATTAGTTGATTTGTACATGGTTATTTCCTACATGTTACAGACACGGAGACTGAGGTTCAACTGATTTGCCTAAGATAATAGCTATTAAGCATCAGATACAAGATTTGAACCCAGGTGTCCTTGATTCCAAGTCCACCACCATCCACCAGATGACTTTTGTTCATTTTTTTCTTTTTTCTCCAAGTCCTCAACTCTAGCCAATTAATGACATAAATCTACCCAGGTTGCTAAGAGGTAGACTTATTCTCCAGCCACATTTTAGAACTTGATGAACTAATTATAACTTAGAGAAAGTGGCTTCTATGTTGCTTCTGTTTAGAAACTCTGCCACATTTGATAGCTGCCCTCTAGAAATATGCCAAGCATGACTTTGGCATAAGAAAGTTCCAACCTGGCAGACTGCAATATGACAGAGAAAAAAAATGTCATACAACGATACCACCTCCAAGGAACTCTTGTGGGACTTGCTCATTTACAAGTTTGGGCAGAGAGAGCCCCTATTCCCAGATGAATTTTCTGCTGTGTTTAGAGCTTCTCACTGCTGGGTTCATTCACTCAACACTCTCAAGAGTCTTTAATTTAACTGAGATAATGTGGTTTCAGACACTGTAGCTAGACTTGTGGGTATAATGCTGAGCCATGTTTCCCCTTGGGAGTTTATGAAAAGTAAAATCCAGACAGCTAAGTTTATAATCACCATCTGCTTATCCAGAGCTGCCTCATTAACACCTATATAACTGCTTTTACACACTCTTATTTTTTAAGCATCAGTCAGGAGGGTGGGGTAGGGGGAAGGCAGTGATCCCCTTGTGACCTTATTCTCCCAAAGAGAAAGAGACAAAGTTACAAAGGTAGCTTCATCTATTCCTAAGAAAAATTGCCAGGGATTAATAACCAATAATGCCATAACATTCCCTTCCTTTTCCCCTCATTGCTGGAAGGGAGTTTGACTACCCCCTCTCAACATGTGCTCTCACAGACAGCCATCCATGGGATGGGATTAGAGGAGTCAAAAGGAAAAGAGGCAAAGATAGGATTGATTCAAGAGACACTTAAACTCTAAGTATTCATTTTTAAAATATTTTTGGGGAAAATGAGAATTTTGGAAAGTTAGAGTTGGAGGGGGCCTTAAAAATAGTCTAGACAATCCTTCATATCATAAAGAAAGAGACCCAGAAGATGAACTAATTTACCCAAAGTGGTATAGCTACTGGATAACTGAGAGAGTAATGGAAGCCAGGCCTACTGAGTACCTTGTTCACTCTAAGACATTGCAACGGTCAGTAAAATAGGACTAATATTTCCTAGATTCTGGACACAACTCTTAAAACCTTTTTTATTATGGTGACTCAGACTGAAGCTCCAAATGTTGACTCAGAGACCTATATCTTCTGTTGTCACATTTTTTTCCTCCTCCTATACTTCTGCATTTGTATAGAATTTTACATTTGTCCCTGTAATGGGGGCCTGGCATATGCACACAATGCCTTACATAGTGTCTCCACATAGAAGGCATTAGAGAACAAATGCCATCTCTCTACTTGGAAGACTCTAGGGAACTGCTTGTGGGAGAATCGTGATGACTTATAAGAGAAGTTCATTGGAGAGAATGTGGAGCATGCATGGACAATCTGTGACTGGTTCTAGTGGGCTGGCCATATGGTTGGGAGAATCTTTTTTTGGGTTGACTGCATGGCCAGAACAGCTGGCATGTTGAACAAGGCCTGCATCAACTTTGGCTCTTCTTTTTGCTTCGTTGACATCTGGGGGTGTTTGCAGCATCCGGAGCTATAGTGGGGGATAGCCTTAGGGACATAAGGCTTCCAGGAATTGGACCTGTGTTCATGAACTTTGTGTTGGTTCTTCACTGTGTTAAGTGCAGGGAATGGGGCCTCTGACCACCAGAAAGTGAGTCACAGGGATCTGGGCACTGGAAACCAGGCCAGGTTCTATAGCTAGTCTAGCATTGCAGCCCCAAGGAGCAAGAGATGATCCTCAGGACTGGTTTGCAAGACCCCAGCCCAGCGGAAGGTTTCCTGTGCCAGCAATGTTACCTTTGTACATGAACATGGTGGGGCCAATACTATGCAGGAAATGAGCTAGATGTTGGGCCTATTGATCTCCTAGAATTTGAGTTGGGATAGTAGAGAATATTCCCTGCAGGTATTGGGGAAAATGTTTGTACTTTGTTTTTTGCCATATTTTCAAAGTAATTATCTTTGTAAAAGGAAGTTGATGTTAAAAGGTTAAATAGAATTGGAGGAAAATCACTAACAGATGGGGAAAAGGTTTCATGCAATGGCAGCAGACAAAAGAGAAATATTCCAATTCCTCATGGTGTCTCAGAACCTGGGGCGGGGAGAGGGATGTAGCAATCATGGCCCTGAGAGAGTGGGATCAGGGTATAACCCGACTAAGTTTCATCTCCTTAAATTCAGTTTCTTTATCTCTACTGAGATCTTTAAAAATTTTATCCTATCCCCTCATATATCATCTTCCCTATCCCCTCAATACTGTGTCCTCTGCCAATGTGATCAATATGCCTCTATGTAATGTACTCCTTGCAATCCTACAGGTTCAAGGTTATTTGTAACATCATTTCATCCCACTTTCACGACCTGATTCTAAGAAAGCTATATATAAGATTGTCTTAGGGGTAAATGCAGTACATGGTGGGATTTGTGGGGTGCCAGAAAGACTCTGATATTTGACTTGCCTGTCTACAATAGTATCAGAGATTCCACTATTAGAGATTAATTTTTTTGAATTGAAGAATACATTTCTAAGTACAACATACTCTTGGAAAAGGTAGCACATTAAGCCACTACTGACAATTAATGGAAAATTTGTTTTAAATTAGTTTATCAGATTATTTGATAGCACTTAAAGTTTTGATAGTAAGACAGCACTGATAAGGGAGAAAGAGGAAAAGGCTAGATGGGTCTAGAAACCAGACACTGTGGTGGAAGGTAGAATTATACTAAGAAGACTCATGGGTTTATAAGTTCAACGCTGGAAGGGACCTTTAAGGCTATTTAGTCCAACCTTTTAATTTATAGATGAAGAAACTGAGCACCAGAAAAATTAAGTGACCTACCCAAGATCATACAATGTTTGAACCCAAACTCCCCGACATCAAATTCATTTCTCTTTCCACGAGATGCAAAAATGTAAAGTGTTGGTACTTAGGGATGGGAGATGTCTATTGCAAAGGAGGAATGGTCAATGAAAAGAAAGTAGGCTTGAAGACAAATTTTGAATTTTTGCCTACTCCATGATTTTTCTTAAAGCTCTGTTTAACAAAATGTTGAACACCTATGAAGTCCAGTGAGCACCTACTATGCAGTGAACTCAATAGTGGAGATACAAAGAAAAGCAAAGACTGAAGTCCCTGCTCTCATGTGACTTACATTATAATAGAACCTTAGCTCATAAAACTCCCTCCCATTTAGCCTTAGACAATTAAGTCATGGCCTTGCTATCTTTCTTGACCAGCTCAAATCCTTCCAGAGATCTGCCCATCCCCACTCAGGAGGAGATAATGAATTCAATATTTGAGTTACCCCCTGAAAGAACTGGAGGGTGAGTAGCTCAAGGATTCCTTTTTGTATGTTAGGATTATACAAAGTTTATAAATGACCTTGCAGACATACATAGAAAATAAACATCAAGTATCTTGTAAAGGTCTGAATCACATTAGTGCTAATATCCCATCATTTTTGTGCAAGTCACAGACTTGGGATGGCTTTAGGATGGGGGAGAGGGATGAGGGAGTTGGTTTTGGTTTCTTACACCATCTTTCCTATTTCCAACAAGCATACAACAGGTACCCAAACAATCAGGTGGCAATTCTTTATTTCAAAATACTGAAGGATACTGATATCAGATAGATGCAACCAAGCCACCCCTATCCACATGCATACAGGGATCTGGCTCAAACTGGGGGTCAGCTTGGGATGTAAAATGAGTGTGAACTCTAATCCAAGACCACCCAGTAGGGCCATGTTTCCCATTCTTCAGTTGAGCCTTGTGAGAATTATTAGCAGTCTCTACAACTTAATAACTTTTCATTCAATTCTGGACCTAAATATTTTATCCTATGAAAGATTTAATTTTCATAAAATATGTAAACAGTTTGAAAGACTTTTAATGACCAAAAACAATGCTATTCATTCTATAAAAATATAGGCACACATGCCCAGAGAAAGTCAAATAATAAATTACATTCAGAAACCTTAAAAGTACAAAAAAGGAAGCAGTGAATCAATAACCCTCAACCATTCCCAAATTCTTTATCACCAACCAGGGCTCTACCGGGTATTCAAGGAGGACTAACTCTGCTCTTGTGAGGGCTTGTCAACTTTTTTTCAGGGCTCAATTTCACCTGTGGCTCCAAGAAGTAGCATGTGCAGTAGCTACAACCTAGTAAATCATCTTGGCAGACAGGCCAGAGCAGGTTGAGATCTCAACAAGCCTCAAATCACTTGGTGAGTTATAAGGATGTCTACCCCAAGCATAGGAAGACAACGTGATGAAATGGCGGAGGATGAGAACAATTTTTCCAATGGCCATGAAGCAGTTGAAACAGAGGTGCTTAGAGTTTAGTTAGGCATTGAAGGTCAAGGTCATCCACTATATCCCAGGCCATTGCCAGTTGTTCTGACTTTTATCCTGCTACAGACCTTCAATGACTCTGGAAGAGGGAGACCGAGGCTGGCAACTTTGGGCAACTCTGCCTCACTTAAATCCAATTCATGCCCAAGTCAAGATATCACCTGTGATGTCATCGGTCCTCTTCAAACACAAATGACAAGCGGCAATATAAAAGAAGCAGGCCTCAGCTTGGAATCCTTCCCTTCTAGCCTCCAAACACCACACTTACTCAGCAAGCAAGCGCTTTGGTTTTGAGATTCACCCTGTCCAGATATATGCCCTCTTCAGAGTCTGGTGGCATTGAATTATTTGCCCTCTTTCTCCCCAGTGCTGGTATGTAAAATCCTTTCTCAACTATGTTTTGTAGCATCTCTACATCCTTAGAGAATTTGATATGGAAAGCCTTTCTAGATCCCTTTAGTTAATTTCCTTAGTACCATATACATTCATTGAGGCTATTATTTACTTTGTCTTTGTGCTCCCAGAATTTAGCATACTGCCTTGCACATAGTAAATGTTTCCTAAATCATTAGATTGGATAAGATCATTATAAGAGTAGCCAATATATTTCTTATTTGGGTTCTGAAAAAGCATGTGATTCTCAACCATCTATGTGTTTTTCTCATCTAGATACAGTGAGATGGTTTAGTAGGTAGATAGCTGGGCCTGGATTTGGAAAGAATTAAGTTCAAATCTGCCCTTAGATACTTACTAGATATGTGACTTGGGGGAAGTCACTTAATCTCTTTTTGTTTCAGTTTCCTCGATAGTCAAATGGGAATCATAATAGCACTTTCTACATGGATTTCAATGAGGATTAAATCCTTAGTGGAGTACCTGGTACCTAGTAGATGCTGAATAAATGCTTTTGCCTATGCTAATATATTTTAGATCAGGTTACCATAAATGCCACATTGATTGAATTATTTCTTAGACTTAGACCTATCCAAACTTGTGTTGGTTATCAGGATATTTGGGCCTTGGAGGGTTGGAGAAATGTCAAAACCATGACCAGAGCTGAAACTTGGACAAGTGATGAAATTTCTATATGGGAATATGTGTGTGTGTGTGAGAGAGAGGGCTGCCACTCCCCCTGGACAGCTCTTCTTTGTATGTTTCAACAGATACAATTTAAATTTTTGAAATGGTCACATTGGACAAAGAATAATTCCATCCTCAAATGTATCAACATCATTTTAACTATACTCTCATGCAAATTAGGTTGAAATATGGCCTAAATAACCAACTGTTCCTGGAATAAAGAATATTTTTCCCAAGCCCATTTTAAATGAAATGAATACTATTCTGTCTCATAAAGACAGATGATTGACGTTATATAGTGCATGAAAATTTCCTTTTCAAAATCATGACATTTTATAATAAAACGAGATAGTAATTATATTATGTACTCCCCTTATAACAACAACAAAATGCTGCTGGGAAAAATGGAAACAATATGTCCTACAAAGAATGCAATTAAGCAAAGCTGGATTAGAAACCCCACAGAGAATAAGCCACAGTGCTTGATTATCTTGAATTTAATTTTCAGCTTTGGATACTTTTCCCCTGCATTTTCTTGATTCCATAGAGATCAACTTGTAACAGCTTCATTTTTGAATTGATCTATTTAATATTTTCTGCATTATGCATAATAAAATAAAACCAAACCAAATCCACTATCAATCTTCCTGAAACCTTTTCATTTCCAAAGGGAAAGACAATGTAACAATACAACCAAATCTTTTCCCTTGGGGTTGGTGTGGACTAATTCTTTTTTGTAAGGATGCTCAAAATTAAATCTTGTATTTACTGGAATTTGTCAAGAACCAGTTGAAACTGAAAGGTTCAACAGAATGCCTTACTGTGTTATTTCTGCCTCCTTGAAGACATGAATTTCAAATAAAACACAAAGGGATGAAAGATGATGAATCTGGAAGGTAACTGTAATCACAGAAAGAAATGGAAATATGGAAGAGGGTTGATATTTATAGAATTTTCAAAAAAATTTAAAAATTCTTTATTTCCCTTGTTTATTTCCCCCATATCAAATTAATGTTGAAATAACTTGCTTTTCTTTACTAAATTGGAGTGTAGGATGGAGAGAACAAAAATAGCTAAGGCTTTGGTAATTTAAGATTATAAATAAAATTTAAATCCTAGCATCTGATAGAAATTGTTCTTATTTCCACATTGATCAGTATTTACCATGAACTTTATGGGCAGCAGAACCCTAGAGCAGTTTCCAGGGAGTATGAGAAATGAAGGCCACCTGCAATTTGTCTACAGCAATGTCTTTTTTCTCTGCCTTTAGTTTTCAAAGTTGTGACTTATCATTGTGGCTGTTATTGCATAAATTGTTCTCTTGCCTCTTCCCACATCACTTTGGCTTAGTTCCCACATGTTTTCTCAACTTTCTCCAAAATTGTCCCTTTCATCATTACTTAGAACTCAAGATCTCAATTTTCTTCTCTGATCTCACTTTCCTTTCTTGAAGTTGGCATGATCACTCTCTCCTCAATACTCTCTTTCCTCTAGATTTTTGAAACAATACTCCTGGTTTTCCTCCTACCTATCTGATCACTCCTTTTCTGACTCCTTTGGTGGGTCCTCCTCCAGAACACTCCTTCTATATCTAGGTATCCCACAGGGAATCTGTCCTGGGCCCTCTTCTCTCCTTTCTCTATACTACTGTACTTAGTGAACAGCTCCTGTGCATTTATTTGCCATTTCTATGCTGATGATTTTCAAATCTACCTTTCCTGCCCAATCTATCTGCTGACCTCTGTCTCTCTGCTGACCTCTAATCTTGTATCTCCAACTGCCTTTCAGACATCTCTACCTAGAAGTCCAGCAGATATCTTAAATGTAGTAAGTCCAAAACAGAACTCATTACAGTCTTCCCTAAACACTCCCTATTACTTTAGAAAGCAACTATTCCATATCCCTTTTTTTCTTTCCTAGAACCCAATCACAGGTTCTTCTTTCCTTCTTTCCTTCCTTCCTTCCTTCCTTCCTTCCTTCCTTCCTTCCTTCCTTCCTTCCTTCCTTCCTTCCTTCCTTCCTTCCTTCCTTCCTTCCTTCCTTCCTTCCTTCCTTCCTTCCTTCCTCTCTCCTTTCCATTCATTTCCCTCTGTTCACACAGGACCTTTACCTGCTGATCCTTTGCCCAAAAGAATGCAAATTTTGATCACTGAGACCTCACAAGATGTCTTGGGGTTTATGGCTGGATTTTTTTTTCTTAAGGAAGTTGCCTTAAAACCAAATCACTCTGACTCTCACAGATTGGCTAACAGTAGGTCTCATGCCAAGCCCTACTTGGTCACTGTTTGGACCCAGATTGTCTCAGAGTGAATGCAAATAGCAATTGTTTCTTTTTTGGCCAGGAACCCTGAGGGTCTTCCCCTCCCAGATCTGTGCCTCATTTTTTACCTAGCCTTGATCACTAAATGGGTGTTGCTTCAGTCAAACTGAGACCTCTTAAAGATCTTAGCTTAAAAAAGTCAAGATCTCCCCACTGTATCCACGGCCATCTCTAGTCATGAGGCTACCTCACGATAGACATTTGTCTATATGGAGAATACAAGTTGTTTTTGAGCCACAGGTATATCTGTAGTACAAATGTAACCTAGGATAGTAAGGTAGAAAATAATTTGACTCCTTTATAGCAGTAGATAATGGTAGCATAGTGTTAATTGATTCCTTCATTAAGTCTTTAAGCCAATGACAGAGGATCCTGAGTTTACTTGGAAACAGGATGCCAATGATTCTGTTATAAATACAGCCCACAGAATTAAATCTGATTAGTTCTTGTAAATAAATGCCCAAAGAAGATTGGATAATTCATATTCATTTTACATAATAATTTAGAATTCATGTAGAAATGGATATTTTTTATGATTAGGAAAAAAGGGGAAAAAAGATATTTAGTAGTTTTCCCATTGGGTCTTTTTCCCTGCCAAAGTTCCTTTGGTCAAGTTATTTACATCTCAAAGAGGATTTTTAAATGGTTTTTAACCTAGAGTTCTCTTCTACTTTAAATGGCTCCCTTATTAACATATAGACCTGGGAATAACTCTCTCTTCTATCCCCCATCTGCAAAATGGCATTTATATCCATATCTCTCTAGACTTTTCAGTGAAGATGAAATACAGTGACAATTGTGAATGAAGATTGGTCTTTTGGGTAAGAAAAGTACTATAGGAATTTAAAATATCAAAATCTGTCTGGCTTCTGCTCAGTAGTATTCTGGGAAATCTATTTCTCATCATGAGTTGGAAGTCCATTTGAAGTTGACTTAATAATAATTCAATAAATAACCCAACCTTTACAATTCTTCTGTTCCCCTTGTTCTGAACCTGAGGGAAATGGGGCACACCCTGGTGCCCTGGTGCCAGTGGGGCAAATTTGTTGGGGCAGAAAAATTAGTTGTAGTAAAGTTTCATTTCAAGCGATACTAAAAACAAAGAGATCTGTCACATAAAGGAAGAAGGTCAGTTGCTCAAGTAAGGACTAAGTAAGGACTAACCCAACAACAAATGAATGAAACAAGCTCAGAGATGGGGAAGGAAAGCCATGATGTGTTATTAATGAGATGAAAGGTTAAAATACACATAACAGTAAAATTATTGATTTACTCATCCCCACTAGAGAGAAATGTAAATTTAGACAGAAAACCCAACCTCTTCCTACATGTTAGAGATTATCCTAATTAGGGATTTAAAGTAATAGAGACTGAATTTGAAACTTTTTGTCTAAAATAAATTGCCTAAACCCAAAGGGGAGAGAACCATACAGAACTCAGGGAAAATTTTATTGTCTTTGCCCAACTTAAAATATAGCAGAGTTACAAAGGAAGCATGGTAGGCTTCCAGGATAGAGTTCATAATGTCATGGATTCAGAATGGGAAGGGACCTTAAAGGTTATCTCATTCAGTTATCTCATTTTTACAAATAAAGAACCTGGACCCAGAAGTAGCAAGGCAGGAATCTGATCCCAGTATTCTGATCCCAGAGTCAGGACTCCTTCTATTGTAACATCTCCATATTCCTACAGTAGGACTTATCCAACTCTGCACACATAGTTTTTTAGTTGGAGTACCCAAGTAGGTGAATACTTCCAGGTTTCAAGGTTACTTGGTAAGTCCATACACTTAAAATAAAGCTCATGAGGCCCTCCTTGATTTTATCTTTTAATAATCAGTCAGTAGATAGAATTAGTTCAAAGCAAAGACATTTACTAAGATGACATAGTAAAGAGAATGGCTAAAAACATTCTCCTTCCCCAAGTCCATAGACCTTGGTTGTATTAGACCACAAAAACACACAATTTTTTTGTAGGAAAAGTAATCATAGAAAGAGTTCAAAGAAACCTGATGTCCAACAAATTGTGGGTTTGAATGGAGTTCGTAAACAGTTTATCACATTCAACATGGTGGCACCTTCTCCTAGGCACTGCCTGTGTCTGAGCTTTGGGAATTAAAAAACACAATTAATTAAATAATCCTTGTTATTGTCATCACCACCACTATCATCATCATTGTCATCATCTAAGCCAGCAGCAGGAAGTAGGGGAAAAATGAAAAAAGAAATGAAGATGTTCTATTAAACACTTCTGAATTATGCACAAAAGATTGACACTAACTCATCTCTCTGTTACATGGGAGTCTGAAAAAGAGAATCCTCCAGTAGGTGTGCACATTGACTTCTTGCTTCAAATATATAAGGGTCTCAATCAGAGGGACTTCTCCCAATAAGTATATATATATACACATACACACATATATACATATACACACATATACACACATAAATACATATATACATGTATATATGTATGTGTATGTACATATATACACACATAAATACATATATACATGTATATATGTATGTGTATGTACATATATATATATACACACACACATACACTATCAAAGAAAATATGTACTAATTCCCCTACATATTACATATGACCTCATAGTCCATGTCACAGGGCAGGTGAATGAATGCTCTGAAGCCTGGGTAATTTCAGTAATGTCTTCCATACCACATCAGGCTGTGCTATGTGAGACTCCAGTGTTGAGACTTGTAAGAATTAGATGACCCTGCATCTCAAAGAACTCGAGAGAGTGAAGCAACATTGCAAATGAGTGGAAGTTCAAGAGTTCCAGTTTTCTGCCTGTTGTCAGAAATTCTTGCTAAAGGAGATTTTAGACATTGTTAAGCTGTGGCTGAAGATTTTTTTTCTCTTTTTTTTTGATTACTTCAAAAGGCCACTAACTTTACCGAGGGTGCTTCAGCTTGATCTATTAACTTTCTGGAGGAGTATAACAGTCTGGCAAACAGTGTTTTAGACAGAGTGCATCCCATGGTGAATGCTGAACTCATCTTGGAAGGGCTCCCTTGGGGCCAGGAATTCTTACAGAAAGGAAGAAATATAGCATGACAATAACTTACTTTGAAAAGACAACAAGGAAAATGTCATGTGCTGAACTTAATTTGCACATCAATCATTTCATCAATAGACAATTATTCCTTCTCACTCACTGTCTCTTCCTTAAGAAAAACAATTACCTAAAAATAAATAATGCAACCAATCCACCATGTACTGAGCACCTATTATGTGCCAGGCACTGTGCTAGACCACAGAGATGTAAAGGCAAATATGAAATAGTTCTGGCCCTCAAGGAGCTTATATTCTAGTGAAGGATATAACACATACTCATATTGTTGATGGTGATATTGAGTTCTGTCTCTGTGACCCCATGGACTCTATTGTCCATGGGGTTTTCTTGGCAAGGATGCTAGAGTGGTTTGCCATTTCCTTCTCCAATGGGTTAAGATGAATAGAGGTTAAGTGACTTGCCCAGGGTCACACAGCTAGTAAGTGTCTGAGGCAGTAGTTGAATTCAGTCCTTCCTGACTCAAGGCCCAGTACTGAGTCACCTAGCTGCCTCTTATATACACATGTAAGTATATGCAACATGCATACAAAATAAATACAAGATAATTGTGGGAGGGAGCTGGTGTATGTGTGTGTGTGTGTGTGTGTGTGTGTATGTACACATTCATGCTATAGTGTGTATTTGTGTTGGGCTGTGGGGTGAGGCAGTGGAATGCACTTAGTCCATTTCAGTACCAAGAAGAGGAATATTTTGCTTTATACACTAGAATTTAACACCAATGATGATTTTGTGAATTGACTTAACATGATTAAATCCTTTTTTCCTTTTTCATTTACTTTGTAGTTAAGTAATTTCTCACATTAGATTATGTAGAAGGACAAAGACCTTCCAGACTTCATTTGGAAGAATTCCTTGGCCCCTCTTCTCTAACCTAGTTCAATCCAATTCAACCCAACAGACATTTATCAAGGGCCTACTATGTGCAAGAGAATAATAGAACTGGGAATATAAAAACAAGGTGAAAGATGATTCCTGTCTTCAAGAAGATTACATTCTACTAGGGAATAGATCATGTAAATAGTCACACAGAGATATGACAGTTGAGAAAGCAGTAGGAAATTAAGATTAGGAGATTAAGGAGATCCATGAAGGAATTCAGGAAAGGCTTCTTGTTGGAGATGACCCATGAGCAAAAACTTGAAAAGATCAGTACTGGAAGACTTGAAAGTGAGGAAGGAATGTGACCCAGACATGAGGGTCAGTCTGTGGCAAGATGGGGAGGTGGAAGACAGAGTTCCTTGTTCAGAGAACAACAAATTTTTCATTATGATTCTAACACAGAGTATATTAGAGGAAGAAATACTCAAGTTGTTCAGTAGACATTACTTTTGGATAAAAAAAAAAAGTCTCACCTGGTCAAACAGACACTGGGAGCTGATAGTCTTAAGAGTGGAAGCTAAATTAATGATTATCTACATATCTCTTGCACCTGGTATAGCCAAGGCAATATTCACAGCACTGATGGTGACTATGAATATGTTAACATAGTTCTCAATCACAAAATATAACAGACTGTCCATAAATAAGGCAGAACCAAAACATTTATTCAGACACCAGAAAGCCAAATCCCAGAGCCAGGAAGCCAAATCAGTCATAGTAACCAAGAAGTAAATACACATTATCACAGAATGGGGCAAAGTCATTCCCAAGCCTCCCCCCAATTCTGGGACCTTCCCACAAATGAACACTCAGCAGCCTAGCTGTCTGCTTGCCTGTGTCCTTCCAAGATCTGACTAGCCTGACCAACTTCCTCCCAGCTCTGTTTCACCTTTCCTGTTCTACCCATTCAGCAAGCTCCTCCTACCACATGTGACTTAGGCTTCCATGCCATTTAGGCAGGTCACATGGGACTATTAATGAATGGGAAAGATTTTCCATTTAAATTGCCATTACACATGGCTTGCTGATACCTGCAATCACAGGTAAAGTTCATTTGTGTGGTTGTTAAAAAACACATGCCCAAATTTTAGAATGAAAGGTCCTTGTCAGGGTTCTAGGAGTTAGTTATTTTTTTGGAGGGAGTGGGGGACTATTTACTTACTGGTTTTTCTTTCCCAGTGACTCTTATAGCAACTTGACCATAGTTAAAACATATTAAGTAATGGTCTAATCAGTCTTTTGTCCCTTAGTGCAAGTTATTCTTAACCTTTATTTAAATATTATCTTCTCCTCTCATAGTCTGGTGAAGTCCATGGACCCTCTCTCAGAAAAAAAATATTTTTATATCTATCAAATAAAATTATATGAGATTATAAAGGAAACCAATTATAATATTTATGTGTAGTTATCAAAATATATATTTTTAAACAAAAGTCCATGCCAGGATGCCAGGTTAAGAACCCTTGCCAGGTATGGAAGTTTATCCAAAACTTTCCTTCATGTTTGATGAAATATAGAATGGCAAGATTGGAAGGATTGTGGATACCCAGTGAGAGTGGGGAGATTGACATTAATGTAAGGAGAAAAGGAAAAAGGATCCTGGAGTCTTCAAAGTAAAGCTTAAAATATTTGACAATTTCTTTATTTTCCCCCTGATGACTGGTGTTGAAAGAGATTCAGAGGGAGAAGCTACAGAGGCATAAAAACAGGAAGGGGAGAAAATGGGGAGTAGTGGGAAAGAGTGGATTTTTCTCGTTGGTGAGTAACATCAGTGCAGCTGGTTGTTTGTATGAGTTAAGAGAGTCACCACTCCTTTAGCTAGAGGCATCCCAAAATAGACTAGAAGAAATATAAATGCAAGAATTCAATTTGATCAATACTTACTAAGTTCCAACTATGGTCAAGGAACTAGGAGAGTCATGGGGAATGCAAAAACAGTAAGAAAATAGGGCCTGAAAAAAACTAACTCCCAGCACCACGACAGAAACTTCTCATTGTGAAATTTGGAAGAAAATATTAGATGGATTGAAAGCCAAGGTGAACAAGGGGTATTTCAATCTTCAGTATTCAACAAATATTTATGTGGGCGTTGCTGTGGGAGAAGACCCCGAGGTGAGAAACTTTCATTTAGCCAATAGTGGGGCTCTCCATTGGGATGCTTTTACATTTCAAAAATAATATTAGAAAATCATTAAGCTGCAAACACTCAATTTGACCTGCAAAGCTTGTATTGCTTGCTGCCCAACTCCTAACACCAGTTTTTAACCCTCCCAGTCACTCCCATCTACTTCTTTAGAGGAAAACCATAACAGAGTAGAAAGAATATTGGATTTGGCTTCAGAGAACAAATGTTCAAATTTTGGCTCTGCTGCAAGCTTCTTGTGAGACCTTTGACAACTTGCTTTATGTCTTAGGGCATTGTAAAATGAAGTGGTGGGACTAAATTACCCCATACTCTGTGGTCCAGCTCTTGATTGATTTTGACAGAAAACATGTCCGAGGTATTCCACAGATGTAAATGCTGATGATGAGGGAGGAACATATATTTATTTTATGTTTGCTATTGATTTCCTCTGGTTTAGTAGCCTGATTTCATCAGATCATAGAGACTTTCAAGATCAGCTACTCTAAACCCCTCATTTTCTAGAGGAGAGAACTAAGGCTTGGGACATTGACATATTGGAACACAGGTCCTCTCCTTCAAAGCTAGTGCTCTTTCCACTGTCCCATGGTTAATACTTTTCAAGTTTAGGTATATGGCTTTTATTTTTATGGATGAATTAGAATTATTTAATGTCTTACTTCCTTTTTTCAAATGCTTTACTTTCAGTGAGCCCATATGCCACTTAGAGGATGATGAATGGAAGTGAGTCAGGAGATGTATATGAAGGTCAAAAAATATTGAGTACATTAGAGCCCATCATGGAGCTGTTTGATAGAGCCATTCACTGGAAGGAAGTGATAGAAACACACAGACCGCACAGTCACATTGCAAATGGAGATGAGATGTCTTTTTGTGAGCAAAGGTTCTGTAGAAAAGGTCATGTGATCAGAGGATGAGTGAAAACCACTACACATTCTATATATGTGGTTAACTTCTGTGCTAACCCTGAGATCACTTGGACATTCATCTAGATGACCTCCAGCTTTCCTTTCCACCTCTTAGAGTCTGTGTTTCTAGACAATTTGCTGAGCCCTCTCAGTTAAAACTGACTTTTATTCTAAAGCAGTTGAGAAAGGCAAGCTAGTTTAGACATGGTGCGACAGACTGTTTTTAATTCTCTTGCAACATTTCTCAACTGCAAGAAGAAAATGAAGCATTAAAATTTGATCTCCAATTCAATGTACTTTATATTCAGTTTTACATATCTTTTCATTATAGATGACACAGTGTCCTCTCTATTGTCAGACTGAGACGTTTTTCCTCAAGGTAAAGTAATGTGAAAAAATAAAGATCACGTGAATCTTAAATGTACCTCTCTATATTTGCATAAAAATATGTACATAAGTATTTTCATTTGGGATGGAGAAGAAAGATCCTAGGATATTGAGTAATTGGCTTGTAGTCAAGGTGCATGTAGATTTGAACAAAAGCTGCATGTTGATGGATTATATCCTTTAAGTCTCTCATATTAAAGAACCTAAAGTAATGGTTATTGATCTGAGGTCCACTTCATTGTTTGGTGATTAATACATTCTACAAGGCAATAGGCCACATTAGGTAAAGTGCCCTATGAAAGGGAAGAGACAAAAGACCAAGGAATATTATTTTAATGATGGAGATCAATGAAAGTAGATTTTGTTGTATGAAAGAGGAAGAGAAAATATGAAAAGTGGAAGGAAGCTAGAATTAAATTTAACAGCATGTTCTGTGTACATTCAGAGAGCTGGTTGTTAAATATTTACAAGAACATCACTGCAGGAAGCTCTTGTTGAAGATAATATAAATAGAAGGAATTAAATGGATTTATGAAGGAAGAAGATGAATAAAAATAACTTCTTGTTACTTCTGTGCTTGTAGGAGAATATCGTCCAGGAGAATGTAGATGTTTGTTTTGCCTTTATGACTCTAGCTAGCACCTACTGTTAACTGACAGTAGCTTTCTGAAGAGTAATGAATGTTACAATAAAGTTTTGGCATTAGTTTTCCTTGGATGTCAATGTTGCTTGGGCAACATTGCATGCATGATCAAGTGTTACCTTCTCCTTGAAGTCTTCCTTGATTTCCCGGTTGTTAATCTCTCCACTTATTTATCTCTGTCATGCTAAAATTCCCCAGTAGATTTTTATACCCCTTAAGGGAAAAGTGCTGTGTTGTTTCCTTTATCTTACAAATGCCTCTGAGAACAGGGCCTTCCTATTAAATAGATAATTAATAAATATTTGTTGAATTGAATTAAATTCAGCACAACACAGCACTACAAAGATACTCAGTACATTGGACAGCTGATGACTTCAAAGTCCTGAGGGAAAATAGCAGCTTAGTCTAGGCTATCACATTTTAACAGAGTATGTTAATCATTTATTTCATACAGGGTACCAGCAGGTAGAAGTCCCAGATGCCAACTCCAGAGCCAGAAATGGCCACGTGGAGCACAGCAGGCATAAAATGATAAATCTTGTGATTTATTGGCACTACTTCCCAAAAGCCTCTGATGACTCATTCTGTGACAATAGAGTCATTTCCCCAACAAATTGTGAGCTTCCCTTGCTTTGATCCATGCTCCTTATTTACTATTCACTTTACTTGCCTTTCCAGGAGAAAACACTTTCCTCTTAAGAGTTTTCTCTTTGTAAACATTGTAACTTTGATCAACTTGAAAACATTGGGAAGTCTCTGAGTGGTGAGAACAAAGAAGAGATTTCCTAGACTTTCCCAACCATTTGTCAGTTATATCTGTTGGGTTTTTATCATGTTGTTATTTTATCTGTTACAGAAAAGGACACAGATGACATTGCACATGAACATTTCATATTCAGAAAAAGTTTCAATACTGGAATAGCTGTTTCTACACACATGCATGAATTTAGGGGAAAACAGTTTATTGAGTAGAACTTTTGAGGAGCTTTATATGGAGCCAATTGAATTATTTATACTTCCTATTACTCATTGGAATATTTCTTTCTTTGAAAATTGATAAAAAGAATAGACTAATTTTCAAAATAACCAAGATGGAAGAGATCCAAGAAGTTCAACTAAATTATCCTCCATAGGAGGGAAATGAAGCACCAAAGAGAATTTATGAATGAATAAGCCTTAATTAAAACTTGCAATCCAACAACTACTGTGTAAAGCACAGAGTAAACCAATCCAAAAAGCAAGCCAGTGTCTGTTTTCAGGGAATTATATATTAATGGTAGAGACAACAAAAAAGGGGGATTGGTGGCCATTGAAAGGGAACTTTAATCCAATAAGGTAGATAGATGGAGAATGAAAAAAATAGGTGTTAATAATTAACCTTTACTTGAATTTAACTTTTTCAGAAGCTTGCGGATGCCTCAGATGAGCACCTTTTAAAAATTTGTGTGACTGGCCAGGAAGCTACTTGTGTATGTTCATCCATAATGAGTTCTATTGTAAAGGTCAGATGTTATTTGAGATTTTCTACTCGTGTAGAGAAATGGAAATGTTTCTTTAAGCCATGACAAGAATCTATAGAATTACATTTCTTGAAAATAGGAAAAAAAAAACTGAATAAGAGAAGTTTATCTTCTCTAAGTATTCAACCAATGAATGATGTCTATGTAGCTAAAACAGATTATTTAGGGCCTTATGAAACTCTGGAAAATACATACCCTTTCACTGTCGCATTTCATCAACATTTTGATAGCTGTTGCCTAGGTTCAGTTGAAGCTGACACTTATAATCTGAGAGTTTCAATGTTGGAAGAATCCTTAAAATTTATCTATTTTAACCTCCTTCTGAACAATGAATTCCTCAATAATTTCACTGGCAAGTAGTGATATAGGTTCCATCTAAATACTCTAAAAGGAGGCGGGGGGGAGGGACTATGTGCCACATACTAAGTACTAGAGATACAATCTAGTTCAATCCAATAACTATTTATTAAAGTCTACTAAGTGCCAGGAAGGGAAAAAAAAGCAGTTTCTGCCCTCAAGAAACTCCCAGTCTAATGGGAGAAAGAATGCCAAAACCTCCCTCCCCCCAAAAAAAATTATACATATGAAAAATATAAAAGTTAAATGGGAGATAATTTCAAGAAGTCAGTAGCATTGAGGAAAGAACATAAAAAAGCTTCTTATAAAAAGTAGGATTTCAGCTGGGACTTGGTGAGAGCCAAAGAAAGAAGCCAGGAGGTGGAGGCCAGGAGGGAAAATATTTTTAAAGAAATTTTTCATCATACTGAGCCAAAATCTGCCTCTTCAACTTCTACCCATTGCTTCCAGCTCCTCTTTCTGCAGCCAACAAAAGGGAGCACACTGCTTATCAAATGATATCCCTGTAACGAGAGCTTGTATCAGGCTCCCTCCTTATCTTCACTTTGTTCCCCCAGGGAAATGTCTCTATTTCTTTTAACCAATCATCATATGAAACTGATGTAATCCCTTTTCCCATGGTTTTAATGTTCTGGATGCACTCCAGATTGCCAGTGATCTTTATAAAACTTTCTGCCCAGAACTAAACACCTTATTCCAGGTATTGTCTGACTCGGGAAGAAAACAGTAGGCCTCCATCCTTGTCCTCATGCATGTTCAAATCACATTCATATTAACATTTTTGGCTACCAGGACATAGTGCTGATTTAAATTGGATTGGCAGCTTTTCAGGTAAACTATTGTCAAGCATAGCGGTTTGCAAACTATTGGTAGTGGGCCAAATCTGTCTCACCACCTACTATGGCCCATGAGCTAAGAATGTATTTATTTTACATTTTAAAATAAAGTTTGAAACTTTTTTAAAAGAAAGATTTTTTATTTTTTTAATCAAGTAAATAAATTTTATTCTTTTTAAAAATATTATTTAAAAAAATAAGTCATTTCTAACTCACAAGTCATGCAAAAACAAGGCCAGATTTTACCCTCAAGTCACTTTGCCATCCCCTGATCTAGTTACAACTCTCTCATCCTGTAAATATGCAATATATTTAATTTTGTGTAGAATTGTAAATGCTTCTCTATTGTATATCATCTTCCTAAACCTGGCCCACTGTAGTAGTCAGCCTGGAGTCAATTTTAGATCCTTTTTATAGGCTGAGTACGGTGGGTAGACTGAGGTGGTATACCATTTGAGTAGTAGATTTCTGCACTACAGTGAATTAAATCTTAGTATCTGTACTGTCAGGCACCAATATGGTAAGCCCCCAAGAGTGGGGTGACGCCAAGGAAGGGGTCAACCAGCCCAAGTCAGATTTCCCAAGTGGTAAGTGTTAGAGTGGGTGACATGAGGTGTCGTACCTCAAGCCTGGGTGAGATATGGAGACTGAATCTTAGAAAACATAAAAAAGACACCTGTTTACGTGATTCAACATATCGCTCATTCCTTCCAGCTTCTTGTGAGATTCAAATTTGATAAATATTTCATCATTATATTTATTCAAAAATGTCAAAGAAAATATTACTTGGGATAAGACTCCTTTCTAAAATGTCCCTTTAGGTTGTGATATATTTGTTCATTTTTACTCCTTATGTATAGTGAGTTGTTTGATCATTAAAACTCTTCAGTAACAAACTTAGAGAAATGATTATTTTTCTGTTATATTAATATCTAAATATTAAATTAGTAGATTTTTTCTTTCTATTTCATCATTCAGGGATCAGTCCTACAGATCATTCAGTCAGTCTCTGAAGGACAAGGCTGACAGATGTGATTGGCCTAATTCTGGGATACATATTCCCTGATCTTGGGTGGAATCCCTGTAGCAGCAAGTACCCTGACACATCCAGGATGGCCTGCTAGCACAGGTTCTTAGATCTGCTTTTCTAAAAAGGAAAGCAAGGGGTCAACAGTCTGCTTCAAACACATATACCAACAGAGAAAATACAAGCAGAGACATAAAGACCAACAGACAGGGCTTCTAACTGTCTGACCATAAGCAATACATACATCGCAGATCAACAGACAGATCCAACTGTCTGACTATTACATATACACATAGTTACCAGAGAGAGAAGCCTCAATATCTGGATTTTCAAAGGGGGTGGACCTCTTTAACAGATGCCCAGAGTCTCATATGGCATACGAACCTTCTTCCAAAGAGTAAGCCCCCAAAGCAAAACCTGACCTCAGAGTATGCATGTGTATACTATACATACAGTATACACACACACATGTGTATATACACAAATATACATACACATGTGTATGTATATACATACACATGTATATGTATATACATACACATGTGTATGTATATACATACACCTATAAACATATATATATGTATGTATATATTTGTAAGTATACATAGAAACATATACATGCATATATACATATACATTTATCTCTCCCTATCTCTATCTCTCTATCTATCTATCTGTCTATCTATCCATCCATCTATCTTCTCTATCCTTTTCTGAGCCATGATCCTCATTAATTAACAAAAGGTGTGGGCCTCCCCTAATCAAGTTCTCCTTAATGGACTCTAGGTGAGGCCTATTAATGGATGGGAAAGATCTTTAATTCAATTAATTAACATTACAACCCCACACAACTAGGGGACCTTATCTTTGTTTATAGTGTAAACAGAATCTAATCTAGATGCAGGGAAACCCTAAAGCATTGACCACTCCTTTGAAGTCTAGGGGAACTCAACTCATAAAGGCAAAAATCAACAGAGTGGTCTCCCCAGGGATGGAGTCCTTTGTTCAGATTGCTAGAGGCTGCTGAGTCTCATGACAAGTCACTTTCTCAAGCAGGAGGAGTTGAAGACTTTTAGCCCCCTCCTTATTAATATGTCCACTCCCCATTAATCATTCATCAATCAGGATTGATTTCTGTCTGTCAGGGGCACTTCCTTTTTCCAAAGGTATTTAAGCATTCAATGATCTTTAGTTATTGAGAGAAACCACTGACCATCAATTTATTGATTACCAGCTAGTATAATCAACAAATTGATCATAAATTACCCAGAAACTCTGTCTCTCATACTTTTCATTCATTTCAGAACTCTTCATTTTTACTTTACATTTTATAAATGCTACACACAAACACACACACACACACACACACACACACACACACACACACCACAATACACTGAGAGCAAGGAAATGGGGGAATTAAAGGCTGACACTAATATTTAATTTTAATGTCTTTTATTTTTTTTTAAGACCACCTAACAGAAGGCCCTTTTGGGCCTTCTATATTGTGGCAATGTCCAATATCCCAAAGAGTTGATGGAAAATAACTCATAGTTTAATAGAAAAAAATCTGAATTTCAAGTGCCTGTTTCTGTGAGTTTTATTGCTTTTGGGGGAAAAGTTGCTCAAAATACTAAGGCAGTAAGGAAAAAAGAGAAACAGAAATATATACTTTATTCAAATACTATTTTACATATGTCATCTTGACAAAGCAATGTATTTACTAAATAAAATATATCAATATTAACAAATCTCCCCACCCCAGTACAGTAGATATGGAGAGCTAATAATCAGAAAATTCATTAAAAATGCTCATACTTTGATCATTCAAATGACAAGTACTCTTTTGCATCTTCCTTCCTAGGTTTAGCTGAATCAAGATAAATATGAACAAATGTTTTATTGTTGACTTTTAGACTTAGGAAGAAAAAAAAATTCTTCCATGTGTTTGCTTCCAACTGTTTATATATATATATATATATATATATATATATATTGACATCAGTTATTTCCAAATTTATCTCTACATTTTATAGCACTCTATTGGATATGCATCTTCCTCCTTGGTGGCTGGGTCAACTATATTTGTACCAAACTAGTACTAATGGAAACTTCTCTGCCAGGAAACATGATGCTGCTATGGACGCTTTCTAAGTAACTGAGTGAGGCACTGGAATTATCAGAAGGCATTAAAAAAAGGAAAACAAAACCAAAATAAAACCTTCTGAGAGTGGACACCTTTGACAATAAATGAATAGGCATTTATTAAGCTCAAAGCATTATCCTAAATGCTGGAGATACAAATAGAAATGTATGAAGGGCCATGCTTTCAAGGAATTCATGTGCTAATAGGAGAACATGGAGGTTTCAGCTTCCATTTACAAAGAAAGGCCAGTGGTCTTTTATGGATAGCATGCTATAAAATATTACTCCTTCATTATTGTTACTGTTGGTAGTAGTAGTAACAGTAATAGTAGTAGTAGAAGTAGAAGTAATAATACTTTATTCAAAGAGTATATGAACAAAGTCTTAGCTTTTGTTATTTTAGTCAATCAATCAGTAATTATTAAGTACCTACTGTGTGACAGGCACAATTCCAGGTGCTAGAGAGACAAAGACAAAAGAGAAATCTTCCCTGTTTTATTTGGTGGATCTACATTTTCATCATGTTTAGCAATGACATATCCAAACAGGTTGGAACATCTGCCTCTCTATGGAGGCACAATCAAAAGCATTATTTCCATATTTCCACTGGTTAGCTGTACACAACATCAGCCCAAAGTGATTGAAAAGTGATTAATATTAATTTGTTTTCTTCCACAACTCAAGTCTGCTTTGACTGGTTCTTCTTACTGATTTAACTGTTTTAGATACTGTGTAGATGAAGTTATTGAATCTGAAGAACATGAAGTGTTAGACCTCAAGGTAGACTACAGTAAATCAACACAGTTCATCTAGTGTTTAGAAACCATCAGAAGGGAAATACAATGATACTTAATAGTGTTTATTAACAAAAAAAATAAAACAATATGAGAAAATCCATCCTACCATATATAATGGTAATTACAGGCATGTACATGACTTTAAAATTGACTTTAGTGAGTTGATAGTCTCTCTATTCACAGACAGCTGACTGAGAGATAACCCCCATAACAAGAATAAGTCTTTTTCTGTCTGTCAAAATATAGTCTGGGCTGATGTCATGGAGAGAAAGCTGGCTATGGAATTAGTAAGACAAGTTTAAGCCCCACCTTTGACCCACACTGGAAATATGCTACTAGGCAAGTAACGTAACATCTCTGTGCTTTAGGCAATGCATTACAGAGAAGGTGTTGTCTTGAAGAGGTAGAAGGATTTCCTCTTTGGGAGCTCAGTACAACAGGAAAATCGTAGGTTTTATCTACATCCCTGTTCCTAAAACGTCAGTTTCATTCTTCATATTGTTATCTGCGGCTCCCTATATCTAGCACCTACCAGTACCTGTTTGAAAGAATTTATGATATTGACATGCCACCTGGCCGTATTACCTTGGGACTTCTCTACCATGCCTGAACCTCTGCCACCCAACTTCCACTCAACTCTCCTTTTTAGTTTTTGTGTTTTGTCTTCCTTCATTAGTCTGTAAGCTCTTTGGGTGGGTGGGGGCAAGGACTGTCTTTTTTCCTTTCATATTTGTATCTCCAGCACTTAGTACAATGTCTGACACATAGTAGGCACTTAATAAATGTCTATTGACTGTTGATTGTATAACCTCTCTTTGATCCTTCTTCTTTCTCTCTCCAGAATCATGTTTTCTCATAGAATTCTCCTCATTTTCATCTTTCCTCATCTTTTAACTCATCACCAAATGTCAGCATCTGTTGACTTGGATTCTTTTCAAGATCACCATAGAATTTCTTGACCACTTTCTCCTCAGCAGTCAATGCTGCTGCATAAGCAGTAATTATTTCATATTTTTCTTTTTGCAAACACTTTTCCTCATTATTGCATTAAATGATGACCATGAAATATTATTTCTTGTAATTATGAGACACACAATAAAACCCACTTTGCCAACTCCTTTTATTTCCTTTCCAGGGAGTGCTTGGGAGCTAGCTGTACATTTAGTGATGACTCCCTATTTTCTTCTAGCTATAATTATAGCAAGAATATTAAGATTGATATGATTCAGCTCCTTCAGTAATATATTTACTTGGTCATTAGACAAGGATCTCACATTAGAGTTCAGCCACATGAGTATTTGTGGATGGTCTAATAACTGTGTGATTCTGAGCAACCTCTCTCCCCTTTCCTCTAATATGCCACCATCACTACAGAAGTAGAAGGGGGGATGCAAAAGGTTGAGCCTTTTTTTTGTTGTTCTTCAATAAAAATCCATGGCAAAGGGTTAATTGGCCATAGATCTCCATGCACCATGTAATTCTTTACAGATTTGAATGATAAGAACCTAATGTAAGGTCAGTACTCAAGCAAATACAAACTGTGAGGGATGATGGGAATTTGGGGGACTCTGGAGGAGAATAAGGAGAAAACAAGGGAAAGGAGGGAGTGGACTTTTTGAAGTAGCAAGAAACCAGAGCAATAGCTGGTGCCATTCACATCCCTTCTTTAAGATTATGAGAGTTGGCTTCCATCCAAATGGACAAGCTGAGAGGTATGTGTGTGTGTGTGTGACTATATTTTATTTTGGGTTCTCTTTTGACCAAGAGAGTGCTTAGAAACGAAAAATGGAAGGGCCTTATCCTGCTCCAGTCATACTTCTTTTGTGAGTTTTCTCTAATTAACTCTGTTAAAGAATATACTTGTTGGATTCTATATCATTTCTTATGAACATTTGTGGCCTACCTTACCACCCATCTCTGGGTGACCCTCTGTTTGTGACATAGGTACAATAGAAGCCACTCCGGAGAGAAGAACCTTTCTTAGGAAGCTCCCCCTTCAGCCCATTGTTAGAGAGTTTTGTCGTCTAACTGGGGCATAAGTACCAGTAACATAACTACCATTCTAAGTAAAGAATCACTATGAATTCAAATCCTATATTATAAATCTGTCTCATGGATGTCAATTCAGGTTATATTTGGTTGTATAGTAATGAAATAAATATGTCACAGTGGGACCTGCAGACAATATGGTATATAGATATTCTTGTTTTCTCTCCGGGTTTTGGTCATTCTCCCAACTTGGTTCACATTAGCAGGTTGAAGTTCCCAGGAATGGACCATCCTCATGTGGTAACACTCAAACTCTCTCTAGGGCCTGGGGGTAACCCTACTGGGAGAAATATATTGCCTGTATTTAGCCCTCTAGCTCTTGAGCCCTTATCCAATAGATTTTTTTTAATCTATGTAACTAACCATTCACAATAATACTCTTATGTGTTAAACATACTTTTGTATCTTAAGCATAACATTACTTAAACATTACATTATTAAACATAAATATTACATTACAAATATAAACATTACTTAAAAAAGAAAAATAAATATGATCGATACTGATATAGTGTCTATGTATCTGATATGTCAAATCAAGTTAATAAGCATTTATTAAGGACCCAAATCTCCCAGGAAATGGACTTAGAGCTGGGGATACAAATAAAGGCACAAGCAGGACCTCTTTTCCTGGATCTTACAGCTTAATGGGGGAGATAACAAGAAAAAATACAAACTACACGCGTGTACACACACACACACACACACACACACACAAACCCATGCACGGAGGTAGCTAGGTGGCACAGTGGACTGAGTACCAGACTAGAAATCAGATGACTCATCTTTGTGAGTTCAAATATGGCCTCAGGCAATTACTAGCTGTGTGACCCTGGGCAAGTCACTTAACCCTGTTTACTTCTGTTTCCTCAACTGTAAAGCGAGTTGGAGAAGGAAATAACAAACTACTCCAATATCTTTGCCAAGAAAACTCCAAATGGGGTCGTGAAGAGTTTGACATGATGGAAATGACTCAATGACAACAACAACAAATGTGTGTAATAAATTGTAAATGATCTCTGGAATTGACACTAGCATTGAAGGATATTGGGAAAAGCTTCTTGAAGAAGAAGGTGGAATTTTAATTGGGACTTGAACAAAGACAAAGATGGAGATGAAGAGGGAGGAGGAGAAAAGTCCAGGCAAGGGGAATAATCAGTGAAAATGCATAGGATTGGGAAATGGAGTATCTTGTGAGAGGAACAGTATGGAAGCCAGAATCACTAGATTGTAGGATATTGGAGCTTTTAAATTTATTTTATTCTGCACTTAAGACATAAAACAAACATTCCCATAAGAAAGTAGTATAGAAAAAACAAAACAAAACAATTATACAAGAAACTGTAAATCTATTATATACAACTTGCCATTCCTTTTAAATACATAACAATGTTATGTAAATTTCTTGGTTTTTTTCCATTTTTTCTTTTTCCCCCCTCCCCATACTAGAGATGACCACATTTAGACACAAATACGATATCTGTGTAGAACCACTCTGTGTATACTTCTGTTTATCAGTTCTTCCTCTGGATGCACTTAGCAAATTTCCTCATATGTCCTTTGTTATTAATTTGGGTTTTTATTATAGTGTAAATGGCTCAAAGTTATTCTTAAAGCAATATTCTGGTTGTTGTATACAATGTTTTCTTCATTCTAGTCATTTCACTTTTCATCATTTCAAGCAGATCTATCCATTTCCCCCAAAGATCATCAATCTCATCATTTCTTATAGCACAGTAATATTCTTTCATGATCATATTCCACAACTTGTTCAGTTATTCACCAATTGATGGATGTTCCCACAATTTCCAGTTCTTTGCCATCACAAAGAAAGCTGTTATAAATATTTTAGAATATATAGGTTCTTTTCCCTTTTCCCTAATCATCTTGGGAAACAGACCTAGTGGTGGTAATTCTGCTTGGTCAAAGGGTATAGGCAGTTTAATAATAGGCAGTTTTGGGGCACAATTCCAGATTGCTCTCCAAAAAGGCTGGCTCAGTTCATAATTTCCCCAACAATGAATTAGTGTCTCTATTTGTCCACATCCCCTTCAACATTTGTTGCTTTCCCTTTCAATCATTTTAACCAATCTGATAGGTGTAAAATGATATCTCCCAGTTGTTTTACTTTGCATTTCTCTAACCAATAATGATTTAGAGCATTTTCATATGATCATTAATTGTTTTGATTTTTTATCTGTAAACTGCCTATTTATATACTTTTACTATTTATCAATTTGAGAATGACATATTCTTATAGACTTGACAAAGTTTTTCCTATATTTGAGATGAGATCTTTATGTGAGAATATACCTATAACATTTCCCCCCAATTTTCTGTTTTCCTTTTGATTTTGGCTACATTTGTTTTATTTCTGCAAAATATTTTAATTTAATGCAATTGAAATTATCTACTTTATACCTCACACTGCTCTCTATCTCCTGTTTAATAAAAAATAAGTTATTCACCTATCCATAAGTCTGATAGGTAACATGTTCCATGTTCTTCAAATTTCCTTGTAATATCTCCCTTCACATTTAGCTCATGTATCCATTTTAACCCCAATGTGGCAAATGGTGTAAGAGTATTTGAAATAGATCTTAGAGTATTTGGAAAAGAGTAAGACATAAGAAACTTGGAAAGGTATCGACAGGAATAGGTTAATAAGGGCTTTAAAAGCCAAACATAGGATTTGCATTTGATCCTGGAGGTGATAGTTAGTCACTAAAGTTTATTGAATAGGAGGATGGCATCATCAGATCTCTATTTTAGGAAGATTAAATTGACAGCTGAGTAAAGCATAGATTGGAGTGAGGAGACTTAAGACAGGATAACCCCAAATAATTCAAGCATGATGAGATGAGGGCAAAAGACATCACAATATTCATATAATCCTAGATCATAGTCACCATCCAATGTAGTCAGTAGTTATGGTGAAGAGTGGGCATCAATTTACAGTAACCTGGAAAGCATGTAATCACACAAGTGAGGATAAGTCATTGAGTTTAGGAAAAGTTATAACTCTACTTTGTTGGCTTCAGTATCATTGCTTCATTCAGGAACATCTGCATCACACTAAACTGCTTCTCTGGGCACTGCTTGAGTATTGATCCTTACTAGTCTTTAGTTGGGCAAATGCACTTCTTTTCTCTCCTCTACTCAAATACAACCTTTACAGTCTCTTTCAATTGACTATCAATTTTAAAAGGCCCTCTAGAAAATGTTAGTTTTTTAATGTGCATATATAGCAGGTCTGTTTAATCTAGAGAACTGCAAATCAGCTATCTCTAAGCTATACACATCTGTATGGAATATGGAATGCTGCATTATCCAATCAGAATGGAGCTTTCAGCCACACACCTGATGCTGATTCTATAAACCAGGTCAACAGGACACCAAAGTAGCTGTAAAACTCCCTCTGCTTTTCCATCTCGAGCCAGAGTGGGAGCAGAATGTAACATGCTTTTAATGAGAAGCTTCACCTTTCTCTAATCGAAAGCTAGATGATGCTGAAGGTCAATAGTTATCACTGGAGCTCTTGACCAATAAAGTAAATTCCTTCCCTGAATAATCAGAAATCACTTTGTTGAAGTCTTTTATCAGCTAACTGCACCAAATTGCCATAAATGAGTTTTTCAGCTCCTCTTCTATGTAATCCTCTTCTTGGTTTCCTCTTACTGCCTTTCAATGACTTAAATGAAGGTTTCTTAACTTTCAGTGAGGAACCTTCTATTTGAAAAGTCATAATTCCCTAAATTTATTTTTTTCCAAATCCATAGTCCTTTTCCAAATCATTCTTAGTCTCCCAATGCTTATATAATCTCATTTTCTTAGTTTTACTCACTTAGTCACAAGATATGTATGTGTAAATTAATTGAGGTATCCATCATGCTTTGCTCTGGATTTTTCAACAGGTCCTCCATCCCTTGGGTGTCCTTGCAATGACTGCTGTACATTCACATTTCTTGAATTTTTAATCAATAAAAATTTTTTTCTGCCTCTTTCTAAAATTTTAAACTGCTCCCACACAAGATAGGCATTACTCCATCTTCATGAGTTCCTCAAATCTAAAGCATAGATAATTTTCTCTCGGTAACTGTCTAAACCATCTAAAACATATTTCTGCAAACACATATATTACAATTGTTTATTAAAACGCAATTTTCTCTGCAAATTAGGTATCAAAATATTTATTTTTCAGAGCAAATATATCTTACAATACACTTTTCTTTTACGCAAAACAATTTTCTTGCTCTTTTCATCATTAACAATTGCTTATGAAAAAGACCTTAAAAAAGTAGTGGTGAACCTCCTGCTGATGTACCTTTCTGTAACCACCTAGCCTGGCCCTCAGAAGAAAAGTTGAAAGTGAGATGGGGCCACAACTGAGAGGAACTGTAGAGCAGGCTACATCCCTTTGATGGGAATACAAAATACTTTTTACCCTAATCTTTCCATAACAGCAAAAGCCCAACTTTACAATACAAATCTTTGATTTGTGTTGCTGTATGGGAATGAGACCTGGAATACTACTGCCTCAGGGGAAAAAACCCTCAAAATAACACTAAAAGGAAAAATAGAGATGACCACCACGCAGTGGTCCAATAAAAGACTAGTGTAGTTGTGAACTTACTGCTACATATAATTAATAAGGAACTCCAAAGAAGACTAATACCAAAGAGTATCATCAAAGAATTATATAATACAAGGACAAGATCGGCTAGTCACATAACACGAGAAAGGGATGATGTGGTAAACAATCAGAAAGCTCTAATGATGCTTCTGAATGTCAGGAGAAACTAAGGAAGGCCTCTCTATGGGGAACTTTTAGAGGACATGAAGAAGAGTTACACAGGATGGGGATGAATATATGTGTTGTGTTCTATATCATTGGAGAGGAGTCCCAGATTCATATGATTGCAGGGTTTAAAATTTTGGAGCACTTTATGTCAATTAATTGTGTGAGAGCTTAGGACAACTGTATGGAGTAGATGCTATAATTTTATTATCTACATTTTATGATGAGGACAATGAAGCTCAGAAATAGTCACTGACTTGCCCTTGGTTTCATAGACAGTATGTATCAGAGCATGATGTGAACCCAGGTTTGACTTCAGTCCCATCACTATTACAGATACTGCCTTTTCATAGGACTATGCAAAGTGCTGGGGAAGATACAAAAGAAATGCATCATGGATTTCTTCCTCTAGAAACTTGTCTTCTCTTTGTGGAAACATGAAATACTTAAGGTACAGATAAGGTATATATGGTTATATCAAATGACTAATATTGAACAAAGATCATACTATATATATAGTATAAATGTATATAAATACATGTATAAAACATATTTGTTGATATAGAAACAGCTAGATAGGAATCTTGAGTAGAATCATGTGGACTTGGCCAATAGGAAAATCTTTAGTGCAAGATGGAGATTAGTAAGAAGTCACAATATTTTAGAGTTCAACCAATTTTACAGGACAACCCATCCTACCATTTCATTTTATAAATGAAGAAAGTCATCTATAATGAAATACATTCCCAGATAAGTTAGAAGTAATGGTGGCAATGATAGTTTGATCATTAGGAAAGTGAGAGGGGAAATGGGGCAGTTTCAAATGTAATTTGAACTGTGCTAGAAAACAAAATATAGTGATAAGAGACCTAGTTAAGGAGCATTCATTCATTCATTCATTCATTCATTCATTCAATTCATTCATTCCTCCAGGGTGGTAGCCCACCTCTAGAGAGAGGTGGGCTCCATTAATGTAGAACCAATCTCATGTTAGAATTCAGTGTCCTAGTGTAGAAATGACAATGCAGCTGAGGATGAATGGGTTTCAAGTACTCATCACTGAAAGGGTTTTCAATTATACCACATCCCACTTAGTAATTGTTTCTCTTTTACCCAGGAATTCTGAGAGTCTTCTCCTCCCAGTTTGATTCTTTTTTATTAAAAGGGCTATCCCTTGAGCAACTTCTTAAAGAAGCCTATTCATTGAATGGATATATCTCACACAAAATGAGAGTGCTATAAGACCTTAGCCTGAAAGGGTCAGAGTCTCCCACTGCATCCTGGGCCATCTCCAGTCATCCTGATGAATATCAGGCCATTGGATCCAGATGGCTCAGGAGAAGAAAGTGAGGTTGGTGACCTTGCACAGCCCTGCCTCATTCAAATCAAAGTCTGTTCAAGTCATGTCATCATCTTGATATTATGATCCTCTTCTGAGAAAGAAGGGAAACACAACAATCCCACTTAGAGTCTTCCAGATAAGGGCTGCGATTGTCTCATACTGGCTTGAGCATTGGGTATAGCATTGGGTGTAGGCCTTTGGACAAAAAATGGTAGTCATAAACTCGTTATACTTAGTCATGGATTAAAGAAGCCAACATACAACCAGTATCCAGAGAAGCAAGAGAAATGGGAGCTTTTTTAAAATAAAGAATTCAATCATTGGGGCTCAAACGTTACAGACAGATTTAGCCTTAAAGAGGGTTCAGTCCAAAGTGACAGATGAACAACGAGACAAGTGGAACATTGGATCAGAGAAAAGTCATGGATGAATTTGGCAGCCTGGACCACAGAGAGTAAACAAATATGTACAAACAAACCATTGACAGTGTAAGCAGGAAATAATGAAGAAGGGGAAGGTACTAGAATTAAGAGGGGCTGGGAAAGGCTTCATATAGAAGGTAGAATTTTAATTGGGACATAAAGATGCCAGTAGCAGAAACAGAAAGAGCTGATGAAATGCAAACTTTCTTCTTTGTCCCAATGGAGGGAGTCAGAATAGTTAGTCATCATTTCTTGTATGCTACCCCTTTCCACACCTGAAAACAGAAGCTAAATTTTAGAAGTTAGAGAAGCAATAGGGTCTTGGAGCTAGAAGGAACCACAGATATCTGCTAATCCAATGTTTTCAGTGGTTGAATTTTTCATCTTAAGTAGAATGGAAAGGCAAGGGTACAAGCCTTTATTGAGTACTTACCCTGTAACAGGCGTTGTGCTAAGAGCTTACAAATTTGATTTCATCTCATTGGATCCTTATAATAATCCTTGGAGGGAGATGCTATCACCAACCTCATTCTACAGTTGAGGAAACTGAGGCTGACAGAGGATAAGTAATATGTCCTAATATCACAAAGTTAGTAATTCTCTCTCTAAGGCCAGATTTGAATTATCTGATTCTGAAAGTGCTCTATCCATTGCATGACCTAGAAGAACCTATATGCTCTTCCAAGAAAGACAATTGAGCCCCATGTAATATTGGAGTTATTCAGTGATGGAGTCTGTGCCTCTAGTAAAGCAATCATGCTCTTTTGATAGATTTTGATAAAATTCCAATGGTCTGATGCAATGCAGGAAGTACATGTTATAGGTCACCTATGAGTCACAAGTTTGCTGCATGCTCTAGATAACATATTAGAGTGGATAAAGTTTTTGATTTGGATTAAAACAAAACTCAGATCAAGTCCCATCTTTTACATTTGCCAGCAGTATGACCAGAGGCAGACCACTAATTCTCTGAGTCTCAGTTTTCTGATTTCTTAAATATGGATATCAAAACCAGGAATACTTTGTCAGGTTATATGAGGACAAAACAAGATAATGTATCTGTAAAGCACTTTGCAAACTTCAAAGCACTGTGAACGTTAGTTACTACTCCTGTTTGTCCTGACAACTTTTCCCTTTTGGAATGATTTGTTGGAGTCCCAGAGTCCTGAAGAGCACATTTTGAAAAATGTTAATGTAACTTGATTTTCTTATTTTGCAGATGGCAAAGTGAATTCTCCCCTAACTTTTGCATATTTAAGATGATTGTGACTCTTATTAAACTCATCCTTTAGAAAAAAAATCAAGTTGATGCCTCCTCATAGCATTCCCTTAATTACTATACAGTGATTCAATGGAAGTCTTATTTTCTCTCTTCTGCAGAGCATGTATTGTTTTTTTCTCAGTGCTTTAAGTATTTGTATGTCATTGCCTTAACCCTATCGAAAGCATTTACTGCACACACACACACACACACACACACACATATATATATATTTGTTTGTATTGGAAAATAACATGTAATATTCTGAGACTTGAGGACATCAAGCCTCAGAATATTAGAAGATACTTGAAAGACATCTGTGACCCCTCTGAAGAGGTTGACAATAATACATATAGGAAAAAAATAAATCCATAAACATTTATTAAGTACCTTCTAAGTGTCAGGCACTATGATGTCACCGGAATACAGAAAGAGGCAAAAAACGGTCCTTGCCTATTAGGATCCCACAATCTAAAGGAAAGATAACAAACAGGAGTATACTAACAGGTTATATACAAGATAATAGGAAATGATTAACACAGAGAAAGAACTAGAATGAAGAGGGTTTGGGAAAGACTTCCTGTAGAAGATGGGATTTTAGTTGGTTCTTAAAGGGAGGCAGGACAGCCAATGGACAGAGATGAGAAGGGAGAACATTCTTGGCATGGAGGATAGCCAGAGAAAATGCGTGGAGCAATATTTCAACAAGTGTCTATCAGTGACCCCAAATGTACCCATCATTAGGCTAGGTGCCAAGGATACAATTTGAGAGTGAAATATTTAATCCAAATGGTCACATGCAACTGGAAGGGCCTTCGTTTGAAATAATTCTTTAGTATGTATATCTTGGCTAGGCGCTGCAGACATTGACTTGTGCTTAGAATTTAATAAAAAGATGAGAGTGTGCTGGATAGCCTAACTCATTTCAAAGGGGAAAAAATGAACTCGTGCTGCATTTTCCAAGTTCTCAATCTGTCCTCTCACACAAAAACACATATTTTTGCATATTCTACTATTACTTCTGAAAGCCAACTTGATACAATAAATATAGATTCAGCCTCAGAGCCAAGAATTGGCTTCCAGTTCAGTCTCAGTCCACACTGGTTGTGTGATCCTGAGGAAGACCCCTAACCTCGGTGCCCTTGGTCATTCTTCAAGATGTTAAGTTTCAGACAAGGTGCTGACCTGCAATGAAAGAGGGAGATTCTTCATCTGGGAGTTTCCCACACCAATTAAATCACAAATTTAAACACTATTTCCTATCTCTACAATAGCTATACTGATACCAATACCAACACACGAATATAACATTCTTTACAATCTTCAAATAATTAAATTTTCAAGTACCACATAGTACAATGAAAGGTGCATGATAGGCATAAGTAGACTCCAGCACCTAACCAAAGATGATTTGTGTATAAAAATATCATAAAAATTGGATTCAGGAAAGGCATAATTAGAAAAAAAGCTGAAATGGTCATGTAAGGAGAATGAGAGATAGCAGATGGCCTATGTGAGAATTGTATTGGTACATACAAGAATGGTAAATTCCCTAAAGAAAGTCCTCCAGCATGCTGCTGGATCATATCTGTAGGCTTGATGGTAGGCTATGGACAAAATTTAAACAGGATAAGGCCTCAGTTGAGTTACATTCTGTCCCGTTGGAGAGAGTACTAATATTGATGAGATGACAGACTCTTTGAAATTTCACAGGATATGAATTTCAGAAATTGAGACTTCTAAGAGTAAAAAGACCTTAATTTTACCCTGCATTTATTTTTTTTTTTGTACATCAAGGTAACTTCTTCTCCCTGCTCCACCCTTCTACCTTAAAGCCTGTTAGTGTGTTTGTCTTATATTACTTACACATGCTGTGGATCTTTGGTGATTTACACCTTGTCAGATTGCCTGCTAGTAACGTTTTAGTCATGGTCTAATTGCCAAGAATATATTTAATGTGGTCAGAATGTATGAGTTTCCAACTTTAATTGTGAAATTTAACTCTCTGAAAGAATAACAACATTTTTAGGGTTTTTCATCTTGAAGTAAATTTTGATTCCTCACAGATCTCTCCCCCTCGCCAACCCACCTCATTCATTTTTCCTTTCTTTCCTTGCTGAATTTTGTTGGCAATTTCTTGAAAGAATGGTAAGCTCTGTCATTGAATTCTATAATCCCAAATGAAGTTATTACTTGTTTTTACTTTTAGATGACTCTCAAGGGTTCTCTTAGTAAACTATCATGTCATCTATAAAAGAGATAACTGTGTTTTCTCTTTATGCTCATTCCAGTGTTTTTTCTCTTGTACCAATGCCATATCTAGCAATTCTAGAATTGTATCAAATGATAGTGGTGATGATAGATATTCTTGTTTTGTTAGAACTTTATTAGAAAGACCATCCTCATTTCTCTATTACAATATTGATCTTGAATCAAGACACCATTTACAGTATTAAGAAAGAGTTCATTTTTTTCTTATGCTTGCTAATATTTTCAACATGAAGGGATGTTGAGTTTTATCAAAACTCTCTGCAGTTTTGACAGAGACTTTTGGTTTCTTTTGTTTTTCTGATTGGTATGGTATGTTGGGTTTGAGTTTTCTTACTGTTGATCCGAACCAGAATTCTTTACATAAATAGAGCCAGAAGTACATAATATCTTTTTCAGATTTTGCCAAACATTTTTGCATCTATAGTCATTTCTGCTTATTTTTTCTATGATTACATAGCTATTAGGGCTATATTTGTCTCCTATGAAGTTTTATTGGAACTTTTATTTCACTATTTTTGTAAACTATGTAAGAATGGAATTGATTGCCTTTGGAAGTTTAATAGAATTCATTTTGTAAATATTTCTGAGCCTAGGTTTTCCTTTCCTCCCCCCCTTCCCCCATTTCAGGGGTTCCTGCATGTTTGTTTAATTTCTTTTTCTAAGATTGTTTTATTTGAATACCCTATTTGTTGTTCTGTTAATCTGGGTATTTCATATTTTGTAAGCATTCATTTTGATTAATTTATTCATTTGTTACTATGTAATTGAACAAATCACTTCTAATAATTTCCTTTATGTATTCTTAAGGTTGTGATTTCTGTTTTAAAATTTTTGATGTTGGCAATTTGCTATTTTCCTCTTTTTTCATCCAATTAACTAATGGCTTATTTAATTTTTAAATTTCCTATATATATCAATTCAATTTTCTATTTCTCTTTACATTTTGTTCATCTTTTTTATATTGAGAATTTAAAATTTTGTGTGCGGTTGGGGACTTTGGATTTGGTGCTTTTGTAATTTTTTTAGTTATTTGTCTAATTCATTGATTTGTTGTTCTTTTGTTTTATTGATGAAAGTGTTAAAGAAATACTTTCTGATAATGACTGATTTATCTGCTAACTATAAGTTTTGTTGTGTTGTCACATTGTCATTTTCTTAAGTGAAATCATATGCTGTTTTTGTGATTTTTTTCTTTGAATTACCAATTCTTTGGGATTAAGTTATTTAGTCTCCAGTTATGTTAGAATTCTTTCTTTCAAAATGCTTTACTTATTTTTTTATTATTGAATTGTGGTCATTAGGGCTCATGTTTAATGTTTCTGCTTTTATACATTTACTTATAAGATTTACACTCTAATACAAGGTCAATTTTTTTTTTTAAATATCACATAAAGCTGAAAATACACACATCTTTTGATTTCCATTCAGTAATTGTCTGAGTTCTATTTAATCTAACTTCCTAAAATTTCATTCAGGTCTTAATTTTTTAAATATATTTTTGGTTAGATTTTTCTAGTTATGAAAGGGGAATATGGAAACGCATGACTATAATGAAATTATTGTCTATTTCTCTTGAATTTCCTTTCAAATATATATATATATATATGATAAGTACTGATATTCTTTTCATTATCTATGGTACCTTAAGCATTAATAATAATGCCTTCTCTAGATCATTATTCTAACTTTTTATGAATCTTTATTTTTTGAGAGTGTTTTTTCTAAACATCATATGGTTAGATTCTGCTTTCTAATTTGTTCTTTTACCATTCTCCATTTTTATGGGTGAGTTCATACTATTCACTATTATGATTATTGTATATTTTTGCTATTGTAATCTCTTATATTTTATCTCTTTCCCTTCCACTTCTCTCTTTACAAAGAAGGGGATGAAGAAAGAGAAATAATTACCACTTAGAAATTATAATGGAATTTATCTTCTCTTACTAACCCATCTTCTCACCCCATCCTCCAAACCCAGACTCCTTGATCTTGCTCTTAAACTTTCTTTAATTCTTTTTAATCATTGCTTATGATTAACATTGCTTGCCCACCTCTGCTCTCCCTCTTATACACTATTATGTCCTTTGTTTCTTCTTGTACTCCTGCTGAATTTAATGTATTTTAACCAAAATTCTCTCTTTGCATCTGTCTGTTCAACCCTCTTTTATCAAATTCAAATCAGAATGAGACCAATAGATTTCTTTCCACCCTTTCCTCCAGGTTTGCATGTTCTTCTTTATGTGCATTCCATTTATATGGATTAGGAAATTCTTCCCCCTTCATTTCTTCTCTAGGAATACATTCCCTACTTTTTTTCCTTCTCTTCTCATAAAATCAGCAAAATGGAGAAAAAAAAACAACAAACCCCTCACCCAGGCCTATATTTATCTTATTTAATACCTTCTGTTATCCTAGAAGACATTAGGATTCTTAAGGGACAGGTCTCTTCTCCATTAGAATACATCATTGTTTAGCTCCTTTCACTAGTTTAAATGTATGTCACTCCCTAGGTTCGTCTTGATTCCTGGGTTTAGATTTTAGAGTTTCTGCTCAGTGCTAGTATTCTTATTAATAATATTTGGAAGTTCTGTATTCTGTTAAAGATACATTTTTTCTACATAGGTTTATGGAAGCACCCCTCCAACCAAATCTAGTAAATGGATTCATTCCATAAGGTCCATGAAACCCTTCTACCTGACTCACAGCCAACACCTTCCATATGTATTGTCTCCCCGCTTAGAATGTGAGCTCCTTGAGAATAGGGACTATCTTTTCAGATCCCCAGCATTTAGCACAATGATTTGGACATAGTAAGGGGACTTATTAAATGCTTTTTTCTTCCATCCATCCATTTATTAATTGATTATTCCTTAATACATTTGAACTGAACTTATGATTTGATTGGTACAAATTTTATAAACTCTTTCCCAGGATGGATTGGCAAGTGCTCTGCAATTTATAGTCTTAGGGATTAGCCCCCCAAGAGTTTAAGTTTTTGTCAATGAATAATAAATGCAGAGGGGAGACTTAAATTTAGATTTTCATGATTCCATGACTATACTTCAATTTACCACCACACACTGTCTTTCTTAATAAATGTACTTGGGGAAAACTGGTTAGCAGTTTAGCAGAAAATAGGTTTATAACCAAATCTCATACACTATACTTAGGTGAATTCAGATAGGATTCTAGACCTGAATATAAAAAAAAAGAAAATAAAAGAAGAAAAAAATAAAAAAATAAAATGGTATCAAGTATGGAGGAGACAAAACTTTTTTTATCAACTAAATAGGAGTGATTCTTAGTGGGCTATAGCAACAAGCACCCTGACTTATACAGGAGGGTTTGCTACACAGGTTCTTAGATCTGCTTTTCTAAAAGGAAAGCTACTTTTGAAGGCTCAGCAATCTTCTTTAATTACACACCAACAGAGAAAACACAATCAGAGAAAAAAAGACCAGCAAGCAGGGCTTCTAACTTTCTGATCATAAGGAATACATACGTCATAGTTCCACAGACAGATCCAACTTTCTGACCATTACATGCATATAGAATAACCATACACAGAAGTACCAACATCTGAGTTTTCAAAGCCAGGGGGCTCTTTTGCAGCTACCCAGAGTCTTATCTGGCACATGAACCTTTTTCCAAAGAGTAAGCCCTAAAGCAAAATCTCAACTCAGAGTCTACGTACACTTTTCAGAGCAGGAGGGTATGACCCAGTGCCTCATTAGAAATTAACAAAAGGCATCTGAGGTCTATTAATGAGTGGGGAAGATCTTTAACTCAACTAATATTACAAAGGCAGTATAGATTTCTGGACTACATTAAAATATTTTTCCTCTATGACAAAAATAATGTAACAAAAATAACTGACTAGAAAAGTTATGTATGTCAATTATGGCATATAAAAACAATGCCTAATAGAAATACCAATGGCTTTCACTAGAAATTACTGTGTATTTGCTCTATGGGTGCATATACAAATCTATATCTATATCTTTTATTTATTTATGTTATATCCCTCAGAATTTAAGTTCTTTCAAGTCAGAATCTTTCTTCTGTGTTGTCTTTGTATATCTTCAGTGCCTACCACAATCTAGTACGTAATAGAGATTTAATTGAATTGATTTACAAGGAACTGCTAAAAACTTGCAAGGACAACTTCCAGTGGACCATGCATAAATGCTTTAAAAATGTGAACAATTTTTAAGGCAGTAACTATAAAACACTAATAACTGCTTTTGAAAATGTACAATGTCACTAATAATCCAGGAGAGGCAAATTAAAACAATGCTGAGATGCCACATCACACATGTCAAATTGGCAAAAAAATAATTAAAATAATAAAGTTCAATGCTGGTTGTGGAGAAATTCATTGGGTTGACCCTGGGCAAGTTATTTACCCTCTCAAGTTCCTTAAGTGACTCTCTAGTGACTATAAAGTTATAAAAAGGTTACCATTTGCCTTAGGAAATGGATGTTTCATGTGGAGGGGTTTTTATTAAATAATACAAATTTGAAAGTAAAAACAAAATCATGAGAACAGGTTCTATCATTGCATTATTATACATTGTATAATTACAATTTTAAGAAAGGAATAGAGAAGGGGAATGAATGAACAGATAGGCAAGAATCCTGATGGCGATTTAATGGGAGTGATTGATAATTTGTAGTGATATTTTATGTATTGAAATTAATTTATTTAAATGTAAAACACCACAAAACATGTTTAATTAGATGTAATTAATGTTTAATGTTGTTTTTCCATAAATAATTTTTAAAGAGTTTGTAGCTTCTCTTGATTCCCTTGATCAGTTTAATTCACCAGGCTCTGAAGAACTACATCTGGGCACTTTGAAAAATCAGCAGATGTGATTGCTCAGTCATAGTCCATAATGGTTGAAAGGTCATGGAGAAGAGCACAGGAAACATAGTTTTGAAGGACATTTATTTTCAAAAATACTACCATTTTCAAAAGACGAAATAAATAGAGTGTGCATACTTTATTTCAGCAAGCTTACTTTCATTTTCTGGAAAAAATTCTCAGATGTGTTAATAAAGGGATGGTTGGTGAACCTTTAGAAAAGGAAGTAGTGATCACAGAAAGGCAATATGGCTTCATCAGAAAAATCATCATGATGAAACTTATCTTATTTTCTTTTTAGAAAGTTTAAGCCAGTATATTTGGAAAATTCTATAGAGATTGCTTTATCCAGGTTTTAACTAAGTTCTTATGATATATTTGTCAATAAGACAGAGGAATAAATAGTAACAAAGGTAGGTGAATTCAGAATTGGATGAATGACCAAATCTGAAGAGTTTTATTAATACTTTGATGTCATTTTCTTAAAAAGAGTTTGTTATTTCAGTGCTCCAGGAAGGATGGAGAAGAGTCAAAATAACAATTATATACATACACGATACGCATATAGGATATAGATATGACAACTCTATACTTATACATATGACAATTATATACATGTAAGATATAACAATTTTATACATATACCTATATATACACATATTTTTACCTATGTGTAAATGAAAACAACACTAAAAACAATAAAACTCATGTCAGATGCAAAGGACACCGTTGGTACCAAACAACTAATTGAAAAATGAAAACAAACTCTCTTCTTTTTTCACACGTGCCTATGAATACTTGACATCTGACAAACGGTGGAATTTTTAGTGATATCTACATTTAAATAAATTAATTTCAATGTGTTCCCCATGTGTTTGTTTTTGGTCTACACCTGTGCTTTTATCTGTGTGGAAACTCATTCTTCTAATGCAGATTGGGAATTTTTTTGTAACTTATAGTCTTAGGAGTCTGTGAGCACTGAGAAAGCAAATGACTTAGCCCAAAGTCACAGAGCCAGTCTATGTCAGAGGCAGGATTCAAACTCAGATTTTTCCAAGCACCATCAGCACAACAGCTGACTAAGTGCCCCCAACAGGCAGACAGGCACAGGAGCTGGGAGTTCCAGGGCCCCATCCACCATTCCTATTTCTAACCAGCTCTCACGGTCATCACCCAGGGAAGCAACTCTTGTGAAGGAAGAGTCAGCCATGTCCTGTAACTGCCAATGACCTGCCACACACAAGGTGGTCAAACTGGCTTAACTGAGACAGTCAGGCATCTTGAGAGAGAGGTAGGAGGTAGCATGTGAGAAACAAATCAACCCATCATGACCACTTCAATTACTATCTTTCCTCACAGCCCAGTGGGGACATCCTAGGACTTTGAACCCAACAGTTTTGGGAAAGGCAATGTTTCCAGTCCTTTGTCCTCAGACTTTCTGCAAAGGAGACCCTGGAGAGTTACAGCCTGCCAATTGCTCTTACATGTGCTACAGTCACAGCTAGTGAAGACCTAGGAAAGAAAGTTCTGGTCACCAAAGTTCTTGTCATTGTCAGATGGTTTAAAATCAGATAATGGTGGGGGCAGGAGCCAAGATGGTGGAGTAGAAAAAGTCACATATGCTAGCTCCTATCCCCCAGCCCATAAAATACCTGTAAAGAACTCCCAACAAATTCTGGAGCAGCAGAAGCCACACAGCAATGGAGTGGAGGAGATTTCTGTTCCAGAGAGACCTGAACAACTGACACCAAAGATCCGTGGTACACTGGACATGGAGCAGAGCTCAGCCCTGCCTTGGCCTCACGGCACCTAGAGGAGCAGATCCAAGCAGGCTTCAGGGACAGAATCTCCAGCCACCACGAAGGTCCCTCCACCCACAGGCCCCAAGGGTCAATGAGAGAGCCTTTTTGGCTGGCCGAGAGTGGGGCAGGGTGTCTCCATAACTCAGGCCTCCTCGGGAGGCAGCAGCAGAAGCAGCAGTGGAGGAAGCAGTGGAGGCAGCAGCAGACAGGAGCTCCCAAAGCAGAGAGGAGCTCAGATCCATTGTTGAAGATCTCCCCATAAACCCCCTGAGGGAACTGAGCCCCTGGTGGTGGCCTTGCCCCCCCACCTGAGCACCTGAATGTAATCTCTCACTGAATAGCAACCCTGCCCCAGCTGAAAGCCCTGAGGCTGGGAAGCAGCATTTGAATCTCAGTCCCAAGCACTAGCTGGGAGAATCTGGAGGCCAGGTGGGTGTAGAGAGGAATCTCAGAAGTCAAGTAACTGGCTGGGAAAATGCCCAGAAAAAAGAAAAAAAAATAAGACCATAGAAGGTTACTTTCTTGGTGAACAGATAACTTCTCCCATCCTTTCAGGCTGAGAAAGAAGAATGCTTACCATCAGGGAAAGACATAGAAGTAAAGGCTTCTGTATCCCAAACATCCAAAATAAATATTCAATGGGCTCAGGCCATGGAAGAGCTCAAAAAGGATTTTGAAAATCAAGTTAGCCAGGTGGAGGAAAAACTGGGAAGAGAAATGAGAGAGATGCAAGAAAAGCATGAAAAACAGGTCAATACCTTGGTAGAGGAGACCCAAAAAAATGCTGAAGAAAATAACACCTTGAAAAATAGGCTAACTCAATTGGCAAACGAGGTTCAAAAAGCCAATGAGAAGAATGCTTTCAAAAGCAGAATTAGCCAAATGGAAAAGGAGGTTCAAAAGCTCACTGAAAAAAAATAGTTCTTTAAAAATTAGAATACAACAGATGGAGGCTAATGACTTTACGAGAAACCAAGAAATCACAAAACAAAACCAAAAGAATGAAAAAATGGAAGATAATATGAAATACCTCATTGGAAAAACAACTGACCTGGAAAACAGATCCAGGAGAGACAATTTAAAAATTATGGGAATACCTGAAAGTCATGATCAAAAAAAGAGCCTAGACATCATCTTGCATGAAATTATCAAGGAAAATTGCCCTGATATTCTAGAACCAGAGGGCAAAATAAGTACTGAAGGAATCCATCGATCACTGCCTGAAAGAGATCCAAAGAGAGAAACTCCTAGGAACATTGTGGCCAAATTCCAGAAATACCAGGTCAAGGAGAAAATATTTCAAGCAGCTAGAAAGAAACAATTCCAGTATTGTGGAAATAAAATCAGGATAACACAAGATCTAGCAGCTTCTACATTAAGGGATTGAAGGGCATGGAATAGGATATTCCAGAAGTCAAAGAACTAGGACTCAAACCAAGAATCACCTACCTAGCAAAACTGAGTATAATACTTCAGGGGAAAAAATGGCCTTTCAATGAAATAGAGGACTTTCAAGCATTCTTGATGAAAAGACCAGAGCTGAAAAGAAAATTTGACTTTCAAACACAAGAATGAAGAGAAGCATGAAAAGGTAAACAGCAAAGAGAAGTCATAAGGGACTTACTAAAGTTGAACTGTTTGCATTCCTACATGGAAAGACAATATTTGTAACTCTTGAAACTTTTCAGTATCTGGGTAGTTGGTGGGATTGCACACACACACACACACACACACATACACACACACATGCACGCACATACAGAGACAGAGAGCACAGAGTGAATTGAATAGGATGGGATCATATATTAAAAAATTGAAGTTAAGTGGTGACAGAAATGTATTGGGAGGAGAGAGGGAGAAATGGAATGGGACAAATTATCTCTCATAGAAGAGGCAGGCAAGAGACTTTTTAGTGGAGCGAAAAAGGGGTTCTGAGAGAAAAACATGAAGTTTACTCTCATCACATTCAACTAAAGGAAGGAATAAAATGCACACTCATTTTGGTATGAAAACCTATCTTACAATACAAGAAAGTGGGGGAGAAGGGGATAAACAGGGTGGGGGTGATGATGGAAGGGAGGGCAATGAGAGGAGGGAGCAATCTGAAATCAACACTCTTGGGGAGGGACAGGATCAAAAGAGAGATTAGAAGCAATCGGGGGAGAATAGGATGGAGGGAAATAGAATTAGTCTTACACAACATGACTATCATGGAAGTCATTTGTGAAACTACATAGATATGGCCTATGTTGAATTGCTTGCCTTCCCAAAGGGAATGGGTGAGGAGGGAAGGATGGGGAGAAGTTGGAACTCAAAGTTTTAGGAACAACTGTCAAGTATTGTTCCTGCTACTAGGAAATAAGAAATACAGGCAATGGAGAATAGAAAGTTATCTGACCCTACAGGACAAAAGAGAAGATGGGGACAAAGGAAGGGAGGGATGATAGAAGAGAGGGCAGATTGATGATTAGGGAAAATTAAAATGCTCAGTGTATTGGGGTGGGGGAAGGGGACAGATGAGGAGAAAATTTGGAACCCAAAGTTTTGTGAAAATGAATGTAAAAAGTTAAATAAATAAAAAAAGAAAATGATATGATTTTATCAGTGAAAATGCCGTTAAATAAAAAGAAATGTTAATCTTGACTTTTATTTGTATTATATTTCATATTATTATTTGTCACATTATTATTTGTATTGTTTTATGATGTTTTATATTATAATATTGTATGGTGTATAATAATATTGTATGTTTCTATAGTATATTATTTGTATTATATATTTTTACATTATTTGTCTTAGATTTTATTTGTATTGTATGCATATACATTTTAATGGGGGAGATGAGACAGATAGATATAGTCTTTCCCATAAAAATGTGAACTTGAGATCAATCACTGTCTTTTCTGTTTGTATCTCTAAGTCTTAGCACAGTGCTTGGCAAAGCACTTATAATGCTTCATTCATTCATTCATTCATTCATTCATTCATTCATTCATTTTCCCCTTTTTTAGTTAGCAGCTGGTTAACTGCAAAAGCCCAAAGTGCCAAACTGTATCAGTTGTAATCATGGCAGAAGGAGGCCTTGAACAGTTTCAGAGAAGACAGTTGGTCACGTTTCTTTGTATGTTTTTCTGGGAAATGTCTGTTGTGTCAAAACAAAATGAATTAATAAAAATGAGTAATACATTCTCCTCCCTGAAGGATAACCAAGCAGAGTTACTTGAAATTGCCCTGGAGGGAGTAGTTTTCCTACTACATTATCAATTTCCCAAGGGCAGGCATGCATTTTGTCTTTGTTTTCTGCTCCCATACTTTTAAAAATAGTAATAACTCCAGTTCATATTTATGAGTCATGGTGGCACAGTGGAATGATGATTGAATTTGGAATCAGAGGGCTTGAGTTCAAAGCTGGCTGCCACTTACTACTTGTGTTACCTTAGGGAAATCATTTAACCTCTCTTGGGTCCAGTTTTCTCATTGGTAAAAAGAAGGGCTTGAGTTAGAGGACCACTGACCATCCTTCCATCTTGAAATCTATGCTCCTGTGAGCCTTCATATTGTCCTTCACATGTCTTATTTCGTTTATGCCTCACAACCTCTGAGGTCCTAGATATGACCTATCCAACAAGTTTTGTTTGAATGAATGAATGAATGAGTGAAGTGAATAAACGGGCTACACATATAGGGACTTAAAAACATGGGCAACATCATCTTGGATTTATTCCACAGAATCCGACATGTCCATTTGCCATCTCTTGAAAGGGTTTCCTGAGCCTCATAAAAAATCTTATTGGCTGAGTGGGACTTTTGGACAGCAGGCAATTTACCCAAAGTGTCAGAGCCTCAGTAGCACTCTCCTGAGCCAAACCCCAGCCTGACCTCTGACAAAGGATGGCATTTGTCATGATCACTCCTGGCAGGTTCATCTTGTTGGCTGAGTCAGGAGGGAGAGATTCTGGGCCTCTCGGTCACCTGGAGCAGACGGAATAGTTTAGCAGACACGTTTTTAGCTGCTGATGCTGCAGAATGCTGCCAAAGAGAGTTAAAAGGAAAAAAAAAAGGGAAAACAGGCCTGGAGCAATAAACATGGCCTTTAAGGAGAAGTCCTTTTTTTCTCTTTTATGGCTCTATGCAAGCGTCTGGTCCAGAACCCAGGGGAACACAATTCTCCTTCCTGAGCACTGATAATGATGCTGGCTAAGGTCAGCTCCCTGGCCTCTTGGTAACTTCTCCAGGGCTTCCGTCCCCTTCATGATAAGTGATGGATCCCTAGCACTTAGCACTTGCTGCAACAGCATAACAGTACAAAACTTCCATTTTCATTGGGGAAATGAAAAACCAAGACGGCAGTCCAAACAGAATTATCAGCCCAAAAGAGCCAGCGTCCATTTTCCTGTAATGAACTATTTATCCTGTTTATAGAGTAGCCCTTGGGAAAAAATTTTAAAGCCTCAAAAACCAGGCTCTGCTGATAGTCTGCCAGGCCCAAGGCATAGCTTGCCATTTGCATTCAAGCCTGCTTATGCTCTCCAAAAATTTTAGCAAATATTCTGATAGTGAAAGAATCCCTAATAGTTACATTTTCTCCCTGTTTGTCTCCTTCAAAGCATTAGATGCTGAAAAAGTTGAATAAAATAAAGAGTGTAAAACTTTAGAGGTATTATTGGTCATTTGGATATATTTTAAAAGATATTTTTATTAATGTATTTTTTCATTTGTAGCACAGTAGACAGAGTACCAGAATGGGAATCAAAAAGGCTCATCTTCCTGAGTTCAAATCTGGCCTCAGATACTTACTAGCTATGTGACCCTATGCAAATTACTTAACTCTGTTTGCTTCAGTTTCCTCAACCATAAGATGAGACGGAGAAGGAAATGGTAAACCACTCCAGTATCTTTGCCAAGAAATTCTCAAATGGGGTCATGAAGAGTCAGGCATGAGTGGAAAAGAAATGAACCACAATAAATACAATTCCCAATTCACTTCCCATATTCATTTCCCGATAACTTCCATCCCCCATAGTGCCTTCTTTTATACCTGGAAAATTAAAGCATAAGGCAAACCAATGAGCATGCAACAACTCTCCCATTTTCTAACATTTCACACCTCTATAGCCTAGAGAGCCACACCTCTGCACCTAGATTCAGCTCAAATTCCACATTCTGAAATATGGAGTTCTTGGTCCCTCTCACTGCCAATACCATCTCTCTGAGATTATCTGAGATTATATTTCACATATATACATAGGTGTTCTCATGTTATCTTTCTCACTGGTGTATGAGCTTCTTGAAGACAATGATTGCCATTTTTTCCCTTTCTTTCCATTCCACTACGTACACTGTGTACAATGTACTAAAATAGCTCAATAAGTATTTGTTGACTCACCAACTACCATTAGGAAGGTAAAATATTGGAAAATTTTCAACTAGAACCAATATCAATCATCATATTATCTGAATTTTGTTGTCTTCTAGCATGGTGATGTAATGAAAAGCTCACTGGTTAAAGAACCTGGCTTAAAATCCCTGTACTACCACTTACTGTGATTTGGGATTAAATTTTCTGAGACTCACTTTCTTTATCTGTAAAATTTGAGAATTATTCTTTATGGCATCTAAAGTCTCCTTGAGAATTAAATCTATGATCCCATGTAACTGGAGCCATCATGTATATTGATCTCCTGATTGGCTTTCTTTACTTTGCATCAATTCATATAAGCCTTCCCAGTTTTCTCTGAATTCCTAACATGCAATATTTTTATGATATAATAGTATTCTATTAAATTCATAAAACACACTTCAATAAACAATTTCCTGATTGATGAGCTCTCAGTTTGTTTGCAATTGCTTTTGCCTATAAAAGTCCTGCAAGGGCTCCAAAGTGGCTTTCGGTTAGTTGGCCCCTCCTGGAGAGCTTACGTCCAGTAGTGAGAGGGTAGGAGAAATTTCAAGATAGGGAACTTCCGAAATCATATTAGCTTGATCATGTTATTAGCAGGCTTGAAGCTACCTCAGTAATGCAGAAGCTCCTCCAGGGAAGAAGCATTTTTTTTTTGTTTTTGTATTACCAGTTCCTAGCACGGTACCACAAAGATAATAAACACTTGTTGTATCAGTTGAAACATTGGCTATTCGGAATTAACCAATGATGTAGACAATAGTCAATTTCAAAGCTAGCTCTGTGATTTCAAACTATTAGTAGAAGATACATGAGAATGGCATGCAAAATATCTATTCATGGTATATAACCCTGGATGGTTCCTAATTTCTAACCCCCTTTTCAACCATCTTCTGCTGAATCCTTTCTTTTTGCAGATGAGCAACCTGAGGCCCAGAAAAATTAAGTGACTTATCTAAAGAAATTTGACCAAGTATTAATATGACTAAAACAATTACTCATTTCTCTTTGTTTGTAATTCATTATTTTTCTGAAAAAGTGTTCTAAAACTGAGAAACGATGGGGTGGGGAGGAGAATGCATGAGAGAGGAAGTTATATCTTTTAACTAATGTATGAGGGTATATCATAAGGATTTTTTTCCTTAGGAGCCTTGGTTCCAATTATAAAGTATGAAATGAGGATTTTTCTGAACACTTTTTGAGCTGCAGATGAGATATTTCCTATGGATCACCTAGAGTTTCTACATATGATGTACTTTGCTCTCAGGAAACTCAGTAATTGAAAATCTGAATTTATAAAACATGAAGTATGTTCATAGGATTACAAAGATGAAAGGAACCTCATAGGTCAACAGCAATAATAAAAAAGGTTACATTTCTATAGTGTTTACTATATGCCAGGCACTGTGCTAAATGCTTTACAATTATTATCTCATAATAATCCTGGAAAGTAGGCATTGCTAATATCCCCATTTTACAAAGAAAATCAAGAGAAGAGATTAAGAGACTTGCCCAGTGACTTGGGCAATGAGGTGGTACAGTGGATAGAGTCCTAGACCTGGAATCAAGAAGACTCTTCTTCCTGAGTTCAAATCTGGCCTCAGACACTTGCTACCTGTGTGACCCAGGGCAAATTGCTTAGCCCTATTTGCCTCAGTTTTTTCATTTTAAAATGAGATGGAGGAGGAAATGGCATACCACTCCAGTGTCTTTGCAAAGAAAATCCCAAATGGGATTATGAAGAGTAAGACCTAATTGAAATGACCAAATAAGACTTGCCCAGGGTCACATAGCTAGTAAATTTATGAGGTTGGATTTGAACTCAGTCTTCCTGCTTCAAGGCCTGGCACTCTACCCACTCAATCCCTTTATTCTATAGCTGAGGAAACTGAGAGAGGCATAGGTGGGGTAAGTGACATCCATGGTCATACATAAGGGTCAGAGGTACTATTTGAATGCAAAACTTCTGACTCTAGAGACAATGTTCCTTTCCTGACACTCCTCTTTACAAAAAGCATTGCTGTAGTATGTCGTTAGGTGACATAATCTGTTTGAGATTCAATCATATTTCATGTTTATATTGACATATTATGTGCTTACTTCTCTTGCATAAAGGGAGGTGCTTTTGTAATTGGTGAAGGTCAAATCCATTTGTCACAAATGGGAGTCACACACCTACTGTTATAATGGTCTCATTAGTGAAGATGTTGCACCTGGCTAGCCAGTCATTGTAGGAAAGTGAGAACAGCATAGTTTCAGGACTGCCAATCTAAGTAAGGAGGGACTTAATTCTGAAGATAAGGAAGAAAAGGCAAGAAAATGCCCAGATAGGTTGTGTTCATTACTGGTAAGCTAGCTAGGAAATAAGGCAAGAATGATGGATCGTTCTTAGTCTAATGCTATTAGAAGAAAAATCAGCATTTTAGAGATGGAAGTGGTCTCTGTTTTGTTCATTCTAACCTTTCTGTAAGCAAAAACATTGCTACGACACCTTTGATTAGTGATCATTCACACTCCGCAAGGAGACTTTTAGTGATGAGAAAATCATAACATAATTGGGCACTCTATTTACTTTTTGAACATCTCTAAATGCTAACACGTTGTTGACCCTTAAGTTATTTAAAGACTTCAGTCATGCCCATGCCCAATATTCCTTTATCTAGGCTAATCATCCCCAGTTCTATTACGTAATACTCTTATAGCATAATTTCAAATCCCCTCACCACTCTGGATGCCCACCTTGGACATGCTCCAGTTTGTTAATGTCTCTCCTAAAAATTTAGTGCCCAGAACTGAATACGAGCCTGTAGAGATGTGGTCTGACCAGGGAGACCATTACCTCATTGTTCAGGACACTATACTGCTATTACCTGAATCTAAAACTTAGGCTCATTAATTTTTTTGTCTTCTCCTTTACATTATTGACATACTGAGCCTGTAATCCACTAGACACTTCAGTATTTTTTCACATGAAATATTGTCTAATCTATCTTTCCCATCCTGTACTTGTGTAGTTTTGGTTTTAATTTAAAGTAAAGGAAGAGTTTGCTTTAGTTAAGTGATCTTAAAAGACTTTCTGGATCTAAACCTATGAACCCATGGGGGTGTTCACAATTATCCCTGTTAAATATCATCTTAATAAATTTAGTCTATTATTTCTGCATGTCATTATTTTTAAAAGGCTGAGATAGAATTCTCTGCCACTTGTGCTAATTTTGGCCTGCCAATTAACATCAACAAACAGAGGTTCTCCACCAACCAGAACCATATCATCCACATGTGGAACCTTCAGTTACAGCAAATCAAGAAATTTTGAATGCTATGGATAAATTCATTTACCTTGGCAGTATACTTTCCAGGAATGTACACAGACATGGTGATTTTGACACATATTGGCAAAGCTAGCTCAGCCCACCAAACTGAAGGTCTACAGGCCATTTGAATCTCAAGCATATTATGTCACCTAAAGACATACTACAGTAATGCTACCAGCCATTGTGCTGACCTTATTGTAAGCCTGTGAAACCTGGACAGTCTTCCATTTGAATTGTCTTAGGAAGATTTTGAAGATCATCTGAAAAGGTTAGTTACCAGACACTAAATTTCTTTCTTGAGCTGAGCTGCCAAGCAGTTAAATCCTACCAAAGAGAGTGCCACTTGGATGGTCTGGCCATGCTTTTCGAATGCCAAACATAAATTCACCTAAATGATAATTTTGTGAAGAAATCCTGCAAGGCAAGTGCTCACCTGGTGGTCAGAAGAAGTAATACAAAGATGATGTTAAGGTCTCTCTGAAGAACTTTGGAATGGATTGTGGGACATGGGAGACACTGGCAAAGTAATGTCCAACATGGCATGCCCTTATCAAAGAAGGTTCTGTAATCTATAAGCAGCACTGTAGTAGTTCAAAAGAAATAAGAGACACACCAGTCTAGAGACATTTACATTTCAAATATTTATGTGGACTCTTTGCGTCCGACCAGTGGTAGAGACTTCTGAGCTTGTATTAGTAGGATCAGTCACACTCAGACACATTTTACCTTTACCCCAATATAGTGATACCATTTTGGTTCTCTTTGAGCATGGATAATCACCACTCTTGTCCTCTGCAGCCTGTGGTCAGTCAAAAACCTGTGGCAATAGGTGCTATGACAGCTACTTGAGGCTCCTGTCGCATTGTAATCTCAAGTTCCTAATAAATGTTTAAGGCAACAAGCCTACACATTTACATGACAGTCCCTCTGAATTCAACAACTGTTGCTGATTTCTTAGGTTCATATGTTGATGGAGATGCCCAAAAAAGGACAGCAGAGCTCAAAGAAGAATCGTATTGTTCAAGACCTGGACCCCCATTCTCTTTGTATACATCCTTTCATCCATTCATCCATGCACACACTCACCCATCCATCTATCTATTAATCAAAAAAAAATTGTCAAGCACTTGCTACATGTCAGGCACTGTGCCAAGTACTACAGACATAAAGAAAGGCAAAAATACAGGACCTCTAATTTGAAGGGGCTGCTATTATTTTCTAAGGGTTAAATATAGACCATGGTCACAGGGACCCAATATAGAGCACATGTGCTGAGGCAGGCATGGATATCAAAAGAGGAGATAACCTTTGCCATCATTATTCTTCAACTCTTCTCAACAACATAGATGTTCCCCAATATCAGATTTTATTTTTTATTTTTGAAAGTCTATCATTCCATAGTAACTATAGATAATTGTAGGCTGGAGTTAAGCAGCATTTCTTACAAAATTTACCACTGCTTAACATGATGAGCAAATACATTGCCATATTAGAAACAAATCTTTCCATGTACAGCTCTTGCCAAGAGCCCTTGGCCATGGGTGTGTGTTTTGATTATTTTCCCCTTAATCTCCTCAACATTATATACCATTTCTAAAGGAGCCCTTTAACAAAGGACAGACCCTTGAAATGAGAATGACATTAATCTCCTTGATTTCAGAAATAGGTAAGAGCAGAATGTTCCAGAATGGCAGCTAACCAATCTCATTAATCAATGCTGACTGCTCAGCTCTGGCTCATAGCCTAGAAAAAATTCTTCAGGGCATTTTTTTTACACCAATCAAGGAGGTTTCATTAAAGGATAATTAGTATCAGACAACACTGGGAAAGCTTTCGTCTGATTCATCAAGTCCATAAACAAGATAGTCCCACCATGCAGTAACTCTACACAATGAAAAGATGTTTGTTCCACTGAATTACAACCAACAGCAATTCTGCTCACTTCATTGAGTGCTAGATGTGGTCTACCAAGAGATTCAAGGACACTTCTGGTCATTCTTCACAGAAGTTCACTTAATTGCAGCTTTGTTTCCTAAGTGTTACTTGCAAGACAATAAATGAGGCAGGCAGTCAGCAGGTAGTTGCTAAGCAGAGCTGTTCATATGTTGACTACTCGATGTCATCTATGACAATGCTGAATCAACTCTGAGTCAAGATTATAGGATGTGAGAGGGCCTACAGTAGTAAATTAGTTCGATAGCACCTCCATTCATTTTGAAGATGAGGAAATTAGAGGCTGGAGAGATTAAGGGATTTAGCCAAGGTCATCCAGGTGCCAGAGTAGGGATTCAAACACAGATCCTTCTGTTCTATGTTAATTTCTGACAGAAGGATGCATTTATGCAGTGTACAGAGCACTAGACTAGGAGTCAGAAAGACCTGAATTTGAATCCTGCCATGGTTATATACTAGCTGTGCTATATGGGCAATTTTCTTAACCTTATTAATTTCCTCCTCTATGAACTGAGGATAGTATCTACCTCATGTAAATAGTAAATAAGATAATGTATGTAAGTATTTTGTGGACTTAAAAGTAATATGAAAATGTTGTCTATTAGTATTATTAAGAATACTGATCCATTGGATGACATTTTCACATAGTAGATGTTCTGGGAGGATTGGGATGAAGAAGATGTAGACCCTCCAGTTGAAGGAATAATTATGAATAATAATATAATGTGAAATATGAATAATATGTATGATGGCTCCCAGGTAATAGTGTTCTAAATCTTAAGTCTTTGGGGGCATAGCTAAACCAGAACAAATATGCCCTAGTGGAACTTGGTTGGTTGGTTTTTTGTCCTTCATTCTTGAAGACGACCGAAATTATTTCACTATATTAGAGTCAAGTTACAGTGTATCTCACTGTGACTAATCTGACCAATATGAGCCCAGAGTACTCTACCACAGCTTCAGGTACAAATAGTACATTTGGGATAGATTCTCTAAATCTCTGCATCTCACATTTATCTTGAGCTGCTTCATTTCTGCTTTAGTCATAAGAGTGCAGCACCCTTTCTGATGTGGACATGCCAGTCCTGTGCCAGCGTCTCCCGTGTCACAATCAATTCCAAAGTTCTTGAGAGAGACATTGCGAGTGCCCTTGTATTGCTTCTTCTGACTACCATGTGAGTACTTGCACTGTATTAAGTTTTCCATAAAGTAATCTTTTTTGGCAAGCATATATTTTGACATTTGAACAATTTGACCCATCCATCAGAGTTGTGTTCTCAACAGTAGAGTTTGAATGCTTGACAGTTTAGTTCAAGAAATGGTCTGAGTGTTGGTGCCTTCACTTGACAGAATCTTCCTAAGATAATTCAAATGGAAGTGATTCAGTTTACAGCATGGTGCTGCTAGACCAGGTTCCACAGGACAAAGAGGTCAGCACACTGTAGTGCTAATGTGATATTCATGATGGCCAGGAATATCTTGGAGTAATTCTGAATCAACAGACTGTCCACATGGAAGACAGAACCAAAACATGTATTCAGACACCAGAAAGCCAAATCCATCATAGTAACAAAAATCTATATACAACAACAATACAGAGGGCAACATCATCCCTAAGCTTTCCCTCTGCTAGGCTTCCCACAGACCAACTCCATTAAACAAATCACAAGCAAGCCCTCTTAAACAAAATTGCAAACAATCTCTTTCACTCATGCTAACCTGCTGCCTGCATCCTTCCTAGCCTGGACTAGACTCTGACTCGCTGCCTTTCAACTCTGCTTTAGTTCTGCCTCTTCCTGTTCCACTCATTCAGAAAGTTCCTCCCACCAGAGGGTCCATGGGACTCAAACGTCCTTGTGACCCAGACAGGTCCCATGTGCCCATGAATGAATGAGAAAGATCTCTCTGTTTAAATTACCATTATACACACCAGCTCTGCAAACCTGCCATTTGGTAGCTAGTCTAATGCCCCTTCTCTCCCATATTTTCCTTCAGAGTCCTCCAAACACTGAGCTGAAGAGCAAAGGGTGGGGGTGGGAAATTGTTACAATGAAAGTGAGAAGATTTAAGTCGGAAGACTTAAGTTTGGTAGTAGATCAGCTCCTAACTCACTGTGTGACTTTGGAGAAGTCATAACTTTTGTGAGCTTTTATTTTCTTATCTAGAATATGAGAAAGGCTGAATAAAATTATCTGGAAATCTTTCTTTTAGTCAGGCTTGTAGTTAGGAATTCTGGTACTCAGTAATAGCCTAACCAATTATGGAGAGAGAAGAGATGCCTGGGTGAGACCACTAATCTGGGAAGTAGAGAGACCTCGAACTTTGCAATACAATATCCTTGGGAGAACATCACCCAAGAAGGGTCATAGATGCTCCAAGACTCTAGCCCTAATGGTCAGAAAAGGTATGGATGCTGAAAGGACATTGCGTGGGTGACTGTCCTTGAAGAAAAAAAAGAGAAGGGCCGGGCCAGGCCAATGGCAGAATTCAACTAGGGAGTGCCTACTGGGGTGGAAGAAAAATATCTGATAATTTGCTTCTATATTGGATTGCATGCTGGACTTGATCGAGAAGACCTGAGTTCAAATTTTTCCCAAGAAACTTACCAGTGTATGTGTATGTGTGTGCGTGCGTGCGTGTGTGTGTGTGTGTGTGTGTGTGTGTGTGTGTGTAGGTGTAACCATGGACAAGTCACTTAAACTTTCTGGGCCTCAGTTTCCTCATCTATAAAATGAGGGGGTTGGATTCAATGGTTTCCAAAGTTCCTTTCATCTTTAAATCTCTGCTTTCTTTAAATTCTTCATGGTATGAAGAAACAAAGTTATTTTTTCTCTTACTGTTTAAAGAAGTACAAGAGCTATCAGCACCCTCTAAATTCCATCACCAACCCTTAGTTATAGATGTTTCTAGCTCAGCATCTCTCCGGTTTTCTGCCATTTTTCATAAGCCTCTGAACTCTTCTACTTCATTCCCCCTTACTGAAGTCTATGTCCTCAAGTGAAGTGCATCACAAGTTCACCTGGGAGATGTCAAGAGAGACCTCAATTTCATTTTATCTCATCAAAGGCTTCCTATCCAATCTGACTTCTTTTTTCAAGGGATTAGATCAAGAGTAGAAGGCAATGCTCGAGTTCTAATTGATCAGAGAATTCTACGGTGTTGATTTAGAACATTATTACCTGGGAGCCATCATAATTATTCCTTTGACTGGAGAGTCTATATCTTCATCATCCCAGTCCTCCTATTTATGCATGATACAGAATTGTCAACTGATGAATAAGCCTGTGCTAAAAGTGTCTGCTGGGGAAGATAAATAAATAAATGACAAAAGTAAAGCATGGTGAGTTTTTTTCAAGCTGTAGGTAAGTTGCCCTTCAAAAATAAATGAAAGAAAAGGGTCAATGAGTTTGGATCTATTTTTTATTGCTGTAGTAGAACTTTGAGGTGGTGTGTCTAATTTAGAGCTATCATTTTTATTCATTTAGTTTAAAAACTTTTCCATGAGTTTCTTCTGGGTCTGACATATGGTAAATCTCAATTTCATTCCCTATGGATGTGAAATTGGACCTCGGCAATGCATCTGGTACCTAGCATGGGGCTGCAAGTCCATTTTACCCAGGATGCCGTTCCTGGCACATTATTCAGTTCAACAGCTTAAAGGCTGTATTAATTGCTTCTGGGCCTCAGAGTTAATCTCTTTGCCTACACTGACTTATAACTGCCATTAATAGACTTAATGCAGCAGTGGCACCAGCTGGGAAGAGGCCAGCAGGCAGTCAAAACTGAAAGGAAGCAGGAGTAGGGGCTGTAGTTGGACCAGGGGAAGTGCCTTTAAGAGATATTGATTAACTAATTAGTTAATGTTTGTAAAGTACTTGAACAATTAGATGCACTATATATGTTTTAAATATCACTTTATTGGGGGACATGTATCATTGCATGAGTCTGTGCCCTTTTGGCAATTCTCAGAGAATGGATGACAAAGAGCTATAATATTGATGAGTGGAAGCATGATGAGAAGGGCATGTCCGTTAAATATGGACAAATCCCTACCAATCTTCACTCTAATTGTCAAGGTGTGTAATCAAAGCTTATCCAGATTCTAGCCCTCCAGGGACACTTTATCCTTTATCCAGACCTCCTGGATGACCTCTTCCTTCCTACATGTATTTTCTTTGGATCATTCCAGAACTCAATGGAAATTTGTGAGAAAGCACACACAAGACAACTATGTTGTCTCTTTCATTTCAACTCTTGAGTGTTGCCATGGATTTTGCTAAACAAACAGATGAAATAGAACAACTTTGTCTATAATATTTCTCATGGTCCCCTTATGGAAAATTGAACAGAAGGTACACTGTTGGAATTGAAAAGCCCTGGTTTCATATCCATCTCTGGTATTTACCAACTGAGTAACTGTGGGCATGTAATTTAACTGGTTTGTGCCTCAGTTTTCTCATCTGGGATCAAATGTGATAATATTTATAAAGCCCTTAGCATGGCACATAGTGGGCACTATATATAAATGCTCATTCCCTTCCTCTTCCTATCTATAAAATGGGCTTTTTCATTTTTGCTTATCACAGAATTGTACATTCATGCCTGAAAGAGACTTCAGAAACCATCTAGTTTAACCCCCTCACTTTACAGATGAGGAAACTGAGGCCAAGGGAGATTAAGTGACTTGCCCTCAGATTACACAGGTGGAAAGCATAAGAGAGACAATTTGAACTCGGTCAATTTTTTTTCTTCTCTGTCCCCATATCGACAGGATTATCGTCAGGCTCAAATGGAATAATGGGTAGAAAATGTTTCATAAATTCTGCAGTGCTGTATCAAAGTCAATGACTATGTTTGCTATCTTTGCTATGTCTCTCTTTGCCACAAAAGGTGTTCTGTGCTCTCATGCAGTGCCCTGATGGTAGAGATCTCTCTACTGTAGCACCACATCAAGGTCTGCATTTCACAGGCACTTGCAAATGTTCTTTCTGCCTCCTCTTTCCTTTCTTCTTTCTCCCCTTCATCAAAACTGTCATCCCAGTATTTCCTGCTCTAAATCAATGATCAAAGATAAAAGGAAGAGATAAATTGAATCTCTCTAAACTTTCCTTTCCTTTTCTACAAAATGGGGATAATTATATAGTACTTTGAATTTCTAAATTCTCAATATTATATTCATTGGTTGATAATGTACATTTTACTTACCTGATAAACAGATATTAAAGGAATATGAGAAGGAAAGTATGGTATAAAGGTAAGGTATTCCTTCACTTACTCATTCAACAAACATTATTCTATTATGTGTCCTTTTGTGGTTCAGTCATGTCCAACTCGTTGTGGTCCCATTGGGAGTTTTCTTGGCAAAGATAATGAAGTGCTTTGCCATTTTCTTTTCCAGATCATTTTCCAGATGAGAAAATTGAGGCATTAAGGTTAAGCAATTTACCCTGTGTTACACAGCTGGCAAGTGTCTGAGGCTGTATTTGAACTCTTTAGGCACAGTGCTCCATTCACTCCACCACCTAGCTGTCCTTATGTCCCCTGGGGAGTCGGGAAATACAAAATAAAAAAGACAATCCTAGCCTCAAGAATCTTACAATTTTGGAGGGGTGATGAGTAAGAGATAGGTAAAGTTCTATGCAATAAGATGCAGGAGAACTCACTTCCATTAAAGGAACTTTAGTCTATGGAAAACCTCATAGGAGATGACGTTAGAATTTGTGCTTGAGGGATAAATAGGTTGTAAACAAGTAAGGTAGAAGAAAGGTTTTCCAGAAAGCAACTACAGAAGGATAATGTGATAGATAAGGAAAGAAACAAGAAGTTATTAAGAATTTATTATGTGCCAGGCACTGTACTAAGTGCTTTTCAAATATCTCATTTAATTTTTGCAACAAATTCAGGGGAGTGTTATTATCCTCATTATACAATTAAGGAAACTGAGGCAGACAAGGGTAAGTGACCTATCTAGGGTCACATGACTAGTAAGTATCTGAGGCAGGATTTGAACTTAGATCTTACTGACTTTAGTTCCAGTGCTCTATTCACCATGCCACCTCCCTACCTTTGAAGAAGAGGGGTTCAGGGGACAGTTTGGTGTGAAATATAGAAGATATCAAGTAGGAAATAAGGAACTAGAATGTAAGTTGCTTGACAAAAGGGACTATTTCCTTTTGGTCTTTCTGTCTCCAGAGTCTAGTCCAGTGTCTATCATGCTGCAGGTGTGAAAAAATACTTGGGGATTAATGATCACGATTTTTCTGACCAATTTATGAGAACACAGACACTTTTTTTCTCATTAACATCTGTTAGAGATATTTCTCTAGTATGGTTGCTCCAGGGCCACTGAGCCAGAGAATTAAAAAATAATAATAACAATAAATTTCACAACTGTCAACTTATGTCCTTACAAATATATGCAACTTTCAATAGGATGCTAATCCAATGAATCAGAACCTAATTTGCATATTTCATCAATTAAATGTAGTTTAGAGTAATTCATGCCAAGAAATTCCTGGTTACTTTGAATAATTCCAAGTAGTTTATACCCCTTTGCAGAAATAGTCCAGTAGTCTGAGATTTTACCCTAAACTAAGAATGATGGATAATTAGGCAAAATGCCACTTTTTTTGAACACATCATAGATTATTCAATTTATCAATCACTAATTATTTATTTGAATTATTCTGCAATAATCTGTAAGCCATATAGGAGATGGTCTTACTATCCTTCTGTCTCTTATGCAGTAACTTTCGTGTCCAACTACAAAATGCCCAACAATCCAACACCTTAAAATGCAAGAGGGTTTTTGGAATGTCCGGACTCATTACTGAAGAGAAACTACAGAGTCGTGTAGTGTTACATAGCAACCTGCCTTGTTTCTGCATGTCTGCCATGTCTGAGTGTTTAGTAAATGTTTGTTAAGTTTAATTGAATTATATGCTTAACATAGTGCTTGGGGCTTTAGGGGATACAAAACAAAGAGAAGACATAGTCTCTACCCTCAGTTTTCAAGGAGGCAAATTTTGACTAAATACAAAGAAACTGCTCTCTGTAATACATATACACACTATCTTTTAAAACAAATGTTCTCTTGATAATATTCAAAATAGTTGCAAATCATGATTTAAAAATGGTAGGTAACCCACAGGAAAAAAAAGCAAGAAGATGGGTCTAAAGAGGCTGTAACATATTGCCAAAAAAAGACATATAGAACAAGTGACATAAAACACATATCATGAAGGTTTCTATTTGCAAAAGATCCTTTATCACGAAGGAGGAATAATGCTAGACAACCTAAGAACTGCCTGGATATTCATTAAGTATTGAGGACATGAGAAGAATTCTAGTGTGTTGGATAGATACTCTGTGGAGGATCGATGGAAAGACGTGGACCAGAATCCTATGAAATGAAAAAGGATAAATGTCCTGCCATCTGCATTATTGTGCTAAGTACTTTGTATTTCTCTGATTCATTGAAGTTATTCTTAGCTTTGTATTGAGCAATGACTACATAATGGCAGAAGGAGTCACCAGATGAGATTGCAATCCATTGACATATTCATGTGAATGTAAAAAAGACTTTTCTAAAAACTAAAGCTTTCCAGTCATAGAACACATTGTTCCCCAAAGGAGGGACATCCTTGCCATTAGAAGAGTTTGAACAGACTAGATGATCATGTGTCAAAGATGTTGTACAAGGGATTTCTCTATGAGGAGGAAGATTGGTCTCAATAACCCAAAGGTTCCATGTGAATCAAAGAGTCTATGATGCTATATATGCCCTGATACTTAACTTTATAGGATGCAATGACTGGAAAGACAGCTCAGAGAGGTAGAATAGGATGAACATTGAAAGAACAATTCTTCCCTTTATCATTATTTTCTGTTATCATCATCACCACTACCATCACTATCATTAACATCTTCATTAAATTGTAAGTTCCTTGAGAGCAGAATCATGGATTATGCATCATCCGAATCCCCAGGGTACCATAGTTCCTTTCATGTTTGGGTTCTGAATACCAAAAAGTCCATCCTTTTTAAAGACAAGATTAGCCATGGATCATTTGCCCCAATTCTCAATTAATATGACAGATAGCAAATACTCTTGAGTGACAATCTATTTAATCCCCTAATGGAATATTTGATCTCTCTTCTCAGTTACTGATTTCAGTTTTCTGTTATTTTTCAGCTCATCTGACCTGGCATTATCAATCTCTTGGCATCTATCGCTAATCATGACTTTGACTTTGATGTTTCCAGTGTTCCACATCTTTAATATTCCTCCATATCTGCTCATGACTACTTCCTTCTTTTATACAATGTTATTTGTTTCTGTTATCTCTAAGTCATCTGATGCATCTCTATCAGATAGGTCACTTGATAGAGATCCACCATTGCAATTGCATATAGACATGATATTGAGTATTGAAGACTCACAATAAATCTTGATTAAATAAATGAACCAAAGGCTATTCAGTGCCAATTTTTTGGTAACTATTAGAGAGATATGACTTGTAGACTATCCATCAATTTAAAAATCTTATTGTGAGAGACTCAATTTCCATTCTGAGGAACAGATTAAATCCAGAGAGACTCATAGATAGTACATAATGAATTATGCCTGTGGAAGTCCATAAAATAAAGATGTAAAATGCCACTTACAAAGCATTCCTAAGGGAGTGGGGGAGTGGTGGGAAAGGCAGGCAGAGGTTTCTAATCACAATGCTTCTGACTATTAATTGTTGGGACTATAAATATGAGATTTTCCTTGATTGATCAAGGAGGGGACATGCTCTTAGAAGAGCTGAATTATATCTGACTTTTCCATAAATGAAACCAGGATTCAAATGGAAGGTGCAGAAAAAATGAAGAATGGTTCTACATCTTCTCCTTGGGACATCAAAGAAAAGAGATGGTAGTGTTGATTTTATTGTCCATCATCTTGTATTGCGAATGCTCCTAATAAGCACTGACCAAAAAAAAAAACATCATGAAGGGGTGAATACCTTATGTGCCAGCACCTATTAGAAAAGAATAGGAAGCAAAGAAATTTTACAGAGAACTTAAGAAGATATTCCAAATTAAATCAGTAAGTACTTTGATATTTTTTGTACTTTTGTACTTTGCTGTCTATGTACATGTGGGCATAAGGGAAGATGGCAAAAGTATTTTGAAAAGATGGTTTAAAATTAAGAAATGAAAGAGACTGAAGGCTTATATATCATAGATATCTCATACATATCATGGATACTTCCTTCCAGAGGATATATAGAAGGCTCTGGACATGCACCAAATAATATCATAAAAAAATGAAGTTGAACTATATCTTAAAAGATAGGAAAAAACCAATTAATTGTGGTGGGAGGCATTTTGATGTTAGCTGTCAGACAATCCCCTTGTTAGAGAAAAGATCAAAATCAACTTAAAGAATAACAGATGGAGTCTCTGTGCATCCCTGATTATCTATGCAATGTCAGGAAACTTAGAAGAAGGCTTCTAGCACTATGTGTGAACCTCATCTGTAGAATGTACTGGCAGATGAGGAGAAAGATGTATTACAGATGCATCCATGGACACAGAATAAGACATAGATGTGTTGTGAGCTGCACTTTTGGAGGGATTACAACACTTAGATCACAAGAGCTGCAAAGTATATGTACATACATACATACATATACATATATGCATATAAATATATATATATATATACATAATACAAAGATACATATACATGGAAAGAAAAATATAACAATGTGACCAATATTTTAAGGAAGCTCTTCAGTGCCATCTGTGATGCCATTAAGACAATGTTTGACCAATCTACTTCCTTTACGTACCTCTCTCCCTCCTTCCAGTGAAAAATGATGAAATAACTATTACTGAACATTACCAATATCTCAGACAAGATTTCTCTTTAAAGTGCTTTATAAATTCAGGACAAAGCACTTAAACTCTCTCCATCTCAGTTTCCTGAATGAGGGCAATAATAGCATTTACCTCAAAGAGTTGTTAGATCTAATGAAATAACATGTAACCTATTTTATAAAACTTAGAGTTATATACATAGCAGTTGCTATCCTCTTCCTTCCCCTCCTCCTCTTCTTCTTTCTCTTGAATATTATCATCTATCTATCTATCTATCTATCTATCTATCTATCTATCTATCTATCTGTCTGTCTGTCTGTCTGTCTTAAGTTTGTCCTCACTAATTCTGGACTTGCAATTATTCAAATTGTCGATGAATTCCATTTGTCTCTAATACTGTATTTTTTTCCCCAAATTAAAATCTCCCTCCTCCCTTACTCTGTAAACCCAGTACTGAATCTCCAACTTTTTTTTTTTGGCTTAATCTATTTTAAAGCAACCTTATTTCCAGTCTTTCTTCCCTTTTTCCTCATACTCTACAGCTCTCATTTGTTACTCCTTTCCCTGGTTTTGTAGCTTACTCATTAGTTTCTTTTCCTTTTACCTAGTCATGCAATTCTTCTCTTCTCCCCTTCAGTTAAGTAGTTAAGAAAATTCTCCATTTTTTGCTCAACTAAAATGATTTATTCTTCAATTTTTTAAACAAATTCATTTTCTTCACTGTTAAATATATTTTTCCTTATTTGCTTTAATACCTAGCTTCCTTTTCTGTCTCTTCCTGTGATTCATGACTTTCTATTTATTTAGTTCTTTATCCTTTGTATTCCTCATGGAATTAATGCTTCTAAGGAACCTATTGTATGTTCCTTCTTTTTAATAGTTTCTAAGCTATTGCCTTGTAGATGTTCACTCCCTGCTTCCCCTTTTCTGATGTCCTTTACTTTTAGAAATACTAATTCCTAAATAGGAGTCAATCTCAAATTGATAAATGGTCAAAGGCGATGAACAGTTTTCAGAGAAAGAAACTTTTAGACATATGAAAAGATGGTCTAAATCATTGTTGATAAGAGAAATGAAAATTAAAATAACCTCGAGATATCATTTTATACCTATCAGATGGGGTAAAATGATTGAAGGGGAAAGCAATAAATTGGGGGAGGGAGAGATATGGGAAAGTTGAGTCTCTAATTCATCGTTAGTGGAATTGCAAACTAATCAAACCATTTTGGAGAGCGACCTGGAATCATGCCCAAAGAGTTATTAAACTGCCTGTACCCATTGACCCAGGAATACCACTACTAGGTCTCTTTCCAAAAGTGATTGGGGAGAAAGGAAAAGAACCCATATGTTATAAAATGTTTATTTTTTTGTGGTGGCAAAAAATGGGAAATTATAGGGATAACCATCAATTGGGGAATGGCTGAACAAGTTGTTGTAGATGATTGTGATGGAATACTATTGTGATATAAGAAATTATAAACTTGATGATCTTAGAAAAACATGAAGAAACACACAAAAATAATGAGCAAAAGGAGCAGAATCAAATGTTTGTTGAATACAATAACAATAATATTGTTTATAAGAACAATTTTGAGTGAATTTTGACTATTTTAAATTTTTTGACTATCATAAATACCAAAATTAACTACAAAAAATATATGAAAGAAGTTGCTATCTGCATACAGGGAAAGAACTAATAAATAGAAATATGTATAGAATGGCTTTCTGCCCACACACACACACATGCACACATCTGTGTCCAACAGTAGCCATCTCTAGGGTGTGGGGAGGAAGGAGGGAAGAAAAAAGAGCTAAACAATTTACATGAAAACTTTATGAGATATTTAAAAGGCATAGCAATTTGTACATAGCAGATTTGCAATTTCACATGCAATCTTCTTTAATATACTCTATTATGAAAATGCTTGTTTTATTCCATAAATTAAAAATTAAATAAATAAAAATTAAAAAAAATAAAAGAAATACTAATTCCTGTAGGTGATAGGAAGGATATTGCCATAAGGTGGGAATTTTCCCATGTCCTTGATCATGCAATTCATTATTAACATCTGCCCACCCCATGGTCATTCCCCCTCATCCTCCCCCAATTTGCCATGAAATCTCACTGGTTTAATGCTCTCCTACTCTTCTAAATCTCATTTTCCCTGAAGAACTCTGATTCCCTTCTCTTGAGGCAAGATGAGTGATCTCTTCATACTCTAAATCTCTGCAGATTATACCTATTTTAAAGTCTCCACCTCACTTTAGAGATTATCTCTCTTCCTCCCATGGAACTGTTCATCAATGGTACCCCCTCTCACCACTGAAACAAGAGTTGTTTTCCCTTTCTAAATTCTCTAGTAACTTTCAACCTTAATATATTTCTGCCTTTGGGCATGTCTATAGCATTTGGAAGACAGAGGGAGAATAAATTTATATTGCAAGTCTGTAAACCAGAGCATGATGGGCCGTGGAGGAGTGGGATACTGAAAGAGTATCTTAGAGCTTAGGTATCAACCTTTCCTGCTATTAATTCATCAGATTGTTACCTTGTTAGGATTCTCAGTTTCCTAGATAATGGAGGCAGCTGCAATTGATTATTGCTTTGTGTATAAGTCTTAATTCTTTTGGAGAGGTTTGAGAGGAAGTGGGGAAAAAAACCACATCTATCCCTCCATTATGTTTGTTATGTCACTAAGCAGAAGTCATACAATATATTCTTTATGATTCCACTCAATGAATTCTTGATGATATCTATGGCAACAAGACTTAGTGGAAAGATGTACATCAATGAATGAACAAAGAAGTGACAGCTATAGCATCCTGATGGATTTCAATTCTTCTGTTATTTAAACTTGAGTTTTGAAATTATGATGGATGTTATTATATATAAACGACAGATTTTTCTGACAAAGCAGAAGCAAGACAACCAAAATAGAATTCCAACCCTTGACATTCTGAAAAAAATAGCACTTTGACATTTATGTATTGCTTCTGCCATTTTTATTAGGAATTTTTTCATTTCTGCTTGAAAAAGCACATGCACACACTCACACATGCACACATACACACCTAAAGAAAAAAATACAATAAAACCCTATGGATGTTTAGTGAAATTATAAATGAAGTACACATACAGAGAGAGAGAGAGAGACAGAGAGACAGAGACAGAGAGACAGAGAGGGAGGGAGTATCTTCAATTTCTCAAATAATAGGTTCACTGCTATTTTTGAGAATAATTGAATAAAAAGACTTTAATGGAAGCAAACGTAAACCACTTTTTGTTTGGATGATTACTTTTTTGGGGGGAGAATTTGAGATTGAGTATCTTGATATTGTCCAGGCTGAAGGATAGATGTTAATGGGACTTAATCTATATTCTCCTTAAAAATAAAATATATCAAGTATAAAAAATAAATTTAACCATTTGGCCATTTCTTTTACCTCCCTAAGTAGACACAAGACATGACCTAGAGGCAGAAAATTCTATTCCTTTATTCTCATTAGCAGCCAGACAAAGGACTGTGTTAAGAAAACACACTGAGCTTTCTTTGGGTATACAATGCCCTTTTTCTTCTCCTGTATCTTTTTGTTTGGCTACATAAAAGAAATGGTTTGCCTTTTCTTCATTCTTCTCGCTGAATATTCTTCAGGGTTCAGAGTATTGGTGGGGCAAAATAAAGAGGTAAACATGCTAAAGTGTGGAAAAATCTCCTTTGCCATTTCTTATCCTGCTCATCATTTTTGATTTCTTATTTTCTTTAGCCCTTAGCTATTTGGCTTAGAGGAAAAGGAAGTAGAAGTAGAATGCATGGTTCTAAATAGTAAATTAATAGTGTTCAGAATTAGCTTGGTGGTTGAAAGGATCAGGGTCAGAGAGAGACTTGAGGTCCTTCTAAAATGCATTCCCCTCCAAATTATTTTTGGCCACAGAGCACTTTGGAACTTTCCAGTAGTTTGAGAGGTTCTACAAAGATTTTTCTGTAAGGTCAAAGGGAAATGGGATTTTCCCATTAGAAAGTATCAGTCTTTTCAGTGTCCCCAAAGGCTCATGGTTGCTGGCTGCCAGCTAAGCTGATACAACTAGATATGCAGCAAGAATGATCTCAAAGGTATCATCATGGTTGACCCTTACTTTGAGATATGTGTATGTGTGTAGGAGGGGTGGTGTGGCTTGGGGGGAGTCCTAGAACAGCTAAGGAGAAACACTGATCTAGACAAACAGTATAGTCCTGAAAAAAAAGATCCTGACTCAAGAGTCAGATGTCTTGGGTTCAAAATCTCACTTTTGATGTTAACTACCTACATGGCCTTGACCAAGTTATTTAACTTCCATGGGACTCATTTTGATCCACTATCAAATAAGAGTGTTGGATTAGATGTCCTCTGAAGTGTCTTCTACCTCTAGAACTTTATGATCCATGAACTCATCTTCCCACCTACCATGAAGATCCAGGGATGACAGATTTAAAGCTGGGAAGTTTTGAAGACAGGAAAACCGAGGCCCATGTAGTTTAAATGACTTTTACAAGATCACATAGAGTAAGTAGAATTCATTCCTGGCTTTAAAGTTAGGACTCTTTCCACTGAGCAAACAAATGCTGTCTTCTATTTCTTTCCTTCCCTCTATCCCCCACCTAATTATCTTTCAAATAATGGGTAGTTTACCAAACTGCAGATTTTTCTACCATACTCTAAAACTTCTTGCTCTATATCCCTTTTCAGTCATCCATCTCTTTGTCTACTAGAAACTTGTCTATTTCTGTCACTTCTACCTATGCATCTTTCCATGGAACTGTAGTCAATTGCTGTCTTCGTCAGCTGAACATCCTGTACTGAGAGCTGCAGGGAGGCCAGTGTGCCCCTCCCTAATAGCAGTCCTTTTTCCTGATGAAGGGGGAATTAGGGAAATGGCAAAGCAACAGAATAAAATTGTGTTGTCATATTAAAAGTGGTTACATATAATGCATTTTAAATACATAATTTGTTGTTTAAAGGAAAATATAACTAGCATTTTTTTTTTTTTGGTCAATAGAGGTGGGTGGTGGTGTATATGTCTCCAGGGGAGCATCCCAGAGAGCTGTGGTTGGCCTTGTGCTATTTAGCTTTTTAAAATCAATCACTTGGGTAAAGGCACAGAGATCAAGTTTATGAGATTTTCAAATGGCACATACCCCTATTCCATTGTGTGTGCATACATACATACATATACATACATACATAGTACATTTCATTGGTAAGCACCCCAACATACACAGAAGGACCTATCGCAGGTTCTTTGATCTGCATTTATAAAAGGAAAGGCAACTTTTGAGGGGTCAACAATCACTTTAATTAGTTCAACCAAGTGCTTCCAGACATACCTTCTCATCTTTTACATTTCCAAAACTACCAAGCCTCCTATCTATTCAATAAACAGAGAAAATGCAGAGAAATAAAAACCAACAGAGAGTCTTCCAGTTGTCTATTACATACATACGTACGTATGTACATAGTTACCAGAGAGGGAAGCACCAATATCTGGGTTTTCAAAGCTTGGGGTAGGGGCTACGTAGCGGCTTCCCAGAGTCTCATCTGGCAGAAAAATTTTCTTCCAAAACTAAGCCCCAAAACAAAACCCCTCATCAGAGTGAATATACTGTTTTCAGAGCCAGAGGACATGACCACTGGTGACCCCCTGCCTCATTAGCAATCAGCAAAAGGTGTGGGCCTTCATAGGAAACAAGCCTCCCCTAATCAAGCCTCCCTAAATAGCCTCACCTGAGGCCTATCAATGGGCGAGGATGATTTTTTAGCTCCCATTACATACATACACATAGATATATATTTATATATACATATACATACATACTTACACATATATTATGGTGGAAAAAGAGAATCACTGAAACTCAGAATTAAAAAGAACTTGAGACACCATGTAGACTAAAACTAAAACTAGACCCTGTCTCTGTCTCTATCTCTCTCTGTCTCTGTCTGTCTCCCTCTCTCTGACTGTCTCTCTGTCTCTGTCTCTCTCTTTCCCCTCATATTTAGCATTTACTCTTTAATCCTACCTCTCCTCTCATGACTCAGGGTTTCATCATTTTGTGCTAGGATTGTCAAAACCATTTCTGAACTGATCCTGTAAAATGGTCCTAGATTAACTTAAAAAAAGTATTTTTTAATGTCACTACCCTACTCAAGTACATACACTAGCTCACTGTTGCTTGCCACAATAAATATAAACTTATGTGGCTTTTAAAACCTTTTTTTAAATTTGGTTTTATATCACTCTAGCCCCAGATGTAATACATTGGGACTTTAGGTAAGTCACTAAATACCTCTGGGTATTGGGCAGCTAGGTAGTGCAGTGAATAGAGCACCAATGCAGGAGTCAGTGGGACCTGAGTTTAAATCTCATCTCAGACACTTGAAACTCACTACCTGTGTGACCTTGGGCAAGTTACTTAACCCCAATTGCCTCATCCTGGGTCATCTCCAGTCATCCTGATGAATATCTGGTCCCTAGATTCAGATGACTTTGGAGAAGAAGTGAGGCTGGTGACCTACACAGCCCTCCCTCACTCAAAACAAAGTCAAGTGCAAGTCAAGTCATTATTTCTCTGATGGCATGGCCTTCTTTAGCGATGAAGGACGACTACACACACATAAATACCTCTGGGGCTCATTAAACTTGTTGGCAAATTGTGGTTTATCTTTGATGGCCTATCTGGCTCTAAAGTTCTCATTTAACTTTACACATGCCCCTCAGTATTTTCTATACCATCCCTTTGCTCCAGTGATGTTAGATTTCTCATTGTTCCTTGCCCGTTTCTTCTCAATGCCTTTATCCATGGTATTCTCCAGTTTCCTCCTCTGTATGAATTCCCTACTCCCTCATTTATGTCTTTTCAAATCCTATTGTTTTATCCTTCAAGGCTGTGCTTAAGTCCCTTATGTTCCATTAATCCTTTCCTAAGTACTCCAACCTACAGTGGTCTTTCCCTCCTGTGCACTGTAACTGTGCTGGAGTTTAGTTCATAATTTTTTCTCCAGCCCATGTCTTTATACTTTTACTGTATTCCAAATGATGTCCAAGTACACTTCTGAGCATATAAGTTAGCTGACTGTAAGATCCTCAAACAGAATGGGGGAGGCCTAGGGGACTTCTCTCTAATAATGAACGTGATGGCTTGTGGACCAGATAAGCTTTCCCCTGGGAACATAAAAAATATAGTTCGTGTGTCTTAAAGGACCTTACTTCAGCTCCCTTGCAATCTCACAGGCTATCAATGACTTTAGTCATAAAACAAATCTATTTAAGGTGGTTGTTATTTTTCCTTCATTTTCAAAGAGGACCGATGATATCATGACTGATGTCTTGACTAGCATGTGAACTTGATTTAAGTGAGGCAGAGTTACACAGAGTCATCAGTCTCACTCTCTCTTCCTGAGTCATCAAAGTTCAGTGGCAGAACAAAAGTCGAGATGATTGCCAATGGCTTGGGATGCAGTAGATGACTTTGGAGTCTTTGGTGCCTGACTAAGCTCTAAGCTCTCCATGACGTCTGCTTCAGCCACTTTCAATGGCCATTATAGTAAATCATTTGGATCTTCTCATTGCACTGAGCAAAGTCTTCACATGCTTGGGTTAGACACCCCCCTAATTCAGGTAGACCTTCCCTAATTCACCAACACGTTTGAGGCCTGTTGGTTAATCTCACTTGGCTTAGCTGAACCGCTGAGACAATTTACTGGGATGTGGCCACCACATATGCTACAGCTTCTTGGCAGAAAGAATTTACAGCAGAAACCTTGCAAAACAAATTGAGAGTATTTTCTGGTAAGCTCAATTGCCTTCCCTAATGAGTCAGCACAGTCTGCACAAACATACCACACCACATGTACAAGAATCCCTGATTTGTTTGAGTAACCATTCATGTTGAGGTAAAAGCAATGATCTCTCTGCTCCCTTTTTTTGCTGTTTAGTGGTGGTCTACCATATCTCAGAGGCTCCTGGGTCTTTGGGTTCATGCCCACTTGATGTAATAAGCACCAAGTACCTGTTCATTGGTTGACATGACAATGTTCCTAAGGAATTACACTGAATTTTAAAATAACCCCTTGTACCTATTGTTTGCTGTCCTTGATTGTCCATTATGCTTCTAATGGATTTTATGAAATCATCCTACAATGGATAACTAAGATTATCTACTAAAATAAAAGGAAATGATAGGCTTGAAGCATTTAGGAATGATGTAGAAATTAGGACCTTAAATCTCAAAATATATTTGTTGCATAGGAGATGAGTTGATTAAATTTGTACTTTATTCCAACTCAAGGAATGAAGGCATCATTTATGATCTTCAGCTGCATAGCAAATCCTTATTGGAACACACAATCAGGCCCACATCTCCAGCCTTTATCGAGTATCACCCCACAGCCTCTCAATAGTGACATATACAGAATCAGGCGTCCCGAGATTTCTGCAACCAGCAATGTCATCGATGGCAGAGGAAGTGAAAATAGCAAGGGTATAAATCAGAGGAATTACCAGGAAGGAACAAATGAAGTGAGACCTAGTGGGAAAAGGTGGTTACCTACGGAAAAGGTGGACAGAGCCAGTCAAAGATCAAAAGAAAAGAAAACCCATAGCAGCAAATGGCATGGACGTTTGTTGACAATGATTGAATAAGAAACTGCTGAGAAGGCAAGGACAATGCAGGTCTTAAATAGCATAGGACAAGTGCTTCCCAGAGGACTGGAGGAAAATAGCATCTTCAAGGAAGACAGGTGGAAGATCTAAAATAGGACTATGGGTGGAACAAAAATTGGTAAGGAAACAGTCTTCACTAGCTTGCATAAAAATGTGATTTTTTTTTGTCTTGCTAGATTTCCGTATTCATCCAATGATTCTGTGTTTTTAGAGTTAAAAGAGATTGGGTAATATCTAGCACAATGCTTTGGACATTTATTAAGGAGGGAGTGGGGCTCTGTTACTGTGACTTCATGGAGGTGAGCACCTCCTGCGGTTCACATTCCTTCCACCACTGGAGAAGGATGAACAACTCTGTAGCTTAGGGAGGTGGTTTGGGACACCAGAAGATTAAGTGACTTTCCTTATGATCACACACTTTCTATGTGAAAGAGCCAGAATTTTAACCTAGGATTTCCTGACTGCAAGGCCAACCCACTTTCCCCTGTACTGAGGATACTACAATTTTTGGCCCATACCTGTCACGTGGTATAAAGGAATTCCCCAGTTAAGAAAGTGCATCCACCAATGCAGATTAAAAAAAACCCAACAACAACATTCTACTTCTTCAATTCTTAAAGACTCACTTGAGGACATTGAGAGTTTAAATAATTTTTTTCAGTCACACACAACCAATAGGAGTCAGAATCAGAGCACAAACCCAGGTTTTTCCAATTCATGTTGCTGCACATAGTAGGTATTCCACTAATACCTAAGGATGAATTGAAGCAAAAAGTTTTGTGGAACAGCTGCTCATGAGCTCATTTTGGAAGTTGAATCACTAATTAGTTATTCACCAATTGCAGATTTAAAAGCAGGCGATGGGTACCACTGTGTGTTCTGGGATTGGGTTCAGCGTCTAATTTTATATGATACCAATCATCCAAATGAAAAATGTGATTTCACATTTTACTGATCATATTGGTTTTACATCTTTCCCACAACTTAGCTTCACTTGCTGTAGGTATCAAATGCATGTTAACTATGTGGATAAATTAATGAAATAGTGACCCATTGAGCATCATGGGAGAGCCACTCTCAGAAGAGAAAAGCAGTGGAACTGGCCACATTAAGGAAGTTCAGTGGATGCAAAAAGTTTTGAGATTTAATGCTTCATGGAAAGAGGCAGGATTTCTCTCTCTGATTCTTATTAGCTGGGTACTTGAAGAGAAAAGAAGGAGACAAGTATTTTTTCAAGTACCTATCATGTGCCAGGCATTGTGTTAAGTGTTTTCTAATTTTAACTCATTTGATTGTCACAACAACCCTGTGAGACAGGTGCTATTATAACCCCCATTTTACTGTTGGGGACTATTGAGGCAGAGGTTAAGTGAATTGCCCAGAGTCAAGCAGCTAGTAAGTGTCTGAGTCTAGATTTGAACTCCAGTTCTAGTATTCTATTAACTATACTATCTAGCTGACTTACTTGATTTTCTTGTTGAGATTCATGTTTCCTTATACTAGACTTTGGTATCTTTTAAGGGCTTACTTCAGGGGTGGGGAACTTGTGGCCTCAAGGCCACATGTGGGTCTCTAGGTGCTCAAGGGCAGCCCTTTGACTGAATGCAAACTTCAAAGAATAAATCCCCTTAAAGAAAGGATTTGTTCTGTAAAACTTGGATTCAGTCAAAAGGCTGCACCCAAAGACCTAAAGGCCATATGTGGCCTCAAGGCTGCAGGTTCCCCACCCAGAAACTGAACTATTAGCCTGAGTAAGATTGACTGTTAGGTAGAAATGGCTAAGAGAAACCCCTTTCAAACAATTGCAAAGGTATCATGTTGATATAACCTTAGCATAGGGAGTAAAAGGATGGTCACCACCAGAATTTGACCTTTGATTAGTTTTACTAAAAACAGCTGTTTTCTATGATCATTCAGAAATGTAGCAAATACTCCCCTTCCTTTTTTTTTTTTTTTTTTTTTTTGGCAAGGGTGAGGGTAGGGGATATTTAGCAATATTGGTTCACTGGTGTGGGGAACATTCAATATGGAAATTTATCTCTAAGTTATGGTGTTGTAGAACTGCCCAGGGACACTGAGGGGTTAAGTGATTTGTCTGTGATCTTACAGCTAACATACAGCATCACTCAGGACTTGAACGTAGGTCTTCTGCAGCTTGTTATACACTACATCATATTGCCGTTAAGTGCCTTTAGGGCTTGTTTTGGAATATATTTCTGTCCTTTGGGTTAACTTTCTGAATGCTTAGCAAAACAGTATAGATTTTCCTAAGCCAAGTTCACAAATATCTACATATAAGGAAACCAATTAAAACAGCAGCCATCCTCAAATAATTATCCTTGAGCAGCTTATGTGATGACTTAAAAAATGCAGCACTGTTTCTTTTAGCTTTGCTTTGTGTTGACATTAAGATCTGCTGATTCTCCTGTCCTCTTCCTATCAAAAACATATTGCCAAAAGCCTCATTAATCTACATTCTTTGGATGTAGGTTATGTGCTGATAAGGCTTGACAGAGACCTTTTCAACTTCTCTGGAGTGTAGCCCGCTATAAGGAATTTTAATGAAAGACAATTAATTATCATGGGACTGAGCCCAAAAAGCTTTCTGTTCTCCAAATGGTCATCTCCCTTTTAACACTGTAACAGTAACAAATGGGAGCTGGTAATGAAATTCGCATAGGTCAGGACTGCTTAGAAATGGAAAGCAACTTTTCCTGCCCATTTTGCCAATGTCCTTTTCATATATGCTTTGGAGACTGAAGACTTCTGCAGTCTTTGGCTCTTTGGTGATTAGCTCCAGATATTATAAAGCTTCACACATAAAATTTCTGAAGCAGCTCACTTTTATCTAGGTCTCCAGTAGATCAACTTTCATTTGTCAGCATTTACATATCTTGGCTGAAAATTCTTGATCATCTTTAAAAAGAAAATATTTCCTGTATTCCTTCTCAGAACTATTCATGGCTTCAGCAGGCAGGTCTATCAAACCTTTGAGAGGGAGATTTACAAATTAATCACAATGGTTTGGCTATTATCCACCAGGAAACAATGAAAAGAGACTCATCACATCCATTTACAAACATCTAAACAGCTAAGTAATTATTAAGATTGATTTGGAGTTTGCTTCTATTTGCTCATTTTTTGTCGACTCCTCAAAATATAGATTATCTGCATTTATGAGTTTTTAATGAATGATACATTCAAATGCTGGAAAAATATTACGTTAATCAGAATTGCAAGGGCTATGTATGCAAATTACACTGTATATGAAAACATAAATTTAGAGGTGATTCATAAACCACAAGTTTATGTTCATATAATATACACTCATAAAATTTATGTTAAAGGGTTTATAAATGAAAATCCAAGTGCTGATCTATTCCATGGAGTGCACAAGGGTACATTTATACCAGTAGTATTTGCAAGTGCTTACAGCAAGATTAAAAAAAAAAATTACAAAGCTTAAGAAGTACTTTGAATTTTATAAAATAAGAAAAAAATTGCAAAAATCTTTTTTTGTTTCTTTTTAATTTTTACTTCAATTCCAATTTCTTGCCCTCCTTCCACCCTTCAACCACCCATTGAGAAAGCAAGAAATACACTATCCATTATAGGTATGAAGACATTCCCACATTATCTATGCCTCCCTGCCATGCTCAAAACAAGAAAAAAAAGTGCTTCAGTCTATACTCAGAGTTCATGAGTTCTCTCTTTGGAGTTGGAAGTCTGGCAATATCTTCCAAAAGATATTTTTAAGTTTTTATGAATCAATGCTGTTTAAACAATTGTGCCTGACAACTGTATTCCTGGTTAATATTCAGTTCCATTACAGGTTATCTGTTAAATTCTCAAGGAAATTTGGTGTTTATTTCTGTTAATTTATGAAAGACAGGAGGATACTGTTGCATAAAACTGGTCACCTGATCACATCTTTCTATATATTTGGTCGGTGATACATTTTTGCAGCCTCCATGAATATGTTGCTGTATTATTATTGTATTTAATGTTCTTATTTCCATGGGGACCTAGTTTGCAAATACAGCTGGGAATACTTGGTCTATCCAATGGGCATGGGGGCTCAAGAACCTTCATGAGGTCACAAAGAATGGGTTCACCTCTGTTATTGTTCTAAGTGGAAGCTTTGCCTGAGGATAGCAAAGTTGAATGGGTCCCACAGTCTTGAAACATAGGCTTTCAAGATAGAATATGCTACTTTTAGAAGCTGTTCTAAAATTCCTGTGTGTATATGTGTATATGGTTCCCTCATTTTAGACCTTGCATTGTGATGCTTACAGAATAAATATGAAGTTTCTTTTATTCCACCACTGGCCTGCAGCCCTCCACTCCTGCTGACAAACTGGATTCCATCTCATTTTTTTTTTTAATTTAGAGATATAAGATGAATTGACCTTTTTCTTTTTTTTTTCCTTTTCCCATGGCCCAGTGCAGTTTATCTTTTTCTTTCCTATCTTCCTTTCGCATGATAGATTACTTATTCTTAGATCAGGAAGCTTCTTTGCTTTCTCAGTGGAGAGGGGTAAGAGAACCAGATGGTAGAGACATATAAAAACCCAGTGAGCAGCCATGAGGAAGAAATTCTCTGGGACATTAGAGAGCTGTGGAAGCCAGAAAGAAGCCAGGACCAAATGAAAGAGATGAATGAGCTTCAGAGGGATCTGGGATCTGTGGAGACAGCCAGAAGAACATTATAGTACAAAGGAAATACCAGATAGGGATAGGTGAACGGGGAAATCTCTGGGGAATCTTTATAATTGTTTTTGAAGGCTGGGAAAGGCTCCACAATTTAAAGTAAAGAGGATGTGAAGATGGATAATGGGATGAACTTTGGGAGAGGATTTACAACAGAGACAAACATTTCCAGGCTAAATGAGGCTTGACTTGGATGACAGATTTTTGCAAACCACTTTTAATATTTGTTGCTACTCTCCAAGGCTATGGTGAATTAGTAGTGATATTGACTTGGATATTGTATCAGAATATTGGTGTTTCTCTCTGTAACCACCTGTCCAAGCCAATCACAGCAGAATGTTCTCATGCCTATCTCTGCTCCACTCAGTTCAATAGTACAATGAAATATACATCAGATTTGGAGTCAAAGGATCTGGATTCAAATCATGCCTCAGATGCCTACCAGCTTGCCCTTGGGCAAATCATTTACATATCTTGGGATTCACTTTCTTTATCTGCAGAATGAACTTGTGAGACCAGATGCTCTCTGAAATTGCTTCTAACTCTGGATTAAACTTAACCCTATCCCTGACATTTATTAAATACCTACAATGTGTCAGACTCTTAGCAGCTGAAGATACAAAGATGAAAAAAACAAAAAAGAAACAGGGCTTATCCTCAAGGAACTTCTGGTCTACTGTGAAGAAACAGCATGGATAGAGAGAGGTAGATATAAAGTATGCAAAATAATCTCAAGAAAAGAGAATGATACCAAGGAAGAGCACTGGGAAAGAAAATTTTGCCTCTATATAGTATTTTCAGTGTGCAAACCATTTTCTATTTTAATCTTCACAACAACCCTGCAAAGTAGATAATAATAGTATACCCATTTTACAATGAGGCATCTGAGGCTTGAAAAGGTGAAGTGACTTTCTCAGGGTTATGAACACAGTAAATACTTGAAACAAGATTTGAACCCAGGCCTTTTTGATTCAAAATCCGGTTCTCTATGCATATGCCAGGTTGCCCAGTATGTAGGAACTATAGAACCTGAGTTGGGCATTGAAGGAATTTTGGAATCTCAAGAGGATGTAGTGGAGGTGAAGAGAGCATTCCAGGGATGCAGAGATGGAATGCAAAGGCATTGAGACAGGAGACGTCATGTCATGTACATGGAATAGAAAGCAGGCTAGTTTATCTGAGGTAGGGACAAGCATTCATTAATGCACCTAAATATTTGCCAGATACTTTGCTAAGTCATTTACAAATGTGATCTCATTTGGTCTTTGCAACAACCCTTGGAGTAGGTGCTATTATTTTCCTTTTTTTAAACAGATAAGGAAACTGAAGTATACAGAGGTTAAGTGACTTGCCCAAGGTTGCACAAATAGTATGTGTCTGAGGCTGGATTTGGATTCAGCTCTTCTTGTGTTTAGCTCCAGCGTTCTAGCCCTTGTTCTACCCAGCCACCTCTTTGGGGCACAGTGAATTAGAATGTTTGGAGTCAAGAGATGGAATATTTTTAAAGGAACAACAAAGAGGTCAGTGATGCTTGATCATAAAATCATGGAGTGAAGTAAAGTTTAAGCAATTTGGAAAGGCAGGATTCACATACATTCTGAAGGACTTTGAAAGCCAGACAGAGGACTTTATATTTGATCCTGGAGGTAACAGGGAGTCACTGAAGTTTATTAAATATGAGGATGGTATCATCAGATATGTGTTTTAGGTAGATCTGTTTGACAGCTGAGTGGAAGATGGATTGGAGTAGGAAGGTATCTGAGCAGGGAAACCAGTCAGTAGGTCATTGCAATAGCCCAGCATAAAATGATCATCACCAACCACCAAGGTGGTTTCAGTGTCAGAGGAGAGAAAGAGACATTGGGATGACCGAAACAATAGGATATGACTGCTGACTGACTAACCTGTGGTGAGGGGGTGAGAGAGAGTGAGGAGCTAAGGATAATATCTCAGTTATTAGCCTGGGTAACTGAGAGGATGATGGTAACCTTAGTAGTAAAACAAAAAAAAATGAAGCCAGGAAGAGGGGAGAACTTGGGATAAAGAGAATAAATTCAGTCTTGGAATTGTTGAATATAAAATATTTAAAGGGCATCCAGTTTGAAATGTCTAAAAGACAGTTTGATATGCAAGATTGGCAATCAGGAGAGAGGTGAGGTCTGGGTAAGTAGAATCATAAGCATAGAGATCATGGAATCTATGGAACCTGATGAAATTATGAAGTGAAATACTGTAAAGGAAGAAGAGTCCAAGATAGAGGCTTGGGGTGAGGAATTGTTAATGCGTTTGAAATGAATGAAGATCTGGCCAAGGTACCAGAGAAGGGGATGTTAGACAGGTAGGAGGAGAACCAGGAGAGAAGTGTGTCATAAAAACTTAGAGAAGAGAATACTTGAACATTTCAAAGACTGAAGAGAAGTAAACAAGGATTAGCACTGGGAGAAGGACGTTGGAATTGGAGAGTAAGAAATCATTTGTAAATTTGGAAAGAAGATTTTGATTGAATGGTGAGATCATAAACCAGACTGCAAAGAACTAAGAAGAGAGTGAGAGGAACAAAGTGGAGGCACTTTTGGTTGATGGAATTTCTCAAGGAATTTAGTCAAAAAAGGGAGGAAAACATAGGATGATCGTGAGGTTGGATGGATCAAAGGAGGTCATTTTAAGGATGAGGGAAGGCGGTAGGAAAGAAATCAGAAGGCACAGCTAAAGATTAGTGAGAGAATGGGGATGCTGGAACATCTTCAGTTTCTCTAGCCTCTCTTTCCTTCCCCTTAGAATTCTAAAATATCAGGGGTCAGGAACATGGCATCTTATTTCATATTGAAACTGTCTTAACAGTATCCAAGCTTTCTTATCAAAGCAGTGTTTGCTTGAGTAGTGATTTTAGCTGTGTGTGCACTATTTTTGCAATCATCTGGGCATCTATGCATGAAATTACAATGAGGCACAGTTGGAGTGTATCTTAAAAATCTGCCTGAAGATTTTTTTTGCAAAGATCCCTTCCAAGTTGATAATCTTTTAGCTAGTTAGGATGAGGTTTGATTCTAATATTTTGTGTCAGTTTAAATATGTCATTTAGCTTGAGTAGATTACATATTACAACATGATAATATGAATTTAGCTCAACTTAAAATGACACATAATAGACCTTGTATGAAAGTCAAGAATTACCATGGGATCTTTTTCTTCATCTAATCTGTGAAACTTAATTCCATTTAAGAATCCCTGTATCCAGAGTTAATTCCCATGGACTTTTTTTTAAAAGAACATTAAAAATACCATTGATTATTTTAAAAGGTGTCAACCTATTGCACTGAAATTTTAAAAGATCCTGAAACTAGCAAATACTTTCTTCTGTAGGATTAAATACCAAGGGCTAATTGCATTTCAGTGAGATGGCTCAATGGATGCTAAGTTTAAGGTCATCGGATACACTGTACTTTGACATTAAAGATGGAGGGACAATGGGCAAATTGTCTCATATAGATCATATTTTAATTTTATTCAGTGCTCTGTTCTATCCCCTATATCTACTCTGGCACAAAGTTCTGCCATTTTTTCCCCTCAGAAATTCCCTCTGTTCTCACTGTCACCACCGCAGTCCAATCCTTCCTCGTGTCTCCTCTGGATTTTTGCCATAACTTAATTGGTCTCCCTGGCTCCAGTCGTTCCTGGCTTTATTCCCCTTGTCCACTGCTGCCAAATTAACCTTTCTGCTCAAAATCTTTCCATAGCAACTCAGAGCTAAAGGGTGAAACTGACATTCCTTTCCTTGGCTCTTGAGGCTCTCCATGATTTAGTCCCAGTGGGTGGATGAATAAATGAATGACTAATTTCATAGAATCACTGAGTCACAAACTCTAAAGGTTGGAAAGGACATCAGAGGTTTTCTGCTCCAACCTCGATCTCAAAAAATTCTGACCATAGTATCCCCAAGTTGTCATGTAGCCTTTGTCTAAATTTGTCTAGTGAGAGAGAATTCCACCATGTCCTGAAGTTACACCGTGCATTTTGTGATAAATCTAGCTGTTACAAAATTTACCCACACATCAAGCCTAAATTTGTCTCTATTTGTTTCTCCTGGCTTTGCCATCTTGGATGAAATAGAAGCCGAATTTCTCCACAAAGCCTTGAAATTCCTTAAAACTAGCACGTGAACTCTGAGGGCAAATCTCACAAAATATTTTTTTTAACATGCTTTATCCTTCATGCTTTTTTGTAAAATGAGTAAGATGGAAATTGTTTGCGTTATTTCACACGTAGAGTTGATACGATATTACTTTCCATCTTAATAGGTAGATAAAGGAAAGGCTTAGAGTGGGGGGAGAATTTAGAACTCAAAATTTTAAAGAATAAATGTTAAAAAATATATTGCTAAAAAGACTGTAATCATGGCCCATCGCATTCTTCCCCAGATTATGTCCCCATTTGCTTCAGCTGATCGTTGCATATTATTATACTGACTGATATCCAAAATATCAGTTGTTACTTCCAGCTTCTTGTCATCCACAAATTTGATGAACACATTATGTATTTCTTCCTTTTTTCAAGTCGTTGAAAAGAATATGATGAAAATATTAAATAACACAGGGCCAGGCACAGAGTTGTGAGACACTGCTCTAAAGGCATCCTGCCCAATTGTTACTGATGGTTACTTTTTGAGTTCATAATATCTTTGTACACTTGGCTACCACCCTAAATCAGATCATCACCCTCATTGCCTTTCTGCTGTCCCCTCCAAATTCATCTCTCTGCCGCCAGTCTTTCTCCTCTGATCCATTTTCCACAGAGCTGCTAAAGTGATTTTCTAAAAGTATGTGTTCGTGTCATTCTCCCATTCAGTAAACCACAATGGCTCACTATCATCTTTAAGACAAAATATAAACTTACCTGTATTTAAAACTCTTCACAATCTGGCTCTAATCCCCCTTTCCAGGTGTATTGCATTTTATCTTCATACAATCTACAGGCAACCAAGCTGTTCCTCTCACCTGGCTTACCACTTACCAGGTCTATACCTTTACTGTCACTGTCTCCCATACAGAACATGCACCCTTATCTCCGCATCTTAGAAGCCCTTATTGCTATCAAAAACCAACTCATATGGCAAATTATGTTTAAAATCTTCCCTGATCTCCCTAGCTACTATTGTCCCATCATGAAAATCACCTTGCATACATTTTGCTGCTATTTTGCATATACTTATGTGTGTGTGTGTGTGCGTGTGTACATAGTTCCTCTCTTGATAGAAGGTTGGCTTCTTGAGGGATGGGCTTTCAATAAATCAGGAAGCAAGTATTTTGGGCAGCTAGACGGTGCAGTGGATAGAGCACCAGGGCAGGAGTCAGGAGGACCTGAGTTCAAATCTCACCTCAGACACTTGACACTCACTAGCTGTGTGACCTTGGGCAAGTCACTTAACCACAATTGCCTCATCCTGGGTCATCTCTAGTCATCATGATGAATATCTGGTCACTGGATTCAGATGACTCTGGAGGAGAAGTGAGGCTGGTGACCTGCACAGCCCTCGCTCACTCAAAAAACAAAGTCAAGTGCAAGTCATGTCATCATTTCTCCAATGGCATGTCTTCCTCAGCAATGAAGGATGAACATATACAAACAAGTGTTTAGTAAGTGCGTACTCTGTGCCAGGTACTGGGCTACTATGTATTGGGGACATAAAAACACAAATAGAGCCTTTACCCCTAAAGAGGTTACATCCTAATGGGAAAGAATATGTGTGTGTTCAGTGTTTTTTTCAGTAATATCTGACTCTTTGTGTCCCCAAAGGGTGTGAGGTTTTCTTGGCAAAAATACTGGAGTGGTGTGCCATTTCCTTCTCCAGTTCATTTTACACATGAAGAAACTGAGGCAGACTGGGTTAAATGACTTGGTCAGTGTCACAAAGCTTGTAATTGCTAAGAACAGATTTGAGTCTTCCACTGTGCCACCTAGCTGCTCTGTATATGTATGTATATGTGTGTGATGTATATATGTATGTATGTACATCTGTATTTATATACCTGTATGTATTTATCTGTGTATGTATGTATATTATAGATACATATGTGTATATACACATACACACACAAACTTGGTACATAAATGGTACCTACTGAGTAGATGGAAGACAATCTGGGGTAGAGAGGAGTCACTAGCATCTAGGGGTATGAAGGACAGAAGAAATATCCTGCAAAAAGTACCACTTGACCTGGGTCTTGCAGAAAGCAAGAGGAAGTGAGGGGGCCAACCATTCTGGACCTAGGAGGCAGTCGATGTGAATATATGGAGATAGGAGATGGAGTTTTGTGTATAGACCTGGCAGTCGGGTCAAAGAATTTTGCTGTTCAATTCTCCATGTCATCTGCAATGCCAGGTCTAATGATGGAAGCGAGGCAGCCTTTAGAGGAGCGGCACCATCTCCTGGCCCTTGCAATGGTCTTTACTTCTCACGTAATGCTCTGAACATTAGCAAGAAACAATGAAGGTCTACGTCGTGGCTGCCAACAGTGGCATTCTGTGAGGGAAAGACATGAAGGCATAGGCTTCAGTGGCACAGGCCACCTGCAGCACATGCTCTCATTAGTACCAAGCCCTCCCTCAGCCGCTAGTTCTCCAGCTTCCAAAACTGATTCCCATTGATGCGTTACCCCGCACTCCAGTGGCATGACAGACCTCCACAGAAATGCCTCTCATCCACTCATCTCCCTAACACTCTCTTCCTCAGTCACATAAACCCTTCAAGGCCTTAATCTCCTAATGATGCTTCATTGAGACTTTATATAATAAATATGATTTCATAAAATATATTTGCATCTTTCAGGATTACAATATTCTTAACATATGTTTTCTCCATTTCCGTTAGTTGATGACAAGACATAACAAGATTAAAAAAGAGAGCAATATAATAACTGAGCTTCGAGTTTAGGAGCAAATTGGTTTGTGGGTGTTTTTCTTAATTGTTTGATGTCCATTTTCAGAGCATTGTGCGGGTGAGAAATAAAGATTGTGCAGGTGCTAGAAGATGGGGCCATTGTCTCTGAAGGCTGTTTTACCTGGGTTATTAAACCTAGCGTTGTAGAAGAGATGGAGAAATGAACTGCCTCCCTGGAAAACCTGCATCTTTAAATGATCCAATATAGGAAATAAAAATAAAATAGAAGGAAAAAATCCTAAGAATATTGCTATTATTAAGAAACTTTTTCCTGTGGTAGGGAGCAGAAGTGTTTTTCCCTTTTGATCTTTTAACTAATAGACTGAATCTAAAGAAACCCCAGGCAGCTTAAGACAGGGCAACTGGAGAGCCACATGAAGGTCACAGCTCTCCATGAGCCCCACTCCTACTCCACTCCCCAAAGGCCCTATTTAACAATGAAATAATAAATATTTGTGTTTTTTTTTACATGTGCATGGTATCAAGAAAAAAGTGTTGGATTGGCAGTCTGAGGATGTTGCTTCTACATTCACTATTGGCCTGACCAATTTTCCTCTCTGAGCCTCAGTTTCCTCTTCTACAAAGTAAGGTAATGGGTTTATATAACTACCAAGATCTCTTCCAACTCTGAACTTATGATCCTATGTGTGTTTATAGCTTGAGGAAATTTTGTTTAATTTATTGGTGTATATTCAAAGTTATGAGATCACTTCTTTACTGGAGAAATTTTATTAGCATGACAGCCTGCCCCTTCCCAGCAGTGGGTGCTACTGCCTTTACAATGTGGTCTGTCAAGTTACACTGAACACTTATCAAATAAACCTGGAAAATTCCATCTGTCATTGCTTTCAAGTCAAGCAGCCACCACAGCTATACTTTGAACCCAATTAGAAATACAAAAGATCTCTGGCAAAAAGCAGCTCCAGAGATCCAGCAGGTCATCAGTTTGTATTTGGTTCTTGGAGGCAGGAAAGTAGAGGACACTTTTCTTGTGAACAAATGAGAGCAGCAGTGCCTGTGCTTGTCCCTTCCCTTCAGTCCTGTGTGGAGAAATACCTGGATGCTGGAAAAAGCATCACCAATTCTCAAGACCTGTTAGGGAAGGGACTTACAAGTTATTTAACCCAACACACACCTGCATCAATGAGCTTCTCTTCTACAACATTCCTGATTCTTGATTTTCTAGTCCTGTTTGGATGGACACCCTCACCCCTACTCCGAGAAAGAATCCACTGCCTCTTGAGGCAGGCTTTTCCCCTTGGTGATAGCTTTATTGATAGGCCATTCCCCATCCACCATCAACCCAAATCTGCCTTGAAAACTTCCATTGCATTGCCCTCTGGCAACATAGAACAAACGGATCCCTTTTCTATATGATGGTCATTCAAATATCTGAAGATATGTACCATGAGCCTTCTAAGCTTATTTTTCCCTATAGACTAAACATCCCTATCAATCAACAAGTGTTTATTAAATACTTAATGTGGACCAGGCACCGTGGTAGGCTCTGAGCAGACAAGGACAAAAAATGGAACAGTTCTTACTCACCAAAGGCTAGAACCCACCCTCACATGGCATGAACCTGTTGTATTTCACCAACCTGGTTACCTCTACGCCTCTTGATCCAAGATTAATAATAACCATAGCAACCACAGTAGTTAACATTTATAGAGTATCTACTATGGGCCAGGAGCTGTGCTGACCATTCTACAAATGTTATCTCATTAGATTCTCATCATAACCCTTGACTGTAGGTGCTATTTTTATCCCTAGTTGGCAGTTAAGGAAACAAGCAAACAGAAGTGAAGCAACTTGTCCCCAGTGTCACATAGCTCTGAGGTCAGATTTGAATCCAGATCTTCCTAACTCCAGGACCAGCACTCTATCCACTGTACCACCAACAATACACAGCATATAGAATGTCTGATCAAGGGAAAGCCACTGGGGCCGTCACCTCGCATTTCCTGTCCCTTGTCTAGTACCTCTCTCATTCTCACTATGCCCTTTTGTAGGTTTCTTGGTTGTACCATGTCCCATGCTGTTGATTCTCATTGATTTATCCAACGGAAAATCTTCTAGATTCCCTCCTCCTATATTTCCTAGTACTCATTGCTACATGACTCTCAGATAACATATCACATCTCCTTAGCTGATTCTCAAGGGATTGTTTCAGCATCCCTCATAGAGACAGCACACAGGTCTCATTCTCTGCCTAGAAAAATATTTATATCTGCAACTAGCCATCTCTAGGGGAAGGGGGAGAAAAAAATGGAAAGAAAGAATTTACATGATAACTTTATTGTATATTTGGAGAGAATACAATGCTATACATGGTAAATTTGCAGTTTCCTGTGCAATAATCTTTTTTCACCATATTGTATTGTGGAAATACTTGTTTTACTCTGTGAATAGAAAATAAAATAAATTTTTAATTTTTTTACTTGAATGCACTTGTGAAGATTAGATTCTATAGAAGCTGAGAGGCTTAGAGAGCAAAGGGAGAAGAGAGGTGCTTAAACACATTTCATTCAAAGAACTGCTATATAGAGAGGTTTACTTTGTGAAGGTCTAGGTGGAGGAAATGGTATATCTCTGTCCCAGAGGAGAGAACATAGATTAAGCCACTGGAAATCCTTTTGTTTCCCCCATAGTGGAAAAAATAAGGAGCATTCTGCATAAACACCTGTCTCTCTCTTTCTCTCATCATTTCTCTTTACACTTGCACACACACACAGCATTTTGTTTCTCGATTCCTCTGTTATTGTCTTCTCTAGACAATTTTGCATAATCACTACTTCTCTAATTAGAAGATCCATGGTAGCTTTAATAACATACCCATAAGCACTAGAGGGCAATGCTGGACAAATATTTCTAAGGCCTGAGGCACATGTGAGAGCAAGGCTTGTTATTTGTTGGTTTACAAATAAAGTGGTTCCTCTCCACCCCAATATCACTTGAAACGTTATAATTTATAACATTAAGTGTGACAGGTGAGATTTTCAATCATCTCCTGACATTCTGATTACAAAAGGGGACAAAGAAGATGCCTACATCTGGTACCTCTCTTTTCCTAGGACAGACATGGTTTTATACAGCAGGAGATTTTGGGGAACATCCAAAAATATGAGATCCTGCTCTACCTTCCAGTAGCATTTGAAGTTAGCAGTCAGCCAGCCTGAGTAAGGAGCATGATTTTGCTGAAACCAAGGTAGCAACTTTCCCTGTTTTGCCAGAGGCACGTTGGTTTTATTTTGTTTTGTTTCTAGTGTAATAAAAAGGAAAATGGACATGGAAATGCAAGATGAGGAGGCTGTGATAATATGAAAAACTAAAAGAAATCATTGAATGTGGGAGTAAGAAGTGAAGGAAACTTAGCCATCATCAACCTGACTCCTTCACTTTACACGTAAGGAAACTGAGACCCAGAAAGGATAAGTGGCTGTTCCAGGGTCACATACCAGTATCTTTGGAAGGATTTGAACCTTGCTCATTCTTCCAGATTCTATCCCTATTTATTTACTATGCCACTGCACTTTATAATCACAAAAACCACATCTGCAAAAAAAAAAATCAAAACTCTTTTCTCATGTACTCTTTCTGATGGCGTGCCCTCTTTGTTGCTGTTCGTTCATTTTGGCCATGTCTGATTCTTCATAACTCCTTTGAGGTTTTCTTGGCAAAGATTCTGGGTGGTTTGCCATCTCCTTCTGCAGCTCATTTTATAGATGGGGAAATTGAGGCAGGCAGGTTTAAGTGACTTGCCCAGGTCACAAAGGTAGTAAGCATCTGAGGCTGCATTTGAACTCAGGGAAATGTATCTTCCTGTTTCCAAGGGCAGTATGCCATTCACTGTGCCACTTAGCTCCCCAGCTAGGTCATGTACCCAGTTAAAGATTTACAAACCTGTGGTTTCAAGGGTTAAAGATTTACAAACCTGTGGTTTCAAGTCAAGCAACCATGACAATTACTCCTTCATCAATTCTAATACTTTAAATATCAAAACTTTACAAAATGTCTTTTCTTTCCTAATCAAGTCAATAGTCATAGGTACAAGTCCTCACCTTATTTTCACATGCTGTTTTAATCATATGTGATTTTACAAGAAACAATGTATGCCTACATGTAACTTTATAAAAGAGATTTCTTAATGTTCCTCCCACATGACATTCCATCTCTTGGCTCTATATCTTTTATAATGACTATCTCCTGTGCTTAGAATTTCATCCCCTTTTAAACTCTTTGAATTCTCAGTTTCCCTTAAAATAGATCAAGTAGCACCTCCATGAAGACTTACCTTCTTTTCCCTAGTTGCTATTTTCTTCTAACAAAAACTAAAAGTTGTATTTATTTTACACATAGCTTTTATTTTGTACCTCTATAGACTCCTATCTCACTTCTACTCTCACTTTAGTGCTGTGGGGAATAGCTTCTCTATATTCAAAGTCAATATAACTCATGAGCTTCCACCATTGTGTGTTCATTATTTAATAGTCAAACAACGGACACAATTAGCTAAAAAAAATAAGAACATTAGTGGGCTTGTGTAGTGAAATTTGCATTTCAACCCTCCCCTCCTCAGTCCCATAATATTAGGGTTGAATTTCCTAAAAACACATGCCATTAGTGAGTAGAGTGAATATACATAGAGTTTACACATGAGACCTACGTGAAGGGAAGTTATCTAGATGGAAAATTCATGCCTCCAATGATGTAGGGGTTCTGCTATCTTCTTATGATATCCTCATGTTGCACCCTGTTGAATGAGATCTCTTAGGTAAGTGTATTGCTCTGCTTAGTCTGCTGGCCCACTCTCTTCAGCCCCATCGTTGGTATTCTTTGCAGTCTCCAATTTTTTGGCTTAACCTTTTCTAAGACACCACTAGGATCTTTCAGAGGAAATCAACTGATTAGGTAACTCAATTGATCAGAAATCCCCTCTTTTGCTATACTCATACATATACACACAAACAATAACACACACACATACACACCTCACACCCAATCATTACTCCAACATACACAGTGGGATATAGTGGTTAACAAACCATTTTTGCAACCAGAAAAAACTTGAGTTGAAGATTAGCCTCTGACCCATACTGCTTGTGAAACCCTTAGTTTTTCAGTGGTTTAAATAATTCTCTATAATTCGCAGAGAAAGTGTGCACCTTCTTTGGGAGGGGGAGTTTCCATTCTTGGTAGTTCACTATACCAAAGAAATTACAGGACTACAATTTTATTTCTGTTTTTTTTTTTTAGCAAATAAGCCCATTTGCCCAAGTCCATAGAAAAACAGAAGTCAGAGAAAGTATATACATACACATATATACATACATGTGCATGTATGTGTTACATATACACATACACATGTACATACATATTCATATATGTGTGTGTGTATATATGTATATATACATATATGTATATATATGCATATATATATACATATACCTACCAGATAATACAGAGTAAAGGAGCTCTCTCACTAGTTCTTCTCTCTGGAGACAAATGGAATCAGTCTAATATCTCTTCTCTACGAACACTCCTCAGATCCTTGAAGGCAGATGTCATGCCTCTCCCAAGTTTTATCTTCTTCAATCTGAATACCTCTAACTCCTTCAATTCATTTTCATGGGTCATGGATTTGAATCCCATCATGGCTGCCCTTCTTGGGACACTCTCCAGTTTTTTAGTCTCCTTCCTAAAATATAGCATCTAAAAGGGAAAACAAGATTTCAGTTATGTTTTGATGAAGAAATATTATGGAAAGACAATCACTTTCTGATTTCCTCACTCCTGGAAATCATAACCCTCTGTATAGCCCAAGTTCATATTATGGTTTTGTGACTGCTGCATGACATTTTTAACTCATATTGAGTTTGCAGTCAACTGAGCCTCCCAGATCTCTTTCAGACAAACTGATGTCTAATCATGATTTCCCCCTTCTTGAACTGATGAAGTCAATTTTTTTTAAAAAGCCCTAGTATAAGCATACCTCTATCCCTATTAAAATTTCATTTTTTAAGCTTCAACCTAGGCAACTTAAGCTTCAATCTGTCAAGCTTTTTTTGAATCCAATATGCTAGCCTTCAATCTGGTAATGAGCCCCACTAAATGTAGACAAGTAATTTGTCTATATTCACTTCAAATTACATGATAACAAGTAATGTATCTAGATATATTTAAGAAATAATATTCCTATGCAATCACAAACTATTTTAGGCAAAACTACTGAAATAATTTTCTTATTTTTTATTGATAAGAAACATTATTAGATTAATTTTAGAGGTATCCTCTCTCAAATCAAAGAATGATGAGGAATAATATATACTGAAACTTAGGACTTCACAGAAATATGACTAATTAACAATTCTGAGATGATTTTGAACCATAGAAATTAACATTGAATTTATAAAGTCTTAGTTTTTTTAATCAAGGAAAAACAAAGCAGTAGTTGATGCTCAGGTCAGGCCATTGAAAATGATTGCTTTTCGACACTCGGTGAAACTTAAAACAAGGAAATGTATGTGATGGGGTACAAGCTCAAGCCAAGACCTTTTCCTCTTGGATCAAGAGGGCTTTTGTCACATTAATCTGAAGAGTATTGGAAAGTCTGGCCTTGGGGAAGGGCTCTTTGGATTCCACTTCCATTTCTCCCAGCCTGGATACTCCCTATCTTATCACCATTCTGTTCCTTTGATCCTAGCATCCTTTAGATATTCCCGACTACTTAGCCTTCTCTTGAAGTCCAAGTTGCCCAGCCTGGTTTGTGGATTATCTGGACTACTGGTGGCTCCCATGAGGATCCTCCCTGGGTTTGATCTATCAAAACCATTCCTGGGACCCCTGACTATTTGGCGACACCTTGATTCTTCCCTCAGTCTTTTTCTGTATTTAAGTTCCATCTCGCCTCCATGAAGGCACTCAGATTGAATCCAGCTCAGACTCTGTCTAGCTAAGATTCTATCAGACCCACTTGTGAATGCAAGCGTTACAAATGCTTAGGCTCCTTAAGAGTCAACCCAGTATGGTGAATCTCTAATAAACTTTGTTTTTCTTTGGATTTAAGAAGCCTTGTGTCAAATTCATTCAAGCAGAACCCAGTGTGTTGGTATTTTGGGGTACAGCACACCAACCTCAACGTATGAACATCTCTAGAATGGGCCAGTCGAATGCGAGCTCTTTGAGAGGAAGATTTAATTTTTTTTTCCTTTTTACCCCAAGCACCTGGCACAAACCTTTCACATTCAGGGTAGTTGGTAAATTAAACTTATTGCATTGAATTGGTTTTCCAGTTCAGTGTTGTGGCTACAACTGAAGATCAGGAGGGGAAGAGAAGCAGGTAGAGGGGTTGGGAGATTTTTTTTTAAATTTTGCATTATAAAATCATTGAGCAGAGGACCATAGATTTAGGGAAGAAAAAGACTTCTCAGATCATCTTTCTTTGATCTGAGCATTAAACAGTGAGCTCTTGAGAACAGAGATTGGATCTTTTTTTGTATCTGCAGTGCTTGGAACACAGTAGGTGCTCAATAAATAGTTATTGACTGACTAACTGATTAAATTTGAGGCTCCCTCCTGATTGGAAGAGCCCAAAACATAACCTCTGAAGACTGCTAGTTCTCTCGCTCATTCACTTTTGTCTCTATGAACTTGGAACTTCCTTATCTAACACAACTCTCTAACCTAAATCTGCTCCCCTAACAAGTTCACAGATTTACAAGGCTAAAATAATTCACAGTTTTATTAAGTCAAGGAATGCAAGCAGACATATCACAGCACTAAGAAAATAACAGCCAGCACCCAATAGTGAGCAATACTTCCCACAGTTTCCAATAAAGAATCATCTATTTGGAGCTAGGAGGTTCCCTAGAAGAGGCTTTTTTAATACAGATGAGGAAACTGAGGCCAAGAGAGGTGAACTGACTTGCCCAGGGTCATACAACTTGTAGGTGTCTGAGGCAGTATTTGTCCTCCTGTCTTCTTGACTCCAAGTCTAGTGTTTTCATTACTCCATGCATTCCATAGTTAAGGGTCTCCATGTACCCACTTCCTGTTGAGGCTACCAGGCTCTGTCTTCAAATAGTACTACATCAAAGTCACTAAGTCAACAGTTCTCAGTTGCCTTGGAGATGAGGAGGTAGCACAACAGATGGAGCACTGGAGCTAGAATCAAGAAAACCTAGATTTGAATCTGGCCTCAGAAACTTACAAGCTATGTGACCCTGGATGAGTCACTTTATCCTTTCAGTTTCCATTTTCTCATCTGTAAAGTGGAACAATAAAAACAGTACCTAACCTCAAAAAATTATTATAGGGATCAACTATATGGAGTAATACATGTCAAAGGCTCTGTAGATGTTAAAATACTACAATGGTGTTGATTGCTATTAATATACCCAGCAGAGGGCACCTAATGCCCTCTCAACCTTGGTCTGGCTAATTATCAGGGGCTGCCTCCTGCTGACCTATTCAGATTATCAGCCGTTGTCTCAAGCCACTCACTCTTCTCCAGGTGACTCAAAGGTGGGAATGGAATGGTATCAGGCTCCTGTGTCAGAGCATAGTACTCAGGTACTATCTTCCTTCATGGACAGAGTTCCCTTAAGAATCTAACACCATCCTTTTGACCCAGCAATATCACTTCTAGGACTGTATCCCAAAGAGATCATAGAAATGGGAAAAGATCCCACATGTACAAGGATATTTGTAGCAGCTCTCTCTGTGGTGACCAAGAACCAGAAATACAGGGAATGCCCATCCATTGGGGAATGGCTGAACAAGATGTGGTACATGAATGTAATGGAATACTATTGTGCTACAAGAAATGATGAATACAAGGACTTGCTGAATGAAGGGAGGAGAACCAGGAGAACACTGTACACAGTAACAGCCACAGTGTGCAAGGACTGTTTTTGAGAGACTTAGCCCTTCACTGCAATGGACCTAGGGCATTCCTGCAGGACTTTTGAGGTGAAATGCCATCCACTTTCAGAGAAAGAACTGTGGAACTGGAATGCAGAATGAAGCAGACCATTTTCTCTTGCATTTTGTTTTGTTTTGGGTTTGGTTTTTCTCGTGGTTTCTCCTATTCATTTTAATTCCTCTATGCAACATGACTAATGTGAAAATGTGTTTAATAAGAATGTATGTGAAGAACCCATATAGGATTGCATGCTTTCTTGAGGAAGGAGGAGAGAGGGAGAGGGAGAAAATTTGTGACTTATGGAAGTGATTGTTGAAAACTAAAAACAAATAAATTATTTAAAAAAGAATCTAACACCATGTCTAAAATTTTGCCGACTCTATCTCTCCTAATCAAAGGGAATGAATGAGTCCAGGCTTGAGAAGTATCTCATTTTCTCCCCAGTTAGGAATTTAGCTCTCTATTCCTCTTTATTTAACGGGTGACTTTTTTGAACTCTCCCTTTCCATTTAGCCTTCTTCTTGTTTCTGACTCCAAAGGGCATTTTCCCCACAAAACTTTTGCATCTGGATGTTGCATCATTTTCAGTTGTATCCAATTCTTTGTATCCCCATTTGGGGTTTTCTTGCCAAAGATACTGGAGTGGATTGTTATTTCCTTCTCTCATTTTACAGATGAGGAAACTAAGGCAAACAGGGTTAAGTAACTTGCCCAGGATCACATAGCTCGAAAGTAACTGATGCCGAATTTGAACTCAGAAAGAAGAGTCTTCCTGACTGCAGGTCCAACATTCTATCTACTGTGCCACTTAGCCCAAACCTTTGCATACCATTGTATCTGGAATAAGGTGATAAGAAACAGAATAATGAACAAAGAAAACTAAGGGTTCCTCCTGGAAAACTGTTTCCAGATAAGTCCATTTGGATGCCCAAGCTACACAATATGGGGAAAATGGTTTGGGATCAGAAAAACATTCTCATGTTTATGCATTACGAACATTTACTTCAATAATAATAATAAAATAATAAATAGCTAGACATTTTTAACACTTTTAATAACTTTACAAACATTATTTCATTTTACTTTCAGACCAATTCTAGGAGGTAGATGCTATCATTATTCTCATTTTCACAAGAGAGGAAACCGAGGCAGAGAGCAGTTAAGTGATTTGTCGAGGGTCACAAAATTAGTATTTCAGACAGGATTTGAATTTATTTTTTCCTGATTCCAAGCTCAGCACTCAATCCATCTGCCTCAAAATGTTTGGGGCAATGGCACCAAGCCACATTACAAGAAATGAAAATGACGGTGTCTTAACAGACAGGAAATGACTAGTTACTGAAGCAGAAACCACTTCAACATCAGCTCTCTCTGCACAAGCCGATCAGTGTCTGGCAAAAGCAGAGGTAAAATCAATATTAGATTAGAGCAAAGGATAAAGATGAGAAGAAGATAATACACATGGTTAGAGTAGTTCAAAGATGACATGTTTAAAGAGACTCAAATGCTAAAAGATGGGAAACAGAAGAGTAAGATACTCTTTCGTTATATATGAGAGGATTGAACTCATTAATCTCTGAGGTCCTTTCCAGCCTTCAGTTTTATGACCTTGTAACTAAATGCTTATTTCCTAGAGATTTTAACAAATGAAAAATATTGTCACAACAAAGAAGTAAAAAAAATGCCCCTTTGACCTACGTTCAATCTTACTGTCCAGTAGAGAGAAACAGGCAAATTAAGAGTAACATGAGTTGAGAGTACGAGTCTATCTGTAAGTCATTATAAACAAGGTGGTAGAAAATCATAATATCATCCCAAAACAGTGCCAAGAAGAACAGAGAAGGAAATGAGCCTGCAGAGAACTTGGAATAAGATTTACTTAAGTCGAATTCTCTAAGGGATATTTGTAGCACAAATTAGAGGAAGGGAAACAAATAGATGTGAAAAACTATACAGCAACAAGAAAAATAGATTTGAGGAATCTCACTAACCATTTTTTCTCATAAGCAATGATTAGGGAAACAGCATATAAGGTTTAGAATTAGCCAGGATTGAAGTATGAACCACATCATTAATTCTGATGAGATATGTAGCCTTGAGGAAGTCACTTGATTTCTCTGAGATTCACTTTTCAAATCTATAAAACGGGGATAATCTTAAGTATAGCACTTACCTCACAGGATTGTTAGCATCAAATGAGATCATGCACATATAATTAGCTGTAAACATTAAACTGCTATTAAATGTCAGCTTAGTAGTAGTAGTGGTAGTAGTAGTAGTAGAACTGTTGTAATCTTTCTTCCCATCTTTTTCTATGCTGTTCAAATGGAAACATTTTTAGGAAAATTCTTACCCTGATATTATGATTTCGTACTTAATGAATAAATGGATAAAGTAACTTTTTGCTACTTAAAAATATTAGGATCTCAGTTCATCTCTTCTAGGTTCAATGAAGTCATCTTCAGAATAATTTCAGCAGTAGATAAAATCAGTAGATAAAGATACATAGATCATCTGGCTCCCACATGATTTTGATTTCTTCTGTTTGGTCTCTGTATTTTGAGAGATTTTCATCCTATGTCATGTGAATATTATGAGTATTCTGTGTGGTGATAGATACTGATAACTTCCTTCTTTAATCTTTGAGATCAGTGTAATGTCTGAGCAGCTAGGTAATGTATAGAGTAGTGTAATGGATAGAGCACCAAGACTGAAGTCAGGAAGACTCAACTTCCTGAGTTCAAATCTGGCCTCAGACATTTACCAGCTGTGTGACACCAGACAAGACACTTAATCCTGTTTACCTCAATATCCTCATCTGTAAAGTGAGCTAGAGAAGGAAATGGCAAACCACTCCGGTATCTCTACCAGGAAAACCAAAATGGTTTTTTAGAGTCAGACATGACTGAAACAACTGAACAGCAATATCTGGGAAATTTTGGATAAAATGCTATATTTCAAATTCCTTATGGAGATATGCCATCTCTCAGCCAATCGATAAGCATTTATTAAACACCAAAGATGTGCTAAATACTGTGCTAAATCCATGAAAGATAACATTTCTGCTAGGTAATTCTAGCCAGCACATAATGTCTAGCTAGTAATCTAATAGGTGCTCAAACTTTTCAGCCTGTGGTAACAAGGTGAATATTCCTTGCATAATCTACATAGATCATTAAATTTGGGCTCCTTAAGGGTAAATCTGTAATTTCTGTAGGTAGCAAGCTAGTCCTGAATTGCTTTCATAAACCCTTCCATTTCCAAAATACAAATCTGAATGACTCATCCATTTTTATATTTTTAATCACTAAATTCATACTGGATGTATTATATGAAGAAGCAAAAATATCACTTAAAAATACAGGAGGAACAGTTGTATATAAGCAAGGAAAATCCATGCTGGAAGAAGGTGTGTTGGATCCAACTTATTCAGACTCTTGACAGTCAATTGTTAAATTTTCAGCATTTACACTTTGGAAATTGATAAACACTATAAATCGAGCTTGATTTATTATTTTGTTGCTTGTCTAGACTTAAAAGAGTGACAGTGAAAATGTTCATAGTGAAGACTAGACTTCATTGTTTAATGTACACACTGCCATGTGTACAATCCTTTTTCAGAAAGTCAGTTGTTAAACACTTACCAGGCTGTTAGAAACCCAATTCTAATGGCACTCAGAGACCAATTGTCAAGAAAGATTCACCTAACCCCCACCAAAATGGATAAGAGCATACCTATGAGATACTTTACCAAAAAGAAAAAATGTGAATAAGAAGAAATTCAAACCATGAAATATGAAAAATCCCAAACTACCCATTACAAAAGTGACAACCATATGACTCAACACCAGAGGGGCTTGAGATGAACTGCTTAAAAAGAAAAAGTCACTTTGCACAAGTAGTCACAGCCCAGGAAGAGAATGGTGACAAAATTCAGGGACATTCATCCTTAGGCATTTTCTTTCACAATTTGGCCCAGGAGAGATGATATTTCATTAGGTCAATGAAACTCACAAAAGCCTTTCACTGTCCCTGACATTGACTCTCTGGTTGGTAAGCAGTGAAAATCCTGTTAGCGCTCAATTTTCATATGTTGTTGCTCAGCAAGTAAAAGGAAGTGTCTTGGGAGGGATTGGTGAATGCAGGCAGTCACTTGGGGAAAATTTCCAGGGCAGAATCAGTCCCACCAACCCTCATTAATGATAAGATGGCATTCCTGTAGCAATTATCTCCAGGTTGGTTCATGCCAATAGACTGTACCTTAAGGTACTGCTTTGCTAGAGGATACCTAAGCATCATCTTGTATCTGTTTTGTGTATATGGCAGATACATATTGATTTAGAAACACTTAAAGTGGTGCCTGGCACACAGTAAGCCCTTAATAAATGCTTGCTGTTATTGCATTGTGGTCTGTCTTAACTGGGCCATCACTTTCTTGAGGGCAAGGACTCTTCTATCACTATCACCTTTACATCTCCAGCTCCCAGAACAGTGCCTGGGATACAACAGATAATTAATAAATATTTGTTAACTAATATATTGGTTGTTTGGGCAACTGTGTCCCATCAATTAGCCCTTGAGTGCCATCCAATAGCAAAGGAACCATGCAAATTGATGCCCTCATCTACTTACATTTCTTTGTATGACCATCATTAAACAGTATGGCAAAGCAGATGGAGTCCCAGGGTTTGCATTCAGAGAGTTCTGGGTTCAGATCCTGCCTCTGCCACAAGTTACTTAACCTGAATCTCAGTTTCCTTATCAGTAATATTGGGATAATGCCTATAATGAGATTCAGGGTGGAGCAGTGGCTAAAGGTCCTCACCTTGGAGTCAGGAAGGCCTTCAAATCCTGCCTCTGATGTACCCCAGATGTGAGAACATGGGCAAGACTGAAATCTTCAGAGCCGCGAAGACCACTCTCATGACTGTAAGTGACAGATGAGTCTTGCACTGGTATAAGGAGTTTCCATATTGGAAGTTCATCACTCCAATAAAATCAGTGCACCCCTATTTCCCAAATACCGATACTACCTAAATTGTAGGGTTGTTTTGAGGCTAAATTTTGGAGATGTATATATACATGTATATATATATGTATACATAATTATATATTTATACATATGTAAATATATATGTAAGTGTACATATATATGTATATGTACATATACATATATATCATTTTGTAAGCCTTGACATGTTATATAAATAACTATTATAAGTGTTCAGCAGAAAGCATGTCAGATTTGGAGAAAAAGCACTTCCAAAACAGTTAAGTTGAAAAAAATGAACCATATTTCCCTCTGTCCTGTTCTGCCCTCCATTCATTCCATTATCTCCCTTGATCTGTTCCCCCACAACAGTATTTTCATCTGATTATCCCTTTTCCCAATTTGCTCTTCCTTCCATTATCTTTCCTCTCCTATCCCTTCCCCACTGCCTTCCTGCAGGGTAAAATAGCTTTCCATACCCAACTGAGTGTGTGTAATTTCCTCCTTAAGACAAATCCTATGAGAGTAAGGATCACTTATTCCTTTTCATCTCCCCTCTTCTCCCCCTCCATTGTAAAAGCTCTTTCTGGCCTCTTTTATGTGAGATGATTTGCTACATTCTACCTTTCCCTTTCTCTTACTCCTAGTACATTTTATTTCTTAGGTATTCTCCCTTCATATTTAGCTCACCCTGTGCCCTCTGTCTGTGTACACACCCACACATGTACATATACATGCCTACACATATATAATGTACACATACATACATACACCTACACACCTACATATATGTGTATGTGTCTATGTGTGTGTGTGTGTATATATATATATATATTTTCATGTAGGAATGTAAACAGTTCAACTTTAATGAGTTCCTTATGGCTTTTCTTTCCTATTTTCCTTTTCATGTTTCTCTTGATTCTTGCATTTGAAAGCCAAATTTTCTATTCAGCTCTAAGGCCTCTATTTCATTGAATAACCATTTTTTCTCCTGGAGTATTATACTCAGTTTTGCTGGGTAGGTAATTCTTGGGTTTAATGCTACCTTCATTGACCTCTGGAATATCATATTCCAAGTCCTTTGATTCCTTAGTATAGAAGCTGCTAAATCCTGTGTTATCCTGATTGTACTTCCACAATACTTGAATTGTTTCTTTCTGGTTGCTTGTGATATTTTCTCCCTAACCTGAGAATTCTGGAATTCAGTTACAATATTCCTAGGAGTTTTTCTTTTGGGTTTTCTTTTAGGAGGTGATCAAGGAATTCTTTCCTTTCCTATTTTACCCTCTGGTTCTAGGATATCAAGGCAGTTTTCATTGATAATTTCTTGGAAGATGATGTTCAGGCTCTTTTTTTGATCATGGTTTTCAGGTAGACCAATAACTTTTAAATGATCTCTCCTGGATCTATTTTCCAGGTCAGTTGTTTTTCCAATGAGATATTACACGTTGTCTTATATTTTTTTCAGTCTTTTGATTTTGTTTTATAATTTATTGATTTCTCCTAAAGTCATTAGCTTCTATCATCTCTGTTCTAATTTTTAAAGAATTTATTTTCTTCAGTGAGCTTTTAAACCTCCTTTTTCATTTGTCCCATTCTGCTTTTTAAGGCATTCTTCTCTACATTGGCTTTTTGGGCCTCTTTTGCCATTTGGGTTAATCTATTTTTAAAGGAGTTATTTTCTTCAGTACTTTTGGGAGTTTCCTTTAGCAAGCTGTTGACTCTTTTTTCATGATTTTCTTGCATTGCTCTCATTTCCCTTTCCAATTTTTCCTCTACCTCTCTTACTTGTTTTTCATGATTCAGTGCCTTGAACCCTGCTGTAGTCTGGTTCATTAGACAATTCCTGTCATCCTTCCAGGTTTTCTTAGGCTGGAGATCTATTTCACTCTGTCATTTTACAGCTTTTTCTGCTCAAGGATTGTTTAGAGTCATTTTTTACAGGTATTTTCAGAGTTTGGTGGGGAGAGCTCCAGCAGGTCCATGCTTCTACTCTGCCATCTTGGCTCCACCCCCCAGACAGTTTGAGTTGCATCTTAAAAAAAATAGAAACATTCTATGAGGAGGTGATGAGAGGGGAACATATTCTAGGCATAAGGGATGGCCAGGACAAAAACTCAGAGGTGGGGGACCCAGTTCCATGTGTGAAGAGCAAAGAAAAGGCTGTTTGGTCAGACTCTAGAGCATGGGAAATGGAATCAAGTGTAACAAGGGAGAGGAGATTGGTTGATGCTGGGTTGTGAAGGAATTTAAAAGGCAAACTGAACTTAAATATATACATACACATATATATATATATATATAACCACACAATATACTTATTATAATATATAAACATTGATTTATAATTATTATAATACATAATTATGTTTAGGTATGATTGACATAACATACATTATGTTTTATACAATCGATATGATATAAAATTGATGTAGTGTATGTTTTATATACACATACAACATACATATATATAGATATGTACTGGGAAGCTAGTGGCACAGTGGTTTGAGTATTAGGCCTAGTGTCAGGAAGACTTATCTGAGACATTTACCAGCTGTGTGACCCTGGGCAAGTCATTTAACCCTGTCTGTCTCAGTTCCTCATCTATAAAATGAGCTAGAGAAGGAAATGGCAAACCACTCCAATATTTTGGCCAAGAAAACCTCAAATGAGGTTGCAAAGTGTCAGATAGGACTGAAATGACTCAACAATGATGTGTACATGTACATGTATATAAATTATGTATTTGGGCTTCCCAATAACCCAGTGATATAGTTATTACTCCCATTTTACAGATGAGGAAGTTGAGACTCACAGAGGTGAAGTAATAAGTTTGGAGCAACATAGCTAGTAAGTGTATGAGGAATTTGAACTTGGACCCTCCTGGATCCAAGTCACATGCTCCATCCTGTTGCCTCTGTGACTTATCCCTGGTTTGTTCTATGTCTGCCTTGAACTTCATCAAATTTCTGCTCCATCATTGGCCAAATACGGACAGTCTGGCATTATATATTGAGTTTTTACTAATTTTTTTACTATTTAAAGGAGGACAAGGTGACTATTGATGAGCCTGCCAAGAAAGTTGAGTTGACCTTGTGAAAATATATCAATACCATGTGTCCAAGTGTATTGACCTAAAGAACAAAGAACAAATTAAGTGTTTGCTTTCTAAATTGCTCAGGGACCTAGAAAGAGCCCTCTTTAGGGGTCACCTTTAGTTGTTGCCTCGGGGACTATTTTAAGAGAGTTTTCATCATATCCATCAGAGGACTGTTTCTAATTCAATATTAATTCCATTTCTAGTGACGGAGATACATATTCCCTCTCCCTAGACCTCCCTTATTACTTCTCCCTCTGCCATTCACTCTTTTCTTGGAGTTTTTTTGATTCTATAAGGGACCTCTAATCTTTCTAATAACATTCTTTGTCTTCTACAGAAAAAAAAATCTGTTAAGGTATTGATTTAGCAGAACAGTATATCATTAACTGGCAATGATGGCCTTCATGACAGGCAAGTTGGCTATAACAACTGAATCCTTATCAGTAATCAGCCAGTTGAAGGGAATTGATGGGAGGACAAACAAATAAAAGAAATCCTGCCACCAGGGAGCAAATAGGTTTCCAAGTTCGGTTCACAGAAGTCCTATTATGAGGAGATGTCACACATCATGTTCATCCTTTGATGAACATGAGTTTGCTTTCTTAGACTGATGTCAATCCAATCCTTTCTTTGTATTGCAAGAAAGGAAAATGGATCCAATAAAGCAGTCATGCTCTTTGCTTGGTGTGAATATCCCAACTCAGTTTCTAGGGATCCTTTTCCATCTGACCTTCCTGGGGTCCCAAGACATATCCTGACTCATCTCTTTAATGGCATTTAAGGACCTTGAAGATGGAGGGCAAAGACTGTGTGTTTTCCTCCTTGTTTACCTTAGCACACAGCCCAGAACATACCAAATACTTAATAAATGCCTCTTGACCGATCAATGCCAAGAACTCAGCCAGTTGTTGCCCCTTATGCCATAGACTTGGGGAGAGATTAGGATTTTGCTATTAGCAATCCATAGGATTGTTTGCATAGGACAGAAGTGCTATTTTTCCTTTTCCCATGGGGTTCCATGTAGAAAAATCTATCTTAATGGGATAACACAGTCATGTCTCTAAACTCCTTTCCCATGTATGTGTTGTCACCTCGAAGAATGCAAACAAGGAATGTTTTGTTTGTGTATTTTTTCCTTGGGGCCTAGCATATGGTTTAATAAATGCTTCTTGATTGCTTGACATTTCTCATTGATTCATCTGAGAAGTCGGTGTACTCCAGGCTCTCTGTAATTATCAAGGTCAAGGTAGGCCCTCCTCTCACTCTAGGAAGATCAACGTTAATGTATTGACTTTGACATATGACTTTGTGATCCGTCACTCAACCCTTCATTACAACCCTCTTAGGCTAATAATTACAGAGTAAATAGCTAACTGTATCACTAAAAAGAATTTCCATTCTGAGAGTTCCCTGAACAAATGAAATAAAAATTCTAGCTCTCTTCCCCTCATTCCACCCCCCTCAAAAAAAAAAAAAAGTTATGTTCATGTTTCTAACAGAGTGCAAACTTTTTGGGAGCAGGGATTGGCACCTGGCATATAGTAGATGTCTAGTGAAAACTTTATGAGCAGAATATAATTGAATGGACAAATCCTTTAATCATTCACCATTTTCAAAAAAGTTTTCAGATGAGCTGTCAATCTGTATTGGTGGAGGGAGTTTCCACACTGGGATCCCCCAACACACATGGAATGATAGGTCCAGACCAAAGGAATAATCAAGAACTGAGACAACCTCTAGGTTCATAAAATTAGTTGTACATAAGAAAAATAGTTACTTTATTTTTATAGTTCCCTAGGGAGCCATCTAAAAAGCAATTAAAACACAGTACTACTAGAAGTTGCAAGAAGCAGCCTACATTAGAAGAAGTTGTTAAAGAGATATACACTGATTTTTTGAAAAGTTAAAGAGTAAGGAGAAAATATATCTGAATACGTCCTTACCTGTTCTGGAAGTGATAAAATGAAAGAGATGAACCTTACAATACAGCTCAAAGTATTTCCCTTTGATAGAAGTGTTTTTACCTATGAAATAAGCCTATTAGAGATAGTGCCCAAGAGATTTTTTTTCAAGTACTGACTGTTGAATGCCCATGCTGAGTGGTTGTGGGTGTAATTGTGACATTTTCCCCAATCTATGGCACTTTGTCCATTTATATATCATTGCCATGGCTACTAGGGTAACATTTAAAATAATCCCCATGTAAATCTGACAGCACCTCATTAGACTCTCTAAGAATCATGTAATTAGGTAAGAAAAGCCTGCTGATTGAGAGGGTTAGAGCTGCAGGAGACAGGCTCCCGTCTCCCCCATCTCAATCACCTACATTTCTTTTTAGAAGCCTCTACTAATTGAGCAAACTGCTTTCAGCTGGCAATCAATGTGAAGACACTGCTTTCAAAACCATAGTGAGAGGGACGGAGGGAGGGAGGGAGAGAGAGAGAGAGAGAGAGAGACAGAGACAGAGACAGAGACAGAGACAGAGAGGCAGAGAGAGAAAGGGAACAGAACTCAGGCTGAGATAACATAGGACAATCTTCTTGCCTTCTCTATGAAAAAGCATCAGGGCAGCTGGCATACATTTGACAAAAGCTTCGTTAAGCTCTGGGAAAGGTTATATTTGCTGCATGTCATATCATATTTCATTGTCTTATTCTCTTAACAGATGAGATGTAATTAAGCAAGAGGAAAAGGGCCACTGAATCAATTTCTTCTCATGTTGAAAATTCTCTTGCCATTGGAAGATGACACAAAACTGATTCATTAGATTAATAATCTTTAAATTGGAGCTTATTCTGAGGCCCCAAGGTAAAGTTACAGTTATGTTTTGTTCTGGTGTATTCTGTATGCCAAGCAGGTTAACTGGCTATAAAATGTGCAAGGCTCTTGGCAAGGCTGCCTCGTTGGCAGTCAGACACAACAAACATGCACTCAGACGTTCTTTGGGGTTTGCTCTAGAAAAAAAGAACTAATGTTTGCACTCTTGAAGATTCCTCTAATGAGGAGGAATTTAGACTAATTGGAAAATCTAAAAGAGGTAGTGATTGGCTCCTACCAATAGCTCAGCCTCTCAGATTTACACAGAGGGCACACATATGGCCTTTCCCAGGACAGCTCCAATCAATTGGATAATGCAGCAAAAACTCAGAGAAAAATCGATAGGCTGTTGTTTTCAACAGGGGTGCTGTCCACCAAGTGGCTGACTCTTGAAGGCCCGTGCTTTGAATTAAACGATCTAATCTGTGTGAGAAATCTCTTTAGATGCACCTACTGCATGAAATCAGCAAATAGAATAGAGATTAACCTGGCTTGAATGTAGGCTGGCTAAATTCAGTTATAACTTGGTGCTTTGTCCAAAACTGTTGAGAAAAATTAGGGGATGTGTATGTGTCTATAAGGGAAATCTTAACCATCATTTATATAGGTCTGCAAAGTACTTTATATGCATTACCTCATTTGAATCTCATAGCAATCCTGTGTGGTCTATAGATACTACAAGCTATTATTATCCCTGTTATACAAGCGAGGAGACTAGACTTTAAAAAAGGTTAAGTGAGTCATAAGACACAAAGCCAGAGTTGCAAACTGAACTAAGTTTTCCTGAATTCAGGGCTATCACATTTTATCTACTACTCTCAAAGAACAGTGGATTAAATTCAACAGATAAAAGGATACAAATCTTACCTTTGCCACATTTTGCATAACCCTGGACAAGTTTCTTTACTTCTCCAAGCCTCAGTTTCTTTATCTCTAAAATGGGTGTGATGCATTCCTCCCAGGGTTATTATGGAGATCCTAAGAGATAATGTATATAAACTTCTTTTTAGCTTTAAAATGATAAATAAATGCCAGTAATTGATATTGTGGCTTTTGCTTCTAGATTCCTAGCAGCACTATTTGTAATAGCAACAAGCTGAAAATAAACTATATACTCAGTCGTTGGGGAATGAGCAAATAAATTTTGGAATATAAATGAAATGAAATATTAGGATAGACATGCATAATTCATATGATATAATTCAGAGAAGGATAGATACAAGAATTATACACTAAAATGAATGGCCTTTTTCAATCCTCATCCTTCTTGACCTCTGAAGCCTTGGACACTGTCAATCATCCTCTTGAAACTCTTCTTTCTGGGTTTTGGTGATAAAGCTCTCTCCTGGTTCATCCGTTTGATTGTTTATTTCTGAATCTTCATCCGTATCTTGCCTGCTGACCAGGGGTGTTCCACAAGTCTCTACCCTGGGCCTTCCTCCTTTCTTCTTCTATACTAATTTACTTGGTAATCTCATACATGTCATTGGATTCAACTACCATTTCTATATAGATAATTCCCAAATCTACTGATGGAGTCCTATTTCTAAACTGAATTTGTAATCTTGCATCCACAGCTGACTATTAGATTATCTTTTGTCTTGTAGACAACTTGAGCTCATCATGTCCAAAACTGAATTCATTATCTCTGCCCTGAAAGCATTGCTTCCTTCCTTATTATTTTCCTCTTCCTTCTTGCCCTTCTACATTACTGTGGAGGAAGTCAACATCCTCCAGTTGTCCACACTCACTGTCTATGTGATATCGTAAGCTCTTCACTCTCAGCTCACATATGAAATCAGTTGACAAATCATGTTATTTCAATCTCTCTAACTTCACTTGTGTATGTCCCCTTGTATCTTCTGACACTGCTGCTGCCCTGGTAAAGGCTCTTATCCCTTCACTCTTAGACTATTGTAAGAACCTTTTAGTTGGTGTCCCTGAATCAAATGTCTCTGCACTCTGGTCCATACTCCCCTCAGCTGTCAAATTGATTTCCCTATAATTCAAGTCTGCCTCTCTTATACCCCATACTGAGGACTTTTAAAGCCCTCCATAATCTTGACTCTCCCGACTATTCCAGTTTTGTTGCAACTTACCCTCTTTCCGTGTACAGTCCAGTTCTATCGGCCCCTTTATTACACCTTGAACAAATCAATTACTGACTGAGCATTTTTAGGAGATGAACTCTGTCCTTCCTCATCTTCCCTTCCTGGCTTCTCTGGCTTTCATCAAGTCTCACCTAAAATCCCATCTTCTGCCAGAATCTTCTCCTAATCTCCCTTAATTCTAGTATCCTCCTTCTATTGATTATCTCCAGTTTATCCTGTATATGTCTTGTTTGTATGTAGTGGTTTGCAGGACGATGAACTAATAGCAGGGGTTGTCTTTTGCCTTTCTTTGTATTACCATTGTTTGGCACAGTGCCTGGCACATAGCAGAAACAATGTTTGTTGACAGAATGACTGAAAATACATGTAGTTTCTCTAATTCATTGGATTTTAACAATTAAGGTTCTTAGGTCCCAAGATCTCATTGGGGTTCTAGGCTTTGAAACAATTTCTGCCCAACAGATCACAGAATATCATAGCTACTGGAGTAAGTGGGCCTTATCACATCTTCTTCCTCTTTAATTCTCCATAATGTAGCAGAAAATGAGAAGACAGAAACCACAAGAAAAATCTCTTCTGTTCCTTGATCCCAGTTTTAATCCCCACAGGTCAGTTTGCGCCCTTTGAACTTGTCAGCTTCCTTCAAGGAAGGTGCCCAAAGACAGGACGATGATTGAAGCTGGCGGGATCCCTCTAGGACTGATTTTCCATCCCCACTTGCCTCCTTTTCCCCATCCCTTCCTCCTGAAAGTGGATGGAAATAATGACAATGATTCCAACAATAAATAGTAACACAATTCAGGTCAACTACAATAAACAAGGATACCAAATTATCAAAATTAAAATGCTGTTCCTTTCTATTAAGAAATGGTCTTTTCATTCAACAAACTTTTATTAAGTTTTCATTCTGATCAGAGTGTTTGCTAGGCAGAGGACATACAAAGGCAGGAAGAAGAGTTTCTCCACCCAAGGAAAAGTCCATCCAATGTAATACATCGTGATTTAAAAAAAGAGTATCCATTATGGGCAGTATAATTGTAAAGAATTTAATTATGTGGATCTGTTAAGAATAGGTATATGAGTCATGTAAAGAAAGCAAAGGATTCTTAGAGATGGAAGTGATGAGGGAATGCATGCCAGATATGGGGACACTCCTGTGCAAAGGCATTGATGGAGTTTTTTACATAGGGTACAGGGAGTCATGGAATTTGAGTTTGATGGGAAATTTTTGAAGGAAAAGATCATGGAATAAAAGTGGTGTAAATGGGAACCCTGTTGAGGGAGGTTTCAAATGCCAAGTAGAAGATTTGGCATTTTATATTGGAGACCTGAAGATTTTTATTATCTGTTGAAGCACTGTGATCAAATGGAACATCTATGAGGGATTTATTGTCAGAAGTTGTTGATTCTAATCCCAAAGCAAAACTCTACTACCTGTGTGACATTGAGGAAACCACTTAATGTCTTTGGTGTCAGTTTCATTCTTTATAAAGTGAGAATGATGGACTTGATACCTTATGGCTCTGACTCTGTAATCTTATTATGAAGTGACTGACATGACCAGATTCATGATTTAGGAACACCAGTTTGGTAGAGAATGAACTATAGAAGAGAGACTCTTCTAGAGAGAGACTACTCCATTTGGAAGGTATTGCAATGCTGTTGCTGAATTGTTTTTCAGGTACGTTCAACTCTTCATGACCCTATTTGGGGTTTTCTTGCCAAAGTTACTGTAGTGGCCATTTTCTTCTCTTGCTCATTTTGTAGATGAGGAAACTGAGACAAACAGGGTTAAGTGACTTGGTCAAGGTCACACAGCTAATGACTGTTTGAGACCGTATTTGAACTCAGGAAGATGAGTCTTCCTGACTTTAGGCCTGGCCCTCTATCCAATGTACCACCTAGCTGCCACACTTTTTCAATAGTCAAGGTAAAAAAAAATCAAGATGAATTCTCAAATTAGGATAGAGGCTGTTTGAATGGAGAGAAGTGGGATAGGCAAGAAATATATTGTGGAGGTAGAATTGACAAAACTTGGCAATGGAAAGGGAAGTAAAATAGTCTAGGAAAATCTGTGAACCTTAATAAGTGGCAGGATAGCTGTGCCCTCAATATAGATAGCATTGTTTGGTAAGTAGATGGGTTTGGGGAAAATATAATAAAATGCATTTTGCATATGTCAAGTTTGATATGCCTATGGGATTTCCAGGTAGAGATGTTCAGCAGGCAGTTGGCAATGTGAAACTGGAGTGCAGGGAGGCTTTAGAGCTTGATATTCAGATTGGGAATCATTAGCAGCAAAATGTTAATTGAATGCTTTGAGGTTGAGGAAATCACCAGGGTGAGAGTCTAGAGAGAGAAGACAACAAGGCACAGGAAAGAGCCTTGTCAGTCACTCACAATTCATATGTGAGAGAAAGATAATGATCTAGGAGAGAATACTAAGAGGAAATAGTCAGAGATGTAGGAAGAGACCTGAAAGAGGAGTGTCATGGAAACCTGGGAAGGAGAGTGTCTAGGAAGGGGGAGGTGGTCGACAGTGTCCATTCTGCCTCAGGGATTTTGTAGAATGAGGAGGGAGAAAAAGTCAATGGATTTAATAGTTAAGAGGGCTTTGCTATCCTTGGATCAAAAAAATTCAGTTGAGGTGTAGCATAACATTCTGCATGGCAAGAGATAGAGAAGTGAATAGGAAGTGAGGATGGAGCGCTGAGTGGACAAACACTTTTTCAAGGAGTTTGGCTGTTCCAGAGAGAAGAGATGGAAGACCATAGACTGAGAGGGATGGAAAGGTCATGGGAAATGGCTATTTTTCTATTTGTTTTAGAGTGGAAGATATCTAGGAATATTTGTGGGAAATGGAAAGGAAGTCAGCGATCAAAGATGAGAGAAAGAGAGGAAGAAATACTCAGTTTGAGGTGCCGGAGGGTTGTCTCTTCTGATATAACACAAGATTCTTAATGGAAAGGATCCAAGGTATGCTGGAATCTGCTTGTAAGATTCAACTGTTAAATTTTCTGTGTGAGCACTTACATGTTGTAAGTCAGCAAACTTTATTAATCAGGGCTTGCTTTATTGTTGTGTTGATTCTTAGACAAGAGAGAAGTGAAGAAAATAATAATACAGATAAATCTAAAACAGTGCGGGCTGTAAATTTCCAGAAAGTCAGTAGTTAAACTTTAACCAGCACATTGGTAGAGTCTATCTTCTCCTCCTTCTTTTTCTCCTTCTCCTTCTTCTCCTCCATCTTTTTCTCTTTCTCTTCCATCTTCTCTTTCTCCTTCTCCTTTTTTTCTTCTTCTCTTTCTCCTTTTCCTCCTCCTCCTCCCCCTCCTTCTTCTTCATTTGCCTCTCCGGAGTTCAGTACTATGTTTGGTTCATAACACTTCTCCCTCCCTCCCCATTTAACCAAATAATACTGACTCTCAAATTTATATGTGATTTTTTTTTGTATTAAAATAGCACTTTTTTAAAAGTGTAATCCAGGGTTGCATTTTGTCAAAAGAGAGTGGACTGACTGCGAAGGTGTCTCTTCAAAAACAGAACACATTTGAGGTTATCCAACATGGCATCATGAATAGAGAACTGACCTCAGGATGACTAAGACCTGGCTTAAAATCCTGCCTCTGATCACATGCAGATTGTGTGGTCCTGCATACTTTACTTAACCTCTCTGGGCTCTAGGTAACCCTTCAAAATGACGACTTGCAGGAGTGTTGTCTTACATGTACAGAAGCAGGTTTCTCACTAAGGAGTTCCTTATAATAGTGAGGTCGCTGGTGCAGCCCTTCTTCTCTCATTCATATTTGTAGGAAGGTCATGACAAAAATAAGACATCTCCTTACTTAAAAGATTTATAATCTACTGAGGGAAATCATATGCATGCAGACAATTAGCTATATAATGTTTGCAAAGTGAATAAAACGTGTGTTTGTAGACAAGAGGACAGAATTAAATGCAATTATTCAGGACAAATTTGATATGGGAGGCAGCATTGAAAATGAACCTTGAAGTACATAGAAGGAATCTGAGAGGTATTAATGAGAAGGGAGGATGTTCTAGGCATTGGGATCAGAATAACTCACTTCTCCTCCTGAAGACTAATTTTTGGTAAGACTGCCAATCATTTGGGGCTTGCTTAGAAAAATTAGGAAATTATGGGGCCCTTGTAAGCTCTGCATCTACTTTCTACCTCACCCCCCAAAACTGGCTGTCCCATTATCACTGGGAATCTCATAGGATTGACTTAAATTCACTGGCTATAACCTATGCTCTGTTGCTTACTTTTCAGAGAAAATAAGCCAGCAAGTTGTCATCCTAGTCTATAATAAATAGTTAACATCTATATCATGCTTTAAAGTTTACAGCACCATTTACTAAGATCATCTCATTTTATCTTTATAATGGCTCTGAGAGGTAGGTATTATTATTTTTCCCTTTTTATAAATGAGCGAACTGAGGCAGACAGAGAATAAGTGACTTACCCAGGTTACATAGCCAGTAAGTATCTGAGACTATATTTGAATTCAGGTTATTTTGAATTCAGACCCAGTATTCTATCCAGCTCCTATCTATCTCAAAGAGCAAAATGGGCAAGTCTTTATATCTTTAATATGATAAGTACTAGGAATAAAATTACAGAAATGAGACAGCTTTTGCCTTCAAGAAGCTTGCATTCTAATGTGATGAAAAACAGAATGGAAGTCCACCTAAGAGGGTTTGGTCAGAGAAATCACCAGGATGGGTAAAGGAACACTAAGGAAGCCTAGTTAATCTTTTCAGAGGCATTGGTAATAAGGATTGATCACAGTGCTCAGACAAAGAGGCAATATTGTGGTATGGTAAGTAACACATGATAGAAAATCCATACAGTAGAACTGACTGGATGGTGGTTACATGTGAGGGCCAGATTACAGTCAATCCTAGATACCAGAAATGGAGCTTAGGTGAGTGGGTCCTGCTAGTTAAAAATATCATGTGGGTTAGAAATGAGTCACAGCAGCCTTGGAAAGGTCCTACTTATTTCAAATGAGTGAAAACATTGCTGAAAAGGCACTTTGGAGCTGTCGGCATTATCACTCCTGCTGAGACGACAAAGATGAATCTGATTTAAGCCAAAACTCCAGGGAAAATGATAGCATAGGTTTCATGACTAACATTAAATCAGAGTAAAAATTATTCTTTACATGGCAACTTCTGTCATGGCGATTAAAGAGTTCAGCTACCACAGGTCATGCTGCGTGAATTAACACAAATATGCAAGCATTAAATTACTTCAGCTGCAAGGCAAAAAATAATTAAAAAAAAGAATAAGAGAATTTCTCTTGAAATGGGATCTCTGATGGTGTATCTACCCAGCCAACATAACTCTGTGATAAAGTGGTTTAGAGTCTAAAGGAATTATTGTCCCACAGAAAATAAGCTTAGGAAGTAGGAATTTGAAATTCAGGTCTACAATTAACTTGTTCCAAGATGATTTTATAGGATTTATATCAACAGGGATTTCTAGAAGGGGGCTGGGTCCAGCATTCATAACTTTACTATCTTGATATATAGTTCCAGTTAACCTAAGAAGTATTAATTCTTCTTCATTCTGTAATCAAAAGTAGAATCTAGCAGTGCAGATGAATTTAAAAGGGCAATTACATGTCATCTCATAAATCTGTAATTTCCTTTCACAAAACCAAAATGCCTTTTCCCTATGTAGTTTCCCCTCTGGGCTCACTGCCTTCAGTTCTCACTTAAGTTGGAACTCCAGAGAGTGACCAGCTACTATTTTTCTCAGAGCCCAGGGTGTAATCCTTAGAGGTTAGGTTTTTAGAACTGTCTCTCAGGAGCATCCATTGATGGGCTTCCAATTTCATTCAGCCAGTAGACATCAACTGACTTCACCCCTACCCATCAAGTCTGGGGGATAGTCTTCCACAAATACACAGAGGTTAAAAGAGGAGGGTAAACACTCAATTAAAATATAGTTATAGTGAGGCACATACATATGATACACCTGTGGTAAAGGGATACCTCATAACTCTAGACATTTTATGACCCCATATCCTTTCTTGAGTTCATAGACAGAATTGTTTTCTGGTGCAGAAGGTCATATTGTGTGAATCTCCTTCCTTTCTTAGGCAGCATCTATCCATATTTGTCCACATTGTCCTGTGTAAGTCTTTGGTGAGTGTTTCTTTTTCCAGTTGAATGAATTGCCCCCTGTTGATTCAGCTACTCCAATTATGTGGTCATTGTAGCAGTGGCCATAGTAGAAGTGAGAGATACTCTATTCCTGTTCCCCAACCCCTAAGATGATTTCCTCTGAGAACCTGGACTCCATTTCTCTGGTTCACTACTTGACTGGCCCACTGTTGAAATGAGTCAACTTCTAAAATATCTCTTTATTTTAAACTTCCAGGGAGATGTTTAGCTAGCTTGGTCAGCCAATCAGCCTTTCACTTCTTATCACATTCAAAGTTGTTCATACCACATAAAAGAATATAGAATACAAACTTTCTTGTTTATACCCCACCATGATGACTTACCACATTTTATAATAATGTTGATAGACATGGGGATCAAATCTCACTATTATATCTAAATATATGTATGTAAAAATATGTAGAGAAGAAGCATGTCATAGGTCAGGAAGATTTGGGCTCAAATTCTTTTCTTGCACTTACTAGTTGTGTGACCCTAGGCAAGTCACTTAACTCTAAGTGCCTCCAGGTAATTCTCCATGGTAGAAAAGTTGCCAAACTAAATTGGTAGAAGGGTTTTCTTTACTGGGATCTCCCCATACCAGTGAAGTCACAGGTCCAGATTTTAAAAAAACCACATAAAAATAGATTGTGTGTGTACATGTATATATGTACCATTGAGGAGTAAATGGGAAAAACAATCTTCTAAACTGATGAAATTTTGAGTTATATTCTTTATGTAAGAGATGCTATTAATGCTATTTATCTCTTCTAATTTTCTCTTTCCCCTCTTTTAATGCAGGGATATAGGGGTATTTATTTCTAATAAAGAAATGTACTTCAGTTGTATCAGGAAGAATGGTTATATAGTTTGTGTTCCTTGAAGACACAGGCAACCCTTGCTTTCTATGCTTCAAATTTTGTGACTCTGCAAATTTATCTCTTGCCTCTATAGAGCACTTTAAGTTCTACAAAGCACTTTCTGTACAATAGCCATAAAAGGCAGGTAGCGAAACTATTATTAACCACATATTTACAGATGAGGAAAGTGAGAGATTAAACAACATGTGTGCGCTCTCAAAGATAATGTGCATTTGAGCCATGTCTCTTAGGTCTTCTGACTCCAGGGGAATACACTTTCCACTATTTCATTCCCCTCATTAATATCTGTAGTTTCATTTTGAGTGTCTTTTCCCCAGGATTCCTCCCATCAAATGCCTGGAATACTCTCCCTATTCATTACCACCTCTTGGAAACTCTAGCTCCCACATACATACATACATATATATATATATATATATATATATATATATATATATATATATATATATATATATATATATATATATATATATATATATAGAATCCCCTGTTCCACCATCTTCACTTGTTCAATCTTTTTCTTCCTTCAGGATCCAGCTCCTATGTAGCCTTCTGTATAAAGTCTTTCCTAGTTTGTCAGAATTGAATTGGATTCTCCTTCCTCCAATTTCTGGTTGTTCTGATGTCAGCTTCCTAAAAGTTCAATCTTCCACTAAAGTCCTACTCATGCTTTATTGTAGGGATGGGAGTGATTGTAGTTTTAAAGGCTGTATCAGGTGCGCATAAGTTTGGGCGATTTCTAACTCAATAGAAATGCTTTGGATATGGAACTAGAAATTCTGCTGGTTGAGAACAAGTCCAAATTCAGATAAGTTCATCTCTAGAAGTTTGGTTTCTAGGTAATACCTTTTTTTCTTTCAATAACAGCAACTAGGAGCTAGACTGAGTGAGTAGATGTAGATTTTGGTTGTGATGTTTGTTTGACCTTCACAGATAACAGTCTTCTAATAGAAAATCACAAAGTCCTGTTGGTAACTGAATAGGAGTTCTCTGTACAATATCACTGACATTGGTTCCTCGCTTGATGGCTTCAAGTGATAGAGGACTCACCATTTCATGAGTTATTCAGTCCAGCTCTAATCATTAGAAAATGCATCCTTAATATGAGCCTAAATCTTTCTCTCAACAAATTTGACCCATTGATTCTATTTCTGACCTTTGGATCCGAACATACCCAGTTTAATTCTTCTTCCTAACAACTTTTCCAATTTATGTTGGAATTCACTTGCTCCCCCCACCCCCATCAAAAATATTTTCTCTTGCACAGTTTAAAAACTTCTATTTGATTAGTTAACTTCTCAAACCTTCTCACCATTCTGATCATTCTCATCTAGATGGTTTCCCTATTTGTCTATGTCCTTCCTGTAAAGCAGCCCCCAGGAGTGAACACAGGATTCCAGAAATGATCAGAGCAGGGCAGAAAATATCTGACTTGTTTTAGACAAAAGTCAGACCTTAATTTAACCTAGGATAGGGTTAGATTTTCTAGGTATTGTGTCACCATGGTTAGTCATATGGAAGCTACAGATCTCAAAAAGCTTCCTAATTTTATTAAACCAAGTATTATCTGACTGTATCTCCTTCATCCTGTACTTGTAAGGTTGATTTTTGAAGTGAAGCAAAGTACATTAGCACCTAATAAATTCCATCTTACTATATTCTTCCGGAGCTCTTGAGAGGCTCATTCACCATTATCCAATTTTGTACCTATTCTGCCCCAATATGAGTCATTCACAAATTTGACAAAAGTTCTTTATATGGCTTCATTTGAATAACTCTTTTCCCTGATGGTCCTACTCAGAAACCTGTTCACACAGGTTCCAACTGGATGTCTTTTTTCCCAGCTACAGCATCTTATAAAAACTCTGAACCTCAAGGACCACTGGGCCTTTCCTTTTAGTCTGTAGTTGAACTCTTCCTCTGCCTGTATTGTTTCCCCCTAGTTGGAGCAGCTAAGTGGTGCAGTAGATAGAGCACTAGTGCAGGAGTCAGGAGGACCTGAGTTTATATCTCACCTTAGACACTTGACACTCACTACCTGTGTGACCTTGAACAAATCACTTAACCCCAATTGCCTCATCTTGGATCATGTCCAGTCATCCTGATGAATATATGGATTCAGATGGCTTTGGAGGAGAAGTAAGACTGTTGACCTGCACAGCCCTCCCTCACTCAAAAACAAAGTCAAGTATAAGTCATGTCATTATTTCTCTGATGGCATGGTCTTCTTTGGCAACAAAGGACTAATACACATTTCCCCCTAATTAGAATGTGAGCTTTATGAGAAAAGAAATTGCCTCATATTCCTTTTTCTATTCATAGCACTCAGCCTAGTGCTAGGAATTATAATGCTAAGTGTATAGTATGTGCTTAATAATAACTAAAAATAGCTTACATTTATAAAATACTTATCATATATCAGACACTGTACCAAGAACCTTGCAAATATCTCATTTGATCCTCACAGCAACCTTGGGAGATAAGTGCTATTTTGCAAAAGAGGAAATTGGAGCAGGAAGAAACTAGACTAGGGTCACACAGCTAGTAAGTGTCAACTGCAGGATTTGAATTCAAGATTTCTTGACTCTAAGCCATGGACTGTATCAATGGCACCATATACCTGCCTTCCATTTGGTTCTTTTGATAATTATTGGGGTCAGGAGAAGAAAATGAGATTGGTGACCTTGCACAGCCCTCCCTTACTCAAATCCAAGTCAACTGCAAGTCTTGTCATCCTCTTGACATCATTGTCCCTTGAGAACGAAGGACAAACACATTTGATAAGTATTAAATAGCTCAAGGCTTCTTGTTGAAAGAAATCTATTCATATCTCTCCAGTTGGGTTTCCTACAGAAAGAGGTCTAGCCTGGTCTCCCCGGTTGGTAACACCATCACCCCCTACAATAACATTGTATTTATTTAGTATGAATTTTTTTATTTTCTTATCTGTGTACATGCTGGTTTTTTCTAGAAAAAATAAACTTCTTAGAGATGGATTTGTATTATTTTCTACTTTGTACCCCCAATATCTATCACAGGGGCTGACATACAATAGACATTTAAAAAATACTTGTTGAATTGAGTTGAATGATGTGGTAGACACTTTTTCTTGCAGAGTGTGAAGTTACATGACTATGATAGTTCTCTTAAACAAGGAAAGCTGTTTCATTGTAAATTACCTGAAACTTTTAAGTGATCTTCAAAGTTAAAACTAGGTAGAGTTTATTACAATTTTCCAATCTAGTTATGTCAGGAATAACTCTCGATAATAGATCCTTGCATTTGTTAAAATTGCCTTAACATTTTCAAATAACTTTCACATCTATTCACATAATAAATACTTTTTAAAAAATGAGTCAAACGTTATATGACAGGAAACAGCTTCATTATTTTCAGCACTTATAGAGTTTTAGTTCTTGTACCTTTGTTTATGACATGTTGGTGGTTATAGAATATGAGAACAATCTATAATTTGATCAACACAGGAAACTCTCTTCATCAGGTCAGAATTACAACCCATCTTTGATGTTCCTGGATTGGATTGGAACCACTTGAACCTTTCAAAGCACTCAAATTTAGATCTAGGAGGAATCTCAGACATCTTCTTGACGATCTTTGACATTTTACAGATTAAGAATCTGAAAACCAGAAAGTGGAAGTAATTTACCCAATGTAATACTGGTACTAAGCAATAAAGACACCATTTAAATCTGGGTTCTCTAGTAGTAGGCAATTGCTGAGATACATAAAGGTTAAATGACTTGTCTGAAGGCTTAGAAATTGTCAGAGGAGGAATTTGCACCTATGCCTCCCTGACTTGAAGCCAAGGACTCTGTCCATCATGCTATTTCCATGTTGTTGGTTATAGCTCTGTTGTGTTAAAAGTCAAAGTTCTGGTCATCAATTACAACGCAGCATATATAGGGAAAGACCATTTGTGTCACCATGTGCTTCAGTTTCTAGGAGCATTCTTTGATTAAAAAGTCAGGACTGTAAATATATAAAAATATATGAATGATAGGAGATAATCTGGAAGACATTTTCACTGAAATATACTTTCTCTAGTGTTGGTAGAACTTGTGCGTGTCCCCCTGGACTGGGATATCTCCTATGTTCTTACAGCCATTGCCCCCACATTGCCACTGGAGAGAAATTTCCTCATTTCATCTCACTAAGAGTTCAAGGGAGAGCTGGCAGAGTCCAAAATAACACCCTCAAAGGAGTGAGGTGGAACCTGGCTCAACTTCTTGTCATCTTTTTTTATGTAATCCTGGTCATTGATACCACAAGACCAATATGGAGCTGCTGGATCACTCATGCCCTTTAGCAAGATGGCAGCGGACATATGCTACAGAAAATGTCCCAGACCACATGCCCAATTCCTCAGGGGACAGAGTAGTCCAGTAGAACAGAAATGAGGAAGTTAGTTGCGAAATCTTATAAGATCTTGGAGAGGGGTTGCTCTGAGAAGGAGGGAAAGAAAGAGCACTGTATCACAAAAGGTGAAGAAAGGGGCTACAGAAAAAGGCCACCTGATCAGAGATCATCGTTGAAGTAGAAATTTTTAGGGTTCAGATATGAAAATACCTTCCTTAAGTCAGAGGTCTTGCCAGGGAGATAAGACTTGGAAGCAGATCTAAAACAGCAGAGAATCTTCCTAGTCTTGTCAATGTTACCTTTCTTTTAAGTACTGAACTTGGATCCTGTCTGGGTTAGATGTATGTTCAAACTCCCAGATCCCCAGGATGCTCTGTAAAGCATTTGACAGGGTAGAATGACCAGAGGCCAGGAAACTTGTACTAATAGCCAATGCAGAGGGCTGGGACTCATGGACACCTGCAAGAGCTAAAAGAAGGCGAGTCAGTCATTGAAGCAAAGGAGGAAAGAAAGACCAAAACCTTTGAATTAACTCTGCGTTCCAGACCAGGACAACTCATTTCTGTAATTTCCTAAGAAATAGTTTTTAACTTTGATTTGTTATTTCAAACCTCTGCATGCTTCCCTGTGACTGTTAATAGTAAAACTTTTAGGAACTCCAAGCGGCATCTGTAAGCTTAAAGATCCTAGAACAGGCAAGATGTGAAAAATCACTTTCATAGGTGGATGTGTGAAAGGGGCAAGAGACGGTGATAAAAGAGATTTGGGAAGAAAAGGCTGCAAACAGACTCAGTTTTCAAAGGTAGAAGAAAATGTGTTCATAGGGAGATAGCTGGAATTGCAATGTCTCCAGGGATTTACCAACTGGCAAGAAGTCCTCTCTGATTGATTTCACACAGGCAGTGTTGTATAATGCAGACGGTATTGGGCTTATATATGTCATAGAGTGCTACAATCAGAGCTCAAAGGGACCTTAAAGGCCATGGATGGCAAATTTCTCATTTTACAGATGAGGAAAGTGAAGCACAGAGAAGTCAGAGGTCTTGTCCTGGGTCACCTTGGTGGTAAATCTCTGAGGTGGGATTTCAGCATAGGTCTTCCTAGCTTAAATGTTAGTAATTTTAGTAATCGTACTATTCTGTTTCTCTTGGAATCAAAAAACCTGGGATTGAAAGGACATATAAACCTTGCATTTTGAAGTCTCAGTTTCTTTAGCTATAAAATGAGGATAATAAGTCATGTCCTTTCTCCCTCATGGGGTTATTGTAGCAAAGACACTTGTAAACCTCAAAGCACTATTGAAATGTGTTGTTAAAATAGAGTCTGCTAAGTTCTGTTATTTCAAGAACAATTAGCATTTAGAAAGAAATTTCAATTACTATGAAATGTAGTAGTTACTATATAGAATATGATGAAAGTTTTAATTCTATGGAAAACACATAGATGATCCTTTCAGTGTTTTCCTGTTTTATTTGGTGTGTCTTCATCAAGTTATTATACTAGAGAGCAATGAAACATTATCCTTGTGAGATCAGAAGTGAGAACTCTAAGCGACTTGAACAGAGTTTCTATATTACTGTGGTGACAGCGTCATCATCAGGACATTTTGTAAAATAAAAATGGAATGATCTCAGAAGACAATGTCTGACCTTGACTTTTCAACTAACTTACTCTGTGAACTTGGATAAGTCACTTTTCTGAACCTCAGCTTCCTCATTTGTGAAATGAAGAGATTGGGACAGACATCTCTACATTCCCTTACTTATCTGTTGCTAGTAAAAGGGAGTCACAGTGCCACGGGAAGAACATGGGATTTGGAGTCAGAGAATCAAATATGACACTGCTACCAGCTTACTCCCCATGTCACCCAGAAAATCACTATCTTCTTGGGCAGCAAGTGCTCATCTGTAAAGTGAGGTTGTTGTTTGTTATTAGAGTCATGTGTGACCCTATTTGGAGTTTTCTTGGCAAAGCTACAGCACAGTCTACGAGAGCCATGCCGGGGAACTGAATCACTTCCATTTGAATATTCTTAGAAAGACTCTGAAGATCACCTGGCAGGATAAGGTACCAGACACTGAGATCCTTTCTTGAACTAAACTGTCAAGTATTCAAACTCTACTGCAGAGGGCATGACCTTGATCAGCTGTCCATGGTATTTGAGTGCCAAATGTGCTAAAGACTCATTCACAGAGAAGACATACAAGACAAGCCCTTCCCTGGAGGTCAGAAGAAATGATACAAGGACACTCTCAAGGTCTCTCTGAAGAACTCTGGGATCAGTTGTGAGACATGGAGATACTGGCACAGAACTGCCCAGCATGGCATGCCCAAATCAAAGAAGACTCTATGCTCTATGAGCAAAGCAGAATTACAGCAGCTCGAAGGAAATGTCAAATGTGCAAATTTAGAGATATCTCCACTCTAAATGTTCCTTTGACTATTTGTTCCCGACCTGTGGTAGCAGCTTCCAAGCTTGTATCTGTCTCATCATCCGTACTCAGACACAACCTTGGATCCAACATGGTGATGACATTGTGGTTCTCTTTGAGAATGCAAGATGGGAACCAACCAACTGGGGTGGTTTGGCATTTCCTTCTCCAGTTCATTTTACAGAGGAGCAACTGAGGTAAACAGGGTTAAGTGACTTACCCAGTGTCACCCAGCTAGTAAGTGTCTGAGGCCAGATTTGAACTCAGATCTTCCTGAGTCTAGGCCATGCTCTCCATATCCACTGTGCCACCCACTGCCCCATCCAATGAGAGGGCTGGATTAAATGACTGATAGCATCTCTTTTGTCTCCAAGTATATTGTCCTTTGACCCTATGAACTTTAACACTGTGAGGCAATTTTAGCTTACCAAACATGAACATAATATAGTTCATGTAAACCTTTCAAAGAAGGAGAGATACTTCACTATAAATTAGCGGAAATTTCTAAGTACTCTTCAAAGATTGAAGTGAGTAGAGTTTATTAGACTATTGTAATTTGGTGGTGGCAGGAATGACTCTCAGTAAAAGCATCTTATCGTTAGCTAGGTGCTGTTACATAGATGGATTCATTCCACCTATACTCATTAAGAGTTTATGCTTGATACTGGGAGGATAAAAGACAAAAATAATTCAGGTGTACTTGCTGCCCTCCAGAAGCTTTAAATGTGGATTCAGATTGATTTTCTAAGAGGGTCCTCCCAATAGCTCAAGGAGAAAATCAGAGCAGTTATTCCCATTTGACAGATGAAAAAAACTGAGGCTCAAAAAAATTAAATGAATTCCCTGTGGTCATGGAATAGTAGGTAGCAGAGGTGGGATAGAGATAGGGTCAATTAAATTTTCAGGGTGGCATTTACATCTAGGAGACTAGTAAGCACTGAAAAATAGGTCTTGATAAATTATTGTATTGCTTATTGATCATAATGCATAAAAGTTCATCATACGGATTAAACTTAAAACTTTGTCAAACTTTGAGAGCCAGTTGTTAAACATTTACTAGCACACCCTTGCATAGTACCCATGTTTTTGAGCTTCTAGTTGGATCTCCCTTTTGTACAATGGAAAGAGTACTGGATTGACAATCAAAGGACCTAAGTTCAAGTCTTGTGTCTGTCATTTTGAGGGGCAGTATAGTCCAATAGGAAGATCATGGAATTTGGGGTACAGAACTGGGAGTCACAAAATCTTCATTTGAATTCTGATTCTGCCACTTTCTACTTGTGCGATTTTGGACAATTGATTTATTTTCCCTGAGCCTCTGTTTCTAACCTTGTAAAGTGAGATAATTGAACTAAAGAAGTACTAAGATCTCTCCTAGCTCTATATCCATGACTGTAAGATTCTGCTTACTACTTGGGAGACTGAGGGGAACACACTGTCTCTGGGCCTCAGTTTTCTCATCTGTACATTGAGTGATTTAGATAACATATCACAGGGGATCTCTTCTTGTTCTAAATCTTTTACCATAGGACCTTCCTGGTAATTCCTTAGTGGAGAAAAATGTTTTAATCACGTCTGGGGGATTCATGAGTAGTCAGGTTTGGATATCTATAAGTTAATAAGTCCCTGGAGAATCTCCACCCCTCCTATTAAGGGAAAAAATAGTGAAAAGGTATCTCTTTAAAGGAATATTCCCTCATACATTTATTATTTAACTCAGATACCATCTGACCCAGCCAAGTTCTCTGTAGGACCAAAAGAAGTTGATTAAAATTTACAAAAGTAGAATCATAGTCTCTCTAAGCTTTAATAGCCTTTGCGAGGAATGAGAACTGCTCAGAAATCCTACATCAGTCTCCTCTGGGAGGGAAAGGCTTGAAATCAGCTGTATTTCAGTGTCAGCACCTCCCGGGAAACAATGATACTGTTTGGTATTTTCACACCGTGTCATTCAGGAGCCTATGAATGGTCTGTACAGTCAGCACATATATGGTTATCACAACTACCAGATGCTTTCATATAGATGAGAGTTCAATATTGTGAAGCATTATTTTGCTGAATTAGGCTTCCATACTGCAGCCTCTTGAGTTTTCAAGAATATAGAATTTAGGTTCAGAAAAAAAAATACACCCCATCATCCCTCATCATTTTGCTATCTTAAATTTAATCAGAGATTAGGAAAAGCTTTCTGAAAGTTGAAACCTTCCATGAAGTCCTGAAATCTATTGATGTCTCTTATGAAAATGCCTGTACAGCTAAGTATGTCAGCTAACAAAGACACTCTTTCCCATGTTCTCAGCCAGGGGAGTTTATTATCATTTTCCTCTTGATGATGGGCCAGGGATGTGGGGATAGGAACAGATACTAATCTAGAGGAAAGAACCAATGGGATGTGGATTACAGGGTTACAAGGTTTGTGTAGAATCTCATTTGTTTAACCATCTAAATGGTCTCCTCGAGGTATTAAATGAGCTAGACGCTACTGCACACAATTTTCTCAATAGCGCAAGCAGTGTAATGAACTACCCATTGAAATGTCCTCACATCATTTTGCTTCTTCAGCCAGGCATAACTCACTTAGCTCTGTTCCTGGTCCTTTAAAGATAATGCCTGGGATGATCATGACCTTGTCATTCTATTTTCCACATAATGTAACTAGGAGGATTATCATTGGTTTCATAATTTAATTAGCCAGTGATTTCACCCAAATAGTGGACTTCCCCTTGAGCCTCTGCATTTGTTTGAGCTGGCTATTAAAGGTGGGCAAATTTGTCCTTTTTCATTGAATGTTTTCTCCACCCTCTCTGCTTGTTAAAAACTGGACAACCCTTAACCTTCTAAAGTATTTTCAGTCTGAACGTAAAACTGTTTTTCAAAGTGCTTTTTCTGGCTTGATGATTGGATCATATTATTGCAGCAGGGTTATGAGCTCAGGCTATTTTCTCTTTTCTTTCTTTCCCATCAATTCTCCTGATCTCTTTTGAATCCAGGCGGGACAATTGTTGTTAAGCAGAGGTAAGAGCCTTTAATTTGGTTTGTCAAGATTGATGGTTCATTTCTGCTGCGTATTTCTAAGTTGCTACAAACCTCCTTCCTCTCCCTCCCCCTCACATGGATGAGACTGTGAGTGTTGAGATAGCACATGTTGGCTTTTCTCACTTACTTGCAGACAAAGAGCTACTATATTTCTACTTAGCTCTGAAAAATAATTGGACAGAAAGTCAACTTTGAAAAATGCAGTATTTCATGGCTGTGGATTCCACAACTCAACTGTACTTATAATTTATAGTGTCTATATTTGTGTATCTTACAAAATTGCAGATATTCAAATCTATTTTGATATTAACTAAAAGATATATCTATTCATAAATCCATTAGTCTAACAGAAATAGACTTTTAAGTACTAAAGAATATAAACTCATGATTATATTCTAAGATTAACCATGCAAGGAATACATTGTCTCATACACTGCACATTAAATTTCAATACTGAAAATAAGTAGCTTCTTTATATACATATCTATTGATCTATCCATCTCCATCCATATAGAGAGTTCTCTGTTACCAAACATTTATTAAATGCTTTCTATATAGTAAACACTATGCTAGATTTTAGGGATAAAATGATATCTCTCTCTTTCACACACACTACCTACTTGCTTCCGTCACTATATCTAGCTACCTGTAATCTATCATGTCTATCGCTGTCTGTCTCTCTGTCTCTGTCTCTCTCTACATATATGTATGCATATATATTCATATATGGATATAGATCTATGCCTATGGATCTTTCAAAACATCCTGCCTAAAATTCTCCAATCCTCTTCCGATTCTCGACTGCAGTCTGGAAGTGGTGCTTATTTCCCTAATGCTATGCCATCATAATGCAATGTCTGAGAGGTTCAACTAGGCTTTAAGGGTTTCTTGTTTGTCCTTTGTTTTCCCAGAGGATCGATGATACCACAGGACAACGTCCTGATTTGTGCATGAATTGGATTTGAGTCAGAGTTGCACAAAGTGGCCTCACTCTCTCTTCTAGAGTCATAGAAGTTCAGTGGCACGATGAGTCAAAATGACTGGCTGTGGCTCAGGATGCAGTGGATAACCTTGGTGTTTTTGACAGTTGACCAAGCTCTAAGCTCTCCACAATTCCTACTTCACCTGCCTTCATGATTATTGGAACAAAATGTTTTCATCTACCTCTTCTATCAGGGGAATTCTTCATATGCTTGGGTTAGTCATTCCTCCCAACTCACTGATGCGTTTGAGGCTAACCTCAACCTGGTTTCACCCATCTTCCAAAATGGTCTTGCCAATGTGGTTTCTGGGCATGTTATGACTTCTTGGAGTCACAGGTGAGAGTTGAGTGAAAGGTAGATACAAAAAGTGAATGAGTAACCCTGAAAAAATGCTCAGCAAGCCAGAGCTGCTAGTCCTCTCTCAACACCCCATACACCAGTATAAACATGGTTATGACAGCATGTACATTATCAGAGGACTAGCCTAGCTAAGTTCATAGAGGCTTATTAATAGATTGGCTTCAGGCTAATAGTTTCTTTTCCTCTAGCCCTCTTGAAAATCATCTTCTCAGTTACTGAGGGCCTGTGTTTTGCAATAGAGGATGAAGCCTCTGTATTCTCAGAAATCCCATTCCTTAAAGTACTTACATGGATCTGTGAGTAATTATAATTATATGGGTGGCATTCCCTCCTAAGACCTAAAAAAGGGACCAGAAGGTAATAAATGGGAGACAGTGGTGAAATTTGTATCCAGTCAACTGGTTTTTTGATTCCTCACTAAAATGTGTACATGATCACGGTGTTTCAAAATGAAATACTAGGTTCTGCTGTCTTGGACTTTTTTCTTCTTCTTTTCAACATGAAACTGTCAGTCCAGTGAGATAGGTCTCATTATTTTCATTTAACCATTGTATTCATTTCCATATTTTTGTTCATAAGACCCCCTTCTCCATCTAAAATGAATAAAAGTATTGGGATATAAGTTCATGATCAGCAAATTCTCAGGATATTCCAGTAGTATAAAATCTGATAGGAGTGCTAAGTAAGGATCCAATCCCAGCAAGATACAAAAGGAATGCCTACCATACAGTAAACAAATTGTCATCCAGTCTCTGCTTAAAGATTTCCAAGGAGGGCCAACATACCAGGTCTCAACGAAAATCTTCCCAACTTTGAACAGTTTGAAATTTTAGGAAGTTTTCCTGTCATGAAGATTAAAGTTGCCTTTTGTATCAATAAGCACCCCAACATATACAGGGGGGGCCTGCAACCACAAGTTCTTTGATCTACTTCTCTAAAAGAAAAGACAACTTTTGAAAGGTTAATAATCACTTTAATCAAGCACATGTATCATTCAGTTAGTTCAGGGGGAAAAGTCAGCACCTTGAACTTCAGAAAAAATACAGAGAAATCAAAGATGAAGCAACATGGTTCCCTCTGTCTGACCATAATCAATACATACATCACAATTCAACAGACAAGTCCAACTGTCTGACTATAGTTACCAGAGAGGGAAGCACCAACATCTGGGTTTTCAAAGCCAGGTCACTGCTTAGAGGCTTCCCAGACTCTCATCTGGCACACAAACCTTCTTCCAAAAACTAAGCCCCAAAATAAAAGCATACCTCAGAGTCTTTATACAAAAGGTGTGGACCTTCCCACCAAATCTTCCCAGGCCCAACAAGGTGTGGGAAAGATCCTTCTTAATCACATTATTCAGAGGCATTATACTTCTTGGTTATACTAAAACAAAAACAGCAGAAGATCCTACTATGCTTGGCCTCACACTTTTTCTCAATGTCTACCTTTTGTTCCTGGTTTTTGCCCCATGGTCAGTTTAGTTTTTGAATACTCAAGGATATTTTGATATTTGTATTTATAACACAGGGATACTATCTTTTAATTTACAAAAGCTAGTGAATAATTCTGCCCACCCAATTTTGTAATTCTAGGCATTTGGCAGGTGCTAAATTTTTTGCCATCTGCAGTGATAAGTTGCATAGTTGCTGCCATTCCCTAGGAACTTCCTAAGGGCAACCTTACTGTAATTTCTCTTGGCAATGACTTGCTCTCAAATCATTATCATAAATCTTCCATTTCTGCAAGCAAGGTCATAAGAATCTTCTTGGTTAACATATAGTTGGGTAGATTCATGTGGAAGCTTCCCATGAGGTCAATGTTCTTGGGTCATATTAGATAAATCCAGTAGCATATATCTATTGACAGTCTATTCTTTCTCTGTGAAATTTCTGTTTTAAAAGAATTTCTGCAATTCTTTAACATGTTTATCATGTCTTCTGAGAATCGATTCTCAACCACCTTTTTTGTGAGAAAGTATTCATCTTTCTATGGTTTCCTTGGGGACATGGACCCTGTGTTTCATTGATAGTATGTCAAACTTTTGGTTTGGATACTTTCTAAATTGGTTTATTACCCATTGCACTATTATAAAAATCTATGTTGAAATAATAATGTTAATGTTGCTGATGGTTATCTCACAATTTATCACTTAATTGCTTTTTAATAATTTTTTCCTATATTTTAGTTTGTCTCCAGTTAAATTGCAAGCTCTTTTTACAGCAGGGACTCTTATTTCTTCTTCTCTATCCCCTATCATGAACATATAATTAGTGCTCACTTGGATGCGCACAAGTCTGGAAGGACTTACTCATTATTGGTAGAAAATGTCTCTCCTATTTTTTTTAAACCAGATCTGTGATTTCATTGATACACAAACCTTCTTGAGGAGAACAATGACTATAACACTGGACTCTCAGAATCAATGGCTTCATCTATAAAATAAAGATGGTAGACTCAGCAGCCTCTAAGGTCCCATTGACATCGAAATCTCTATAATTCCATAAATTCCCTGGGCCAATGAAATCACAGGTCCAAAACTCATTCACCAAACAATAATTATAATGATGATAATGATGACTGATGATGACAACATTAAAGGACAATCCTTCTACCAGTTCAGATCATCACTTTCTCTACAAATGGCAATCTTAGAGAATTGCCCTGAGCAATGAAAGTTTAAGTGACATGCCCAGGATCACACAGTCAGCAACTGTCACCCAGGACTCCTTAACTCTGAGGCAGAGAGATCTCTATCCATGATATCACACTGCCTCTCATTTTTTCTTGTTAAATTAAACCAATATCAATTGTGAATTTAAAAAAAATAGACAGGCTGTCCCAAGTTTTAGTAACATCCTATATTATGATAATTAGAGAGATGGTATCAGATCATTTCTTTTCTCTCTCCTTACCTGCAGGTATATTGAACACATCATTACTAAACAGCTTTTTTTTTTTTTTTTTAGGGAGGGATGGGTAAATTCATGGAATATGACATACTTATCACTTCATATCTCCACTTTGTTGTTCTTAGAGGATTCTACATAGTGTCAGTTGTTGCCTCAATCACAATATGATATTTAATTCATGCTGATTGCTTCCTAATTTTATGACGTTCTTTCAGTACTTTCTTATTTACGCAGGAACATTTAGCTTTACTGCATCTACTTTAGGGTGGGGTACAGGCCACTGAACATGGAGGTGGGAATATGGAAGGGGGAGGAAGTATCTCAACCAAGTTGTCAAACTTCGGCAAATTATCTTTTAAGACTGTACTTATGAATCTTCTTTCCCACTACATTTCCTCTGGTCTTTTACCCATCTTGGCTTTGTACTGGCATTTCTTATAGGTCGTTAAGACTGTTTCAGTAGTTGTCGTTGGCTTATTCAAGTGTGAATCTTACATATGGCACCTTCTTCTGCTAGAAGTAAATCCCCATAACAAGTTGAAGGTCACGTCACAATCTGTCCATTTTTAATAGTAATAAAATAATAATACTCATTAAAATGCTTTTATCCTTTTGGTAAACTATATATTAGGATATCTATAATAATCAGATTGGACTTGTTGTACCCAAAGGCTTCATGTTAGAGATAATTAATGCTATTAGTAATAAAAATAAGATAGTTTAGAAAAAGCTAATGATATAGTTGATCTGAAGCAATATGATCAGATTCATTATTTACTTTTTTTGGAATCATGTCTACCAAGAATCAACAGGTAGAATATTTCTTTTGGATCACTCCTTGTCCTAAGTTACATTAGAATTATACTATTCTATATGATATAGTATGAATCACTGTCTTTGTTGCTTACTCATGGGATTCTTTCTACAATTTTGACTTGTTCAAATAGACCAAACTGACAATGACAAAATATGACAAATGGACAGAACTCAAAGATTTTCAACTTTTCTTTTGTCATGTCCTGTAAACACTTAATCAACACAAAGGAATTAAGAAATGGGAAGGCCAAAGAGATTCAGAAACTGCTTTAGTGAATAAGCACTTGGTGAAGCTGAGAGAAAGAGACATGGCAACAAGTCATGGCAACAATCTCAATTACATTTTTAAAAACCCATATATATAGAAGGCATAATCTCATAAAATCATGGAAAGAAGTAGAGGCAAAGAGAGGAAAGCTTGTCCTAAATTCCAGCCAAACAACATCATCTCATAAATATTTAAAGAATGAACTATGAAAATATATTGTTTTGTATTGAATCCTCTGTTTTGCTGTGTACATGGAAAGGTTCTTTTCCCTCCTTTATTTAGTTTATATTTAATTTTAAAATGAATAAAAGTAAAAAAATAAACCAGCAAGTTGACCACACAAAGATGAAAACTGAAAAAAATAAAGATTTATCAATGTTTCTAACATATAATTTCACCATTAATAACTGGAAATATTTGGATTCTAACATCACAGGACCCAAATTTAAAAGGTGTGGGAAACAAAGGAAAATGTTTTTTTCCCACAAGGTCAAAACTTTCAGTGGGGAAAGTTAATCTGTGACCTAGCAGAGTCAGGTGAAGAAGGTCAGAAACTTGTGCGCAAACTTAAGGAGAACATGAAGTCATTATAGGGAGCCAACTGAAAAGCTGACTGCACTTGTTAATGATGCACGATGGGCATGTCAAAAGATTGTGACCCAAAAGAGAATGGACCAAATCCATCCTCTGATAAGACGATCTGTCCTGAACGAACTTTATAAAATATCCTCACTTCCATATCTCTCCCTCTCTCTTCCATTTCTGAAGAACGGTGGAGTTCACCTTGGCCAAGGTGTTCAATTCCTCTGAACTCTACTGTAATGAATTTCCTTGATACCTTTTTATGTGTCCAGCGCATGTTTAACAAAGGGAACTAAAATATCACCTAAGAATCCCTTACCCCAGACTTCCACAGACACCTGGCTCTCAACTAGTGGGTGGAGGGAACAGATGCAAGGGAGAAGACATCAGGGACTTCCCCCTCCATAGCCTCAGTCCAACTATAATTGCTCATATACCAGTACTCTCCCAAGGTCATAGGGAAAACTTTCCCTTCCTTATACCAGCCCCCATTGTTCAACAGTTCTCATTTGGTGGATATCCCTTCCAGAATCAGTGCTGAACCCTGCCCCTCCTAATCCCTACTCTTTTGGATTTACCCAAAGCCCTATTCCACTCAGATTCTTAGGAGGATTTCCTTTAACACCATCTAGGTGAGTGAATAGTTACAAATTATAATCCTTGCAGTCCAATGAGAGAATGATAGACCACTGGGTTTTATCATTGACTTTGCCATTACTTCCTAAGATCCAAAGAGCCTTATCATCTGTCCTATAGCTATGTCCTCTGCACCTCTGAACATAGTCCTGTGACTTGCTCTTTTATCAGAATTTTATCATGTATTTTTCTGCTACGCTCTATGGACTATCATGCCTTTCCAGGTGTCTATAGGCTCTCCCCTTCCGTATACCTTACCTCTTCTAATTAGAATGTGAATTTCCTCAAGAACAGGGAGTGCCCTGCTTTTCTATTTGTATTCTCAACATTTAGCCCAGTGTTTAGCAGGCTGTTCAATACATTTTAATTCCATTCCATCATTTTGCATCCTATAGGGACAGGGGATTTAAAATAATGTTTAAAACATTCTGAAAAATATTTTTTCCTCCAAAATGACTGAGAGTACATCAGTAACTACTGACTCATATGTGTATTCTAAAACATATTTATGAGAATGATCTGTACATATATTGAGGATATCCCTGATTTAAAAACAAACTTGGGAAATAAACATGAAGGATTTTGTAAGCAATTTTCTACAGAAATTCATGTATTTACAGTCTGACAATGGACTGCAAGGTGCAGAGGAAACACAATCTTACTATGTTTAATGCTTGTTTATTACAAAAAAAAATTCAGTAGAAGTAAGTGTAGTTTTAAGTTAAGTAAACAAAGATTCACTAACTTCCTACAGTGTGCTAGACATTGTGCTAAGGATTGAAAATTTTAAAAAAGAGACTCTCATCCATGCATTAGGGCCATATTCTTTTTATTACTTGATAAATTAAAGCATTAAGATAATTGTTCAGCAACATTTTAATTTCCATTGAGGGACAAAACATGGAGATGGATAGTTGGCAAAGGTATTTATCACTTTAATGGAGAATATACTCAGAAGTATATTCTCCAAATTGAAGAGTGATTCTCTATAGATGGCCAAGTCTTCCAGTATGTTAAATGTTAATATTCTACATATATATATGAATGAATTATATCATTCTTATTGTTTTCTAAATGAAGTTGCTCTGATTGCATTAAGACTAAGGACATTTCAAGGCCAAGATTCATAATTATTTAAAAAGAGATTAGCCTAATGATCCAAATAGAAAAAAATAACCTAAATGGATTCTGATTTGCAATTTGGTGAAGTCCACATGTTTGCATAATAGCAAAGATGTCTGGAACAGAATCTACACATAGGCAATGCATCTGACTCAGAAGTGAATAAAGAGAAAAGAGATGGCTGTATTACAATTGGCAAATTTCAAAGGATTTTCAGTGCTCCCCGGCTCCCCGGCTCTCCAGCTGCTTCTCAGTACAAAGACCCATCTTTTTTTATATAATATTTCTATAGGGGTTATATATTTCCAAAGAACCAAAGTTATGGCTGATCTCCCAGAAGTCAGTGGTGTGAGCCATTATAGGTTTATGTAGATTGTAGCATTTTTTCCAATGATGGCATGGAGTGGTAAAGGGCAATTTCATCAGAGAAATATACAATCAGAAAAAGAGGTGAACTGTCATGAGAAGAACATAAGATGACATTGGAAAGCATCTGCAAGATACAAATTATCTATAATGAAAGGATTATGTAGGCCATGTTCTACATTGAGGAAAGAAATATTCGCACTGATAAAATCTGAGATCCATTGAAGTATATTTTTCAAGCTTTTGCTTGTATAGACCATCTTCCCACCTATATTATAAATTACTTGAGAGCAGAGAACATGTCATACTTTCTTTTCAATCAGCCATAGCACCTAACATATTACTGAGCACAGAACTATCAATATTTTTGGAATGCATGGATGAATGCATGAATTAATTAATGAAAACATCATTCTGTGGAACAGAACTTTTTAGAACCCAACCTATTCTTTACTGACTAAAACTCAAACTCCTTAGCCTGATATCCAAGATCCTCTACACTCTGGGCTCACCCTATTTTTCCAGTCATTGATACCCTTACAGTCTCCAAGTTCCAGCCAAATTGAACACAGCTCCTGCTTATCTTCTTGTCTCCATCATCTGGGAGAAGTTTCAATATAAAAAAGACATATTCTCTTTGCAGGAATATATTCATTTCCATTCAACAAACATGTATTACATATTTTCACTATTTCTGACTTCAAGTTATAATTAGAGAGTACAAAATGACTAGGTCTCTCTTAAATATTTTTTTATTTAACTTTTTACATTAATTTTCACAAAATTTTGGGTTCCAAATTTTTTCCCCTTTTATCCCCTCCCCCCACCCCAATACACCGAGTAATCTAATTTTCCCTATCACCAATCTGCCCTCTCTTCTATCATCCCTCCCTTCTCTTATCCCCATCTTCTCTTTTGTCCTGTAGGGCCAGATGACTTTCTATTCCCCATTACCTGTATTTCTTATTTCCTAGTAGCAACAACAATACTCAACAGTTGTTCCTAAAACTTTGAGTTCCAAATTCTCCCCATCCCTCCCTCCCCACCCATTCCCTTTGGGAAGGCAGGCAATTCAATATAGGCCATATCTGTGTAGTTTTGCAAATGACTTCGATAATAGTCTTGTTATGTAAGACTAACTGTATTTCCCTCCATCCCATCCTGCCCCCCATTGTTTCTATTCTGTCTTTTGATCCTGTCCCTTCCCAAGAGTGTTGACTTCAAATTGTTCCCTCCTCCCATTGCCCTCCCTTCTATCATCCCCCCCACCCTGCTTTTCTCCTTCTCCCCCACTTTCCTGTATTGTAAGATAGGTTTTCATACCAAAATGAGTGTGCATTTTATTCCTTCTTTAAGTGGAATGTGATTAGGGTAAACTTCTTGTTTTTTTTTTTTTTTCTCAGCTCTCCTCTTTTTCCCTCCACTAAAAAGTCTCCTGCTTGCCTCTTGAATGAGATATAATTTACCCCATTCCATTTCACCCTCTTTCCTCCCACTACATTTCTCTCTCACCATTTACCTTAATTTCTTCTAAGATATGGTCCCATCCTACTCAATTCACTCTGTGCTCTCTGTCTCTGTATGTGTGTGCATGTGTGTATGTGTGTGTGCATGCACGTGTGTATGTGTGTGTGTGTGTATGTGTGTGTGTGGTCTACCAACAGTCTACCAACTACCCAGATACTGAAAAGTTTTAAGAGTTACAAATATTGTCTTTCCATGTAGGAATATAAACAGTTCACTTTTGATAAGTCCCTTATGACTTCTCTTTGCTGTTTTTTTTTTTCATGCTTCTTCTCATTCTTATGTTTGAAAGCCAAATTTTCTTTTCAGCTCTGGTCTTTTCATCAAGAATGCTTGAAAGTCCTCTGTTTCATTGAAAGACCATATTTTCCCCTGAAGTATTATACTCAGTTTTGCTGGGTAGGTGATTCTTGGTTTGAGTCCTAGTTCCTTTGACTTCTGGAATATCCTATTCCATGCCCTTCGATCCCTTAATGTAGAAGCTGCTAGATCTTGAGTTATCCTGATTTTATTTCCACAATACTGGAATTGTTTCTTTCTAGCTGCTTGTAAGATTTTCTCCTTGACCTGGGAGTTCTGGAATTTGGCCACAATGTTCCTAGGAGTTTCTCTTTTTGGATCTCTTTCAGGCGGTGATCGGTGGATTCTTTCAATACTTATTTTGCCCTCTGGTTCTAGAATGTCAGGGCAGTTTTCCTCGATAATTTCATGGAAGATGACGTCTAGGCTCTTTTTTCGATCATGACTTTCAGGTAGTCCCATAATTTTTAAATTGTCTCTCCTGGATCCATTTTCCAGGTCAGTTGTTTTTCCCATGAGATATTTCACATTCTCTTCCATTTTTTCATTCTTTTGGTTTTGTTTGGTGATTTCTTGGTTTCTCAGAAAGTCATTAGCCTCCATCTGTTCCATTCTAATTTTGAGAGAACTATTTTCTTCAGTGAGCTTTTGAACCTCTTTTTCCATTTGGCTAATTCTGCTTTTGAAAGCATTCTTCTCCTCATTGACTTTTTGAACCTCTTTTGCCAATTGAGTGAGCCTATTTTTCAAGGTGTTATTTTCTTCAGCATTTTTTTGGGTCTCCTCTACCAAGGTATTGACCCATTTTTCATGCTTTTCTTGGATCTCTCTCATTTCTCTTCCCAGTTTTCCCTCCACCTGTCTAACTTGATTTTCAAAATCCTTTTTGAGCTCTTCCATGGCCTGAGCCCACCAGACATCCACCTGGGATGTCTGGGATACGGAGGCCCCGACCTCCACATCTTTCCCTGATGGTAAGAATAGTTCCTCGTTATCAGAATTGAAAGGTGGGAACATTTGCACCTGCTCAAAGAAGCTCTCTGTAGTGTTATTTTTCTTCCATTTATCTGGGCATTTTCCCAGCCAGTTACTTGACTTCTGAGATTCCTGTCCACCCCCGCCTAGATCTGCCCTGCTAGTGCTTGGGGTCTGAGATTCAAATGGGCTTTCTGCGGCAGGCATGGCTGCTATTCAATGTGAGCTTAAGTTCTGGTGTTCAGGGGGGGGGCAGTGCCACCTCCCAGGCTCAGTTTCCTCAGGGGCTTTATGCAGAGACCTTCAGTAATGGGGCGGGTGGAGGCAGGGCCACCTCCCAGGCTCAGTTCCCTCAGGGGCTTTATACAGAGACCTTCAGTAATGGAGCTTCTGCCTGCTTGGGGAGTCCCTGGCCACCACTGCCTCTGCTGCTCCCTCCACCACTGCCTCCTGAGGGAGCCCGAGTCACGGAGACACCCCGCTCCCCTCTCGGGCAGCTCAGACGTCTCTCTCACTGACCTGTAGCATCTGTGGGCGGAGGGACCTTCCTGGCCACTGGAGAGTCCGTCCCTGAAGCCTGCTCAGATCTGCTCCTCTGGGGCCGTGCAGCCAGGGCAGCACAGGGGTGGACTCCGCTGTCTGGAGCGCGACGGACCCCTGGGGACCACTCTCCAGGGCTCTCTGGAATGGAAATCTTTTCCACTGTGTTTCTGTGCACCTTGCAGTGGTCCAGAATTCGTGGGGAGTTCTTCTTGCAGGAAATATATGGGCTGTGGGTTCGGAGCTAGCACACATGAGTCTTTCTACTCTGCCATCTTGGCTCCACCCCTCTCTTAAATATTTTTAAAGTGAATTTGGGAAGAAATAAATGTTACAGGAAAGAGACTATTCTAATAAGACAGTTGAACCTAAGCACTTTGAGCAGCTGAAAAGATTACTGTCATATATTTTGCTCTCCTGTCTTAATGGCTACAGAAACCTAAATTCTCATAATAAAAAAAATAACAACATAAGTTATAAAGGATTCACACCTTTATAGAGCTCTGAGGGTGATGCTTTATTTCTAAGAGACAGAGCTTAGAGAAAGCTTAGAGAAAACAGGTTTCAAAGACTGGGATTATGGAGCAGAACTGTGAAAATCTATACCCAACTATATTACACTATTTTCCCAACAGGCAAAATTTTTTGATTTCCTTTGTGCTAAAATTACACAAAGCATTTCCCAGATCTATGGAAGAAAAGAATTTGAATGTGAATGTGGAGATTATTGTAGATTCATTTTAGAATAGTCTATCATGTATGTGGAATAGTACTGGTTGTTAAAAGTGACTTCCTGGGTCTCAGCTCTGATTTTTCATAATAGCATGTTATATAATGCTTACCTATATTATTTTCTCTGTCTTACAACAAGGCTGTGAGGTATGTTACACAAATTTGATGATGACCATTTTACAAGGAAGGAGAAAGGTTTGTGGAGGTGTAGAAGATCTGTCTTCCATTCACTTTCATCATCTGTAAAATGAGAGTTTAACTAGATAACCTCTAAAGTTCTAATCAACTGTAGACCTAAAAGTCTGTCATCCTAGGTTGCTATTTGTCTACAGTCATGAAGCTAGTGAGTGACCAAGCCAAGATTCAAACCAAGATCTTCCTCACTCCATGTTTATGCAAGGAACTCCTACCCTAGGAAGTGACTGCTAATTGGGAGTTGCCTTGGTTACTCACTACATCTAGGACCAGCTCCATCCATGCTGTGCTTCCCTTCTGGTCATCTTTTCAGCTTCCTGGCTGCTCCACACGTGCCCCACTCTCTTTATTCCCTTTCTTTTACAGTTATATATCCATAATCAAATCAACTGTCATTATTTCTATCATTCTTCTCCTCAACTATTGCCATTTTACTCACTATTCACCTCTCCCTTTCCATGTTCTTTCACATTAGGATGTAATTTCATTGATGACAGGTATCATCTTTATTTCTGTATGTGTATTACAGTGCTTTCCAAAGTATCTGGCATTTGTCAAGCACTTATTAATAAACGCTTTTTCATTCATTTGTGACACTGGTAACTGTATCATACTGCGTGATATGCACATAGAGGGGAGGGATGCTATAACAATGACATTTAAAGACAGGCTTAACATTGAAATGACAAAAGGAGTAATGTATATTAGCCGCTGTCATGGATTGTATAACAGACTGGAAATGCAAGCTGAAGTCATGTGACATAGTCAAATAGAAACTTTTCCCAGTAATTTTTTTCTAGTAAGGCCAGAGGTATTTGTAGAGGAGATAAACTGTTTGCTGAATTATATTTCTTGGTTTATTTAATTACTCTCACAGTAAGTAGCAGAAGTGTATTGAGAGAGAAAGAGAGAGAGAGAGAGAGAGAGAGAGAGAGAGAGAGAGAGAGAGAGAGAGAGAGAGAGAGGTTTCAATTCATTAATTTTGTTGAGAAAGGAACCTCGCCTTTCAAAGAAAGGAAATGAAACTTATATTGGAAAAAATCCACAGGAATCTATGGTGTTGTCTTTATATTAATACTGCAACCCTTAGGCTACAGAAATAGTTATACTATTCATTGTATAAGAAGAAATCAAGGAAGTTCCATAGAGTGAAGAGAATGAAATTCCTAGAGTAGAAAAAAATTACATTAGAAACAATCATAGCTTTAGTGCTATAATTGAACTAAGAGGTCATCAGCCTACCTTCCTTATATTACAAATAGGGAAAATGAAGCCTGCCAAAAATAAGTCACTTGCCCAAGATCACATAGATAGTAACAGAGCTAAGACAGAACCCAAGACCTCTACTTTAAAATCTAAACCCTCCTTATGAAAAATGGAAAGTAAATATTAATCTTCATAAAATAATAACCCAATAAAACTGAGACACAGAGTGGTTAAGTGACTTGCCTAGGATTATGTGACTCATATGTTTCTTAGGTATGATTTAAATTCACATCTCTATGACTCCAGATATTATGTGCTATCCAGAGAGAGACACATATGGCAGAGTAAGAGAGAAAGAGAGAGGGCGGAGGGGAGGAGGAAGGGAGGGGAGAAAGAGAAAGAGAGAGGGGGGGAGGGAGAGAGAGAATTTGTGATCTCATTCAAAGAGAAGGTCCCTGGTGTAATAAACTGGAATTTGCTTTGTTGACTTCCTTCCAGAGTCTTTTTTGCCATCCAAGGACTTATTCCTGAATATAGCCTGGAGCTAAGTGTATTCTCTTATGAAGCCAAAAGATAAACTCTCCAACTCCACCTTTCATGAAGCCAAGATCCTCGAGTAATTATTTTCTTCATCAATGAGGAGTTTTATGCAGAGGTTCAGGCTTGAACCCCAGGGTATGTGGGCTACATAGAGTCATTGAGGATAGGTTCTCAGTAGGATCATGGGTAAGTTTTCTAGAAGTTGTTGGTAAAAACTACTGTCTATTCTACTTGTTGAGGAGAACTGGACCCCCACCATCACCCCATCCATGCATTTAACTTGTAAAGATCAGTGAGATAATATCTGTATAATGTTTTGTACTTTTTAAAGTGGTATACAAATATTAACAATTATATTCTTCTTACAAAAATTAAAGAGTCCCCATCCTCAAGGATCTTGCAATCTCATCCAGGGACATATAGGAGAGTGGTGGTCAGTTGGGGAAGAGAGTTTTAGTCTGAGTAGACATATGACATGCCTGTTCCCAAAGAAATGACACCATAGATTTTTTAAAATTAAAATTGTGCTGTGAGAGGCAGGGGTTTTCTTAAAAGGGATATGAAATTAAATGTGTTTTGCTCTGGGATCTCAAAGCAGTTAGATATAGCAGACTAAACATGTTTGTACCCAGCCTAAAGATACATGTCAAGGCAGGTAGGAGGCACAGTGCAGGGCCCAGACCCAGGAAGACTCTCCTTTGTGAATTCAAACCTGACTTCAGACAGTAGTTGGGTGAACTTAGGCAAGTCACTTAACCCTTTTTTTGCCTCAGTTTCTTCATCTACAAAATGAGCTGGAGAAGGAAATTGAAATACACTCCAGGATTTCTACCAAGAAAACCTCAGTGGGGGTCATGAAGTTTCAAAGATTAAGGAATGTAGATTTCTTTAAAAAGATAGCCCACAGTTGGGATTATAAATTTGAATTCTAGAATTAACTGTGTCTTACCAGTAGGCAACGGGCTTCCCTTTGTTCTTTTGTTATATTTTGATAATGCTATGCATCTGCCATCTCATTGACCAGGATCTTCTTTCCAGCAGAAGAGCTCATAAAACATTCATACCTTTTCATCTCTTGTAATACTTGCTTCTGAATTATATGAAAATAAATTCCCCATTATAGACCTCAACTCATTGGAGGCATTCTTTTGTTTCTTCTGACATTTCGAAAATTCTAGTGCAGCCTCTGAAGTGTCTATAATCCCTTAGACTCATCGAATGAATGACTTACCTCTTTTTTCAATCAGACATGCTTATTCTAATCATTTTATATCACTTGTATTCCTGTAAACCATCAACTTTAATATGTGGTAACCTATTTTGCTGGCCTATTTTACTACATGTCTCTCTATTACCCTTTGGTTCCTCCAAAATGTGATTCTTTGGAGATATATTTCCATCAGGAAGGAAACTTAAGTCACCCCTGTATTCTCTGCAGAAACTAACACTCAGAAGATGTTTTTCCCCCCACAACTGTGTCAAGGCAGCTGTGTCCAAGCTTTGACTTTCATATCCTAAGCATCTACTCCCAAACAGCTTGCAATCTACCACCATTGCCCTGGTTTTCCCCATTTGGACTAGCATCTTCTGCCCTGACTCTCCAAAATTCATCTTCCCCATCCCCAAACTTCATCATGGTGAAGTTAATAAATATATCTTTTGTTGATGTTGTATGATGGGGAGGAACTCTAGATGCATGTGAGTTGAACAATGTCCCTGAAGAAGGTCCAATTTAGTTAGGGATGAAAGATGAAAAGATAAATAACAGTGTGGTGCAGCATGTGATTAAGTCACTGAGTGGAATTGGATAAATTCACCAGAGAAAGAGAAGACTTTTTGCTGGTATAGGTAGGATGGGGTTAAGCTGAATGCTTTCTCTCTCCTTTCCTTTCTGTGTGCCCCTCTATGACCATTACTGAGTGATAGAATGATTCTGATCCTTCCCACCTTTACATATAAGATGGAATGGCTTAGGAGCTTTTTCATCATCTAGAAAACCAAATTTTCCTTAACCTACCTCTCTCATATTTAAAATAGAACTTCTCTCTCTCTCTCAGAGTTTTATCTGCAAAATGAAATTTTCTTTCATCCCCATCTGTAAAGTGGAATTTGCCCTTGCTCCCATCCTTGCCCTCTCTAAAATGGAAATTTCCTACCTCTCTCCACCTCCGATCTGTGATATGGAACTTTTGAGAACTCCTCCCCTTCTCTGGGCAGAATTTACCACTATATTTCTCATCTTCACAACCTCCACTCATGGTTAGAACCACCTGCTTTATTCCCACTCATTTCTCCTTCTTGTGAATTAGATAATATAGATTATTCTGATAGGATTTTCTTACTTTAAAAATCATGAAATTACGGAAACTACTAAGTACTTAAATGTCACCAAAAGGAGACCCCATTTGTTCTAATTTAATGAGTATTCTTTTTACAACCATCAGACCTTTGCTTTCATTTGTATAGGTAGCTTTCAATGATGGAATGCTTCAACCAAAGCAGATCAGTATCTATTTGGTAACACCTTAGAGACTTGTCTGGGATAATCAGAGGTTAAGAGACTGGCCCAGGGCCACCCTACCAGGATGTGTTGGATATGGGATTTGAACTCAGGTCTTTCTGACTCTGAGTCCAACTTTCAACCCCCACATACTTCCTGTTCTCAGTCATTTAGAATTTTATAGGTAATTTATGGGCTGTGGGTTCGGAGCTAGCATATGTGAATCTTTCTACTCTGCCATCTTGGATCCTCCCCCGCTCAGTCATTTAGAATTAACAAATGCTAATAGTATGTTAATCCATCACTCAGTTTTAAGGATTTCATGGATTGAGTGAGCTCTTGCTAACGTGATTTACTTGAAAGGGCCAGTCATTCTCTTTGATTTTCATTCACTTCAATTTCATTCACTGCAATAGAAGTACAGAATGGTCCCAAGGTCTCTCCCCCTGAGATTGAAGTCCCTCCCTTTATTGTAAGTAAATTTATCTTAATTACTTTTTGCATCATTTGAATTACAAATTTGGTTTGAGGGAACATTTAACTCTGTTGACCTACATAGTACAATTGTTCATTATACTTCTGCTCAAGGTATTATATGATTAGTCCAACAGAGAGAGAGAGACCATTGTGGTCTGACATCAACAGAAAAATTGAGAATACAGTCTTTGACATATTATGTTGTATAGTCTGAGAAAGGCACATGCTGAGATTGTCTCAGTGTCAACATTTCGCTGGGGGCAGGGGGACAGGTGAGATAATCATGGAAATCTTAAATTATTAGAGCTAACAGGAAATTAGTCTGCCAATGGCAAATTGCAGTCATTTGGAGAAGTTTATTATGTGATGCTATTTAGGTAAAAAGTCACAAGTCAACAACTGTAGTCAAAAGTGATGAAAATGAGAATGTCTTAAATTAATGACTGCCTGCAAAGCCTCAAATGATGCACAGTATTAGTAACAATTCAGAAGTATAGTCAGAAAAGAATGTGTATATGTGTACATAATATACGTATACATGCATATATGTATATGTGTATGTGTATTTTGTGTTTATACATGTGTTAACACATATGTGTTGTGTACATGTACATGTTTTATGTTTGTGTATGCTTGAATGCACACAATACAAATTTTGATATATTTATAGACACACGTATCTGTTTTGCTTATATATGCATAGATACATTTTATATATGTATGTAAATGTATGTATATTGGTTTGTTGTTCAGTTGTTTTCAATTATGTCCAGCTCTTCGTGACCTGTGTGGGGTTTCTTGACAAAGATACTAGGATGGTTTGCCATTTCCTTCTGCAGCTCATGTTACAGATGGAGAAAGTGAGGCAAAGTGGGTTAAGTGACTTGCTTAGGATCACATAGCTTGTGAGTGTCTGAGATCACATTTGAACTCAGGAAGATGCATCTCCCTGACTTCAGACTTTGCACCCTATTCACTGCACCACTTAGTTGTCCATGTATATACGTGGACACAAACATGTGTAAATACATACATGCATATAGCATGTGTAAGTGTATATGCATTTGTCTGTGTATAAATGCATACACATTCACCTATTTTACATATGCTCATATCTATTTATGCAAGGATATATACATGCATATAAGTATGCATACAAATAATAATATGTATGTATACAAATAAATAAATATGTATACAAATATGCATGTATATACACATATTTTACACATGTATATAGACAAAATAAACATAACAATATAATAATACGTACATACACATGCATATACACACATATATATGTGTGTGTCTATTTATGTGTACACACACACATGCACACATACAGAGGATTTGTTAACCAGAAAAAAAGTACTCAGAAATGAATCCCAACTGTGAAGAGATTAATTGGCAAAGGGTATAATAAGGTAAGCCAGTTCCTATTGGCTGTTCTATTTGGTGATTTTATATTGTATTTCTAGTCAGGGACCAACTTATATAATGTCATCCTGTCCAGCCAGAGATGATTTTTCCCATGGCCAGGGGATTAAGGCAGAATGAATTCAGTCAATATGATGTAAGAAAAATCATGTGTTCTTTGACTGAGTGCATAAATAAGGATCTGAGTCTTCCAAAACATAGTTCCAATCTTTCTAGGCTCAAAATACATTACTCCCTATTCGATACTCTTGTTGCCCAGTCAGATTTGCCTCCCGGTTGTTCCTTACACAGAACGCTTCATCCCTATCTGTGTATGTCTTTTTATTGACCATCCCCCATGTCTGGATTGTTCTCTGTAGTCATCATCATCTCACAGAATGCTTTTTTTTCCTTTTAAAATTCAACTCAGGCACAGCATTATCCATGAGGCCTTTGATCTCTCCTGTGTACAACCTTCCCTCCTAAGTAACCTTGAATTTATTTTGTATTTATTCTGAATATACTTAATTATGTACAATTTATCTCCTCTGATAGAAAGTGTTGTCCCTGGGTAATGGGTCCACCCAAACGGTTGGATCTCATACCCTTCACATTGGGTGCCAAGATAGTTTCATCCTCTGGACTGGCTCCATCTGGCTTTCACATGACCAGGTCCATAAGCGCAAAGTTACAACCCACTCAGAATGTTAGGAGTTCCCTCATTTGGGAGGAATATAATTCCCCTACTCAGTATTCTCGCTCTCTCTTTCTCAAGAGAAAGTAATCTTTGACTCCTTTCCTAGACTTCCATTTTACTACCTTGTCAAAAAAGGATAAAAGTAAATTGGTATTCTGCCTTTTCTTAATGAAGTCCTGCTGGCTTTTAATGATTGCCAATTTCTTTTCTTGATGTGCACAACTCATTTCCTAATAAGGTGTTTTAGAATTTTGCCAAGAATAACAGTTAAAATCATTTGTCTATAGTCTAAGAACTCTAAACTTCTTTCCCTCCTAAATTAAAAAAAAAAATAGGACATTTGCCTTTCTCTTAAACTCAATCCTCCTTTTCTGTCTTCAGTGATTAATGCCAGTGTTTAAGGAATCACAGCTGACATTCTTTTTGTAGTCTAAAAGGTACTTATCCAGCCTCATGACTGGGAACTCAACAAAGGCAAACCATGTGGTCAATCTACCTTGAGTTTCTATCACATCCCCCACCCCCTCCTTCCTTCCTAGTAGAAACTAAACTAGAAATCTTTTTCACCTGGAATGGGCATGGAATCAGATCTGGTGGTGTCACAGACAATGGTTCAACTTCAAGTGCTATTGAGGTATAAAAGGGGCAAACTTCTTATCCATAGATGCTTTCTGCATAGTCTAGTGAGAGAAAATCATACCCTGTTTGGCACAGAATGGTGATGGAGCTCCAAGTGTCTGATATCCTTGAGTTGGTGGGATGTGACCCTCTGGGGAGAAAGTACCCCTGGATACCAACACACTGGTAGCCACAATAGCTAGGGCTCTGATCACTAGTTCAAACATTATTCTCTTTGGAAGAGAAAATAAGAAAATTGAGATTTGAGTGGATCTCTACCTTTTCATTCTCAGTTTATAATTGACTAAGCTTGCAAGCAATAATTCCCACCTATTGGAATCTGTCTTGTGTCCTCTAACTTGCTGAAAAAAGGAAGCATATAAATAAAACTCTTGGTTTTGTTTTTGGTTTTTAACAGTCATCACCAGCTTTTAAAGTGCTATATAGTATTTATTCATTGGCTCTTGGACTTATTGTCCCTGAAAAATATTAGAACATTGAATTTACTTATTTTTTCATGAATGCTTCAAAATCTTTATTTCAAAATTTTTGTGCCCACTGCAGTGAGATTAGAAGCATTATTAAGTGTCGACTACATGCCAGACACTGTGCTAAGTGCTGAGGATACAAAAAAAGGGGAGGGAGGAGACAATTCCTGTTCTCAAGAAATTTACAATCAAGGGATATAATATGCAAACAATTATGTACAAATAAGAGACAGATAGGATAAGCTGGAGATAATTAACAGAGACAAAGCTCTACCATTAAGGAAAATTGGGAATGGCTTTCTTAGAGAAGGTAGAATTTTAACTGGAATTTTGACATTTAACTAGAATTTTAACTGGAAGGTTGACATTTTGCTTTGGGGATCACTCATGAGAAGAATGTGCCTTTGTGATTTGGACAGACAAGACTCTGGGTAGCCATTGCTAAGGAACTCTTCGGCCTTTTAGAACCAAGATTGTTAAGGAACCCTCTGGCTTTTAGAACCCAGATGTTGATGCTCTCTGGTTGGGTGATGGAAATTACTTGGTTTAGGCAGCTGGAGTCCTGTCTATTACATTCTTCCTCTGTTGATTTCTCTGCTTATATTTTCTCCATGTTCAGGATACTGACCTTTCCCCTGAACTAGTGAATGACTTGTACATGTTTAATCAAAATAAGATTGTTGACTCCTATAAAATTGTCTTTCCTTTAGAAAAGCAGATCAAAGAACCTGTGCTAGCAGCCCATTCTGTGGGCTAGTGAGTTTGCTAATACACATGGTCAGAATTGTGCTTTAGGAAGCTCAGTTTGACAGCTTATGGAGGATGGAATGGAATGGAGAGATTTAACACAGGGAAACAAATCAACAGACTATTTCAATGGTCCAGGAGTAAGGGCCTCATGAGGTTGGTGGTTGTGTCAGAGGAGGGAAGGAGGTACATATAAGAGGTGATACGAAGGTAAAATTGACAAGTTTTAGCAACAGACTGTATGACAAGGGTGGGGCAAGAGATAGTAAAGAGCTGAAAATGATGACTAGAGGTTGGGAGCCTGTGTGAATGGGAAAATGGTGGTCAAGGGAAGGAAGTTCAAAAGTAGAGACTGGGAGAAACTTGATGAGTTCATTTTGGAATATGTTGAGTTTAAGATAGATATACTGTTCACTTGTATATTTTCATAATGTGTACTCAATTCTGCTTTATTTGTTTATCTGTTTGTTCATTTATTTTTTTCTGAAGATCTTGCCTTATGTCAAGGCAGGTCTTTTCAGATTTGCTTATGTTTCTCATCCACTCTTAATTGAATTATTGAATTACAAGACATTCATTTGTCATGATTTAACTATTTCAATTTTTCCTGAGAATTTGGTTTTCAACTGTTTTCTTTGTAATTACAGACAGACTTACTATAAACACCTTTGAATAGATATTTCTGTTTTTGTCAACATTCTCAAGATCTATTCCCAACAATGGAATTATTGGTTAAAATGTATGGTTATTCTTATAATTCTTACAAGGTCCTGCCATATGGCTTGCCAAGAACATTCTACCAATTTGAAATTGTACCACTAATGAATATTTACTTGTTTCTTCACAGTCCTCCCAGAATGGGTTCATTGCTCACTTATTTCTGGTGTAATTTGATAAGTGTAAAGTGGTATTTCAAAGTGGCTTTAATTTGCATTTTAAATGATAATAATTGATGTTGTTATTTTAAACCAAGTGATTATTTGGGGAGTTGTGTTTTCCCTTGGGAAAGTTGTTTATTCATAACCTTCCATTATAAAGTTCCACTATTTATATGCTATAGTTTTTATCTACCTTCAATAGTTCTTGATGTTAGATTTTAAATTTTGCCTTCATATTTGTCATAAATATAATTTCATAAATATATTCTTGTTTTTCTTTTGATTACATATTTTCAATGTACAGAAGTTTATCATTTGTAATATAATTTAGGGGATTTTTATCTTGTACCCCTAATGTTTTTATATATGCCTAATAGATAAAAACTGATCTCATACCTAACACTGGAAATGAATATATTATTTTATTTTCTTCAATTTTTTAATAAATTTAAAATATATAAATTTATGACCTATCTTTAATTAATTATGGTACCTGTATCAATTTCCTGCTATATTGCCAAAAAGTATTCTTGAGCATATTTATTAAATAGCAGATATGTTCTTCAGTTTTTGTTTTTTGTGAGTTTAGCAAGTGCTAATTTTTTTCTATGTAATTGTTTTGTTCTTTTCTGTTTGACATTTTCTGCACCCTATTAAATGGTTTTAAGTATGATCAAAGTAAGTATAAACTTCACCAAAGTGGAGGGAATATTGGTGCATGATTGCCTGTTTGCAGATGATTGTCCACTAAATGCAGCCTCTGAAGTTGAGATGCAACAAAGTATGGATCAATTCTCTGCTGCTTGTAGTAACTTTGACCTAGCAATTAACACCAGGAAAACACAGGTGCTCAAGCAGCCACGACCACAACATCCATATGTGGAGCCATCGCTTACAGTAAATGGAGAAGTTTTGAATCCTGTGGATAAGTTCGTTTAACTTGGTAGTATACTTTCCAGGGAGGTACACATAATGAGCTTCACACACACACACACACACACACACACACACACACATTGTCAGAGCTAGCTCAGTGTTTCAGAGGCTCCAAAGGAAAATATGTGAGAGAAGAGGTATTAGAGTGACCACCAAACTGAAGGTCTACAGAGCCGTTGTGCTGACCTCATTATTGTATACCTGTGAAACCTGGAGAGTATCTCAGAATCATGCCAGGAAACTTAATCCCTTTCATTTGAATCGTCTTAGGAAGATTCTGTAGGTCACCTGGCAGGATAATATATCAGACACTGAAGTCCTTACTTGAACTAAACTGCCAAGCATTCAAACTCTGCTTCAGAGATTGAAACTAATGGGCTAGCCACTTTGTTTGAATGCAAAACATATGCTTGCCAAAAAGACTATTTTATGGAGAACTCACAGAGAACAAGTGTTCACGTGGTGGACTAAGGAAGTCATACAAGGATACTCTCAATGTCTCTGTCAAGAACTTTGAATTGATTCTGTGAAATGGGAGAAATTGGCACAGGGCTGCTCAGCATGGTGTGCCCACATCATAGAAGGTGCTGTGATCTATGAGCAAAGCAGAATTGAAACAACTCAAAGGAAATGCAGGATGGGCAAATTCAGAGTATCCAAACCCAAATGTTCACACGGACTATTAGTGCCTTACCTGTGGTAGAGCATTCCAAGCTCTGGTCTGCTCAGTCACAGTTGGACACATTGACCCTTAACTTTAGTATAGTGATGTCATTTTGGTCCTCTTAGAGAATGAAGAACAGCCAACCAACCAAAGAAGTATAACCTTTTTGCAACGTATTTTGAATTACCCAACTTCATAACTTCTAATGTATTTTGTTTTACTTTTGGTTTAGTCTGGTTATCTTGTCTTTTCCCACACATCTATCCACACACACACACACACACACACACACACACACACAATTCTTATCTCCTCCTGAATTCCTGTCCTCATACATAGGAGACTCTAACATAAATATTAACTCTCTTTCAAACTAATGAAAGCTAAGCACAATGTGCTCTATATAGGGAGAAGAGAAAAAGGTCTAAAACAGAATTCTGAGAGACACCTATAATTGGAAGATATGATCTGCGTGAGGATGACGATGCAGGAAAGAACACTGCACAGTGGTGACTGGTCAGATAAGTAGGAAGAAAAACAAGAAAGAGTGATGTCTGAAAAATCTGGAGAGAAGAGAGTGCAAAGGAGGAGAGGGTGATCAGCGGGGCCAAATACGGCAAAGAAGTAGAGGAGAATGAAGCCTGAGAAAAAGTCAATGGGTTTAGAAATGAGTAAGTCATTGTGAGATCTATATGAACTAATGCCAAGTGAATTAAGCAGAGCCAAGAGAGCAGTATACACAGGGACTAGAACAGTGTAAATGGAAAGAGCACCTACATATCAAAAAAAGTAAATATAACAAAATTATAAAGATCAGGCAGAACTCAAATGAAGATATATGAGCAGACATCTTCAACATACTACTTCAAGAAAATGGGAGATCTATGGATGTTAAACATTACACTCTGTTTTTTTTTTTAACATAATGATCATTCACAAGGACTTTTTTTTCCTTTATAAAAATATTATTTGTCAAATGGGATTGCTCTCTGGGATGGATAGTTGGGAAAACTTATAGTGATATAAAAAACAGAAAATATCAATATAAATAATTAAAAAACATTTTAGTGTTTCTCCTTTCTTATTTCCAATTTATCCTGTGAATAACTTTTTTGCACATATTTGCCTGTTGTCTCCCCCCAAATATATTGTGGGTTCCTTCAGGGCAGGACTTTTGCCTCTTTTGTATTCTGAACATTTAGCACAGTACCTGGAATACCGTAAGTGCTTAATATACATTTATTGATTGACACAAGTATCATTATAATTTCATCTAGCTCTATAAAGAAACACGTTGGTTTTAAAAATTAAACATCAATATTAAATTTATTATTTTCACCATATTCGTCTAATTTATCCATGAACCATTAGACTTTCTTCCAGTTATTGGACGACTTCTTTTAGTTCTAACATTCTAGCCACATAGTTGTCCTTTTAAAGATCATGAGTCTGTCTTTATAAGTTAATTTCCAAATATGCAATCATTTTCATCCATATAAGTGAGATTTCTTTTAAATGATATTTTCTTACTTTTTTGCCAGAATATATAACTATGAATATTTTTTCTGGGTTAATTTTTTATCTGGAGACCTTGGTGACTTCATCTTTAGTCTTCATTACTTCTCCTGTTGAGACAACTGTGTTTTCTAGAAATGCTCTCATGCTGTCTACACATAATGATATTTTGATCTCTCACATTCCAATGCTGACACCTCTAATATAATTTTGTGTTTTATTGCAAGTATTAGAATTTCTAATAATATGTAAAAGAAGATTAGTAAAAGTTGGCATCATTTTTAAGACTAATTTTTTAGCTGGAATGTTCTAAATTAATTCAATGAAACAAATATTTATTAAATACCTAATATGTCCCAGAGACTGTGTTAGTCATTCAGAATACAAGAAGAAAACAAAATTGTACCTGTATTCAAGGAGTTTAAATTTGATTGTCTCCTTGTTGTTGGCTCTTGATTTCAGATAGATACTTTTCTGATCTATTTAAGAAGAAATTTGTGTCAACTTTAATAACTTGGAATTGATATTGTCCATTGTATTTGATCTGAGGCTTTTTTATGTTTTTGCTCTCTTCATTTACATTTTTTGGTCATTGTACATGTTGTTGTTTGGGTATTGGTTTATTTATTCTGCATCAGTTAATTTGTCTTCTGATGTTTCTCCAAATTCCTCATAGTCATTATTTCTGATAGCATAATATTAGTCATTATATTTATATCCCACAGACTTTAGGGGGTGGAAAGCCAAGGTGAGAGAGTAGAAAACACCCTCAACTGAGCTATCCCAACATTCTCCAGAAAACAACTTTAAAATAATGCCTCAAATAAAGTTCTAGAGAGGCAGAGCCAACAAATGTCAAATTAAGACATTCTTCCAGTCCAATATAACACATGCGGCTAAAAGGAAAGATCTGTGACACAGGGGAGGAGGCTGGTCTAGAGCCCACATAGTTGAAATATCGGTAGTAGGACTAGATGATGGTGATAGAAGCAGCAACATCTTTGGGAGCTCTCAAGCCAGAAATAGTAAGGAGGCTGGGCAACTTGCCAGAAGAAGATTATAGGTTATCCCTGTGCTAACAGTGTATTTAGAAACTGATACTGTTTGTCAACTCCTGTACCCTATTGCCTGTACCCACTTCTGGGTAATAGTGCAAGGACAGAGAGAAGTACTTTCATTCAAGAGGGAGTACATGCAATATCATTTCAGGTACCAAGGGATAAGAGACCTTGCCAATGGTATAGGGTCCCAGAGGAGTAATATCATTTGAAATTCCAAGAGATCAGGGAAATTTCCCAGGTAAGGCCAGAGTGCAGAACAAGTCAACAGTGACCACAGCCCTCCACAGATCATACCACATTGGTAAGCCCTGAAAATTACCAAACTAATTCTGAAAACAGTGAGAAAAAGGATGAAACTTGAGAGTGCTCCCCATCCCCCACAGGGAACAGAGCCCAACATTAACATGAAGTTCCAAATCAAGAAATAGTGGGAGGAAATGAGCAAACAAACAAACCAAAAGAACCTAAATGACTACAAAAAGTTACTATTGGGGCTAGGAATATCAAGACACAAACTCAAAAGTAAGCAATGATATAAAAACAGCCAAAAGCAAGGGCTCAAAGAAAAATGGAAATTAAACTGGAACCCAACAAGAATTCCTGGAAGAGCTAAAAAAATTGACAAATGACAGTGGTACAGGAAATTGACAGTGGTACAGGAAAAAATAAAGAAACTAAAACAAAGAAGGAAAATTATGAAATTAATATCTTGGTAAAAGAGGCACAAAAATGCTAAAGAAAATAACTCCTTAAAAAGTAGAATTGGACAAATGGAAAAGGAGGTACAAAAACTCAATACGGAAAATAATTACTTAAAAATTAGAATTGGACTAGTGGAATAATGGAAACTGATAACTCCATGATACATTAAGAAGCAAAAAAACAAAGTCAGGAGAATTAAAAAAAAAGAAAAATGTAAAATATTTCATTGGGAAAATAACTGACTTGAATAATAGATTTAGGGGAGATAAGTTAAAAATTATTACCTGATTTAATAATAATTACCTGAAAGTTATAATCAAATAAAGATCCTAGACATGATATTTCATGAAATTATTGTGGGAAATTGTCCCAGTATCCTAGAGCCAGAGGATAAAGCAGGAGTTGAAAGAATCCATCAATCTCCTCCTTAAAGAGATTCCAAAATGCAAACCACCAGGAATATTATAGCCAAATTCCAGAGCTCTCAGGTCAAAGAGAAAATGATTCATGGAGCAAGAAACCATTTCAGTATTGTGGAACCACAGTAAAGAATATACAAGATTTAGCAGCTTTCATGTTAAAAAAAAAAAAGCAGAGGATTTGGGATGATATTCTGTAGGGAAAAAAATTAGGATTACAACCAAAAATAGCTTACCCAGCAAAACTGAGTACAATCCTTCAAGGGAAAAAATGGATATGAAATAGTGGATGATCAGGCATTCCTGAAGAAAAGACCAGAGCTGAACAGAAAATTTGACTTTCAAATACAAAACTCAAGAGAAACATAAAAATGTATACATGAAAGAGAAATAATAAGGGACTTAATAAGTATAAAATGTTTATCCTTCTTTGTGGAAAGATCACATAAGTGTCTTCTAGGAACTTTATCATTATTAAGATAGTTAAAATGATTCTGCAAAGAAAGAGGGTGCAGGAGTGAGTCAATTATGTTCAGATGATATTTAAAAACATGATAGGTGAGGAAAAGGGATGCCTTCAGAAAAAGTGAAAGGGAGAGGAAGAGTGGGAGAACTTATCTCACATAAAAGAGGCATACCAGAAAAACATTTTATAGTAAGGGGAAAATGATGTGTGTGGGGGAGGGGTAATGCTTGAGCTTCACATCTTAATTGACTCAAAGAGGGAATTTTATACACACACACAAACACCTACACATATACATATGCATATATATGTACATAGATAGATAGATAGATAGATAGATAGATAGATAGATAGATAGATAGATAGATGGATGGATGGATGGATGGATGGATGGATGGATGGATAGATAGATAGATAGATAGATAGATAGATAGATAGATAGATAGATAGATAGATAAGACTAACCCCATTTTGTTTGGTTCTTTCAATTTTGAGATTGTCTTTCATTTCGTGAGATAAGCCTCACTTTACTGTAAATTGTATGATTATGGGGAAATTGAGATACTAATATAATTCTGAGAAACTGGGATAGTAGATGCTGACCATAAGATGTTCCATATATTTTGTGGTATGTTTTTGTAATTGCCACAGAACGTTCCAGGATATAGAATATTCTTGAAATAACTACAAGATCTGTAAAACTGTGGCCAATTAGAAAGAGAAATTGTCAATATTATTCAAGATTGTGCAAATTGATTGGTTCTCCACAAGCAAGCTTTGTTAACTTCAAAATAATGATCTGGTGTTCATTGAGGGACCTTGGAGCTGATTTGTTGTGCAACTACTAGCCTTGCTAATAAATCTACGTTCTTGGACTTTGTTTCCTCCGTTTTTATCAATTTCATTCCTGACAGTTAGTGAGCCAGCCAAGAGGTCAAGTGAAGGACCTTAGTCCTCAGTCAGCCTCTTAGAAGAACTCTCTAGAGCACACTGAGGATCTTCTCCATGAAGGATTGCCCCTGAGCTTGGACTATCCCTCAGCCTCAACCTTAGTTTTCTGAGCTAGTTAAGTCTCCACATTAGTGTGAGAATCTCTTAAGGAAATAAAGTCAAGAGAAGGCACTTAGGAGAATAATGTGGTCTAGTAGTAATATACTGAAGGGAATTCTGAAAGGTTCTTCTTATATCTTGAGACCAGGGGAAATTCCCAGTTACCTAGGAATGACAACTCTGTGTCTCCTCCCCCCCCCAAAAAAACCCACCACTCTATTATATTTTCTGGGATTTAGCCTAACCCTGAAAATGATTCAGCTGATAAATTATTCTTGCCTAAATTTGGCACTTTAGTTATTGTATATTAAAGAAACTGAGATCGGTCATTGAACAATTTGTTTACTAGGATGCCCTAATAGGTCATGCCTTCTGTTCCTTTAAGGGCCCATGCATTTATTAAAATAAGGGCTTTGACATTGCTTTTATGAAATTGTGAGCACTGACTTTTGATTAAACTTTCAGTGAAAGATAAGAAGGAAGCAAGTAAATTTTTATGTCTGTCATACCATATTGTTTGTATAACTTCTTCCAGTGACCTGATCAGTCAAAGGAAAAGAAGGAAGAAAATCTTTGTTACCAGTCTATGGAAATTTATAGCATTATGAACTAAAGACTAATATTTGTGACTGAAATGTAAATTCTGTGCTGTAAATTTCCAAATTGTGGTTGGAATGTTTTTAAGAAAAGAGGAGCTTAAGCTAGTTTAAAAGTATTATCAGTGAGCAATTTGAAAAGTAAATAAAATTTAATTTGAGAGAATGTTTTCATTACCAATGTATTTTCTTCTGTGATTGATAATACATAATTTAATTGTTTAAGTAAACTGGAGACATAGTCATCTAAAGAAATTGGAATAAACTGTACATTTTTAAGTCTTTAAGAAATCAAAAAGCTAATAGTATTGGAATTAGCTGATGTTGTGTAATGAAAATGTGCACTAAATTGTAAAGGAAAAATTCAGTGTAATGAAGATGAGTAAAGAGTTTTGAAAAGGGATATTTGTGGAAGATTTTTATTCCATTGAGATAAGAAGGATTGAGAAACCCTTAGAGAAATGCCTGTCAGAAATTCCAGACAGGTGAAATATTCTCAAGTTTGAAAGTTTAATGAATGGAAACTATTAGAAGTAAAAATTTGCAGCATAAAATTACTTGGGTCTACATGCTAACACTGTCCTTGAAGGAGTGAATCCTACCTTTTAGGTCCTCCCAAGAACCAAGACAGGGGAATGAAAAATTGAAGCTGAGGGATTTCGGGAATTAAAGTTGCAGAAAATAATATATGCCTTGGGGAAAGGATAAAATGTGCACTTTATCCAACTTATTAAAGCATTGGGAGGGGCTAGATTAAGGAAACAAAAGGAAATGATTTGATTCATTAGGTGAGTCTGAGTTAACTGAAAAAAAGTGGGCCCTGAAATAAGAAATATTAACAATAAATAGCCTCTGAGGAAATTGGAGCTCTAATATTATCATTTAAGATTGTAAGCCCAAACTTAATTTGATTGAAATTTTGTCCTAAAACTAAAGAGTCTAATATACAATGAGATGTTTATGCTATTAGGAAAATTGTAGTAAATCAGAACTTAGTAGAAAATACATTTGCTATTTAGCTCAATCCTGAAAAATGCATAGATCAAGTAAATCTGTGTTACAAATCCAGTTTCTGAAATGTATTATCTGTATGACCTTGAGCAAGTTACTTCGCCTCTGTTTGCCTCAGTTTCTATACTCTGTCAAGAGGGCAGTAATAATGGTACTCACCTCTCAGTATTGTCGAAAGGATCGTGTAATTGTGAAGTGCTCATCACAGTACCTGGTTTGGACAGAAGGCAAATAATACAACATGAAGACCTTATAAGAATTCAGTTGGACAAAATATTTCTCACTCTTTGATGACGCTCTGACACTTCAGGAATGCTTTTCTAAATGACCTTTGACTCCATTTAGATTTAAGGCTCATAAAGAAAAAAAAAACTTCAGTCTTACTACTTGTTACTGCCATGTACAAATAACAACTGAAAAATTAAAAAAAAAACAAAACCCTAAACGGAACATTTTTAAATTACTATAGAAAGCAGAGTACTGAAACTCTTTGAATTAAGCTTTAAAAACCAGAAAAGACCTGACTTGTGGTAAGCACTACATAAGTGTTAGCTATTGTCCATACTGGGTTTGATGTGATTGGTGTGGGATGCCAGGATTGATGATAAAATGAATGATTAGGATAAAGCATTCATTTGATCACTTTTAGCATTTTATACTAAATGCATTTGACTGAATTACAATGTTGCTAAATTTTCTTGTAGCGTGTAATTTGGTGTGCCATTGTATCAGAAATGCTGGCATATTGCAACTTTTTTTGAATCTGAATACCAATGGATTATGAATTGGACTGTTAAAAGATGGTGATAAAAATGTTTGGAAACAAATATTTAATGAGGTATATTCTGTGCTAAAATGAATAATACTAACACTGTTGGGAGGAAGATAAGCAAAGTCTTCTTAAGTTATACCTGTCTGTAAGGTTCCCTGGGGCTTCCTACTTGGACTGGATCATAACATCAGCCCTACTGACGCCATGTGGTGCAATTCTGAAATAATGAAGTTTGAGAAATGAGGAACTCTACCAGCTCAAATGGGGAAATTTACATATTTGCTTAAAGAAAGAATTTTATCTAAGATCACTTGAAAAATCACGAAATTGTATCCATTAAAAATAAATGCAACTTTAATTTATAACCATTCACTGTATGTGTGAACTAGTATTCAATGTATCCATATGAATCTCCAGAATTTAATTACTCTTAAATGATAAATGAAGGATAATTGAAATGTCCTTACATCTGTGCTCATTGTTGACTGTTATTGTAACATGAAAGCGATGTTATCCTGACCCTAAGTTATCATTAGTGAATCTTTGTTATTTGAAGCAAAATTTTTATTGGACAGTAATTGCATATATTCTTAAGTTTTGATCTCAAATTATCAGAATTTCCATGAAGGAAAATAGTCCACCATTCAAGGGGAATGGCATGTACTATCCAAAGGGTGCACATTCAGAGTATTTCTACATGTGGATGTCTGTTTCAGGGAAAAGTTGAGGGATAGCCATGTGTAGATAAAGGCAAGATCCTCTTGACTCAGGTTCCCAATTGTGCTATTTCCTTTCTGAACAGGAAATTTTCCCACCTGATTACTTGAGCCTGACTTTTGATATTCCATGGATAAGGTGGGATTTCACTGCATAACTGGTTATTAATTATTCCTTTTGCATGGAATCAAACAGACCCAAGGGAGTTTTGACCCTATGATGGCTTATGTCTAGTCAGTCTGTGCTCTTTAAGTGACAGTATTTATATCATCATAACCATGTCCCTTCTTTTGTCTTTCATAGCAAATTTTATTAGGGCAAGAAAACAATGAAAGCTTTGCTGTTACAATACTAAATCTATTAATTAATAGATTAATACTAAAATGTCTGAATTGCTATGATAGGATGCAAGTACAAAAGGTCTTAGCATTTTCAGCCTGAATTTGTAGTCAAGTCCATATCCTAAGTAACTAAGTAAATGAGTTCCTCATTTTGCTAGTCCCTTGCTAATAGTTATAGATCCATGTTTCTAAGATTAGGTTCTTAATGTATCTCATTCTTTCAGTGATATGGGGATAATATTCTCAAAAGGAGGGGATTAAATGAAGTCCTAAACTTTGAAATTGCTACAGGATCAGATTATTTTACAATTGGTTTCAAAATGTTTCTAATAGAATATACATACCTTGGGTATATTTTAGTAACAAGTTCTCAAAATTGGATTCAGAATTTCACATATAAAATTGAATTAATAATTGTAATGTTCTTCTCATTGCTCTGTTGTTAATAGGATCAGAACTGTAAGGCTTGAGCTGATTTACTACAACCTCCTAAATTGGGTCTTTTAATAACTAATTTAGAAGGTTGTACTCAATTGCATTGAGTCGTCACTGGTGTATTGAAACAAAATTACCTAGGAATCTCTGCAAGTGACTAAGAACAAGAGAAACAGATCTTCAAGGAGGAACCCCTTCAAAGCTGTCCAGAGAATGAGACCTTAATGCCCAAAGAAGGTGTTTTCAAGACTAGATGACATCATGCGACCTCTAGGACTCAAGGTGAAATATACTGCTTAAATGAACATTGAGAGTGGGTTACCAGGTTACAAGGAAAATTGATGCTATTTAATATTGGTAATCATTATTGTATTGTTTTGGTCTTTCGGTCCATGGTATTTATATTTAGTGAGTTTTCTTGGTGACCTCTGCAGTAGAAAAAATTCTAGGAATAAAATCCCTCTGGTCCTTTTCCACATATTGAGGTTGTTGCCTTAGAACAGGAAGCTAGAAATCTCCCCCTTGAGACTGAGAGTTGGCCAAAGCCCAAAGTGAGTCTATTACCTCCTTTGAAATTGAGATAGATTCTTTAACTCAATGGTTATGCAAAATCTTTATGGACATAGAATTTTTTACAATTTCACAAAGAAAGGTCTATGCTACAATCAGTCTTATTGTTTCCATATTAATTGACCAGGTAAGATTGAAACAAATCTCCACAAAATCCAATAGATTATAGCCAAAACCTAATTGCCTCATGAAAATATCCATGGTGGAAGCCGTTTTTGCGATTTTCTTTGCTATTCCCCTAGTTACAAGGTAGAGGGTTATTGAATGTCATAACCAAAAGAGCTCTTACTATCCTAGGCTTCGATGATATTTTTTAATCTTTGTGTTAAATATTGTATTACTTATGGTATTAAAGTCTGTCCAAAGTTGATTCCTAATATTCTGATGATGTTTCAAATAGCATTGGATAATTGATTCGTGAAGAACAGTTTCCTTAAGGATCAAAGAGAGAACTTGGGAAGTTCAAAACCAGCTATTTTTTTTGGTTCTTTCTAAATTGTGAGATAGACTTGTTTCACTAGAAATCATGATTATGAGAAAATTGAGGTACTGAAATGATTGTAGGAAATTGAGATAGTAGATGCTGACCACAAGCTGCTCCATATGTCTTGTGGTATTTTTTTTGGTAATAACCACAAAGTGTACCCAGATACTCTTGAAATAATCACAAAATTTGTAAAACTGGAGCCACTCAGAAAAAGAAAATGTCCATGTTACTCAAGATTGTGTAAGTTGATTGACTCCTCATCATTTACTATAAGAAACCTGCCAAATAGTGTCCTTGTGCCTCCTGAGGACTCTTGGTTCCAATTTGTTGTGTAACTGCTAACCGTTTTAACCATTCAATATGCTCTGACTCTATTCCCTCAGTTTTTATCAATTTTATCCACAACATATTTGAATGGATTAAAAATCAGAATCCAACAATATGTTGCTTACAATAAACACACTTGAAAACAGAGAGACATACAGAGTTAAAATATAGGGTTGGAATAGAATCTGGTATATTTCAGTTGAAGTAAACAAAAGGCAGGGATAGCAATATAATATCAGACAATACAAAAGCAAAAATAAACTTAATTAGAAGAGATAATCAGGGAAACTACATCTTGCTAAAAGGAATTATAGATCACGAAGCAATGCTAACACTAAAATTATGTGCAACAAATGACATGGTTTTGACATTCTATTTTTTTAACATTCATTTTTAATTTGGAGTTCCAAATTCTCTCCCTGTCTCCCTCCCTCATTTATTTATTTATTTGTTTGTTTGTTTTTTGTTTTTAAACATTCATTTTCACAAGATTTTGTGTTCCAAAATTTATCCCCATACTCCCCTCCCCCAGTCCAAGACATCATGCATTGTGATTACCCCTTCCCCCAATCTGCCCTTTCTTCTATCACACCCTGTCCCTTCCTTATCCCCATCTTCTCTCTTTTCTTTTCTTGTAGGGCAAGATAGATTTCTATACCTCATTATCTGTATTTATTATTTCTCGGTTGCATGCAAAAACAATTCTCAGCATTAATTCCTAAAACTCTGAGTTCCAACTTCTTTCCCTTCCTCCCCCATCCACCCATCCCCACTGAGAAGGGAAGCAACTCAATATAGGCTATTCATGTGTAGTTATACAAAAGACTTTCATGATAGCCATGTGGTAGACTAACTATATTTTTCTCCATCCTATCCTGCCCCTCATTTATTCTATTCTCTCTTTTGACTTTGTCCCTCCCAAAAAATATTTACTTCTAATTGCTCCCTCCTCCCATTTGCCCTCCCTTCTATTATCCTCCCACACCCCACTTATCCTCTTCTCTCCTGTAGTGTAAGATATTTTTATACCAAATTGAGTGTGCATGTTATTCTCTCCTTGAGCCAAATGTGAGTCTCCTTTCCCCTACATTGAAAAAACTTTCTTGTCTCTTGTATGAGAGACAATTTGCCCCATTCCATTTTTCCCTTTCTCTCAATATATTCCTCTCTCATCCATTAATTTTATTTTTTTAGATATCATCCTTCCTATTAAACTTACCCTGTGCCCTCTGTCTATATGTATATATTCCCTCCAACTACTCAAATACTGAAAAAAAGTCTCAGGAATTACAAATATTATCTTTCCATGTAGGAATGTAAACAGTTCAAATTTAGTAAGTCCTTTATGATTTCTCTTTCCTGTTTACCTTTTCATACTTCTCTTGATTCTTGTGTTTGAAAGTCAAATTTTCTATTAAGCTCTGGTATTTTCATTAAAAATGCTTGAAAGTCCTCTTTTTCATTGAATGACCATTTTTCCTCCTGAAGTATTATTCTCAGTTTTGCTTGGTAGATGATTCTTGATGTTAATCCTAGTTCCTTTGACTTCTGGAATATCATATTCCAAGCCCTCTGATCCCTTGATGTAGAAACTGCTAGATCTTCTGTTATCTTAATTGTATTTCCACAATACTCAAATTGTTTCTTTCTGGGTGCTTGCAATATTTTCTCCTTGACCTGGGAACTCTGGAATTTTGCTACAATATTTCTAGGAGTTTTTATTTTAGAATCTCTTTCAGGAGGTGACTGGTGGATTCTTTCCATATTTATTTTACCCTCTGGCTCTAGAATATCAGGGCAGTTTTCCTTGATAATTTCAGAAAAGATGATGTCTAGACTTTTTTTTTTGATCATGGCTTTCAGGTAGCCCCATAATTTTTAAATTGTCTCTCCTGGTTCTATTTTCCATATCAGTTGTTTTTTCAATGAGATGCTTCACATTGTCTTCTATTTTTTCATTGTTTTCATTTTGTTTTGTAGTTTCTTGGTTTCTCATAAAGTCATTAACTTCCATCTGCTCCATTCAAATTTTTAAAGAACTGTTTTCTTCAGTGGATTTTTGAACCTCCTTTTCCATTTGACCAATTTTGCTTTTTAAAGCATTCTTCTCCTCATTGACCTTTTGGATCTCTTTTTCCAATTGAGTTAGCCTATTTTTTTTTATTTTAATTTTATTTATTTATTTAATTTTTTACATTCATTTTCACAAATTTTTGGGTTCCAAATTTTCTCCCCTTTTATCCCCTCCCCTCACCCCAATACCCCAAGCAATCTAATTTTCCCTGTCTCCAATCTGTCCTCTCTTCTGTCATCGCTCCCTTCTCTTGTCTCCATCTTCTCTTTTCTCCTGTAGGGCCAGATGACTTTCTATTGCTCATTAACTGTATGTCTTCTTTCCTAGTTGCAACAACAATATTAAACAGTTGTTCCTAAAACTTTGAGTTCCAAATTCTCCCCATCCCTCCCTCCCCACCCATTCCCTTTGGGACAGCAGGCAATTCAATATAGGCCATATCTGTGTAGTTTTGCAAATGACCTCCCTAATAGTCGTGTTGTGTAAGACTAACTGGATTACCATCCCTCCTAACCTACCCCTCATTGTTTCTCTTCTGTCTCTTGATCCTGTCCCTCCCCAAGTGTTGACTTCAAATTGCTCCCTCCTCCCTTTGCCCTCCCCTCCATCATCCCCCACCTTGCAATATCTCTTTCTCCCCCACTTTCTTATACTGTAAGATAGGTTTTCATACCAAAATGAGTGTGCATTTCACTCCTTCGTTTAGTCAAATGTGATGAGGGTAAACTTCTTGTTTCTTTTTTTTTTCCTCAGCTCTCCTCTTTATCCCTCCACTAAGAAAAACTCCTACCTGCCTCTTAAATGACATATAGTTACCCCCTTCCCTTTCCCTCTCTTTCCTCCCCCTACATTTCTCTCTCACCATTTACCTTAGTTTCTTTTAAGGTATGGTCCCATCCTATTCAGTTCAATCTGTGCTCTCTATCTCTGTATGTGTGTGCATGTGTGTATGTGTGTGCATGCATGTACATGTGTATGTGTGGTCCCACCAACTACCCAGATACTGAAAAGTTTTAAGAGTTAGAAATATTGTGTTTCCCTGTATGAATGTAAACAGTTCACTTCTGGTAAGTCCCTTAAGACTTCTCTTTGCTGTTTCCTTTTTCATGCTTCTTCTCATTCTTGTGTTTGAAAGTCAAATTTTCTTTTCAGCTCTGGTATTTTCATCAAGAATGCTTGAAAGTCCTCTGTTTCATTGAAAGACCATATTTTCCCTTGAAGTATTATACTCAGTTTAGCTGGGTAGGTGATTCTTGGTTTGAGTCCTACTTCCTTTGCCTTCTGGAATATCCTATTCCACGCCCTTCAATCCCTTAATGTAGAAGCTGCTAGATCTTGGGTTATCCTGATTGTATTTCCACAGTACTGGAATTGTTTCTTTCTAGCTGCTTGCAAGATTTTTTCCTTGAGCTGGGAGTTCTGGAATTTGGCCACAATGTTCCTAGGAGTTTCTCTTTTTGGATCTCTTTCAGGTGGTGATCGATGGATTCTTTCAATACTTATTTTTCCCTCTGGTTCTAGAATGTCAGGGCAGTTTTCCTTGATAATTTCATGGAAGATGATGTCTAGGCTCTTTTTTTAATCATGAGTTTCAGGTAGTCCCATAATTTTTTAAATTGTCTCTCCTGGATCTATTTTCCAGGTCAGTTGTTTTTCCCATAAGATATTTCACATTCTCTTCCATTTTTTCATTCTTTTGATTTTGTTTGGTGATTTCTTGGTTTCTCATAAAGTCATTAGACTCCATCTGTTCCATTCTAATTTTGAGAGAACTATTAAATTCAGTGAGCTTTTGAGCCTCTTTTTCCATTTGACTCATTCTGCTTTTGAAAGCATTCTTCTCCTCATTGGCTTTTTGAACCTCCTTTGCCAATTGAGTGAGCCTATTTTTCAAGGTGTTAATTTCCTCAGCATTTTTTTGAGTCTCCTTTACCAAGGTATTGACCCGTTTTTCATACTTTTGTTGCATCTCTGACATTTCTCTTCCCAGTTTTTCCTCCACCTGTCTAACTTGCTTTTCTAAATCCTTTTTGAGCTCTTCCAGGGCCTGAGCCCACCTGCCACCCCCCTGGGGTGTCTGGGGTACTGAGGCCCCACCCTCCACGTCTTTCCCTGTTGGCAAGGATACATCCTCGTCATCAGATCCGAAGGTCAGGATCATTTGCATTTGTTGGAAAAAACTCTCTATAGTCTTATTTTTCTTCCCTTTTCTAGGCATTTTCCCAGCCAGTTACTTGACTTCTGAGATTCCTTTCCACCCCCGCCTGGATCCGCCCAGCTAGTGCTTGGCCTCTGAGATTTAAATGGGCTTTCCTCCTGCTGGTTGTCAATCAGTGAGCTTTAGTTCAGGTGCTGGGGTGGGGACAGGGCCGCCTCCCAGGCTCATATCCCTCAGGGGCTTTATGTAGAGACTTTCAGGAATGGAGCGGGTGGGGGTGGGGTGGGGGGCCCGCCTCCCAGGCTCAGTTCCCTCGGGGGCTTTAAGCAGAAGCCTTCAGTAATAAAGCGGGGTGGGGGGCAGGGCCATCTCCCAGGCTTAGTTCCCTCAGGTTTTATGCAGGAATCTTCTGTAATGAAGATCCTGCCTGCTGCTGGGGGATTCCTGAGTCCTGATCTGCTGCTGCCTCAGCCACCTCCCACACCTCTGCCTCTGCCGCTTCCTGCCCCCGTCTCTGCCTCTGCTGCTTCCTTCCGAGGGGGCCCAAGTCTCAGAGATGCCCTGCTCCCCCTCTCCTCCAGCCCGGCCTTCTCTCTCACTGACCTGTAGCTTCTGTGGGCGGAGGGACTTTCCCGGCTGCCGGAGCTTCCGTCTCTGAAGCCTGCTCGTATCAGCTTCTCTGGGGCCTCGGCCAGGGCAGCGCTGGGGGTGGGGTCCACTTTCCGGAGTGTGACGGACCCTGGGGACGGGTCTCCAGGGCTCCCTGGAATGGAAATCTCTTCCACTCCCTTTCTGCACACCTTGTATTGACCCAGAAGTTATGGGGGACTCTTTTTACATTAATTCTATGGGCTTTGATTTCAGAACTCGTAAACGTGCGTCCTTCTACTCTGCCATCTTGGCTCTGCCCCCCGAGTTAGCCTATTTTTAAAGGTGTTATTTTCTTCAGAATTTTTTGGGTCTCCTTTAGCAAGCTGTCGGCTTGCTTTTCATGATTTTCTTGCATTGCTCTCATTTCTCTTCCTAATTTTTCTTCCACCTCTCTTACTTGATTTTCAAAATCCTTTTTGAGCTCTTCCATAGCCTAAGAACACTGCATATTTATTTTGGAGGTTTTGGATGAAGAAACCTTGACTTTTATGTCTTCCTCTGATGGTATGCATTGTTCTTCCTCACCCAAAAAGATGAAAGAAAACACCTGTTCACCAATAAAGTAACCTTCTATAGTTTTATTTTTTTTCCTATTTTTGTCATTTTTCCAGCCTATTACTTGACTTTTGGGTCCTTTGTCAGGTAGTGGGTACACTCTAGGGACCTTTAAGTTCTCATTTCTTCCAACGTGGCACAATCAAGGGAGAGGAGTTTACTCCTTTCCTGGCCTGTACTCTAGTCTGGTAGCAACCACAAGTTTTTCTACACTGAATCTGTGAGTAGAATTCTATCTCCAGAGCCTCCATCAGCTGCATCATGCCAGGACTCCTTCTCACCCCAGGACCATCAATCAGTGCTGAGATCCAGATCAGCTGCTTGATTCCCCCATGTTCTTTAGGCTGAGGGCTCCTAAAATGGACCCTGTGCTGCAGTAAGTTACTGCTACTCCCCTGGGGCCACTGGAGTCGGACCAAGCTCCCTTCTCACTCAGGGGAAAGTGCTTTGTTATTGAACTTTGAAGCTGTCTTTGGTGTTTATGTGTTGAGTAATTTGGAAACTGCCACTCCTGCTGGGGATTCTTCCCCCTGAGGCCTGTTCCAGTCCTGTCCCTGCTGAGCAGCAGCCAAGGCTGTGCTGTGATCTGAGGGCTGTACTCTGCTCTGCGACTGGTGCAATAGACCTTTCCTGTCAGCCTTACAGGTTGCTTTGGGCTGAAAATCTCTTTCACTTTGAAACACAAAGACCACTCTTTCTGCTGCTCTAGAATTTGTCTTGGGTAATTTTTCACAGGCATTTCATGGGCTATGGGGGGAAAGCTTTCTACTCTACCCTCTTGGCTAGTTTTGACATACTTAAAGGAAAAATTAATGAATTACAGGAGGAAATAGATCATAGAACAATATAATAGTGAAGAATCTCAACTTTCCTCTCTCAAAGCAAGATAAATCTAACCATAAAATGAGTAAGAAAGAAACGAAGGCGATGAACAGTATTTTACAAAAGTTAAATATGATAGACAACTGGAGAAAACTGAATGTAAAAAAAGGAGTGTACCTTTTTCTCAACTCTACATGGCACCTTAAAAAAATTTAACATGTACTAAGACATAAAAACTTACAACCAAATGAATAAAAGCAGAAATATTAAATAAACCCTTTTAAGACCATAATTTAAAAAATCTTCATTTAATAAAGGTCTGTGGAAGCATAAATTAAAAATTAATTAGAAAGTAAATAATTTAATCCTTAAGAATGAGTGAGTCAAAAAACAATAATTTCATTAAAGTGAATGACAACAATGGGACAATGTTCCATAATGGGTGGGATGAAGCTAAATCAGTACTTGGGGAAAATTTATATCTCTAAATGTATACATCAATGAAAGACAGAAAGAGCAAGTAAATGAATTGAGCATCTAACTAAACAAAATAGAAACAGAACACATTAAAATCCCCAATCAAACAACAAAAATGGAAATTCTGAAAATCCAAAGAGAGATGAATAAGATTTAAAATAAAAAAATAAACTGATAAATAAATTTAGACTTTTTTATAAAAAACAATAAAATTCATAAACCATTGGTTAATTTGATTTACAAAATAAAAGAGAAGAAAATTACTTGTATAAAAAATGAAAAAGATCAATGCACCAACAAGGAAGGTGAAATTAAAGCAACTATTAAGAATTATTTTGCTCAAATATATACTAGTAAAACTGACAATCTAAGTAAAATGGATGTGTATTTACAAATAAATAAATGAACTCACCTGAATTAACAAAGAAGGAAACAGCCTATCTAAATAGCCTATCTAAGAAAAAAAATGGAACAAGCTATCAATAAATTCCCTAAGACATAATCTCCAGGACCAAATGGATTTACAAATGACTTATACCAAACATTCAAGGAACAACTAATCCCAATATTTTAAAAAACTATCTTAAAATAGGTTAAAAAAACAAATCCTATCAAATTCCTTTTATGACATAAACACAGTTTTGATTCCCTAAACCAGGGAGAGCATAAACAGAAAAAGAAAATGGTGTACCAATTTCCTTAAAGAATATCAATGCAAAAATTTAAATAAATGCTACCAAAGAGATTACAGCAATATAACACAAAGATTATGAACAGATAGAAATTTTGCTAGGAATGCTGGGGTAGTTCAATATTAGAAAATCTATAAGTAAAAGCCTTTGACAAAACACAAAACCCATTCCTATTAAAAACATGAAAATCAATGGAACTTTTCTTAAAATGCTAAGTAGTGTCTGTCTAAAACAAAAATCAAGCACTATCTGTAATGAATAAACTTGAATCCTCTCAATAAGATTGAGAGTAAAGCAAGGATGTCTAATATTATTACTGTTATTTAATAGTATACTAGAAATGCTAGCTATGACAATGAGGTAAGAAAAAAATAGAAGGAATACAAATATTTTGAGGTAGCCAAATTGTCACTCTTTGAAGGTGATATGATATATAACTTAGGAGACCCAAGAGAACAAAATAAAAAAATTATTTGGAACAATTAACAAGTTAATGATAACTAGGAATTGTGTCAATTTGCATCTCTGATGACTAGTGATTTCAAACCATTTTGAATGGTTTTTCAGATGTTAATTGTTTGGATTTCTCATTTTAAAACTGCTTCATGCATGTCAACAAGAAGGTAATTTAGTCATTTTCTACTCATGGGTACAATAACAATAATAGCTAATATTTATATAGTACCTACTACGTACCAGGCTTTACAGATATTATCTCATGTGAGCCTTACATTCACCCTCTATGGTAAATATAATTATTATCCCCATTTTTCAGCTGAGGAAATTGAGGCACAGAGATTAAATGACTTGCACAAGGACATGCAGATAGTAAGGGTCTATAGGACAGATTTGAGTTATGAAATTCCTTGTTCTATGGTCAGCATTTTATCCATGGTGTTCCTTAGCTGCTACAACACTTTTTAGCCTCTAAACAAAGAGATAATTTATCAGATATAAAGACAACAATTAGAGCCAAAGCCATGAAATAAGAAGCAAAGTAACCCCACTACAGGAATTTTGTGAATTAGCACTGGGGAACTTTTAATACACTGAGTTTATTCAATGCCACCCTCCTTCTACTCCTAACATGTATGCCTGGCCAAGGTAGTGATGACAAGTAAAGTAATAGATTTATGGCTGAGATCAAATTAAACTAAGGATACACATAGCTGTAGTGGGTTTGATCAAGTATTTCCGTCCTCTCCCCCCATCAAATGCAGTAGCCAATGCTAGCTTTCTCAGACCACATTAAGTAGAGGAAAAGTGGAAGGAGAGATAATGCCACTCAAAAATAAATCTGTCTGCTTTGAGTCAGAGAGAAAGGGGATTGGGAATCCAGCTGGGACAATCCATCTGAGCAGGCTAAGGTAAATAAAATGAGTAATGGATAATATGAGAAGAAGTTTCAAACACCAAAAATATAAAGCAAAAGCACTCAATAAAATGCAACTACTGATACTGATAAGCCAAGAGAAGACTGAAATTTGGGAGGAAAATTACATGAAAGTGCAAAGAAAAATCAAAGTATGATTAGAAAAGTGCACCAATAATCCCTAATGAAGGACTCCTACTGGCTTTCTGGAGACGATGAAACAGCAACAAACATCCTCAGAATATCTTAAAACAGAAATAAAATTCTTAAAGGAAAAAATTGAGAGGATGTGGTAGAATCATAATAGCCAACATTTATAGAAAGCTTTAAGTTTTGCAAAACACTTTTCAAAAATTGTTTCATCTGATCTTTAACATAACCGTGTGATGCTATTATTATCCCCTTTTACAGATGAGGGAAACTGAGACTGAGAGAGGCTTTTGTGATTTGCTTGAGGTCTCCTAATGGTTTGAGGATGGATTTGAACTCAGCTTTTCCTGACTCTAATTCCATGGCATCCACTGAGTTAACTAACTGTCTTTCATAGGGAAGACAGAGTTGGCCTCAGAGTCAAGAAAATTTGGGGTCACATGCCACTTCTCAAACATAATTGCTGTCTGACCCTGGACAGGTCATTTAACCTCTTCATGTGCTAGCCAACTCTCTCACCTCTCACTTAAAAGAAAGAGTTGACCTGTGTTAGTATAAGAAATTGCCTTGTCTGGGACTTCTCTCTTCCAATGAACTAACAAATCCAGTCTCTCATCCTCATTCTTAATAAAAAATAAGAAAAGATTCAGGATTAAAATTAGAGCTCTCCACAAAGAAAATAGAGTGTTCTAATGAAGAATTCAAAAAAGAAAATTATCAAATGAAGAAAAAAAATGAATCTAGTAAGAAATATTTGTTTATAACCTTTGGCCTCTTATTTATTGGGGGATGGTAATAATCTCACAGATTAGCACTACTTCCATATGACTCTTGGACATAAGTGTATCAGTGATATTTGATTCAATTTTTTTCCTTCTAATCCCTTTTTTTTCTATTTCTCATTGCTTTTGTATATGCAATGGCTTTTAAATTTTCGTAATAGAAAACCTTCTCTTTTGTCTTTTGTAACTGTCTCTGTTCTCTGCCTGGCTATAAATCTGTCTTCTACCAGCTATGAAAGATATAACTTTCTAGTCTCCTATAATTTTTCTTATGGTTTGAATTTTTATATTTGGAACATCTATCCATTCAGAACCTATTGTGGTAATATAGCTAGATGATGGTCTAAGCTAGAGGTATCAAACTCAAATAGAAACAGATGTCTACACTGGCATATTAATTTAGGGAGCCAAAAAATGAACACTATTTTTGTCATATTATGTTTTTATTTACTTTGATAAATAGTGCACATTTTAATCTGGTTCAAGTCACTTCCAGGAGTTTTGTCAGCTGAGAGTTTGATGCCTCTCCCTTGAAGCCAACATTTTGTCCATCCCCTTCCAATATTTCCAGAAGTTTGGGTCAAAGTGCCACTGGTAACTCCAGTGCCAAGTAATCTATGTATAAATCCTGCATAAGGGATTTTTTTAATGCTCTTTCATTTGATAAAATCAGTACAATGTTGTCTAGAAACAAGAGTATCTCAAGAGCCTCAGCATATGTATAAAAACCTCTTTCTACTTAGAGTCCTCCACAAAGGGATAAACCCCTTGATCAAGCATATATCTTCCTGTTCTTGTCTTTGTTATACATTAGAGGGTCTAAAGACAAAATTATCTCTGTTTATAGGACTGCAAGCCACATTCATTGAGTGAACTACGTTGCACTGTTTGCAATGAGCCTTGTATGGCTTCTATATATGTATATGTACATGTGACATACATAGATATGGATATATGTAATATACATATAGACATAGATCTGTATATAGATAGATATAGATTAGATATAGATATAGGAGAGTCCTATGAGAGTTTAAATTCATTGAATTATGTATCTTTTTGTTCACTGAGAAATAATAAGCATAAAAGAATTTTGTACTCTGTTCATCAGTGAGTTTCATGGTTGTTGTAGAAAAGTGGCATCAAATTGAAATGGAAACACATCACTATGTAATGCTGCTGTAGGCAGCATTTTGATTTGGAAAACCACAGATTATTATTACCAATATTGTTAAATGTTTCCCAGTTATATTTTAATCTGGTTTGGACTGCACTGGGGAGTTTTGCAGGTGCTCCATGGAACTCAAGTGTGACACATCTGCTCAAGATCTTGTGATAAACTTGCCAATCCCATTTTCATACATTCATAAAGTATTCCTTTGATAAATACATAAATTATTATGATAAATATTTTGTATAGGCAGGTACATATTTGAATCAGTTAAAAACCATTGTGCCTACTAAGTTTCATATACTATCCTAGGCACTGGGAGTGCACATGCAAAGAGCAAACATTTCTTTACTCAAGGATCATGCACCCTAAGAGGATAGGTAACAAATATATACAGAATGAAGAGAACGCAAGAGTTTGGCAGGGAACACTCTAGCAATTGGAGTGATCACTAAAAGTTTTGTAATTACTGTTATTTATTCATTCATTCATGTGTTTGGTAATAAGATTGAAGATTTTCCACAAGACTTTGATATCCTTTTCTTTTTCATATTTCTGAAAAATCCATCACTCAATGTTCTCAAAATAATGATACCTCCAGCAAAGATTTCTTTTATGTGAACTTGACTTATTCCAGCTACTTTTTGCATCTTTTTTTGTTGACTATTTATATTTTCTCATGCAGCACATTGAGAGCTGAGGTGAAAACAATCTATTATAAAGAAAATAATTTTCCAGAGACATCTTGAAAGACTTTCTCCTTGGACTGGGCAATCTCCATTGTCCTTCAAGTTTCATCCTGGAAGTGTCTGGCTTTAGAACAGCTACCAACATGAGGTAAATACTACTTTGGTTTGCAAACCTTAAAGTTAATTTTATTATATTGATTAAATTTCATTTTTTTTTTCATTTAAAATAAGTCTGATTTGGATAGGCATACAGGAGTAGAGAAATATTCAATGATGAGGGTGAAGGTGAGAAAAAATGTGAAACTGTAAATAAACAAAGTAGTGATCAGGGAACAGAGAAGGAATGGGCAAATGGTGTAGGAACCTCATATGGGAGAATCTTAGGAGATAGATTTTTGCCAGTAAAATGGCCCCAGATCACGAAAAGGGAAGCCATTAAAACAGTCAGAATGAGTGGCAATGAGAACCTACCTAAAGTTATGTAGCATAAATTTCTCTCATGATATTCTGTATTCTGAGAACAGGATTGAGGGTAGGGTGCAATCAGAATGAACTACCTTAGCTGGCCATCCAAAATGGTAAAGCAGCACCTTTGATATACCAGGTAATGAAAATAACAATGATAATAAAGCACTCCATCCATTTCATACATCTCCTGTGGAGTTTTGCAGGAAAACATGAAGAAGAGTCACATGGAAAACAGAATTGATAGGGCTGCAAGCCACATTCATTGAGTGAGCTACACTGCTGAAATCACAGATTCCTTCGAGTTGAATGAGAGAAGTAATGAGAATAAGAGTTCAGAAAGACAATCTGGACCGCAGTAGAAAGGAGAGGGAGACCTGTTAGAAGACTGCAATGTGAAAGCAGTCCTGGAATAAGAGGTTAAGGGTTAGGTCGATGACAATAGAAATGTTATTAGAACAAGAAAGTGTCAATTTCTAAAATAACAAGTGTATGTTTGGACTGTAATTTGTGAGGAGGTACTTATAAATTGATAGAACTATCTTATATGTATCCATTATAGTATAGATATTCATTCATTCAAAAAGCATTTATTAAACACCTACTATATGCCAGATACTTTGATAGGTATTGGGGATGGATGCAAAGGCAAAAATAAAACAGTCCTTGACCTCAGGGGACTTACATTCCATTTATGTGGGGAAGTCAATTTTTCCCTCATAAAAGGTCCAAAGAAAAGTCAAGTCCAAAGAACCTTTCAGGAATTCCAGGGAGCAAATTCAGTAAAAATTTTGAGAGACTGGAATGTGGAAGAAGAGGGAGGTGATATTTCTACTCTACTCTGCCTTCATTAAACTTAATTTGAAGCATTTTATCCAGTGGTGGGCATCATGATTTCAGAAAGGTGTTTGTGTTAGGAGCAATATCCTCTCTCCTGCACCTATGTAAGTTAATTGAAATTTCTGCTGAAGCCTTGTTGATTCAGATAACTGAAGACTCATGTTTTTGACATCATGTCTTGGTCTCAGAGGACAGAGGAGCCACAAAGCCTACCCTCTATTGTTTAGCTTGTTAATCACAATGGGTAATTCAGTCAAGTGACCTTTGCTCAACTGTGCCCAGTCAAAGTGCCCTCAGTGTATATCCCTGTTGATTTTTCTTCTGCTATGGTTAAATAAACCTTCCCTTGCTAACTGCTGAATGATCTACAAGTATCTCAGTTTGTTTTAGTATCAAACCTCTACTACTAGGGGTTTGATCTGAGTCAAACCCAATGCATAACAATATTGAGAAGCTGGAGTGTCTAGAGAAGAGACACAAGAGTAGTGAACAGCCCAGAATCCATAGCATGTAAGGTTTAACTGAAGTAACTTGGCATGTTTAGCCTAGAAAGGAGAAGATTCAGGAAAGCCATGATATCTTCAAATATTTGAAGTCTATCATGAGAAGCAGGGATTAAATTTATTCCAATTTTCTCTAAGGGCTGAACCAGGAGTATTGGAGAAAAATGACAAAGCAGCCAATTTTGTGAAGAAAAACCCAGGGTAATGTCAGGAAAAACTTCCTAAGAATGAGAAATGGTCAAAACAGGAACGATGACCTTGAGAAATGATGTTCTCCCTCTTAAGAACTCTCCAAGAAGAGTCCAGATGACCTTTTGTTCAATGTGTCATATGATTCCTTTATGGGTTCAATAACATGGCTACTGAGGTTCCCTCTAAGTAACTCTCAAATTCTATGATCTTGGAGAATGTTACTTTGAAGTTATTATAGGGTATTTATTGAAATATTATATTTATTTCCCAAGTTCAGCAAATGATGGAACCAGATATGACCTTTCAGTAAGTTCTTCATATAATTTTCATGTTCTTCTAATTTCCAAAGGTCACAGAAAAGTCACTATTTTTATCTTGTTAATACTATAATAATTTGCTAAGATTGAACCTCCAAATGAGAAATATTGAGTAGAGGGTCAGGGGTTCAAGCCTTGCCTCTAATATCTATTAGCTATGCCCTAGGTCACTCTAAGATCACTGACTTGGAATTTCCCTACAAGAATTAGGTCACTGATTCAGTCTCTCCCTTCTCCCCCTTGATCAGTTCCTCAGGAAAACCTGAAATAAATCACGAAATATAAACACAATCTGCTGTCAAAACCCGTTAATTCCCGAAGAACTCGGATTTTTCTCAAGAGCAGAAAACGGCATTAGTGCATCATTTTTCTCCCCTTATTAAAGCTTTTAATGAACATTGCTCATAACTCCTAACTGCATGAAAATTTCTGAGGCGATCCTATTTTATTGGGTTGTAATTTACTAGCAATGTTGTGTGGCAATTAGAAACAGAACTAAACTGTAATTTCAAAGCTTATCTCCAATTCTTAGGGAAAAAAATGAGCAGTAGTTGTAATGAGAACAACTGCATAACATACTATATAGAAATTGAATCTGAATGACTTGATAGGAGAACCTTGAATGATTTCCAAATAGCAATTGAAACTTGGGTTGGGGGGGGGGGGGGATTCTCATCCCCTAGCAACAATAGAAGTCTTATCAACTGGATGGAGCTACTGCTTTTCATCCTAACAGAAATTACTCAGCTCCTCATCTTTCTGAAACATAAACAAGAGACAGGGAATCATAAAAATGATCTCTTTATGTGGAGCTGATAGTCAAAGTCTCATTTGCCCAAGAGAAGATTCCCTACCATCGGAATTTCCTAAGCAGAGCAGATGACCTCTGGAATGCCCGATAGCTCTAAATCCATTACCAATGAACCCATGCATTCTGCTAAAGCCTTGGGGAACTGGATACACTGCGTTCATTAAGTCCTTAATCCCAATTAACACTGTTTCTTTTCCTTTCAACCCAGAATCTGTCCCAGGACAAAAATAGTTTCAGCAAGATAATCAGGTATCTGTCTTATAAAAAAAAATCATGTGATTGAAACTACGAACTATAAAAATCATACATGTGATTGAAACTAGAAAAATCTTCATTTTGATAGCCAAGTAGAGAAGATAGTTAGAAAGCATTATGCTGATATAACTTCCCTATGGTAAAAACTCAAAATTAGGGAGAAAAATGCAAAAAGAAAGAAATTACTTGTTCCTCCTCTTGGACCTGCCAAACAGAGATAGAACTTTACCCAGGAGAGAATGTAAACAAGGACTTTAATTAGCTCCAATAATAATTTTTTAAGGACACTGGGAAATGCTTATAGTTTAAATTATCATTGCAATGTAAACACTTACCATAAAGGAAACACATACAGACATACAAACACATGTGTACACACATACACACACGTCTGGTTCAGAGGCCAGTATATTGTAGGTAAAGCAATCATCAGAAATGGATACAGATAGGAGGAACCTTTGCTCTTAACGGCCCTTCTAACCTCCCTTTTTTCTCTTTTTCTTTCCAGTATAAGCATTTGATTTTAGCCTTCTAAAAATGTGAGAGCCAGGAGACTCCTTGGAGATTTTGGAGAGTAACTCAGTGACCTTATTAGGTTTGCCAGCCTGCAGTGAGGACAACTTAGACAAAACATTTCCTCTTTTAAGCAATAAAGATTGCTGTAAAGAGTAGTCCTGGTAAAGTGTTCTGGGATTGGCTAGGCCTAGAAAGTAATTAGGGCCTCTTTGCCCTTGGCAGGCAGTTTCATCTGGCATTGAAGTAGTGGATATAGCCAAAGAGATGTGTGTGCTTTGTGTATGTCTTACATCAGCTTGCAGTGGGGCAATGGAGAAAGTGCTGGATTGAGAGTCAGAGGGGGTCACATCTTGCTGCGTACTGGCTGTGTGACCTTAAGCAAATTACTGAACCTCTCTGGGTTTCTCTTTTGTCAGCTGTAAAATAAGAGTGGTGTTGCCATAAGTTACATCTGAGGTGACTTAGCTCTAAATCTGTAGTCTTGATCCCTTAAAAAATAACTAATAGATTGACAGATATTTGCATTCAGGATTCTTACATACAATTTCCCTCACACTTGGGATTTTTCTGGTTCTCACCAGCCATCTTCCTACTCTGGAAAAACTTTTACCCTGAAACCTGCTTTCCTGATGGTGACTTCCCAGCCCAGGCCGCCATTTTTATCAATCAATCAATCAATATTTCTTAAGCTTTAACTATGCGTTAGTCATTGTGCTAAGTTCTGGGGATACAAAAAGAGGAAAAAGATAAACCAGGACCTTCAAGAAGTTTGAGGAACCGCTGTGGGCTGGTGAGGCAGAGGAGGGGGGAAGGACAAGAGGCAGATAACATGCAAACAAATATATACAAGGCAAGTTGTGCATAGGATAAAAAGGGAAGAATTTCCGGAGAGAAAGCATTAGAGTTAAGAGCTGTTTGGAAAGGCTTTCTGAAGAAGGTGGGTTTAGAGGAAGCTGAGTTTTAATTCCGGGAACTAAGAGGTAGAGTGTCTTGTTCATGGAAGAGCCAGGAGCTCAGTGTCACTGGATTGAACAGTACGTCAGTGAATAAGGTGTAAAAGACTAGAACCATTTCTCAGATGGACGCAGATGTGCTCACTTCACACCTAGCTCCATCGACTTTCTGAATTTCTCCCTACTTCCCTATCCCTTTGCCAAATTTACTTTATGTCTTCCTCCATTAGAATGCATTTTCCTTGTACTTTTTGGGTGTATTATGACAGGTAGATGACATGGGAGATAGAAAGTTGTGACTGGAGCCAGGAGAATATGAGTTCAAATCCAACTTCAGACACTTACTAGCTGTGTGACCCTGGGCAAGTTACTTAATCTTTTTGCCTCAGTTTCCTCATTATAAAATGAGCTGGAGAATGAAATGGCAAACCACTCCAGTATTTGTGCCAAGAGAAACACTAATAGGATCATATGAAGAATCGGACTTGACTGAGAAACAACTGAACAGCAACAAATAAGGAACCTGAGATTCTGAGAGTGTAACTAACCATGGACAGCTCCCTCACGCTATACTGGCATAGCTTCAATTTTCTTCTACATCTTTATTATAAAATAAGAGGGTTAGAATGCATGATTTCTAAAGTCCCCCTCAGCTCTAAACCTATGATCATGTGACTTGCCCTAGGTCACACATTAGTCAGAGCTGAGGGTAGGACTTGAACCCAGGATTTCTGACTTCTCATCCAGTGATTTCTCAACTACACTACACTGCCTATCTCTATGACAAGTGTTAACCAGTGGTTCAGAGATGATACATTTTATTAGAGGGAGAAAGCACTGTAGGGATTTTCTCATTCAAAGTCCTTTATCTTACAGATGTGCAAAAGTGTGGTTAATGCAGTGAGTTATGGGCATAGATGGAATCAGATTCCTGGTCTCCTTATTCTTAGTCTGCTATTTTTCCACTACATGAAGAAAAGTCAGTTTTCTAGTTGAATTGATAATTTACCAAAAATCTTTTGGCAAAATAAAGCAGAGAGCTTGACCATTTTAGGGTAAAATTATTTTTTTGATTGCTATCATAATTGATTCCTGAGAGATCTGTTGATTGTGCAATGGAAGGAGTTCATTTGGCTCAAGACAAATAAATGACAATCACATTCTTGGACAGTTTTAATACTTTGAGGATTGAATTGAACCAGCCATTCACAGACTGATAGACTCTTCAACTATCAGCCTGCTGACATCTAACTTGAATAATTACAGGGGTCCAGGCAGAGTTTTTTTTTAGAGGTTATTGAATTTGGAAGAGAATCTGATGATTTCTAAGCAAACTTCATGTTCCCCAATTGCCACCTTTAGTCTCTCAGTTATAAATATAAAAGAGAAGAGAAAGAAAGCAAGTCTAAGAGCTTGTGGCCAGGATACTGTAGCAAAAGCTAAAGGTCTGGAGTGTTCAAAGACGGGGATTTTGAATTGGAAAAGAAAAAGCCTTCAGATGCAAAATAAATGTATCCTACCCAGGAATGGTGTCTGTATTTGGATGGATCAATGCACTTGAATAAACAGGTGAGAAAGAATTCACCTTCAGGGACCAGACTATTTTTATAACTTTGTCTAGAACCACTCAGTTAGGTAAGATCCCAAAGGAGATGGAGAAGTATAGGTGACTGAGTTGAATCTCTTTCCAGTTAGGTAGGATATTACTGAAGAAAGACGCTTTGGGGTCAGGGAGGATTGCCTGGCCTGAAACAGAAGACCTATCCAATCTTCTGCGTGGAAGTGAGAGGCAGCTCAGAGTTTAGGTTCAAATCCAGCCTCAAATACTTACAGACTTGGGGAGTCAAAGGTAAGAGGTTTTAGCTTATCCTAAACTAAGGATTACTGCCAGAGAATTATAACAGAATTCAGAGAGCATAGTACCAACTGGAAAAGCCAGGGGCTGAAAATGGAAAAGGATTGAAGCTGCCTATTAAAGAGTGAGCCCAGGGCATCCAGTGGGTCAATCTATCCAGGAAAGACCCTACCCTCTGAAAAGAGTGCAGCAGTTAAGCAATATCCCTCGCCAGAATTCATACTTCAGCAGCAGAGCAGTCTGCCCAGTCCTATCTGGCAGCCCCTGCCCATTAGAAAAGTAGCTTAAATGGTCCAATTCAATAGAAACTGATGGGGAACCAGTGCAGTTAGCAATCAACCAGTATGACCCAGCCCAGTAGTAAACTGACACATCCATTTAAGACAATGCACTTTATAATAAGCAGGCACAGATGACTTTGTAAGAAAGTTCATTCCTTATCAATAATATGATCACTAGCAAATATTGTGTGAATATTCTGGAGACAGATAGGACATTAAAGCCCTGAAGTTTGGAAGTTATTAACTGCATTGGTCACATGTGTTTCCTCTACACGTGCTTCACTATAATCACACTTCAAGCTTGTGACTACTCTCTCCCTGCCCACATTCATCCTTTCCCTTATTGTAGTAATTTATTGTGAATAAAATGTCTTTGCTAAAGAACTGTCTATTGGATGATGATTCATGAAAGCACACTACTGGGGGTTCATAAGCTATTGTTAATGGGAAGTCATCCGGGAAGTTACTCTTAGAACCCTGAAAATAGTAGGAGCAACCCCTCTGGAGACTCAACTTGCTAATGCCACTGAAAGACAAGCAAGCCCTGAGGAAGATGCTATATCAGCTTTTTTTTTTTTTAAGATAATACATGAAAAAATGAAATTACTATATTTTCTTAAAAAAGGAAGTCTATTTTTAAATTTAGTAGGTTTTTGTCACTAGCACAATATTATGAGTTATACATATATACATCTGTAAAATGTATAAATTTATGTATTTATACATACATATATAATATGCGCATATTATAGAAATATTTACACATTACCCACACATAATGTTTTGAAAGCTAAAAGAGTTTTCTTCCCAATAATGCTATAAGATGGGATAGTATGATGGAATGCTATGTAATACCCATTGTCTCTTGCAAGTCTAACAATATGTGTAACATTTTTCCAGTGACACAAACTATTAAATAATTTTTAGAAATAATTATAATTTTAATATAGTTATTTAATAATAAATTAATTTCAAATCAACAAATACTATTAAAGTAATTATTAATTTTGATTAAAGATAATAAAATAAAATTAATTCATTTAATATTTTAAATTCTATGTTAATATATGATCATATAATATGCATATTACATTGCATACCTTATACATATGTATGGTGCTTTAAAGGTTACAAAGAGCTTTGCTAATGAATTTATTGGGGGAAGGTAAGTTTTTATACAGTGCCTACTATGTGCCAGGCACTGTGCTAATGTGCTTTACAAATATTTTCCTATTAAATCTTTATAATAACCCTGGGAAGTAAGTGCTGTTATTATCTGCATTTTATAAATGAGGAAACTAAGGTAAACAGAAATTAAGTGACTTGCCCAGGGTTATACAGCCAGCAAATATTTGAAGCCAGATTTGAACTTGTCTTCCTGACTCTAGATTCAGTGCTATCCATTATGCTGCCTAATTTCCTGTAATATATATTTATAATCCATCTACCTATCATCTATATGTTACATATTTTGGACAAAACAACAAAAGCCAGAAATAATAAATGCTGGTGTCTCTGTGGAGAGATAGGCACTAACAAATTCTTGGTTGATTTGTGATTTCATCCTTCTTTTCTGGGAAACAATGTTTAAGTTATAAAAAATCAGTCCGGGAGAAATTAAACCAGAGCATTGAGTAACACAATCTATAATTTACTCATACTTCCAGAATATGAAAGAGCAATAGGATATGATAAAATGGCTGCCAAGTTCATCTGAAATACAAATTTAGAGTCAGAGGCAAGAACCAAAGTGGTTCTCTCTGTCTCTCTGTCTCTGTCTCTGTCTCTCTCTGTCTCTCTCTGTCTCTGTCTCTCTCTGTCTCTCTCTGTCTCTCTCTCTCTGTCTCTCTCTCTCTTTCTTTCTCTTCTCTCCCTGTCTTTTTTTCTCTGTCTCTATCTGTCTGCCTCTGACTCTTCCTTCCTCTCTCTCTGACTTTTTGTGTGTCTGTGCCTATCTGTCTCTGTCTCACTCTGTCTCTATTTCTCTGTGTCTCTCCCCAAGATTCTGTATATAGTTTTACAATGCTGTGATATTTTGTGTTAACACAGCAGATAAACACCAGTTAAATCATAAAAGTGGATGCCCTGTAGCAAAGAACTGGGAATGACTAAATATTATGATATGTGAATGTGATGAAATATTATTGCACAGTGAGAAATGACAAATATGAATAATTCAGAGAAACATGGGAAGATTTTTGTGGATCAAGGCCAAATGAAATAAGCAGCACCAAGAGAATAATATACAGCCGGATGACAATTTCAGTGAAAAGATCAGTGAAAACTAAAGTCTAAGAAAGGGAAAAAAAAGTTTCTTTAGAAGAGTTAACAAAACCTATTTAGTCCCTCATGATAGAGAGGTGGGGAGTCTAATAACACAGAATACTTCATACATACATTATTGCACACGTTTTAGTTATCAGATATTTTGACTTTTTATAAAGACTACTTTTGATACAGGAATGTTCACTTTATGGCATGTGGAAATTGATTTCAGTATAAACACAAAATATGGCAAAAACATTTCAAAAGGATTATCTAGAAAATTATTATCTAAAATTATCTATACTTGAAAAAAACTATAACAAATAGTACTAGTAAGGTGGAATACACAAATTGTGTGAGATATCTTACTAACATTCTGAGAATATGATATCTCAGCCTTGTCAGGATTTAAAATTCGTTGAGCTATAAAGAGATATGTGGGTGACCCCATTCTACCACCACTACCACCTCCAGTTTCTACAGGAGTATGAATGCTTAACTTAAAACAACTATATTTTTAGGAGACACACTGAAGGCAACAATGTTCTTCCATGGATGGTTTCTTAGAGGAGTTATGTCTTGTTATGGGTCTTGAAGGTCACTTGCTCTTATGCATTTTCAATATATTCTTTTGTAAGAAAGTTATTTATTTATTTCATACTTCCTCACTAGATCATAATCTTCCAAAGGAAGAAGCACAGATGCAGGGATCTGCTGGTAAGTATTTAACAGCCAGCTGCCTATGGGAAGATGTACTTACAACATATTTTTTAAGCTTAACTTCCATTAATAGCATTTTCTCCATTAATTTCTTAAGTGCAGAAATCAAGAAAACAACAAATCAAACTCATTTTTATTTTCTAATTTCTGAGGTCTCAGGTTCACCCTGAAAATATAACAGTTGATATTGAGTATATTAGAATTGGTTCTAGCACACACTGGTACTTATGCCTTATTGAAACTTGGAAACAATTAGGAAATAAATATTTATTATTTATTACTAACATTATACAACCACCAGTGGCTACTTTACATAAAACACCTGTCAAATATAACAAAGAAAAATTTTTTTTTGTTTTTAATTTTTTTAAATTTAAATTTAAGACAAATTTTTTTCTGTGCTTTCCCCTTCCACTCTCCAGTGTCATTGTGTTGGCATGTGAATGTTGTTGATTCACTTTTGTGGAGAGTTGACTGGGCTGCCATCATCTGAATGGGCCATCCACAACCTTGTGTTTTCAGTTTCAACCTTCTAGAATGTAGATCTGGAAGCAGAGAACCACTTGACCTGTTGTCCATTGGTCCTTTGGATTAGAGGAGAGGCAAAGGAAAGGCCTAGGGCATAGGCATCAGACAGGGCCACAACATTCCTGAGTGGAATCAGAATCAGATTAAAATGTAATTGGGAAATATCTAACACAAAAATACAATAAAATATAGATAATGTCAATATGTGATTTTCTAAGTTAAAATATACCTTCAGGAATCCGTTTGAAAGATTTACTGGCCTTTCCTCTGTTTGACTTTGAACAGTGGTACAGAGCATAGTTTAGGGTAAGAGGCAATAGCAATGACTTCATTGTTAGCTATTGAATGGAAATTAAAGGTTTGTGGGACATTTAGAAACAGGACTGATGACTTTTATTACATGAGCATTTGTGTGGATGAGATAGGAATAAAAGTATGCATGGGATTAGGCTTTGTTGGCAGGACTTTATGATGGGCACTAATTTAGGGTCTACAGCTGTGTGTTTATCCTTCGTTGCTGAAGAAGACCATGCCGTCAGAGAAATGATGACATGACTTGCATTTGACTTTGTTTTGAGTGAGGGAGGGCTGTGCAGGTCACCAGTCTCATTTCTCCTCCAGAGCCATCTGAATCCAGTGACCAGATATTCATCAGGATGACTGGAGATGACCCAGGATGAGGCAATTGGGGTTAAGTGACTTGCCCAAGGTCACACAGCTTGTAAGCCTCAAGTGTCTGAGGTGAGATTTGAACTCAGGTCCTCCTGACTCCTGAACTGGTGCTCTATCCACTCACCAGGTGGTCTATAGGACTCAAAATGAGAAAATAAAAACTTAACTTTCAGTTTGTGAAAAGTGATACTCATTTTAGCAATTTATGTAAACTTTATGTTTATTTATGTTTATCATCCACATATAATTATCATGCAAAACAATAGTAATTATGCATCGCATTAAGCATGTGTCTGTTTTTTTTTAAACACATAAGTAAACAAATTAAAAGAATCATGTGTGCTTTAATTTCAAACAAGTAGATAGAGAGAGGTAACTGACAGACTCCTATGGGGATTAGAGGCAGAAAGATCTGTGTTCAAATCATATAATTGCTTTGTGACTGGGAGTCAGCCATTCAACCCCTCCATATCTTACACTGAAGAAATGGCATTTCCTTAGAGCAAATTCATAGAAATATTATCCATTGGTTTTTATTTTAATTTTGTTGCTCTTTTAAGTTATTTTCATGGCCAAAATATATACTATTTTTTTGGTTCCTCTTCTCTCTGCATCATGTTGTCCAGGTCTTCCCATATTTTTCTGAATTTACCATGTCTGTTTTTCCTTATTGCATATGAATAGTCTGTGATATTGTCATACCATAATACATTTGTCCATCTCCCAGTGACTGGGCACAGAGTGTTTGCTACATTTTTGTCAAATGGTAAAGTAGATAGAGTAGTAAGATTCTGACTTTACCGCTTACTACCTGCATGACTTTACCAAGAATGCTTGTATTAAAGGCACAAAAACCTGGGGTCCAAATCAGCCTCTTGAATAACTATGTAACCACACAAGTCAGTAATCTCTGTAAACCTCAAATAGATCACTAGATTTATCTGCTTTGTCAGAAACAGATAGCAATATGCATTGATGGAAGTTCCCACACCTGGCTAAATTCACAGATATTTCCTATTTGTATTTTGATTCCAAGATAAAATGAGAAAGCTTCTCTTAACTGTTACATGTACCCCTTTGTAATGGTAAGGGAATCTGAAGATCTTCCCTGCCACTTAGTAGACCCATGTGACTTAATTTGAGCTTTGGCCCTGTCCACAGCCTGTCACATGGAGTCAATGGTGGAAGAGTTTGCTGAATGAGTGAAGCAGGAAGGGCAGAGCTGAGAGAGACAGAGAGACAGAGACAGAAACAGAGACAGAGAGAGAGAGACAGAGACAGAGAGAGACAGAGCTGGGAGAGAGCAGGAAGAGCTGAGCAGAGCAGCTAGTGTGAGTGAGAGAGTGATTTTGCCTAAGGAAGCTTGCTTGCGGGGAGGTCTGACAGAGGGATGGCTTGGATATGGCTATGCTCCTTTTATTGGTAATGTGTTTAAACTTTGTTGTTACCATGGTAGAATTGGCTTTCTGGTATCTGAATAAATATTTTGGTTTTGCCTTTTAGAAAGAGAGTTTATATTTTTCTACTTTACCCTGGAAATACACATGCATATCCATAGCAGCTGCTGTGGGTACCTTATTGGCACTACAGCCTTTCATTCACATAACAACTTCCAAAGAGGGCTGTCCTCTGTATATAAGGACAACAGGGATATTTCATTGTCTTTCTGCAACTAGAGGAGTATTTGTTCCAGAAGAGCCTCCTCATTGGCTTGCCTGGTTTCCCTTCTGACTATAATCTATAATATAGAATCAGGAAGACTTCAAATGATGAAATTACTATGTGATTAGGAGCTAGCTATTTAACCCCTCCTCACCTTACACTGAAGAAATGGCATTTCCTTAGAGTAAGTTCATAGAAATTTTGTCCAATAGGAACAGCCAAGTGGCAAAGTTAGATGTTACATGCTTTGGCAAATTGACTGGCTGAGTTCTGGTCACAGTCTGGGGTGCTGGAAGGGGATAATCTTCATTGGTACCCAAAGGGCTTGCAGCTGGATGACCTGGCTCATTAGTGTGGTAACCAGACACAAAATCAGTGGTAATGGCATCTGGTTTTCGGAGCTTCCCTCGAGCTGTTAAAGTATCAACTTGAGATGTGTCTTGTTTAAAGTGTTTTCTAAAGAATTATTTTTTTAAAACCACATGTTTCCTATCAATTCAATTAAACGTGTTTCAGAAATTTCAGGTCTAATATTGATGCAAAATGAAGCACAGTGAAAAATCTGCATGGTCAGAGTAGGAATTAGAAAGATTGAAGCAGTTTAGTGGTAGTCACAGGTGTACATCCTTCATGCATCATTTTCAGGGTAATGTCTTGATTTGCACACGAATTTTTTTAAGTGAGACAGAGCGTCACAAAGTCATAAGCCTCACTCTCTCCTCCAGATTTGTCTAAGTCTACGGCAAGATGCAAGTCACATGTGGACTGTTGACTTAACACTATGATTTGCAGGGCGGTGATGGCCAAAGGCCTCCTTTCCAACTATGTCCATATTGTGTTCCACAGACCTGAAGTTGCACCATCAGAAACTTGTTTCTTTGACTTCAGGTAGGACTATACTAGGAATCCCCAGTTAACATTCAAGTACCCGTCATGTCTGTGAATTCCTTTAAATCTCCACTGTATTTTGTGCCTCATAGATAATACTTCCTAGTTATTTAAATGTGCTAATTATGTATGAGATTGGGAACGCCATGAAGGCATGGTTTTCTCTGTTCCTTGTTCATATTTTTACAATTCCAGCAGAATCCTTGCACCTAACAAATAATATATCATTATTGAATGAATAAGCAATTCTGTAACTCAAGGAATGGAAACCCTATTTCAACTACATTTTATTTTTCCAGTTTCTAGAGTTCTTGGGGGAGAATTCACTTGAAAATTAGCTAACCCCAAGAAATTATTAAAACAAAACCACAAAATGAAACATAAACAAACAACTTCCGAAAATAAGCTTAGGTGAAAATACATTCAATCCAATTTCCTATAACTTCTCTATCTGAAGTGAGGGATGAGAATTGATATTTACAACTATGACCTTGAGATGGTATCAGATACTTAATGGTCAAAGATAAAATTGCCTTTCCTATTCCACACTTACTAAGCCAAAACAATAGAAAAACATGTTTCAGAAGAAGTGTTTTGTCCAGTGACAAAGGCTGAATCAAAATCGATTTTCTGGTTAACTCTAAAGTAACCAGCATACTTTATGTCATAAATATTAGAGCTGATGAAAATTTTATAGCACTTGGTCTTAACATTGCTTTCTTCAACTCCCATTTTTTGCCTAAAATACATGTATATTTTAAAATATGCTTAGCATTTTATTCCTATAAAGATGATTTTGTTTCTGAGATTTTGAGCTTTGTGTACACTAAATGCTTTTTGATCATTTTTGGAAATTAGATATTATAAAAGTTACAGAAAATTATGAAAGACCATAAAAAAACATTGACATTAAAGTAGGAAAATTTGACTACTTTTCTCTCTTTCTTTTCCTCCCTCTCTTGTCTCCTTTCTTCTCTCCCCTTCCTTCCATCCTTCATTCCTTCCTCTCTCTCTCTTTCCCTCCCTTTCTCTTTCCATTTCCTTTTCTCTCATCTCTCCCTTCTCTCCTTCCCTTCTTTCTTCCCCCCTTTTATTCCTTCTTTCCTCCTCTTTTTCTTTTTCCTTCTTTCATTTTCCTTCCTCCCTCCTTTCTTCCTTCCCTTCTTTCCTCCTCCCCTTTCTTTACTTGTTTCCTTCCCTCTTTTCCTACTTTGTTCCTCTTCTCTTTCCTTCCTTCTCTCTATCATTCCTTTCTTTACTCTTTCCTTTATTCCCTCCTTCTCTCCCTAACCTTTCATTCCTTCTCTCCTCTCTTTCTTTTGCTTTTTCCCTCTCCTCTCCCTCCCTCTCTCTCTTCCTTCCTTCCATATTTCATCCCTTTTCTTTCTTTATCTTTGCTTCTTTTGCCCTTTCTCAATTGCCTTTTTTGACCAGCTGCTCTCTCCACCTGAACAAATCTAAGAGGTGCTGAAGGTGCATTTTGAATAGGTCTCCAGGACTGAAGTGTACTCTCTATTTTAGTTGTTCTGATTTCTTCTTTAACTTTGACATATTCCCACTTCCCTCCTCTCTGCCCTCCATTAACTCTTATAGCACACTATTATTGCAAAGAGAAAGTACCCAGACTTTATTTACACAACACATAGCAATCTGAGAGCCAGTAGAACAGCTCACAAACCTCTTCCATGGCAGCCTGAAGTCTGAAGTCAGACTTTTTTGACCCTAAAGGTGCATACGTTTACTGAAAAAACACTCCCCGCTTCAAAATAGGGGTTTGAACACTGAGTTCATGCTTACTTTTACTGGTGATATTTCCAGCTGAGTTAGAGAAGTACTACAAATGAAATTCTGTTCTTGCTGACTGAGCCTTTATTAGTCCCATTTTCTCTCACTAGAATGGCCTGATTTCTCCCCAGATTATAACTTTTATTCAGAACACAACCAGGGTGGGGTTGCTAATACTTAACCCTAGGAATAAATTTAGAGCATGGTGAAAATACACTCAGTCAGGATATCATCAGGATAGAAAAAAAGAGATAACTGAGCTCCTAGATAGGTAAATAAATAAATAAATAAATGAATAGATAAATAAAGAGATAAGTGAAAGCTATAGCTAAATTAAGGAACTACCAGATCGCCTACTGGTTTCTATTGTTGGCCACCCCAGCCTCTCTGGCCTGAGTCAGTTTTGCTCTCCTTTCTGAAGTAGACTCCCAAAGAATGACCTGTCATTTTGCAAATGCTTTATATCAATTGATCTGAGAACAGCTTGTGTTGACCAAGCAAATAAATAAGGAATCAATCAATTAAAATTTAGTGAATACTTCTTATGAGTCAGGCACTGTGCTAAGTGCTGGATTTACAAAAAGAGGAAAAAAATAGTTCCTTTTCTCAAGGAGCTTACAATTTAATGAGGGAGACATCTTGAAAACAAATATATACAAAAAAGTTATATACAGGATAAATAAGACATAACTAATAGAGAGAAGGCACTGGAAATAAGAGGAGTGGTGGGATGCTTTTAATAAAAGGTATGATTTTATTAAGTGAAGAAATGAATAACTACTTATGGCTCTGGTTCTAACAGAAAATGAAAAAAACAACATTTCCCCCAATAGTCAATCTGATACTTTCTCTGATCTTAATGGTTGATAAGACTGTAGAATGATATATTTGAAAATACCCATTTATTTGAATGAAAAGGAAAAAAATGATTTGATTGCCAAAAAAAGAATCAGTGGTCATATTTAAAAGTTATTAACCCTATACACTGTAAGAAATAAGATCAGGGTGATAAAGTGGAAAAGGCACTGGCCTTGAGAGTTAAAATATCTGGGTTTTAGCCCCAGTTCAGCCTCACTCTTCAATAAATCACTTCTCCTTCACTGAGACTCAGTTTTCTTACCCATGAAATGAAAAATTTTGACTAGGTAATCTCTAAGTTCCCTTCAAGCACTAACCCGATGATCAGACAAGATAAAAAGTTTAGTGTTAAGCTCCGTATGCCATCTTTTAGGAAGATATCTAATAAAATGTAGTTGATATAATGAATAACTGCTATATAAGGATCAGTTGAAAAAAAAGTGGGCATGTTTATCCTGGAGAAGAGTCTTGGGTGGCAGGGAATATAAGAGCTTCCTACATATATTTGTATAGTTATCACATATGAGAAAAATTAGATTTGTTCTGTTTCTCCACAGAGGAGATAGCCAGACATTGAGGGAGGGAGGCTGCTACATACAACATGGTAAAATTAGTTGTAAGGGAAAACATATTAATAACTCAAATTATCCCTAATTGGAATTATTCCTGATCCTGTAGAAGGAACAATCTCTGCCATGTAGACTGAGTTTTTTTTTAAAGGTATGGAAGCCATCCTGGAGCCCTAATTTACTCCTAGGAATAACTTAAACTATGGATTTTGCTTGATGGTTGTCTAAGTATGGAAGGTACCACATAACAGGTCAACATCTATTCCCTCAAGCTTCTGGCAGGCAGACTGACGTAGCCAATACAGCAGTGGAGAAGGAGCACTCGCCTAAATCCCTGCCATTTTATTCTTTACATGTTACGGCTAAGTAAACCTCTTCTTGGGACCACTTAGATAGCTTACAAGGGTCTCATTCTGTTTTAAATTTGAACCTGAAGTACAAGGTCTGCTTGAGTCATGCCTAGTCTACAAAAGCTATCTTTGGAAGTAGAGGGTTTTTCCTCCATTGGAAGTCACTGAATACAAGTTAGATGATAACCTAGCATGTATGTTATGCAAATGCTTTTTTAGTTATAAGAAGAAAATTATAATGATAACAACAATAGCAAATGTTTACATTGCACTTATTGTGTACTAGGGACTATGCTAAACTCTTTAAAAATATTAGTCAGTTGATCTTCACAATAGCCCTGGGAGGTAGGTGCTATTATTATCTCTGTTTTACAGAAAAGGAGACTGAGATAAAAAGAGGTTAAATGACTTGATCAGGGTCACATAGCACATAAGAGTCTGTGGCTGGATTTGCACTCAGGACTTCCTGATTTTTGCTATGCCTAATTGGGATTATTTGGCTACTCTGGCCCTTTCCATCTCTGAAACTCTATGATTCTGTCAGTTTATGGCCCTAAGTGTCAATCTATTTCAACTTCTAAAAACAAACAGAAAAGAAAAATAGATATCATTCAAAGACTTTCTGATAGAAAAATGAAGAATTCCAACAGTGTTATTTCAATGATACATTTATGGCTTTTGCTTTTCAAAATCATACATAATATGTGTATATAACCATATATACATATTCATGTGACCTAGAGGGTTACATATAACATATTTATGTATAAATAGATATATGAAAGAGGGAAGGAGGGAGGGAGAGAAAAAAGGAGGGAGGGAGGGAGAGAAAGAGAGAGAGAGAGAGAGAGAGAGAGAGAGTCTATTTTGGTTTTATTGAGGCACTGACTTTATGCCACCAGTCTACATTTGTCATTAGCTTTTTTAATGTGTTCGATCACAATCTTCTTTCTTTGGATTTGTGTTGTAGCTCTTTCAATAAATTAATGGAAAAGAATGTGAAGAACTGGCCCTAGCACATGGTGAATGCTAGGCTTTGGAGGACCCAAGCTGTGCAGAGACTCAGGGAGGCAGCCAGCTGAGGAGAAGGGGATGGTTTTGCCAGCTGTCACTGGAAACACAAAAACAAACAACCCACCAAAATAAAAATTTAAAACAGCAAAGCACAACCTGAGATTTAAATACATAAAACGTATTTGAGACAGTGGATGACACAGTGAGTAGAGGGCTTGGTCTGAGTTAAGGAAATCTGAGTCCAGATCTAACCTCATGCACTTACTAACTGTGTGACCTTGGGCAAGTCTCTTAATGTGTGTTTGCCTCAGTTTCCTCATTTGTGAAATGAAATGATGACAATTGCACCTACTTCTCAGGATCGGTGTTAATATCATCTGAGAAAATGTTTGTTACTTATGCTATATGAATTCTGGTCATTGTGATGAGGAGAAAGATGATAAGAATGATGATGCTGTCGATGATGATGGTAATATTTCCCCTCCCTCACATTGCCAAAACAAAAGCTTTTCTTTTTCTCTTATCTCTTTCTCAAGGTTTAACTAGTTTTCATTTATAAAACAATGAAAAGAATAGGGATATTTGTATGTGGATCACGAAGTTTGGTTCTTGCTTTTTTCTCAGGTAAATTTTACAAGCTTCAGTTTTCAGGGAAAAAGTATCAAGATCCACAAATAGATAATCTGAATTAGTCTCACTTTCTCAAGACTGCCTTCAGCCCACTGGAAAGTTTATGGCATAAAAAGAACTTACGTATTAATGGGCCTCATCTACAAACACATGAGATTCTCCAGTTCAAATTATTTTTCCGTATTATTAATTTGTTTAAAATCAACCAGCATTTATTAAGTTCTAGGTACTATGCCAGGTATTGGGGATGCAGTAACAAAAAACATAATAATTCCTGCCCCCAAGGAGCTTGTATTCTTTTGGGGCAAATATTTTTTTTGATTTATTAATTTATTAACTTTAATTAATTTATTTTGATTTGAGAAACAATCATTCAATGCCTACTACATTCCATTTATTGTGTCAAAATATTTAGATAATTATCTCTTCAGTAAAATATGACTTCAGGCCCTCTGCTGAGTGGGAATGGGGAAGAGGTAGAGTGACAGTCTTGAAGAAAGAAGAAAAGTTTTGAGTCTGTGATAAGTCAATGAAGGAAGAGTTATACAATTAGGTGTTCTATGGAGTTATCCATTTTTTTAATGGGTCCAGTCAGGCTGATTGTGTCATTTCCTTTAGGACTGCTCAGCAGCATGGGAGGAAGAGAGGGAAAGGGAGGATAGTGGCAGTGATCCAAGGTTAACATAGAGAAAGGTGATAGGATAAGAGAGTAAGGCATTTCAGCGCAGTGGACAGTGTCTAGCTGAACTGATTAAGTATAGGTGAATTTATTAACTCTGACTTCATTTAAATTGAGAACAGAATGTAAATTGAAGCCACAGCAGGTGATAAATGACCTGGGAAGACACTGAGTAGTGAAGGGATAAAGTGTCTCATGGGAAGAGTCAGGTCTGCTGAGTGCCAAAAGATGAGAGGATTGTGGTTCTTCATTTGGGTTAAACTCTTCCTGATTCCATATGAGGTTTTCTTGGCAAAGACTAGAGTAATTTTCCATTTCTTTCTCCAGTAGATTAAGCAAATAGAGGTTAAGTGACTTGTACAGGGTCCCAGAGATATTGAGTGTCTGAGACTAGGTTTGATCTCAGGTTTTCCTGACTCCAGGCACAGTGCTCTATCCACTGAGCCATCTAGCTGTTTCAATAGGATTGCAAGACAGAAGCTCAAAGACAAAGGGAAGCTTGCACACAACAAAATAGGGGTCCTTAGGAAACAGGGGAAGGGACAGTGGAACTCAATAAGGATTTGGGAGAACTATGACTGAGATAGATGGGAATGAGAGAATGGCGGTGACAATTTTAAAAATCAAGCATTAATTAAGCACCTACTATATACTAAGCACTGTACTCAGTACTTAACGTTTATTTCATTAGATTTTCATTAAAAATCTGCCAGATAGGTACCATTATTATCCCCATTTTTCAGTTGTGGAAACTGAAGCAAGCAGAATCCAAGTGACTTACACAGGGTCACAGAGCTTCTAGGTATCTGAGAACAGATTCAAACTCAGACCTTCCTGACTGCAAGTCCAACAGTATTCACTGTACAACCTAGTTGCTAATAATGATGATGATGGTATTTTAAAAATAATGATATCTATTACAATTTTATAGATTACTTTTATACAGCACATCAAGGTTTGAAAATACTTCATATATTTCATCTCACTTAACCTGCACTATAACCCTGTAAGATAAATGTGATCATTTTATCCATTTTACAGATGAGGAAACTGAGGGAGAGGAATGTTAAGTGACTTGCTCACTGCACATTTTCATTAAGCATCTGAGCAAGTATTCAAAATCAGGGCTTCCTAACTCCAAATCCAATACTCTTATTCCATCGAGCTGAAAGATAGTCCAGACAGCAGGGGAGGAAAGGGTTTGGGCTTGATTAGGTAAGAGTTTTGTCTCACCAAGATTAAGAAGAGGTGGCTCTCCTAGTCATAGGATGGAAATATGGGACCTTTCGGCTAGAGATCTGATTGCTAAGATTGATATGAATTTTGTCAGGGATGGGAAAGAGGGTGAAGTCCTCTTTCAAGCACTAGGAAGAAGTAAAATTGAACCTAGTGCTATGAACCCTATCCAAAGATAGGGTCCTAAAGGTAAGAGATAAAGCCCGTGAATCCTTGATCCATTTATGAGATGAGAATACATCTGGATTGTTCATTAGTTAGAAATAAGGCCTGGTTACCTGGTGGCCTGGTTACCTGGTAACAGGAAATCTATATGGATTGACTGAGAAACTTGGCAAACCTTCTGGAGCTTGTATAAAACCACTGAGATAGGTAAAACTGAAAGATTTCTATGTCTTTTAGTAGAAAAGAGAGAAAGATCTTCCCCTAATGGGAAAATAAATTCTTGAAAGGAATCCTCCTCTCCTCCCTGACCAAAGTGAGACTTTGTGAGCTTGGAAGACTCTGGTGAATTTTTAGCCTTCCCCTCTTCCCTTGAGTATTTCTGTCCCTGGAAGAGTTGACAGCAGTGTGTCTATGTTGGGAGCCAAGATGTGTGTGTGTGTGTGTGTGTGTGTGTGTGTGTCCTTCATTGCCAAAGAAGACCATGCCATCAGAGAAATAATGACATGACTTGCACTTGATTTTGTTTTGAGCAAGGCAGGGCTATGCAGGTCAACAGCCTCACTTCTCCTCCATAATCATCTGAATCCAGTAACCTGAATTCATGAGGATGCCTGGAGATGACCCAGGATAAGGCAATTGGGGTTAAGTGACTAGCCCAAGGTCACATAGCTAGTGAGTGTCAAGTGTCTGAGGTGAGATTTGAACTCAGGTCCTGCTGACTCCTGCACTGGTACTCTATCCACTGCACCACCTAGCTGCCCCAGGAGCCAAGGTAATATTGGACAAGATGAGGAAAGCAGATTCAAAGTTCTACAAAGAGTCTCACAGAAAATCTCTAGCACAGTTAAGGAGAGAAAAGGATTTCTAGCAACCAAGAGCTTTAGGTTAGCCCTTTGCTAAATGTCATCTCCAAGTTAGAGCCTTCTTTCCTTTGGACTGCATGTGCTAGTTGAAGAGTATGTTATTGACTTTTCAGCAAATGTTTTGTACTGTTTTTACTCCATCAGTTTAGTAAATGCCCCTTTCTGAAAGTTGTCAAGTTGACTGATTTCAACTGACAATAAATAAGGGAAAGCACATAGGTGGGGGCCTCTAGAACTATGAGCTAGAAAAGTAATTTCCTTAGACATAATGTTAGACCTCCTGAGTGAAGATATAGCAGTTATTCTCTGAGGAACTCTGCCTTCGCATGGGAATAAGAGCTTGGGAGAGTAGTTCCAGAGCCAGTGCTTTAATAGAGTTGCAGAATTTAAGATCTAGGAGCAGCCACATACACCCAATTTTTTCATGACGGAATCAATGCTATAATACCCTTGAGATGTGGTCATCCAGATTCAGCTTGAAGACCCCCAAGAAGAGCACACCACATCTTTAGGAAGGCCATTCTACTTTTAGACAGATGTTACATGGAAGAATTGCATATAGAGGACCAAACTAGAAACAATGGTTGGAAATTGACCGACATATTCAAGTTTGACATAAGGAACAGCTTTCTAAAAAATTGAAGCTATATAAATATGGACTATTTTGTTTGAGCATTCCCTATCACAGATGTTGAGATGCCAGATTGCTATTGTCTAGTCATTTTTCAGTCATATTCAATTATTCATGGTCCTTTTGGGGGGTTTTCTTGACAAAGATATTGGAGTGATTTGCTATTTCCATCTCCAGCTCATTTATTTTTACAGATGAGGAAACTGAGGCAACCAGGGTTAAGTGACTTATTCAAGATCATACAGCTAGTAAGTTTCTGAGCCCAGATTGAATTTGGGAAGATGAGTCTTCCTGACTCCAGGTTTGACGCTCTATCCACCATACCACCTAGCTGGTTGAGATGCCAAGTAGATGATTACTTCTGGGGAACTTGAAGGGATTCTTTAGTTTGAATACAGTTTGCACTGATTGACTTCTGAGATCCTTTAGATTCATAAATTCTGTGATTCTAAGGTCATTTAATAAAACTCAGCCCCTAAAGTATATAGAAATGTGAACCTTCAGAATTTCCCTTTTGGAATTTACATCATCATCATCATCATCACATTAATAGCATGATAATAACTATTATAGTATATCTAGGTATTTCAGTGGGTAGAGTACTAGGTCTAGAGTCATGAAGACTCATCTTTCTGAATTCAAATCTTTCCTCAGACACTTAATAGTCATGTGACCTTGGACAAGTCACGTAACCTTGTCTGCCTCAGTTTCCTACTCTGCAAAATGAGTTGAAGAAGGAAATGGCAAACCACCCCGATATCTTTTCCAAGAAAACCCCAAAGTGGGGCCATGAAGTGTTAGACGCAACTGAAACAACTGAACTGTAATAATTCCATTGGTTATAAATAGTAGTACTTGTACAGTACCATAATGTTTGCAGGGCACTTCATGTGTTGTCACATTTCATCTTCACAATAATTCTGGCTGTAGGTAGACACTAAACATTATCTCTATTTTATAGGTAAGCAAACTGAAGATGAGAGAGATTGAGTGATGTGCCCAGGATTACTCAGGTAGTGTCTGAGGTGAGATTTGAACTCAGTTCTTTTTTACTCCAAGTCCACTGCACCACCCAGCTGACTTTCATGGCTGTGGGGATAGAATAAGGGTTGGAAACTGTTGGGACCTCTTCTACAATGTAGTCTTAGCAAGTTTCCTGTACCATGAGTAGTTAAGTGACTTGTCCAGGATAGCACAGCCAGTATGTGTTAGTTCGAAGCGCAAATTGAACCTAGGTCTTCTTGACTTTCAAACTGGCTTTGTCCTCTGTGCAAAATGTTTAAAATTTTTGAAGTATGAATTAGCATCTTAAAAGGAAACAGTCTTCCCATACTATTGCAAGTTGAAGCACTCCAAATTTGGCCTTCGCTGATTATATTTTTTTTCTTTAGCAAATTGGCTCACATTTCTCTATAAAAAAAAGAGAGGAATTCTTTTTGGAAGGAAGAATGATATTTTGTGTATGGTTTCAGTTTACAGCTTTTGAGAGTTATGTGGTCCCCCATGGGAAAACAGCTGCTGCTGTCAGATTTCTACAACTTTGTACCCACTTTGGAATTAATAGATTACTGGCGTGGCCTTTTTAATGTTTTACCGTAAACATAAAAAGATGAAGGATAAATTAATCAGAGAATTGCTAATTTCACTTTAATCAATAACATCTTTAATAAGTGTGTGTTGTCCAGAAAGAAACAATAAATCATTCTGGTAAATATCATTACTTTACCCAGCACTCATCCAAACCAATATTCATATCCTGAGTCATAAAACAAATTGGAAATTTATTATGAAGATCTTGGAATAAACTTATATCCACTTTTGATTTGAGTTATATTTGCTGGCTTCAATCGATAGGATAATGGGAGCTATTTTCAAAGTCTCAGGAACAGATTTTCATGCTAGAGCCTCAAAGGTAAATTTAATTGACACTTTCCTGATACCCAGACTTGCCTCATCTGTACAGCCTTCACATGAATTTTCAATTCAATTTCATCCTGAAATGGGAGCTACCACAAATCCAAATACCTTGTTGGACCTGTACAAAATGAATTATGTGGATAACAATATTTCATCAAACCGGAACTCAGCTGGGTTATGTCCAAAGCAGTAACAGTGTGTAAATAAATTGCTAAGTCACAGAAAAATTGATGACTTGTATCTCATGTTTAAAAATTGGGATCAGTAGTTTAAAAAACAACTGCTGCCATCTTAGCACTTTTCTTTTGTTTTTGTAAGTATTTACAAATTCAAATAAATCTGAATAAGAGAGCACCTTGTTCAACTTAAATTATTTTAGAATTATGTATTTATCCAGGAAAATTCCCACGGGATGATTATGGAAAAAATAAGGATTGTGGTGTCGCTCTCTTCATTATAGTAGAACGAGATATTTTTCTAATGTTATGATCAATGAGAACAGAAAGTTGCTTGTCCAAAATACCAGCTTTGGCAGATTGACAAAGCTAAGCAGTGTCTCAATAAATTTAATCTCCCTCTTTTCCCCACTCCTCTGAAATGCCACAGTCAGAAATTTCAGACCTCTTATGGACATATGAGTTCCCAGAGCACACTGAAACCATGAAATGTCATTTTTTATTTTTGGTAAGAGAGTGCCAGAGAATGATCTTCTTTGAAGTGCCCTTTGGGATGCTTTGAGATATTTCAGCACCTTGATCAGAGCATCAGGAATATTGATAGGGTAGATTGGAGATGTGTTTATCTGTGGCTAATCCCCAAGAAACACAGTCCCAAGGTGTGATGGAATGATTCCTTTCATGAATATGAGAAGTAAAGTAACTGAAGGAAACTGAACATGAATGTTGAAAAACTACAAAGAACAAGCTTTATCCTGAAGATGAGATGCAAGAAGGCACTTTCTTCAACTTCGTGGCAGAGATAGAGAATGCATGAGTGGGGAACACTGAATATAATGCCAGACATATTTTTGTTGTATCGATTGCCTTTGTTATATTTTTTCTTTTACTTTTTAAAATTGGTCTATTATAAAGGATGGCAGGTGAGAGTGTGGGACAGAGGGATAAATCTAGGTGATGTAAAAACAACAGAAGATATCAATAAAACTACTTTTAGAAACAAAAATAATTGCAGTATATTGGATGTTTGAAAATGAAGTCAAAATTCATTGAAAAAGTGAGCAACTAGACTTTGCTCCATAAGTAAGTTACAATAATAATAAAGATAACACTAATAGCAATAGTACAGTTACCCCTTTCACATCACAGATATTAGGGGCACGAAAGTCCTTCGATCTGGAGAATCTTTGTAAAGATTTATGACCCTCCCTTCCTACTATAAGAAGTCTGAATTATTATGGCATTGAAGGATAAATTATTTTGATATTACATGGTACCATACATGCATGTCATGCAGTTCTGAGTTTCTAAACTTCTTCTGAGTCATCTTCTGGCCTTAGTTTTCTACAGCTTCCATAACTCCCACAAATTCTTATTTAATTTCTTAAGCCAGCCTGTAATATATCAAGATCACAATGGGGAAAATCTTAATGTGGAAGGGATAATTGTAGAAGAAATAGTAGTAGCCTAGAGAGAGAAGATAGACCTGGGATTTTGCTGGTAGAGGAAAAGAAGGGAAAAGACAAACCAACCAACCAACCCACATTTATTAAGTGCCTACTGTGTTCCAGGGACCGTGCCAAGCACTTGACAAATATTATCTTTTTTAATTCTCACAGCAACCTAGGGAAGTAAGTGCTATTATTAGCCCCACTTTACAGTGGAAACTGAGAAAGACAGAGGTGAAGTGACTTGCCCACAGTCATTTAGCTAGTAGGTATCTGAGGTTACATTTGAACTTGGATCTTCCTGACTCTTTTAGAAGTCTATCTCCTGTGCCACCTGTGGAAACCCAAGGTAAGGAAACTCCCTCTCCCAATGCAAATTAACACCTTCTCTACAACTAACAGACTTGGCTACCTAGAGAAATGGAGGTTAAATGACCTGCTCAAGGTCACAAGTATATGTGAGGCACGATCTAAACCTAGGTCTTTCCATTTCCAATTCTAATGTTTGATACTCTTTTCCTCAATATTTCTCTACAAACAACTTATTATTTTTTATCAGACTTTTCATTTCATTTTTATGGGGAACTTTGGATTACAAAATACTTTCTGCTCATACAGACTGACATTTGCTCCACAGTTTGCAGTTTTACGTAGTTGCTTGGGACATTGAGAGGTTAAGTTATTTGCTCTAACTCATATAGCCAAAATGTATCCAAGACCAGAATTCTATCTGGTACTTCTTGGCAAAAGTTGTAATTAATTGATAGCAGGACTTTTTCCCCTGTGGTAAAAGGCAGTGAAGTCACATGAGTACATGGTTTGGGGTAAGAAATTTGCTAAAATAAATAGGAAAGAAAAGATATTAAGACAACTTTATGAGTACAGAATCTATACTCTATACTAGGGGTGGTAAACCTACAGCTTCAAGGTGACATGTGGCCCTTCAGGTCCTCAAGTGCAGCCTTTTGACAGGACTTAGAGGGCCACATGCACCTCCAGGCTGGAAGTTCTCCACCCCTGTTCTATACTCTAGACCTAGAATTATTACAGTTCTCAGAAACCATTTAGTCCAAGCCTTTCATTTTTGAGCTAAGGAAATGGGGGCTCAGGGAATTCCAGGGATTTACTCACATTTATCTTGATACTAAGGATCAGAGTTGGGAGATGAACTCAGTTCTTCTGCATTCAAAGTCAGTGTTCTTCTACTTTCCATTTTGCCTGCATTCTGTTTGGCTGTTCATTCCAAACGGTGGCAATCTTCCATGAAATGAAACCATTTTACAGAATTATTTTGCAATATAGCTTGGATTTCACTTGCAAAAGAAGAACTAAGATTATTCATTCTTAAAGCAGATATCTCATTTTGGCATTGTTTCATCTGCAAAGTAAAGAGATCTGGTTGTATTTCTTCTGGGGCTAGGAGTTGCAGTCATTTTAGTAAAGTCTTGAATTCTATACAATATGCTCTCACATCAGACTTGCATTGTGTGTAGAGATGGAAATGTCAAGATGTAAGCTCCCCTTGCTCAAGTTCCACAGAGCTTGTCCCTTCCTTCTCAACATCTCTTCTGAGTGTTGAACTTGAAGAAGCTCTCACTCAATATTGGCAAAGTCACTTCTATTGCCTTTTTGCAAAGTCCACATGAAATCCCACTACCCCTATAAACATATTAGATAATGTGAAAGTATTTGTGATTTCCAATCAAGACCTATCCTATTCAATGAAATCAGAACACTTCTAATGGTCTCATTCAAAAATAAACAGAAACAAAACCAAAAACAAATGTCACTATGGAGAGAACATTGGACAACTGTGGAATATTGGAAATTGTATGAGAAATTTAGGCCTAGGAACCAGGGGTGAGAATTAAGATTAGACACAAGTGCTTCTCTGTCAGCATTCCACTGCATCCTGAGCCATTTCCAGTTGTCCTGATGTATATCTGACCAATGGACCCAGACTGCTCCAGAGGAAACAGTGAGGCTGGTAACTTTACGCAGTCCTCCCTCACTTAAATACAATCGCTTCCAAGTTATGGCATTATCTCCCTGATGTCATGGTCCTCTTCTAAAATGAAGGACAAACCACAACCACAACCACAACTGCACAATCAAAGAGGACTAAGGACATCAAAGGTGGCTTACACATGAGTTGGACTGAAATGAAGCAGATTTGCACAAAATCATCAGCCTCCCTCATTCCTGAGACGATACATTCCAGAGACAAGACAAAAATCAAGACAACAAAAATCACCCAGAATGCAGTGGAAGACCTTGGCATCTTCTATGCCTGACCAAGCTCTAAGTGTTTTACAGCACCTGCTTCAGCTGATCTTTGTAACAAATTTTTCTTATTGGTTCATGCTGATGTTTGAGGTCGACATCCCTCTAGCTCTTGGACAGGTTTGAGGCCCATAGGTTGTTTTCAACCTTGTTTAGCCTATGTGCCAAGATGCTTTTTTTTACTGGGGTATGACCACTGTGCATGCTACACTTTCTTGGAGTTACAGGTGTGAGTTTGGTGACAAGTAGACATCAAAGTTAGATGAGCCTCCCTAAACAGGGTTTAGTAAGCTCTAACAACAGAAACCCTCTCTGAATACCACATCCATCCAGGAGGAACAGTGATTGATATTTGAAGAGGGTAATTTTGGTATTGGAATCATTTGTTAGATCAAAGGTAGCTGAACACACCCAAAGGAAAAATATTAATTTTGGGGGTCAGAATAGGATCATTTGCATTACATGGTTCATAGTGTGCTAAATATTTTGATAAAAATATCCCAAACTTAGAATTCATGACCAGGGGCTACTTGTTGATAATTTCATCTCTTTTATTATTTTCAGGCTTCCTGTCCAAGTTCAGAATGGCATTTATTAAAAATTCCAGGTCCTACATTTTCTAATCATAACCATAACTAAGATGAGGTGCGTAGAGGTTGTCCCAAGCAGCAATATTTAGATGGTTCTCTAAGCATTTCTACTCCTCAAGTAACATAGCAACAATTGAGTTTCGAGACTAGTCAGCAAGGATAATTAGACAAAACGGGTAGCTACAAGATGACACTATCTCTATGTCTAGCCCAGGTGCACTTCTTTAAGCACTGTCTATAGCCTTCTCATATCTCAGGTAAAAAGCAACAGGTTTCCTGAGATCCTTAGCAATAATTGGGATGATATATCAGGTTCTCTGTTTCCCCTTGATCAGGAAATATCTCAAGCTTTTTTTTCCATAACTTAATTTAATGTCACATTTCATACTGCCTGTCAGGGCCAATTTTGTGAAGTTGCTCCAGCTCCCAAAATTGTGATCTGTGTCTGCCTGTAGTAGACCCCAATGGAGATAGAGAATCATTGTTGACCATGCAAGTACTCTCCATGTATCTCAATAGTATAGAGAAGAATCACTAATGTAGGAAAATAAAATGAGTCTATAATTGAATAACATAAATAATTCTTTCATGCACACAACTGCACACACATACATACACTCTGGGTCTAAGCCAAACTCAAGAATTCATCATGGAATATCAAGGTTGCCACCCATCTGATCTATAGTAAACTCATTGGAAGTCTATAAAACAGAAGATACTAGATAGTTGGGGTCATCACTCATAAAGTTATATGAAAATTTTTCTAGGCAGCTAGGTCTCATGGACCTGAGCTCTGGGCTTAGAGCCAGAAAGGCTTGACTTCCCATGTTGCTTCAGACAATTACTTGTTATATGAGCCTGAGTAGGTTATATAACCTTGGTTTATATAAGCCAGCTTTGGTTTCCTTATCTTTAAGAAGAAGGAGTTGGTCTCATTTGTCTCTAAGGTCCAGTCTAGTTCTATAACTATAATATCCAGTAGAGAAAACAGAAGAAAGAACTCCCCCTCTTCTTTCCAGTGGTGGGGAACTAAGGACTTGTTCAATATATTGGCTACTTTTGCTGAACTATCCCCCCACTATCTGTTTTTTTGTTAAATTCTTCATTATGAGGGATGAATACAATGTGGCATAACAGAGAGTTGGCCTTGAAGATAGGAAGATCTTAGTTCAAGTCCTGGTTCCAAGATTCTGTATGACCTTTGTCTAGTTCCTTAACCTCTTAGTGCAATACCTCTTGAAGACTATAAACCATAGAGAAAGTACTGATTTATATTGGTAGAAGAAGCTCCCTACCTCCATGAAGTCACAGTTTTGATTGATATCCCCTGTTGTAGTTGAGAACACTATGGGAGGGGAAATATATTTGGGCCAAAGTAGGTGATCCCAACACAAAAGATACCAATGAGAATTTAGGTAAAATGAATTTCATGGAAGCAATTGCCTTTTGCTGTATTTGCTTGCTTTTCGTTCTCAAACTTATTATTTTTACCTCAGTTCGTTTCACTGAATTCTCCCACCACTGGATCTGTTCCCACTCTCACTTTTTAGTTTCAGGCTCCTTTCCCTGCTTTAGCAAATGTATGCACTTTACTCAGCAGATAAGTATTACGTACAGAGCTAGAGAGTGAGAAGGTGCATTGGCTTTCAAGCTGAAAGCACTGAACATACAATTTTGATAAATCACATACGTGTGTTGTCTGAGAGGAGGAGAGATGAGGGCAAGGCTTTGGGGCAATGTCATATAGTAGACAGAATTTCCATTTTAAAAGATCTAATTTCCCCTACAGAAACATTTCCATTCATTTTGACATAACTGGTAAAAAATCCAACTGTTTCTTGTTCATTAAATCACTGCCTGACTTCAGACTTGACTGAAATAGCACTTGTGTCAAAGCTCTTTAACACATTTTTCATATTTTTTTCTCTTTAGGAACATGTCTGCATTCTTTTTTTCTCACAGTCTGTTCACTGTCACAGTATTCAGTTTAAACAGAATGAGAAAATTATTTTCTTAAACCAGCTTCGTTGGTATTCAGACACTAAAATGAAATCTCCAAACATTCTTTATCATCCCAGATTGGTTGATTTGGATGGTCTTCTGCATAGAGTTTTTTCCCAGCTGATAGAATGTTTCCATAACTACATCTCTCTCATAGTGATGGCCACTTCCAGAAGTGTGTCAGGTAGCGTTAGCTGTTGCCACATCTTGTTAGTATTTATGATCGTTTTGACATTCAGAGCTTATCATTTTAAATTTTTGTCTCATTTCATCCACTGATGTGATGCTGTATCCTCTTACTATCAGGGTGGTTGCTACTTCATTTTTTGGCTACTCAGCACTCTTAAGAGAATTTTACAATGGCTAGATTTTAAACACTTAAATGTCCTCCAAACCAGATTCACAGAGTGGGACAATAACATAAAGAGGCTAATTCTTACCCACACTTTTTATTCTTTATGATGCCAGCCTCTAAGTCCTTTCCTCATTTAGGAATTTTCTAAAATTTGCCCATCTTGGAAGTCTCTAGAGCTAGAAGAGACCTCAGGCCATCCAACTAGTTCCACCCCCCACCCCAACCCCCTCTCTTAGTTTTTCAGATGAGGAAACTAAAGACCAGGGAAGTTTAAAATCTTATTCAAGGACCCATAAGTAGGAAGAGTAGGTTTTTGATCAAGATTCTCTCTTTCCATTGTGCCATTAACTCACTCCTCAGAAAATGCATATAGCCTTATCTTATTAATTATTGTTAAGATGAATGGATTGGTGCATTCTTCATAAAAATATGACTGAGATTCATGACTTCATCAAAGTAGGGAGCTCCTGGTGAGGAAATCCCCTACCAGTGTCAAACATCAGCACAACTGTACCTTTTAGTTTTAGAGGCATGGCACTCTCTTGGAGGATGTGTAATGGAGAGGCCTTTTCCGTTTCAGAGCAGGTGTAGATGTTCTTTTACTGAAACTCATTGGCAATAAGGAGTGTTTTAATAGTTTATTTGGATAGAAAGTAAGGGATAATTCTCATCCTTCAGGTCTCTCTTCCCATTCCCAGTCTAAAAATGAATTTCTGAATCCCAGAAGGGATAATCCCATGAATTCAAACCCTCCTAGGCAAGTTGGTTTCTGGGATGGGACTATCTCTTATTTGTGAGGCCTTGATAAGAGACCAGTAAACCTACATCATTGAACCCTGGAACAAAAACAGGGAAACAGGAAAGGATAAGGATTAGCAAAGATCAGGATAAGGATTAGCAAAGCTATGGGGCACAGTGGATAGAGTGTTAGGCATGTAGTCAGGAAGATTCATCTTTCTGAGTTCAAATCTGGCCTTGGACACTTGCCAACTGTATTACCCTGGACATGTCACTAAATCCTGTTTGTATCAGTTTCTCATCTATTAAAATGAACTGGAGAAGGGAATTGCAAACCACTCCAGCATCTTTGTCAAGAAACCCAGATGGGGTCATGGAAAATCAGATACGACTTAAATGATGGAACAACAAAAAGTAGCTCTTCTGGATTAACCAGTCTAGTAGTGTCTAGCTAGCTTCTGTGCTGGAGATGTTTTCCTGGGACATCAAGAAGTTAAGAATTAAGAAAGGAAGTAAAACATAATGTATACAGAGGTGGACTTAAAGTCAGGAAGACCTAGGTTCAGAATCTCTCTACAAATACTAACTGGACCCTGATAAATTCATTAAACCGCTAAATATTCTAGACAAGTCTCTTAGACTATAAATTGCAGAGTAGATGATGATCTTTATAGGTAGAAGGAGGTTTTTTTTTTATCATACCAATGAAATTTCAAGCCTACCATACCATGCCATACCACTGAGAAGCTAAATGTCTTGCCATAGTCACATAAATTATAGTTGTCAAAAGGAGGACTTGAAGCTGATTCTTTCTGATTTTAAGGCAAGCACTTTGTCTACTACATAATGGTCTTATTCATGGTAATTTTTACTGCAAAATTATGGTTTAGATATTAATGAGACTAGGTGACCACTATGGCCCATTCAAATTCAGAATTTCTGTGGTTCTATTATATTCCTGATTTTATAACCCATTGAAGGGTATAAGTTTTCAGAGATTCAAGTTGACTCATCACCCTAGTTGTCCTATAAATTCAGTGTCAAAGGAAGAAAATATATCTGCTTTAAGAAAGCATCAACTCATCAATGCAATAGAATTTTGTCTTGAAGAATAAGGTACAGAAACATGGCCACACAGGAGTATAAAATAGAAACATTCCTAGCCCTGTGTTCTTGATCTAGTTCTCTTGCCCTTTATTGCCTTTTTTATAACTGAGCTTCAAGACATCTATTTTGTCTTGTATTAGTTTCAAGTATATTTACTTAGAAGCCAAGATCAGAGACCTGTTACCTGAAAGAAGTAATGAATCATTGGAATATCACATGCTTGTGGCCAATAGTTCCATATAATTCTGAATACCCTGACACATCCCTGATGGCCTGCTAGCACAGGTTCTTAGATCTGCTTTCTAAAAGGAAAGCAACTTTTGAAGGGTCAACAATCTTCTTTAGTCACATATACCAATGGAGAAAATACAAGCAGAGAAATAAAGACCAACAGACAGGACTTCTAACTATCTGACTATAAGCAATACATACATCACAGAGAAACAGACATATCCAACTGTCTGACCATTACATACATACATGGTTACCAGAGAGAGAATCACCAAGATCTGAGTTTTCAAAGGGGGTGGAGGGCTCCTGAATGGCTACCTATAGTATCACCTGGTATAAGAACCTTCTTCCAAAGAGTAAACCCAAAGCAAAACCTCACCTCAGAACACATATACACTTTTCAGAGCTGGAGGGCATCACAACCCTTGTGAACCACTGCCTCCTTTATTAACAAAAGGTGTAGGCATTTCTACAAAACCAGCCTCTCCTAATCAAGCTTCCCTTAATGAACTCCAGTGGAGGCCTATTAATGCGCAGGGAAGATCTTCACATTACTCATTACTCAATCACTCAGTGAATCAGTTTCCCAGAGGCATTTAGTTAAAGGTCATTTTTTTTTACCTGTCTGCACATGTTGGCCAATTCTCTCCCAGTGAACCTGAGAGTATTAGGCAAATTTCATCTACCCAAAGAAAGAAACCATACTTACTGGAGAGTTTTAATGATCCCAAACTTTTGGAAACAACTGTTACAAAATTGGCATCTCTGTAATTCATATATAACAGCATTTTTCACCTGACATAGGAAGTTCTTGGAGGAACTCTTCACTACTAGCATAAATGATGAAAGAGATATTGGAGTAAGGGACAAGAGGGAAGGAATAGGGACAGGAAATTTCATTTGAAGTCCCTGAACATGCCACATATGTAAATCACTTAAGTCTAGGTTTAGGGTCCCAAACTAGATCTAGCTGTGTCTGAAGGTTTATAGACTAATGAAGTTAGCCCTTTTGAAATATTCAGAAGTATCAGGAATATGTCTACATAAAACTTTGGAATGGAGTAATTGCCATGGAAATCAATATTTTAAAAATTAACACTTATTGATGCTTTTAAAAATATCATGCATACACACACAAAACTTTGTAAGAAATAGAAGGGTAGGAGTCTGTCCCCACACAAATGAATCACAGAAGATCCAGACTACATTTGATTAATCAACTAAAAGTAAACCAGGTGTAAAAAAATACTTAATCCATTTGAAAGAATCATACAGGGTTTGAGTCACTGGATAAAGACTAATGACACGACACAGGAACTATATTGTGACTAGTTGAAAAAGATCAAGTTAGGCCTCTTAGGCTATACAGAGAGTTAGCAAACTAGGAGTCAGTCAAATAGGAAATAGCTACAAATTTAGGAGCTGAAGATACTGGGATATTGAGGTAATGTCTATTGCAGGCAAGAGAATGCTTCTTTTTTCCCTTACCCATTGAATATAACCCCTGTATGTATTAGCCAAGTACTCATTGGTAAATGATAAACATCTGAGTTCCTTACCTCTCTCTCTCTGACCAAATGATGAGCACTTGCTTTTAAGTTTAAACTACTTTATTAATAATTTCTTAAGTATAGACAGTCAACAAAACAATAACTCAAGCCCTAATTTGCTACTTTTGAAAGCGCAAATGGTCGTGCTAAAACATTTAACAACCAGCTCTCAGCAAAAGCCAATTAGAGTAGACTTCAGTAAAACCCTGCTAGTAGGAGACAACATAATAAGCTAGGAGTTGGAAATGGCAATGAATGATCTCCTGAGCAAAAGGATCTGATTATCTAGAGAAAAGATAAGTCATAGTATGCCCTTGGGAACTTAGAAAAGTTTTGGAAATTGGAGGTTCCATCAGCATTGGTGACTGTGTCTCAAAAAAGCCAGTAGCAATATCCCTGGAACAGCAGGGGCTGGTAACAGCACCTGTGTGGTAAACTAAGAGACACATCAAAGACAATTTTACATCTCAAGGAAAGGGAACTTCAGGATTTTACAAGGGCACTGACCCTTGGAACTCAGCAGAGAACTGAACTGAAGGACAGTGTATTTTGTTCTTTAAATTAGTTTATTTAATTTTAGTTTTCAATATTCACTTCCATAAACTTTTGAGTTTTAAATTTTTTCTGCCTCCTTCCCCTCCTCCCTTTCCCCAAGAAGCCATGCAGTCTGACAAAGGCTGTACATATACATTCTTGTTAAACATTTTTTTGCATTTTATATCTATATACTTTTTAAATGTTCATTTATTTTTAGTTTTCAACATTCATTTCCACAAAATTTTGAGTCTAAATTTTCTCCCCATCTCTCTCCCCTCCCCCACCCCAAAACGTCAAGTATTCTGATTATCCCTTCCCCCAATCTAACCTCCCTTCTAACATTGCTCTCTTCCCTTATCCCCATCTTCTCTCTTGTCTTGTAAGGCAAGATAAATTTCTATACCCCATTACCTGTATTTCTTATTTCCCAGTTGTATGCAAAAACAATTCTCAACATTCATTCCTAAAACTTTGAGTTTCAACTTCTCTTCCTTCCTCCCTCCCCTCTCATCCCCACTGAGAAGGCCAGGAATTCAATATAGGCTATATATGTGTAATTTTGCAAATGACTACTATAATAGTCGTGTTGTGTAAGACTAACTGTATTTATCTCCATCCTATCCTGCCTCCATTTCTTCTATTCTCTCTTTTGACTTTGTCCCTCCCCAAGAATGTTTACTTCTAATTGGATCCTCCTCCCATTTGCCTTCCTTTCCATCATCCCCCCCATTCTGCATATCCCCTTCTCCCCTACTTTCCTGTAGTGTAAGATAGGTTTTCATACAAGACTGAGTGTTCATATTATTCCTTCCTTGAGTCAAATGTGATGAGAGTAAGCTTTACTTTATCTCTCACACATTCCCCCTTTTCCCCTCCATTGAGAAAGCTTTTTCTTGCCTCTTTTATGATAGATAATTTGCCCCATTCTATTTCTCCCTTTCTCCTCTCAATATATTCCTCTCTCACCCCTTAATTTTATTTTTTTATTAGGTATAATCCTTTCTTATTCAATTCACCCGGTGGTTGGTGTGTGTGTGTGTGTGTATGTGTTTATGTATGTATGTGTGTTTGTATAATCCCTCCAACTACCCAAATACTGAGAAATGTCTCAAGGGTTATAAATATTATCTTTCCATGTAGGAATGTCCATAGTTCAAATTTAGAAAGCCCTTTATGATTTATCTTTCGTGTTTACCTTTTCATGCTTCTCTTGATTCTTGTGTTTGAAAGTCAAATTTTCTATTCAGTTCTGGTCTCTTCATTAAGAATGCTTGAAAGTCCTCCATATCACTGAATGACCATTTTTTCACATGAAGCATTATACTCAGTTTTGATGGGTAGGTGATTCTTGGTTTTAATACCAGTTCCTTTCTTTGACTTCTGAAATATCATATTCCAAGCCCTTCGATCCCTTAATGTAGAAGCTGCCAGATTCTGTGTTATCCTGATTGTATTTCCACAATACTTGAATTGTTTCTTTCTAGCTGCTTGCAATATTTTCTCCTTGACCTGTGAACTCTGGAGTTTAGCTACAATATTCCTAGGAGTTTCTCTTTTTGGATCTCTTTCAGGACATGATTGGTGGATTCTTTCAATATTTATTTTGCCCTCTGGTTCTAGAATATCAGGGCAGTTTTCCTTGATAATTTCATAAAACATGATGTCTAGGCTCTGTTTTTGATCATGGCTTTTAGGGAGTTCCATAATTTTTAAATTGTCTCTCCTGGATCTATTTTCCAGATCAGTTGTTTTGCCAATGAGATATTGCACATTGTCTTCCATTTTTTTCATTCTTTTGGTTTTGTTTTATAATTTCTTGCTTTCTCATGAAGTTATTAGCTTCCATCTGTTCCATTCTCATTTTTAAAGAACTATTTTCTTCAGCGAGCTTTTGAACCTCCTTTTCCATTTGGCTAATTCTGCTTTTGAAAGCATTCTTCTCCACCATGGCCTTTTTGGACCTCTTTTGCCAATTGAGTTAGCCTATTTTTAAAGATGTTATTTTCTTCAGCAATTTTTTGGGCTTCCTTCAGCAAGTTGTTGACTCACTTTTCATGATTTTCTTGCATTGCTCTCATTTCTCTTCCCAATTTTTGCTCTACTTCTCTTACTTGATTTTCAGAATCTTTTTTGAGGTCTTTCATGGCCCAAGACCATTGCATATTTATTTTGGAAGTCTCTGATGGAAACATTGTTCTTCCTCATCTGAAAGGATGGAAGTAGGCGCCTTTTCACCAAGACAGTAGCCTTCTATGGTCTTTGTTTTTTTCCCTTTCTGGGGCATTTTCCAACCAGTTACTTGACTTTATTCCTTTGTTTAGAGGAGGGTATACTTTGGGGACCTCTAAGATCTCAGTTCCTCTAAGGTGCCACAATCAAGGGATAAGAGTTTACTCCCTGGACAGGCTCCCTGGATGAGATTCAGATCAGCTGCTCAATTTCCCCAGGGCCTTTAGGCTGAGAGCTCCTCAAAGGGATGCTGTTGCTACTGATGCTGCCTCTGCTGCCACCACTGTGGCCTGTGGCCAGGGCCAGGGGGACCTGTCCCTTCTCACCCTTCAAAAAAGCCCTCTCACTGACCTCTGAAGCTCAACTTGTGTGGGTTGAGTGATCTAGGAATATCTGCTACTGCTCCTGGGAACCCTGCACCTGAGGCCTGCTTTGGTCTCACTCTCCCACATTCCACTAGGCCAAGGCCAGACTGTGCTCTGTCCCACATCTAGTGTGACTGACCTTTCCTGTTGGCCTTCCAGGTCACCCTGGGCTAGAAATCTCTTTTATTCTGTGGCTTCTGCTACTCTAGAATTTGCCAAGAGTAATTTTTTACTGATGTTTTGTAGGCTGTGAGGGAAGAGCTAGCATATGTGAGTCTTTCTACTCCACCATATTGGCTCCATCCCCCAGAACAATGTAGTGAAGACTCCATAATGGGAAAGTATTAGGAAGCTGTGAATTACCGCTTTGTCACATGGGTTCCCTGCACATGTACCTCTCTCCGTTTTACTATAAGTTTGAGCCTGCTTAGGGACCTTGTGTATAAGAGGAGGGTGTTTGACTGTTTTGGGATTGATTTCATAGCAACTCTCTTTGCTGTGCCTACTTAGCAAATACCTTTTCTGAAAGCTAATTATGTCTGGTTGATAATAAGTGGAAAGTGTTCTGAAACCCATTGATCTTCACAATAAATTCTCCTGTAGCCTGAGGGGAAAAATTGTCCTCTGGGGAGTCACTATGCCAAGGTGATTGGGAATTGGGGAAGTAACCTAGATGGGGTGCTACACAAAGAAAAAAGATGAGTGATGGTATCTAGTGCAAGATATAATATTTGTCTCCTGTGGTCATCTATTTCTTTGCTATTAAGAGTATAGATATATTTGCATCAGTTTATACAAATTTTGGATATCTCTTTGAATTCATCATACTTTTCATTTCTTATGGCATAATGATATTCATGATATTCTACTTCATTAATTAGAGTTTGTTCTATCATTACCCAATTTCTAGGAACCCACTTTGTTTACACTAGAGGAGAGACAGAAACAGAGAGAGAGACAGACAGACAGACAGAGACAGAGAGAATGGGAGAGGATTTAATAAACACTGACTTTGTGCTAGACACCATGCTAAGTGTTAGAGATACAAAACCAAGAAAAAAGCCAATTCTTACTCTTGAGCAGCTCATATTCTAATTGGACAAAGTAACAGGTGGAGGTGAAGGTGGGGGAAGAGTACCTACTCTGAGAACAGAGCAGCCTGTATGTGGGTGGGGCAGACCACAGAATGTATCAGTGAATAATGTGGTTGAGGCTTCTGGTGATAACTCAAATAGGTGTCCCTATGAATATTTTGCTATACTTTGTACCAGCTGTGACTAAAATAGCAACCTGATTTTTTCTCTGGGGACTCTTCCAGCAAAGGCCAAGGCCAGAAGAGAACAAGATAATGTCTGTAGGAAGGACTGACCTGAGTTCCAAGAGCAGATGGCTTCTTAGCATAGGTAAAAATGGCCATCTTGGGAAATGGAGAACCTGGCAAGTATTCACCCTTTCTCTCCAAGCTGTAACCTACAAAAAGGGAATCATTTCAAGGAGCAGGAATGTTGAGAAGGCAGAGGAGGGAAAACAAAGGCTATGCCTTCCTTAGAACTCCTCTGCCTCTCCACCTTTCAGAAAATTTATCCCATAATATGTTGCCTTCCTATCATTTGCAGCCCTAGGCATAGGCAGAAAAAAAACAGATTAAAAATAGTAAAATCAAAAGTAAAATTGAAATATCCCAGTAAAAGAAAGAACAGTCATATAAACATAAATGTTCCTTAATTCAGATGTGAAAAATACTGCCCCATTTAGTCACATTCATTCACAATCAGTCTTTTGCAAAGGAGTTTGGCTGTTAACAGTACGGAAAATAGGGAGTTTGCATGATGTGAGGATTATTGGAATCAGAAGACCTAAGTTCTAGTCTTTTCTCAACCATTTTCCACCTCCGTGGCTTTTAACAAATACTCTACATATCTAGGATTAAATTTCTTTGTTTTTTTTAGATGAAAATTTCCCTGTAGGACCTGGGGTAGAAGCACTCCTTGCAATTCAGAATCAACAGTGAGGAGGCTATTCTCTCAGCTATCAGCCCAGATTGCTCTTAAGGATGGATACTGGAGGTAAAGGTGGGGACTGTAAGGGAGCATGTGAAGACAAGAAATCAAGATTTCTTGCCAGTGCCTCTTGAATCCTTAGGACTTCCTCCTCTTAAAATTTTGAAAATTTTGTCCTCCTAAGCTGCTTTAACTTTTGAAGTTGGTAGAGTATTCATGGAAATGGGGAAGAAGATATTGGGGTTAAAGTATTCAAGAAGGATGGAAAGATCCCCTCCTTAAATCCCTTGTCCTGAGGCAAAGGGCCACACTCTCTGCAAAAGTTGAGCCCTTTTTCTCCTCAAGGAGATGTTTTTAAGAAACCTAGAAGAAAGACCATCGGTTTCTAGGCAACATAACTAAGTTTGAGTCTCTCTTCTGACACTAACTCTATGAGGTGATGAGGTGATATCTGAGTTCCCTACTACCTCGAGAAGCCTATGTTTGCACTTCAGTTCAGACTCAGATTCATTAAGAGATATACAAGCATTCCCTTGTGACTTGGTCAAGTCACCTTTCTCTCTGGGCCCTCAGTTTCCTCCTCTGTAAAATCAAGAATTGGACTAGATGATCTTCAAGATCTCTTCCAACTCTAAAAATTTATTTGACTGATTGGAAGAATGAAGAGTTGTTACTTCAAGCCTCCTTTTGGAACTCTCCTCAAAAGTTGTGGGTTTTTTTTGATGAGTTACCTTTTCTCCCACACCTACCAGCATTCATTAGGCTTCTTAGATAACAAGTGAGAATAAGCAATTCAATCTTCTTGATAATTAGGTGTTAAATTTCTTTTAAATAAAAAGCTATCTAATGACCCTTTTGAATACTTAGAAAAGGAAAATGGGGATGTGCAGTCTCCCTATCCATGCCTTTATAGTGTCCTATGAAGTAAGGTGCTCTCTCTCTCTCTCTCTCTCTCTCTCTCTCTCTCTCTCTCTCTCTCTCTCTCTCTCTCTCTCTCTCTCTCTCTCGTTGCCTTTTATGTTGACTTTAATTCACTATTCACTGTGGTGTAAAGCACAACCTAGTTATGATTCTGTAGAGTCAGAGAGAGTGCTTTCTTTTTATTTAGTTTTGTTTACCTAAAGAAAACCTAATATATTTGGTAGGGACTCATAGCATGTCTCTCTTGTCATAACCTTCTCCCTTTTGGCTTATGTTCTGGTCATATCTCTGTCCCTGAAAAAAAAATCTCCTGACCTTAAGAAGCTTAAGACTTAAGAGCAAAAGACTCCTTAAAAGAAGAAACACCCACACTGAGTTAAATTTTCAAGTCACTTTGTAAATAGCCCCTGCAGTGGAACCCATATGGGGTGAGACTATACTCTACCATCCTTCTTCTTCTTCTTCTTCTTCTTCTTCTTCTTCTTCTTCTTCTTCTTCTTCTTCTTCTTCTTCTTCTTCTCCTTCTCCTCCTTCTCCTTCTCCTCCTCCTCCTCCTCCTCCTCCTCCTCCTCCTCCTCCTCCTCCTCCTCCTCCTCCTCCTCCTCCTCCTTCTTCTTCTTCTTCTTCTTCTTCTTCTTCTTCTTCTTCTCCTTGTTCTTGTTCTTCTTCCTCCTCCTTCCTTCTTTCCTCCTCCTCTTTTTTTCTTCTTCTCCAAACTAGTTCTCAGGAACTGGTGCAACATATCCTGGTTCAACCACCACTGACTAGCTCTCTGTTTTCTCCTGCAGTGTTGGCTGTGGTAATTACAGCAGTTACTCATGTTAGTCCAGTGTTAAACCCCAAGGCTTGACCATAGAAAATAGTGAAACATGACCCCAGGGAGAAAGAGTGGTTATGTCACTAGCTACTCTAAAAGCTTAAATGACTACCTATTCCCCCTAGGATAAAATGCAGACTTCTCCAGTTAGCTTTTAAAAGCTTAACAATTAGTTGCCAACCAATATTTTGAGATTGAATTCACGTAAGTCCCCTCCATACACCTTCACATACTCTCCATTCCAGACTAATTATACCTTGTACGCAATATTCTTTCTTTTACCACTATGACTTTGTGCAGGCTCTCTTTCATCCCTGGAATTCTCTTCCTCCTCTACTCCATCCTTTTAAATCCGTGACTTCAGACTTTGCTCATCTAAAATATCACATTACCCCCAAATCCTTTTCTTATGCTCCCAGGTGGTAATGTCCTTCCTGACTAAATTAGTCATTCATTAATTTATTATATAATACAGTCTTCTATTTCTCTCTGTCTCTTTTTATCTTCCTCTGCTTCTGTCTCTCTTTCTATATCTGTTGTCTCTATCTCTCTTCCTATGTTTGTCTTTGTCTGCCTGTCTGTCTCTGTCTCTCTGTGTCTCTGTCTCCAATATAACACCTTCATTGGGGTCTCTCTATCCACTCACTCACCCCAACCTCCTCTCCCACAAACAGATCTGGGTTCCAAGAAAAGTTTTCTTAAGGCTCTAGGGATTAACATTCATTTTGTGAATATTGGAAGGAGGGGAGATAAACTCCCCTTCCTTGCCTCTGTAGCTCCTAAACCCCAACTGGTGTGTTTCTCAAACAATCACAATGAAGACACCACTTGCTCATAAAAATAAAAAAATTTGCTTTACAATAATGCAAAAATGCATCATCATTTTTCAAGAAAAATAAAATGCAGAAGCAAGTAATTTTTCAGGCCACATCTAACCATGGACCACAATCTTTCACTATTGTAGACTTTTGGGAGTAGGGATGGAGGATCCATACTTTTAGAACACTATCTAGGAGAAATAGGAGTGACATTGAACCACATTCTCAGGGTAATTTCACAGTTGCTGGAGGCCTTGATGTCCTTGATCCCTTCACGAACCATCTGTTTATCATATATCTGCTTCTCTACTAACTGTTCTCCTTCTGGTCCTCACCACTCTTCTGCTGGGCAAATCTGTCCTTCTCCTACTCTCAGACTGTGCCAAATGCTTTCAATTCACAGTCACCTTTAAATGAATAGTGAGGAAGCATTATGTCATTATTATGAAGAGATATTCAGGCTGGTTTTCTGAACAAGCCATCAAGCCTAGCCATCTCATCATTCAACAGGATGCTGGGTTGTTGAATTGTCTCTCAGGTTTTCTCACAGAAAAACAAGTCATAGCAAAACTCCTTATGTTGGATAAAACAAAAGTTCAGGTAAGATGCTAAATTATCCAAATCATTTTCTTCTAACAGCAAAACAAATATACAAACTATCTTTTTCCTTCTATTTTTCCATCTCTAACCAGGGTCAGCAGAGAGTTAACCCATACCTCTGAGAAATTTTACTTCTCTTAAGCTGTAGATGTTGCTCAAATGCAAAAAGCCAGAATCTACTTCACTCCCAATGAACCTCAGACTTAGCAGTATTAACAACTTTTATCCCAACACTGAAATCTTGTCAGCTGACTCTCCTATTGTATTCTTCACTGCCTCCTGCTACCTTCTCAACTCAGTCCTTTGCAGCTGATTTTTCCACTCTTTCACTGCTTATTTCTTCAGTGACTCAAATCAAAGTCTCTTAGTGCTCAATAACTCATCTTTTCCTTATGAAGTAAAAGAAAATCCACCTTTCTTTTAGTTCCAAAGCTATGTCTTTTTAAAATCTTTCATTGTCACCAACCAGTTTTTTATTCATTACTTTGTGAATTTAACCTCAAAAACTCTAAAATATCTCATACAAATGATAGAAGGATCACAATGCTCGGCACCCTCAGTTATTTCTCTGTCTTCAAGCAGGTCTTCTCACTTCCCTTTTCAGTCTTTTGAGCTTCCATTTTATCTGATATTTTATGAATTTTATCATTTTTAGTGCATAAAAATTTCTCTCTACTTTTTTCCACAATTAAACTGCTCATATGGCTAAAGATCAGTACTTTACATCCTTATAATTTCATTTAGTCTTTTTATTCTTTATGATAAGGTTTGTTTTCTAGTTATTTTGACCACCAAAGTGGTCTCAGGCAAAAGGCAATGCCTTGCATACTCATCTCTATACAGTGTTTCCCTTCTAGGAGAATTTAACCTCATTGAGAGTAGGGGCAGTTTCACTGGTGTCTGTGTATTTTCAGCACCTAGAACAGTGCCAGCCTAACTGCAAGCAAATCCTAAATACTTATTGAATTGCAAGGCAGTTTGGTTTTGAACAGTTTCAGTCTGAAATACCTGTGGGACGCATAAGTAGAAAGAAGCACTACTGGCAGTTGTAGATGTGAATTTGAAGCTTAGAATTAGGTCAATATGCATTCAATTTGGAGCCTGCTGTGTGTCTGGATCAGATTTATGCAAGGGGAATGAAGGGGAAGAGGAAGAAAGAGGAAATGAGTAATAAGTAGGGGATAGCCAGAGCAGTGTGTGCCTTCTGAAGTGGCTCAGAGGTGAAAAAAAGTTTGCTTCAAAAAGATACTAGAGTCTAATTCCCCTTTGCTACTTGCCCTGTCCTGTAGTGCTATGTTTAGGTTATCATACAGCGAGTATAAGACAGGCTTATTATTGTCCTCTTCTTAATCCCCATAGCTAGGATTAGAGGCAGGCAAGGTAGGGAGCAACCTGAAGTGTAGCCTGCAGAGAAGCATAATGAGGGATGATTTCTAAACTGCTCATAAATGCACATATTTTGGTTGCCAGAAAATTAATTCTGTTCTCCATGGCACCTTGTATTTTTTGAATGATAAGTCAAGTTGAATATGACATCTCAAAACCTCCCTGGGATTAGTGCATAAAAGATACACAAGGAAGACCCAATATTCAATATTGCCTGGATTGCACAAGTAAAACACACTGTACTGAAACATTTCTGACCTTGATACATCTCAGAATATCTAGCATAGTGGCCTCTAGAAAGTCAGTAAATATATGACTCATTGACGAGCTGATTGGGTTTTAATTTATTTACCTGCTCTTTCTATGCCATTTCCTATTCTGCCCCTTTTTACCTTTCTGTTATATTTTCCTTAAATTTTTTCACTCAAGTTTTTTTTAATCTACCAGATAGAGATGTGTGTCTATCATCTACATATCTCTATCTGCCTTTCTTTTTTCTTCCTTCTTTACTTCTGTCTGTCTCCATCCCACTTTTTCTTCCTTCCTTACTTCCTCCTTCCCTCCATTTTTGCCTTCTTCTCTGCCTCAATATTCTTCCTTCATTCCTTTCTTTTTTCCTTTGTACTTCTTTCTCCCTCCTTTCTTTTCCTTCCTTCTCCTCCTTCCCTCCCTCTTTCCTTTCTTCCTTTTTTCTTCCTCTTCTCTCTCTTTTCTTCCTTCCCTTACTCACTCTCTCTCTTTCCTGTTGATCTTTATTCTAAAAAAAACCCAAACCCAAGACTCAAATAATTGTAGATGTCCTTATATAGCACCTTATGGCTTGTGAAGAACTTCATATGAATTAGAAGATTTAAGTCTCACAACCACCCTGTGGGATATCATCACCCTCATTTTAAACATGCAGAAATAGAAGTTCAAAGGACTTGTCCATGGTCATTCAGTGAGTAAGAGGGGGAGAATTTTAATCTAGATATGACCATATTGCAAGTCCCTTGTCTTTCTTCAACATCCTTGGATTGAATAGAAGAAAATGAATGGCTTTGTCAAGTGAAAGTTGATCCAGTTTAGATAAAGCACACACTAGTGAATTGGAGGACTTAGATTGAACTCTTATATCTTGGTTAAATAAACCATGACCTCCTGGGATCTCATTTTCCTCATATGCAAAATGAGGAGTAGAAGCAATGGTCTTTATTGTCCTTACTAGTTCCAGATCTGTACCAGATTTATAGTGGGGAAAACACCCAGAGAAACCAATGAGAAATCTTTGATCCATGATAATCCAGCCAGCATCACCTTTTCTTTGTGCACAAAAACTTGAGCAAGATGCTACCTATATTTACAGCCAAGATAAATTAAACTAGCCAGGGAAATACTCCTGAAAAGGGATATGCCAAGATTTGAAGTAAAAACATTTCATCTAATGATTCCTGAATGTTCCTAGATAGCTGTCCTGTCTTTTACTTTCCTGAACATTAAAGTGTCAGCCCCAAATGTTTTAGGCTTATTGTAGACCATGATATATATATGTATATATATATGCATATATATGTATATATATATATATACATATATATACATATATATATACATATATATGCATATATATATACATATATATATTCAACAATAATTATTAAGCCAATTAGTGTATTCAAAAATGACAAATCTAACAAAAAATCATAATGTCTTCTTTAAACAAATTGCTTTTGTATTAAAACTGAATAATGGATAAATGACAGGGAAATTATTTCCATTTAAAATCCTTTTTTGACCATACTTGTAATTTAATTGGTGGAACTAAGAAACACACTCTGCCAATGCAAGCCAGAAACTTCTCTGCAATTTATAGTCTCAGAGAGTTTTCTGGAGTACTGAGAAGTGAAATGACTTGCCAAGGGTCACACAGTCAGGATGTGACAGACATCTACTCCCTATACACTACCTCAAGCTGCATTCTTTATTATTTCTTTATGATATTAATACAAAAAAAGCATGATCAAAAATAAGCTCTCTTGTTCATTTTCTTGCCTTGGTTTCTTTCATTGCTAGAGTTATTGGTATTAATAGAAAAACTTTTGGGAAAGACCTTGTTATAAACACTCTACAGACAATAATAATAAGAAAATATCCTTTTCCTGCTACATTAACCTTCAAAGATAAAAAAGTAAAGAGAAATACTACTTAGAGTACTTCCAGATGGACATGGCTATTTAAATGAAGATTCTTCTCTTTTTCCCTTCTGATTTCTGCCGGTCACTATAGCAACTACAAGAAGAGAAACTCAGGCCCAGAGCCTGCCTTCCTTGGTATGACAAGTTCAATTTCAAGTTCGTTTAGCAGTATAACAGAAATGTAGACTATTCTTAATGAGAACCTATATTCCCAGCAGAAGCTCAGCTGGTGTTGCCATGAGCTGCTGTAAGAGGTGAGTCCAAGTCAGAGAGGCTCCAGGGATTCCTCATTAAGAACACGAGGGAAGGTTGGAGTATTGTTTTCTGAAGACAAGGCATTGTCAAATTTCTCATGGGAGTGCTAGATTCCATGCATTCAGAAAGCCTGAAAACCCTCCCTTTTTCTTGACATTTGGGGATGGTTAGTTCATTTAAGATTGATGGTTAGTAGCAGCGAAGATTCTGAACTGGAGATAGTAGAATATATTGTAGTTTCACAAAGAACCCTTCTAGAATTTTGGCTTTGCTAATAATGTATGACAATATATGAGATAATAGAATAATGAGACAATAATAAATTCTACGTGATCAATGGTGGTGCAGCGAATAGAGCGTTGGGCCTAAAGTCAGGAAGATTTAAGTTCAAATTTCAACCTCAGATACTTACTAAAAGTGTGACCCTGGGGGCAAGTTCCTATGTGTCTGAGGTCCTCATTTGTAAAATGGGGACACAAAAAGAAAATGGCAAGTTACTCCAGTATGTTTGCTAAGAACTGAACCATTGAACACCACCAACAATGGACTTAATAGACTACTTCTACCAGAGGAAGGACCAAACTTCTAGTACAAGAAATGTTTTATTTTCAATGGGACTGAGAGATTGTTTTCCTTTGTCAAAATTGTAAAAACAAAAAAAAAGCCTATTAACATAATTCAGAATCAGATGTTTTAAAAATAAAGCACAGTGTTTAATAAATACCCACTGATGGATTGATCACCTTTGGTTGTAAGCAACAGAAAAAAACAAATCCTAATATTTGTTTCCTCTGAGCAACCTAAGACATGCAGTGTGGCCTGGTGAAAGTTAGCCAAAATACAGAAGAAATAGGTTCCAGATCCAACTGTGAAATCTGCTAGCTATGTGACCCTCAGTTTAAGTGCTACTTTGAATTCTATTTCACAAATTTACAAGCTTTTAACCTCTTTGGGTTCCGCTTTCCTCATCTGCAAAATAAGGAGGTTAGATGACCTCTGTACCTTCCCTTCCAATCCTAAATCTGTGATTTGAGTTTAGTAACTTAATCTCTCTATGCCCTCAGGAAATTCTCTTAGATGGAAATTGTACTTCAGGTGCTAATTGGAATTGATACAGGGAACTTCATTACTGGAAGTCCCTATACCAAAGAAATCTAGTTTAAAAATTCTTTCCTCTGTGATTTTATAACTACTTATTTTAAGGGGTACTTAAAAAAACTTTCATCATTGCAGAATGCCAAAAAGTGGGTCATGCTCTTTTTTTTTTTCCAAGAATTTTTTTTGTACATGTGTCCATCTCTGTATCTGAAGACTTTGGAAATAATTTCATACATTAGCAGAGTTAAAAGTCTAGAAGGGTCTTTTGTGAAGCTCGAATATATTCTATTTCCATTAAAGACTCAATTTAAACCACCTTAAATAGAGTCTGTTATGTTTTAAGTGTCTCCAAAAAAAAAGGGATCACCTAAAATTTCAAGATATTTCATTTGTTTCTTTTAGAAGCATATTTTAAAATCTGTCATAAATCTCCAGATGTTACACACTCAAGATGGGTTTCAGTAGAAAGTAGCTGGTCACTGGCCTGTCCATGATAACTTGCACACGTTGCAGGACCATAATGAAGTTGCCTCTCTACCTTCTCTTCCCATGTTAATATTTCAATTTCATTAACCTCTCATCCAGATTTTTATAACACTCTCAATCTCTCTTATGTCTCCTGTCCTCATTCACTTCTCCCTTTTAAAACATGGAACCTGAACTATGACAACTTTCAGAATAAAGAGAAAGATTCTTTCTGGTGCTTGGTCATGCTTTCTGGTGTTTTGCTACCTTAAAAAGTACAAACAACAGTCTTATTCACATATGGACTTTGATTCACTATGACCCCTAGACATTTGCTTTTCAGAATATCCTTAAGCAGGTGTACTCTTCTGCTGGCGTGCTTTATTTTTCCCTCTGCTTTCCAGTTATGGAAATCAAATAAAAGAGACACTAATATTCTTACTGGAAATGTTTTCGGTAAACATACCTGTAACTTTCCAAAACAAAACAGCTCACCCTGACACCACTCCCTATTAAAATATTAGCTCCTTGAGGGTAAGAATGACCCCATTTTTGTATTAGCATCTCCTACACTTAGAATGTTGGCACTTTGCAAATGCCTTTTTATTTGTTCATTCTCAATTCATTCATTTGTACTTACACGATGGTCATTCTTTTGATTAGCTGCCACAGTAAGCATAGCATACTAAGCTGGGTGCTGCTGAGGAAAGAACTCTGGATTTGGAGTTAGTGGGCTTGGAGTTGAGTCATAGATCTTCCACTTACTGCTTGAATGGTCACCTCACCATTCAGGACCCCAGATTTTCCATGTGTAAGATGAAAAGATCGGTTGTGAGGCATTTTGCTAGAATAGAATGACTATTGGGTTTAGAGTCTAATGACCTAGCCTTGAATCCTGGATGAGCCTCTTATACTTCTTTGGGGCTTTGGAGAAGTCATTAAAATTTTCTGGGCCCAATTTTTTTTTATTTTTCCTCTGTAATGTGAGGGGATTGGACTGGAAGAACTCCAAGTCTTCTTCCAATTCTATATCTATGATCCATGAATGACTTATGTTATTTACAGCTTCAAATTCATGCCCCTATTTATTCCTGGCCATTGATTGCCATGATCATTTGGAATTCTATTCTTCTAGGCACCAACCACATTCCACCTTTGAAGTTTATTATAATCTGCTAGTCCATGAACAAGCTTATTAAGGAAATGGTTAAACCACTCTCTGTTTATGGTCTCTGATTTTGAATAACTATTGATGGCTTTTTTTCCCAATTACATATAAAGATGGTTTTCAACATTCATTTTTGTAAGACATTGTGTTCCAAATTTTACTCCCTCTATCCATTCCCTTTCTCCTCCCCAAGATAGCAAGCAATCTGATATAGGTTATTCATGCACAATCAGTTCATGTGAATGTTGGAAAACATGTGGGAAAACTGGGCCACTGATGAATTTTTGGTGGAGTGAATTGATATAACCATTCTGGAGAGCAACTTGGAACCATACCCAAAAGGCTATAAAACTATGCATATCCCTTGATCCTCTAATACCACTACTAGGTCTATTGTGCCAAAGAGATAATAGAAAAGGGGAAAGGTCCCACATGTACAAAAATATTTATAGCAGCTCTTTGTGTGATGGCAAAAAAAGTGGAAATGGTGGGCAGGCCTATCAATTGGGGAATGGTTAAACAAGCTGTAGAATATGGATGTGATGGAATATTGTTTTTCTATAAGAAATGATGTACAAGAAAGACTTACATGAAATGACGTTGAATGATGTGATGAGGAAAAGGAGAACACTGTACACAGTAACAGCCACACTTTGCAATGATTAACTGATAGACTTAGCTCTTTTCAGCAATACAATGATCCAAGATAATTTCACAAGACCCATGATGAAAAATGCTATCTGCGTCTGGAGAAAGAACTACGGAGTCTGGATGCAGATGGAAGCAGACTATTTTCACTCATTTTTTTCTTGTGGTTTTTCCCTTTTGTTATGATTCTTCTTTCACAACATGACTAATATAGAAAAGTGTTTAATGTGATTATACGTGTATAACCGATATCAGATTACTTTATCTTGAGGAGAAAGGGAAGAGATGGAGGGAGACAAATTTGGAACACAATATCTTACAAAAATAAATGTTCAAAACTATTTTTATATCTAATTGGAAAAAAATACAATTAAGTCCAAAATAAGGAGAGAAAGAACCCCTGGAATAATTTAACCCATAGGAGACATCCAGCTAGAGAGTGAAAACAGAAGGAAAATAATGAAAGTCACTTCCCTTGTCTGCCTTCCTCTGACCCAGAGGGGCCCAAGAATTTATAGTACTTATTGGTTCCCATATATACATTCTTCTTCCTTTGTCCCTCAAAAATTTTTCCTCTTACATCATTAACTCAGTCCATTTATATGATACTCTCACCATCCTTGCTACTCACTGGTCTGTCTTCCATTTTTTTTCAAGGAGCTCATACTTTAATTTGAGAAAACAGCACATGTAACTGCTCATTGAGAGAGGGGGTGAGTGGGAGAGATAGATTAATTTAAAATGCTCCTTACTTGACAAATAAAAATAATAAACTAAAAAAAGAGAGAAAATTTCAGCTGCAGGGGGAATGCCATGACCTCGGAGTTTTTAGGGTACAGCAGCAGATCAAATAGCTTGGGATTTGGAGGGGATAATGGCTGTATATGATGGTCTTCCTCATCAGAAGGATCAGAGTTGATAACTTGGATCTCATCCAAATGATGTGAACAGGAAATACCACTTTTCTCAATTTTTATGCTTATTTTCACTGCTGAACTTAAACTTCAAAGTTTCTTCACAGCTCCTGCCTTCTCATCAGGAAGTCTTAGAAGTCCTCTATTTCATTAAAGGTCATCTGTACTATTATACTCAGTTTTTCTGAATAAGTTACTTTTATATGTAAACATATCCTTCTCCTCCTGGGATATTGTAATCCAAGTTTTCTACTGCTACTAAGTGGTAGTTGCTAAATCATGTATGATGCTGTGTCAGTCCTCAATATTTGAATTGTTTCTTTTTGGCTGCTTGCAACAATTTTTTTTCTGTGACCCAGAAGCTCTAGATTTTGGCTCTGATATTTCTGGGAATTTTTCTTTGGAGGGTTTCTTTTAGGAGGTGACTAATGGAGTCTTATTTCCATTTAGCTCTCTGCTTCTAAGAAATCTGGGCAGTTTTCTCTTAAGATGTCTTGAAATAGAATGTATAGGCCTTTTTTTGTCAGTGCTCAGATAGTCCAATAATTCTGAATTTTTTTTCCTCCTTGATCTGTTTTCTAAGTCAGTTGTTTTTGCTGCAAAATATTTTACACTTCTATTTTCAGTCTTTTAACTCTGGTTTTGGTATTTTTGGTTGCCTCTTGAAATGATTGATTCCTATTTGGTTCATTCTAATTTTTAGGGAGTTTGTTGCTTAACTAAGGCTGCATACCTCTTGTGTGAAACTGTTGGTTTCTTTTCAAATTCTTTCTTAAACAATTATTTCTTTTCCATTTTATTTCTCTCAAGCACTCATTCAATTTATGTAAAATTAAGGTTTTTTTAAACGCTTGCTTTATTTCTCCTGGTAATTCTGGTTGAGTTTGTACCCAAGTTGCCTTTTTCTCTGAGGTACTCCTGGAAGTTTGGGAGTAATTCTCCTCTGTATTTGTGTCTTGAGCATCCCTGAACCATGATAGCTCCTTTGAATGTGATTCTTTTCTTTTCCTGTTTGATTGCCTATTTCCCAAGTCTACTTCCTAGCTTCGCATGTGATATTAGGTCACATTTCTGGTCCTATTCCTACTTTCTTAGGGTATTAAGAGTTGTTTTTTCACTGGATGTCAGGGACAGGCTGGAGACACTCAAGCTTTCAGTGCTCCCAGAATGGTCTGATTCAGGGTCAAGTCTTATTGCTCTCCTCTTGTCGGAGGTCTGTAAATTCTTGACCTAGGTTTTGATCTTCACAAGAGTAGGCTGCTGTTACTGTTAGGCTGCCCTTAATAGCCAGCTGCAAAGCTCTCTTATTTCAAGATGGTAAAATTACAGACTCCCCATTCAGTCTGGGTTCTTTCCCTTGATGATTCTTCTGCTGGCTAGGCTATGTAGCCAAAGTCAGACCTGATCTGATCTTAGGATCTGAGTCACATCACTGCTGCTGGTGGTTTCTGAGTTCCCTCCTTTTTCAGTTCACTGTAGAGGGCTTCCCTATTGGGAAAGGCCTTATGTAGTCAAAGGATCTGTGACCTAGGATTGGGTACATAAGCTGTCAGACACCAACTTCCATTACCTAGTCTCATTTTGAGTCTGGAACCTCTTTTGATGTCTATGCACAACCTCTACCTGGGCACTGGAATGAGTCATCTTCCTTCTGCTCCACTCCAACCCTGTAACCTTCTGCAAACTTCTCTGTCTGTCTCCCTAAGATGAACTGGACTGAGTAAAGGACTCACTGAGTCTTTTGCTGGATTTGCTCCATCAGGATTTGGTTTGGTGCTTTTTCAGATCTATTTGGAGGAGGTGGAGATGTGAGTTCAGCTTCATCACTTTATTCTGCTACACCATCCTGGCTTCACCCTACCAACTTTCTTGATTACTTTAGCACCTGTCTTAGTTTTCCTCCTCAATCCATATTCTTTTCCATAATTATCATTGGCATCAATATTCATGATGAAAACCCTCTGAATAACATGACCATCAAATCCCTCAGCAACCTCAGCTGAATGACTTCTTTCTCCAGACCACTTCATCTGAACACATGACTGGCATGTTTATCTTCACCATCTCCAAGGTCTTGAGTTTTGAAACTCTACTCTCTAACCATGCACCCTTCTAAATGCTTCTCCCACTCTATCAATGCACTAATTTTACTCTTTTTTAAATTTATATTTTATATTTATTTATTTATTTTACTTTTTACATTCATTTTCACAAAATTTTGGGTTCCAAATATTCTCCCCATTTATCCCCTCCCTCCACCCCAATACACCAAGCATTCTAATTTTCCCTATCACCAAACTGCCCTCTCTTCTATCATCTCTCCCTTCTCTTGTCCCCATCTTCTCTTTTGTCCTGAATAGAAAGATGACTTTCTATTCCCCATTAACTGTATTTCTCATATCCTAGTAGCAACAACAGTACTCAACAGTTGTTCCTAAAACTTTGAGTTCCAAATTCTCCCCATCCCTCCCTCCCCACCCATTCTCTTTGGGAAGGCAGGCAATTCAATATAGGCCATATCTGTGTAGTTTTGGAAATGACTTCGATAACAGTCATGTTGTATAAGACTAACTGTATTTCCCTCCATCCTATCCTGCCCCCCATTGTTTCTATTCTGTCTTTTGATCCTGTCCCTCCCCAAGAGTGTTGACCTCAAATTGGTCCCTTCTTCCATTGCCCTCCCTTCCATCATCCCTCCCTCCCTACTTATCTCCTTCTTCCCCATTTTCTGTACTGTAAGATAGGTTTTCATACCAAAATAAGCGTGCATTTTACTCCTTCCTTTAGTCGAATGTGATGAGGGTAAACTTCATGTTTTTTTCTTAGCTCTCCTATTTTTCCCTCCACTAAAAAGTTTCCTGTTTGCCTCTTGAATGAGATATAATTAACCCCATTCCATTTCACCCTCTCTCCTCCCACTACATTTCTCTCTCACCATTTGCCTTAATTTCTTTTAAGATATGGTCCCATCCTATTCAATTCACTCTGTGCTCTCTGTCTCTGTGTGTGCATACTTGTGTGTATGTGTGTGTGCATGCATGCATGTACATGTGTGTGTGTGTGCGTGTGTGTGTGTGTGTGTACATCTGTGTGTGGTCCCACCAACTACCCAGATACTGAAATGTTTTAAGAGCTACAAATATTGTCTTTCCATGTAGGAATGTAAACAGTTCACCTTTGGTAAGTCCCTTATGACTTTTCTTTGCTGTTTACTATTTCATGCTTCTTCTCATTCTTGCGTTTGAAAGTCAAATTTTCTTTTCAGCTCTGGTCTTTTCATCAAGAATGCTTGAAAGTCCTCTGTTTCATTGAAAGACCATATTTTCCCCTGAAGTATTATACTCAGTTTTGCTGGGTAGGTGATTCTTGGTTTGAGTCCTAGTTCCTTTGAATTCTGGAATATCTTATTCCACACCCTTCGATCCCTTAATGTAGAAGCTGCTAGATCATGAGTTATCCTGATTTTATTTCCACAATACTGGAATTGTTTCTTTCTAGATTCTTGCAATATTTTCTCCTTGGCCTGGGAACTCTGGAATTTCGCCACAATGTTCCTAGGAGTTTCTCTTTTTGGATCTCTTTCAGGTGGTGATCAATGGATTCCTTCAATACTTATTTTGCCCTCTGGTTCTAGAATCTCAGGGCAGTTTTCCTTGATAATTTCATGAAAGATGATGTCTAGGCTCTTTTTTTGATCATGGCTTTCAAGTAGTCCCATAATTTTTAAATTGTCTCTCCTGGATCTATTTTCCAGGTCAGTTGTTTTTCTATGAGATATTTCACATTCTCTTCCATTTTTTCATTCTTTTGGTTTTATTTGGTGATTTCTTGGTTTCTCAGAAAGTCATTAGCCTCCATCTGTTCCATTCTAATTTTGAGAGAACTATTCTCTTCAGTGAGCTTTTGAACCTCTTTTTCCATTTGGCTAATTCTGCTTTTGAAAGCATTCTTCTCCTCACTGGCTTTTTGAACCTCTTTTGCCAATTGAGTGAGCCTATTTTTCAAGGTGTTAATTTCTTCAGCATTTTTTTGGGTCTCCTTTACCAAAGTATTGACCCGTTTTTCATGCTTTTCTTGCATCTCTCTCATTTCTCTTCCCAGTTTTTCCTCCACCTGTCTAACTTGCTTTTCAAAATCCTTTTTGAGCTCTTCCATGGCCTGAGCCCACAGGACATCTGCCTTGGATGTCTGGGATAGAGAGGCCCCGACCTCCATGTCTTTCTCCGATGGCAGGCATTGTACTTCATCATCAGAAATGAAGAGGGGAAGGAACATCTCTTCCCCAAGAAAGTAGCTCTCTATGGTCTTATTCTGCTTCCTTTTTCTGGGCATTTTCCCCACCAGTTACCTGACTTCTGAGATTCCTCTCCACCCCTGCCTAGATCTGCCCAGCTGGTGCTTGGGGTCTGAGATTCAAATGCCGCTTCCCAGTCTCAGGGCTTTCAGCAGGGGGAGCGGCTGCTATTCAATGTGAGCTTAAGTTCTGGTGCTGGGGTGGGAGCAGGGCCACTTCCCAGGCTCAGTTCCCTCAGGGGCTTTATGCACAGACCTTCAGTAATGGAGAGGGTGGGGGCAGGGCTGCCTCCCAGGCTCAGCTCCCTCAGGGGGTTTATGCAGAGACCTGAACTTCTGCCTGCTGCTCTGGGAGTCCTGGGCTGCAGCTGCTGCCTCTGCCGCTGCCTCCCGAGGGGACCCGAGTCACGGAGACACCCCACTCCCCTCTCAGCCAGCCCAGACATCTCTCTCTCACTGACCTGTAGCTCCTGTGGGCAGAGGGAACTTCCCGGCCACCTGAGGTTCCGTCCCTGAAGCCTGCTTGGATCTGCTCCTCTGGGGCCATGGCCAGGCCAGCGCTGGGGTGGGCTCTGCTTTCTGGGGCATGATGGACTCTGGGGACTGCTCTCCAGGGCTCTCTGGAATGGAAATCTCTTCCACTGTGTTTCTGCGTGCCTTGCAGTGATCTAGAATTTGTGGGAAGTTCTTCTTACAGGAAATTTATGGGCTGTGGATTCGGAGCTAGCATACGTGAGTCTTTCTACTCTGCCATCTTGGCTCCTCCCCCACTAATTCTACTCTTTAACCTCATTTTAACCTTTGATTTCTTGATGCATTTCTATTCTTCCAGCCCCAGTGAGTCTCGTTGGCTCCATTAGCGTTAGTACCGTAATCTGACATCTGAATTATTTATCAAAAGCTACTATGGGATCCATTACTTCCTTGACTTCCTGCCACTCAAAACTTTCTAGATATTCATTGTTGGGCAACTGTCATCTAGTTTCTTTGCTGAGGCTCCCAGACTGCTTAGTTTTACTGGATAAAGTCATAAAATGGAGCTGATTTCAACAGTTACATATTTTGGGTTTCTAACCTCAGTTGGCCCCTTTTTGCTGCTTAGCAATCCATCTGCTCTGCTCTTATGTAGATTCCTGATCTCATTAGCCACGATGATTGTTCCAAAATGTTTCTCTCTTTTCATGTCCCCAAATGAACTACTTGTCCCCAAATATATAGCAGATGACTTAACCTCCTACTCTACTGAGACCATCCCACTTGAGTTCCTATAATTTCCCATTGTCCTTTCTCAAAACTACTCAGGATTCTTTTGTATTCTTTCCTTTGCTCATATCCTTTTTCCTATATTTCTTTATATCTATTCTTCTTTGTTTGTCTTTGAACATTTCCCTCCAATATTCCTGATGATTTTCAAATTTCAAGCATCCTCACTCTTACTTACATCTTCAATATCTCCCTCCTTTGTGTCCTTCCCATTTTCTTGTGGACATGACAAGTCTTTCAAAACTTAAATAAAAAGACTTTAATCCTTCCTTCCAAATATCTTATTCGGTAGGTTCTAGTAGGTACGAAATTAGTCTTAACACCAATGTTCAAGCCCTGCCACTGTCATACTGGCTGTGTGACTCTGGGCAAGTCACTTTCCTTTTCAATGTTCCCAGACAACTCTCTAAAACTATAGGTTATAGAAAAGGTATCAAACTTCATTGGCAGAGGCATTTTCTTCACTTGCAATTTCCCTACACCAATTAAATCAAAGGTCTGGTATCTCTTACTATTCCTACTCAGAAATTACCATTCTATTCTGCTCCTGCCTTTCACTGTGAAACATTTTGAAAAAGTTGTCAAGTTCATGTAGATTCCTTAATGTTCCCTCTTTTCTCAACCCCTTTCAACTTAACTTCTGAATTATCTTATTTAAAATTCTGGTTCAAGATCATCAGTTGTTTTCTAATCATTAAACCCATTTTTTAGTCATCAACTTTCTCTGTACACTTGACACCATTTGCTATTCCATCTTAGGACTATTTGAATTTTTTTCTACCTTGACCTCAGAGATATCTCATATTTCAATCCTCTTTATACATCTCATAACTCCTATTTTTTTCTCCTCTTCCAGACCTCTTAAGGCAGGCATTCTCATAAGGTCTTTTGACCCCTTTCCTCTTGCTATAATTTTATCTATATTCCTAACTTCAAATGTTATCTTTACACGTATATCTTCCCAATCTCTATATTCAGCCCTTCTTCTCAGAGCTGCAGAACTGGATTCACAGTTGCCTCCACATCCCCTAGGATTGTATCTGTACCAGTAACTCAAACTTACCAAGCCTTAAACTGACCTTATCAGCTTTCCTCTTGACCTATTTCTCCTTTTTATGTCACTGTTTCTGCTGGTCTTACTACAAAGTGCCCCATGATTGAAACCCTTGAATTATCTTTGCATCTTTCATCTCCCTCATCTCTAACTTAAATTAATGATCAACTTCTGTTTATTTTACCATGACATATCCTTTCTATCTGCCCATTACTTTCTATCATAGACCTTCCTTACTGTCCACTTTGACCTTTGTAATAGCCTCCTAATAAGCCTTTTAACCTCTAATACCTTCTACTTTCAGTCTGACTTCCAGGCTGCTGTAAGACAGTCATTATTTATACATAAATTTGACTACATTACTCCTCTACTCTATAATCTTTAGTGGTTCCCTATTGATTATCCAACGAATGAAAAGTTTTTCTAAGCCCATCACAACATGCCTCCATCCTACCCTTCTAGCTTAGCCATATCTTTTGTAACTAGCCTCCATTCACACTACAATCCAGCCAAGCTGAACTATTTTGTGTCCTCCAAACATACCCTGAACTTTTCCACTTTGATGCCCTGGTTCGCAGAATTCTTTATATGTAGTTACTATGCCCTTTTTCTCACTTTTTAACCTGTTGAACCCCATTCTGTGTTTTAAAGCTCAAATGAAATTCAACCATCAACTTTTCCTTGTCCTTTATTGTCAAGAACAACTTTCACCCCAGGACCTCACATAACATATGCCTGATCAGCTTATCATGACATAATTAATTGGTATATGTACCACCATCCTCTACTACACTGTAAACACGATGAGGGAGGGATCATGCCTTATTTACCTAGACCTATGCTCTACTCATATATTTCTGTGTTGAGCTGAATCCAATTAAATCAAATTAAACTCGCTTTCAAAATAAAGCAAAAATATAAAGGTGTCTCTGCTGAGCATCACTTTTACCTGGGTTTTGAAAATATGAGTAATTTATAGTCAATGGCCATCTCAGTATTGAAAGAAGCATTTATTGGAATCTCAAATCCTTCTTCAAGGTCAATAAAACTGAGAAACAGAAAAGTAACTAACTTTTCAGTTTTCACTCACTCCATCCAAAACTCAGAGATGGATGGAATTAAATGTTCTGAACCTTGATTTGCACTGGAACACACAGTTTTCTTGCCAGATTCAAAAATAAATAGATCTTATCAGCTACCAAAATAATTTAAGGTAAACTTGGGGAACTGTTAATTAAATCTGAAAATTCACAACTGGCTTGATAATTGCCTCTTGGGGATTTAGCAGGTGTTCGAGAACTTAAAATGCAAAAATCAGGCTCACACTGGGCTGAAAAGTACTGAAATGAATTGCATGCAAAGTGACTGACCTTGACGCCCGTCATCTATGTAGTCACATGCAATCTCGCCTACTGATTTCATAAAGTGGGCAATAAATCTCCAGCCAAATGACCTATTTTTACATGTCTTGACATAAACACACAGAATCATTTGGAGAAAGGCGCTGCTCTTGCCTGGAGGTTAGCTACTCTATTATCTCTGCATGTAGAAAATTATGAGCTATTCTGATAGCATGTGGGGCAGGCAAGACGCCTAGGTTGAAATGATTGGGTAAGCTCCAATCTGAAGATTATTTGTGGATTTCAATTACCCCTTTCCTTCCTTCTCAAGAATAGTCAAGAGTTAACTGTCCTCCCATGAATTCCATTTTATTGTTATACAACAGTGATTTGTTGTTGCCATTTTAAAAGGTATTCTTAGATATTTTAAGACACCACTTTTCCCACCATGCTATTGACAAAAGAAAATGAAAATGAATACACTGATCTCCTATAAGTCTTAATTGTTTTTTTTTTTTACTGTTGGATAAGGGAGAGAGGCATGTTCAAATAAGGAACATCAATATCTCACATTAATTGAGTGGCTGCAAATGATTGTGTGCATTCTCTCACATTTTTATTTCTCTGCTATATATTTTCAGATGTCCAGAGTGTGAGATAATGGTCAAAGAATACAAGGAAGCAATTTAGTATTTGAGAAAAAGTGCCCTGGCAGGTAGAATTTACCTTTCCTCCCTCTCTTTTTTCCTGAGACTCAAGCATTTTTGTTGTTGCTAAGTGAAATATACTACCTTAGGAAAAAAAAGGAGTAGAGGCATTTTCCTCCTTGTACAGGACAAGAAATAAGATTTAAAATGTGTCTTAGAAATCAGCAAAAAAGGCTGTCTTTTTTTAAAAGTTGTCCTTTTTAGAGAAAGTTTTGTTTAAAAAAATGCAGGGGTGGAGTCAAGATGATGGAGAAAAGGCAGTGACTTACCTGAACTCTCCCTTAAATCCCTCTGAATATCTTTAAATAATGCCATAGAATAATTCATAGAGATATGCAGGACCCACAAAACAACAGAATTGTCTCAAAGAGGGAATAATATACACATTTGATTGGGTATAGATATCTCTGTTACCCCAGAGGAAAGTAGAATGTGAAGGGAATAAGAGAAGGGCTGAGGGGTGAGGGTAGTCAGAAACAAAACACTTTTGAGGAGGGACATGGTGATAGGGGAGAGAGAGAATAGAATAAACCAAGGGAGGGAGGAATAGGATGAAGGGAAATTCAGTTAGCAATAGTACTGTAATAGCAACTGTGAAAATATTAAATAGTAACTGAAAACAATTTGAAACAAGTTTCTTTGATAAAGGCCTCATTTCTCAAACATAGAGAAATGAGTCAAATTTATAAAAAGAAAAGCCATTCCTCAATTTATGAATGATCAAAAGTTAAGAACAGTTTTCAGTTGAAGTAATCAAAGCTACCTATAGCCATAAGAAAAATGCTCTAAGTCACTATTGATTGGAGAAATGGAAATTAAAACAATTCTAAGGTACAACTTCATATCCTTTAGATTGACTAATAAGACAGAAAGGGAAAATGACAAATGTTGGAGGGGATATGGAAAAATGAGACATTAATGTTGGTGGAGTTGTTAACTGAATCAACCATTCTGTAGAGCAATTTGGAACTATGACCAAAGGGCAATCAAACCGTACATACCCTTTGATCCAGTAATACCACTACTAGGACTGTATTCCAAAGAGATTATAACAAAAACAGAAAGGACCTACATGCAAAAAGAAATTTAGAACAGCTCTTTTCTAGTGGCAAAGAATTAGAAATTGAGGGGATACCCATTAATTGGGGAATGGTTGAATAAATTGTGGTATGCAATTATGATAGAATACTATATACTAACAGAAATGATGACAGAATGCTCTCAGAAAAACCTGGAAAGACTTACATGAGCTGATGCAAAATGAAACATGCTCTATACAAAGTAACAGCAATATTGTAATATAATTAGCTGTTCTCTGCAATAAAACAATCCAAGATAACTCTTAAGGACTTATGATGAAAAACGCTATCCACGCCCCAGAGAAAGAACTGATTATATCTTAATAAAGAGTGAAGCATACTTTTTTTAACTTTATTTTTCTTGAAGTTTTATTTTTTGTGTTCTGTGTTTTCTTTCACATCACTAACATGGAAATGTTTTGCAAGACTACACATGAATAACCTATATGGAATTGCTTGACTTCTCAATGAATGAGTGTAGGGATGGAGTAGAGGAGAGAATTTGGAGCTCAAACTTTTAAAAACAAACCTTAAAACTTGCTTTTACCTGTAACTGGGGGAAAATAAAATGCTAAACAATTAAAAATTGATCCATGTGTACTCTATATTTGGCATAACTGTTATGACAATGAGATAGTTTATAAGTATAACCATATAGAAAAAGGTAGATGAATTCACAGGAGTATGGTTGGGACATATTTAGCTCACCAGGGTTTCAGAGATAATTCTACACAAAAGTCTGAGAAAATGAGTGAGGTATATACTCTGTATGTCAGCCACATGCTAAATTCAATTCAGTTCAATATGTATTTGTTTGAGATTCTAAGTAAACATGAAACTATTCTGTCAGAGAGCTTATATTCTAGTAGGGTTGAAATGGAGATAAAACATGTATGCAGAAATGTATATACAAAATAATTTTGGCAGATGGAAGTAGAGCAAATTCTATCAATTGAGGGAGGTTAGGAGAGAGTCCTTTTGTAGAAGGTGATAGCTTAGCTGAGATTTAATGTGAGCTAGTGACTCCAAAAGGTAGAGATAAAATAAGACAATTCCGGATTTCAAGGCTAGCCAATGCAAAAGAGGCAGGAGGGGTGATGACGGGTTGGGGAACAATTTGACTGGAAGGTGCAATATAAGAGGGGGAGCAATGTGAAATTAGTCAGGAAATGTAGGTCAGAACAAGATGATAAAGGACTTAAAATACCAATATAAGAATCTGAACAGGTAAACATACTTGTCTTTATTTATGTGACCCCTTTCCATTTTCAAACATTATAGGTTACTTCAAACCATCCATACGGGCCACTATAAGATTCTAGAAAAATAATAAAAATATAGCTAAGACCTATTTAGTATTTTTAGACTTGCAAAGCAGATTACATATGAAAGAGTAGGGGCTATACCAAACCCAGTTAATCTCAGAAATTCCCAACATCCTATTGTACTTAATAAGTATAAGTAAACTGATTGTAAAATCAACATGAATTTGAAAGATCATAGCATCTTTGGGTTATTAGGCATTTCCTTGTGATTGGTTGAAGAAGATCAAACCATACCTTTGTCACTACATATAAAAATGGAAAGTCAGTTCAGAGCTACTCAGTTGAGTAGCAGATCTACAAAAAGAAAAATAAAAAGATCCACCTGTAAAAAACAACAAAGTATCCAGAGATGAAATAGAAAGGTCAGAAGACTTGAAATTTCATCAGTGCCAATAGCTGTGTCCACTGAAGCATGTATCAATGTCCCTGAAACAGTATCTAAATATTGAAGGGATATACTACAGATAAATTCTGCCTATCAAGGATAAACTAGACACATTTAGAAAGAGCAACTTCAAATTCCACGAGAGGACTTAAGGAAAACTTTATGAGGATTCCACAAAGAAAGAATACTACTCGCTAGTTATGGGTTACCACAGTGTCACCCAGGGTCCTTATACATGTTCCCCCGCCCCTACCATTTTCCTGTAAAAGTAAGTCTACTTTTTCTGTGGAATTTGTGTATGAAAGGGGAAGAGTGAGCTATCAATTTGAGAGAATGGTTTCTATAATAGCTCTCTTTGCTAAACCTGCTTGGTAAATTACCTTTTCTAAAAGCTAATTGAATCTGTCTGATAATTGATGCGAAGCACAGTAGTAGGGGCTAGTATGAGATATCTCAGCAATCCTTGGTTACCCCTAGAACCCTGAGAGGAAAAGGAATCAGGTTTGCTCTTGGAATTCAGCTGACTAATGAGACTTACAATTAGGGAAATAGGCCTAGTGTCTTTGCTAGGCATGCATTATCTCATTTTTTCTTCATAAATACCCTATAAGACAAATCTTATAGAATTAATTTTTCCAAAAATTTACAAATGAGGAAACTTGGGCTTAAAGAAATCGTAATGTCAGTAGGGTCACACAAGTAGTAAGTCTCTATGGTGGGATACAAATTCAGGTCTTCCTGAGTCCAGAGCTGTGCCACTATACCACAGTGCTTCAGAAAATATCCTATTGATGGGAGGAAAGTCTGACACTTAATTGAAATCATAGCCAGGGCCTTTAAAAAGACAAGGGACGATAATTATCTTATGGGGTGTGTGTGTATGTGTATGTCTATGGAAACATGTCTAAATGTATATATTTTGTGTATATATTTATATATGTTCATGTGTGCATGTATACACACATGCATATATATATATATATATATATAATATTCATGTTCTCAAAGTAGTCCCATCTAATAGAATATTGTATCTCCATGAAGAGTTGTGCATTGCTGGTTTAAATTCAATTGGACTTTTTTCAACTTGCATTTTTTTCATCATCTTGGGGATCCTAAGAATAAATAGAAGATATGATTTCTTCCATGAAGAAGTAAGCAATCTAATTGGTGGATAGAAAACTAACACATGTGACATATTGAACTAGAAAACCAAGAACAATTAGGTTCAAATACCACTTCTGACACTAGTTGTGTCAGATTTCAGCTCTCTGAGCCTCAGTGTCCTCATGAGTAAAAGAAGAATGATATTTATAAAACTAACCTTCCAAGTTTTTGTGAGCATCAACATAATGTGTGAGGTGTTCTTTGCAAAACTTTAGTGCTAGCTATTGTTATTAGGAAAATTATTGTGTAAGCTAACTTAAGAAGTAAGGAAAAAAGAATTTTGTCCCATTAACCTGACAAACAGAATGAGAAAATTAGCTTACTGTGCCCTGAATGTTGTTCCTCTGTGCTAAGATATTGAGAAATGAAAAGGCCAATTAAAGTGTTGAGCACTTCATAGTTAACGATTTAAGTTTCTGTCATGGATGCTTCTGCTTTCATTTTTAACTATAAATCAAGACTAAAGAAAAATATTGTGTGTGGTTACCACTATAGATACTCTCTGAACTATCTTGCCAACCTGAAGATGGATCTTTAGCTGGCCAATGGAACAAATTAAAATAGCTATACTTGGGCTAGAGGGATTGTGAGGACCATGATAAGCTTCAGATCACCTCCCTTGTGTTCTGTGACACAATTCTCTCTACAGGTTTTCTCACCAACTTCATTATCCTCTACTGGATCATCATCTTTGTGTTACTGACCTCATTGACTCCCATGGGTCCAGTTACTATCTCTGTGTAAATTACTACCAGATTTGTATATTTCTTACTCAAACTCCAGTCCTACAGTGTCGATCCACTGCTAAACAACTCCAGCTAGATGTTCCATGAGTGTATCAAACTTACCATTTTCAAAATGGAATGCATTAGTTTCTCCTCCAAAAACACCACTAACCCTCAAACTTTACTCTTTCTGTTGAAGATGTTATTGTCTTTCTAGTCTCACTCTGAGGTATCCAGAACTCTTCACTCTTCTTTTACCTCACCCCACTCTACAAAGTAAATCAGTTTCTAAGTCTTATTGAACCTACTTCTACAAAATTATCTGAATACCTCCTCTTCTCTCTGCTCATATGGCCACTCCCCTACTTATGACTCTCTATCACTTTTTATCTGGACTATTCTACTGGAATTCCAAGGGGCCTCTTTCCCTTTATTTTCTCACCTCTCCAATTTGTCCCTCACAAAGCTGCCAAAAAAATCTTTCTCAGGCAAAAGTGTGACAGTCATGACACTCTCTGTTTTACTGTTTCCACAATAAATATATCATTTCCTTAGCCTGACAAAAATCCTTTAGAGCACACTTGTATTCTTTTCTAGATTTGTTTCATGTTATTCCCAACTCTTTTTTGGCTTGCTAGGTAGTTTTAGAAGTGGAGCATGAGGTGTTCAAGGATGACTGGCACCCTTGTAGTGAGTGGTTTGCCAAGCCCTTTCCCGGACTGCTCTTCCATTATTGTTAGCCACTTAATTCACCCAACTCTCCAAAGAGTTACATTGCATACACAAAAGCCATATGCCAGTAAAACTGTCTCAGCAAACAGGCTGAACTGGCAGGCCTTAGACCTATTAGGGAGTTAGGGGATGCCTACCCCAAGCATATGGGTGGATGAGAACAATTTTGCCCAATGGCCGTGAAGGTAGCTGAAGCAGGTATTGTAGAGAGCTTACAGCTTGATCAGACAAAAGTCATCCATTTCATCTCTGGTCACCCCCAGTCATCTTCACTTTCATCTTGCCACTGGACTTCAATGACTATGGAAAAGGGCATGAGGTCAATGACTTGGGGAAACTTTGCCTCACTTTAAATGTAATTCACATGCAAGTCAAGATATCACCCTGTGATGTCATGGTTCTCCTCAGAAATGGAGGTTGAAAAACAATTCTTAGAACTCACTGTTCCATATCTTATTTTCCTGCCTCCGCATTGGTTGTTCTCTCCATGCCTGATACATGCTGTCTTTTCTCTCCCCACCTTTCATAGCCTTTGACCTTGAGTAGTCCAATTTCAGTGTTACCTTTTACACAAAACCTTATGAAAGTCCCCATTTGGTTCTTTCTGTTTCCTCAAATGACTGTGTGCTTGCCTGTTGGGTCCCCTAGTGCAAGCTCCTTTTCTCTTTTGTCTTTATATTCCAGACACCAGCATGAATACCTTGCATACAAGGTTAACAATTGTTTGTTAAATTAAATTTATTAAATTAAATCATAAAGTAGATACTTTAAGATAGTAAAAAAGGACTCCTATTCCACAGTTTAAAATCCTCACTACATTTAGCAACTATATTTACATGCCAGATTCAATGTTGTCTCTGAATAAAAAGCAAAGCAGATGATTTTAAATACTCTAAAGGAAAGGTTTAAGAGAGAAAAGTCTAAGAGAGAATGTGGATCATTCACAATAATTCTTTTGGGTCCCTTTAGTAAATCACCTCTGCCAGTGAATTCTAGTGTCCTGAAAAGATTAAAGTACATAAACATATCAATTTTTCTCTAATAAGAAATGATATTTTATTTTAATGTTTTAGAATTATGAAATTTCAGCAATTTACCTCCTTGGAATAGGGCCTAAGAACGATCTGCCTTAAGCTAGACTCTGCTGAAGCACATGGCAGTGTCATAATCCAACTGATTTTTAAAATTACACCATTTGCATGATTCATTCAACTGAAGTTTTATATTTAGAATAACTGTAGCTATCACTCTATCTTTTGTAAATTGAGACTTGTTAGGCATTTTTGCATAATGGAATAAATGTTGAAAAATCTGACTCAAGTCTCCTTGGCTAAAAACAGCATTTTTTTTGCCAACTTCTAAAATAATTAGATGGACATGAAATACAGTAACTGTTAGCACCATTCAACCATGTAACTACAAGATGGTTAACATGCCTTAAGTCACATTGACAATGACAGAATCCTTTTCTCAATAACTTCCCCTGAGCAGGGAACTTCTAGCATGAAAACTCCAGCCTCTGTTAAATTTCCCACATCACTGAGAAGTTTAGTGATTTGCCTAGGGTTACATAACACATACCAAATCGAGTTTGGTCAAATACTAAATATCTGATATTTTTTGCATCTGTAGTTCCCTACTGCAAAAAAATATATATATTTCAAATTGGTATAGGAATGAAAACTTAAACTGATGCTATCTTCTTGAGTTTACAGAGAAAAGATCCTTGAAATGATCATTCTTTAATATTAAGGATCATTGGATATATTCCTATATAATGTGTGTTTATATGCATAAAATTGGGAACCTTATTTCTAATATCTAACTGAACTTTCCAATCTTTGTGACCTTGGGCAAGTTATTTACCCTCCTGCAGCCTCAATTTATTTATCTATAAAATGAGAAGGTTGAACTAGGAGGCCTCTGAGATCCCTTCCAGTTTCAGAACTATAAGACTATGAATTTAATTTTTTGGCTCATGATTATCTAGGAACATAAAAGAAAATACTATAGTAAGTAGCTTTTCAATACTCAGTGAAGATATATAATCATTTTCTACTGCATTCACTACTCTAGCAAATCAATGGAAAGAATATAAGGAAATAAGCCCATATTCAGAAAAGTAGCTTTTTAGACCTCCATCACTGCAAAATAAAAGCACAGAATAAATTAGCACACTGGGTGGGGGCTGAATTTGGGTGCTCAGATTTACCCTGGGTGATTTGGATTCTTCAATGTATATAAATCCATGACAACATAGTAACTTGGAAAAGGAAAATAAAAGTGAAGGACATACTTGGCAGTATGTTCTTCAAATTTCCTGAATGGTTACTGAACCTTGGAACCTGCTTTTTAAAAATTTTGGTACCTTTTTTTCCAGCATAATTGGTTTCCTTTCTGTTTCTTCATATTTTATGTTTGTGCATCTCAAATTCTGGGAAATCCATGGTAAGTACTAGACTGTCAAAGAAGTCTATGACACAAAAATTGTTTATAAAACCCTTTATCTTTGGGCATGTATTTTGATCAAACTTGTTACAGCAGTGGTGTTGGCATGAATAAGGAATGGACTTCATGTGAACTGCAAGTGATTAAGTGTGCATCATTTCTTGACACTTGCTGGGAAGATGGGTCAGCAAAGTGCTCACTGGATCACTGCTAAAACAAGTGTCTTTCGCAACAATGAAAAAGTGGTAAAAATCTGTCAAAGTAAATGAAAAGAAGTACACTGACTTTTATTACTACGTGCAAAGTATTCAGGCTGTCATTGTTCTTTCAAATGGATGACAGAGTGGCTAATTCAAGAAATTAGATCAGACATGTAAAACAACTTCTGCATTCACAGAAATGAGTAAACTACCTCCAGTTTCCTCTTCCAATTAAATGAAAATTTGTGTTAGAGACACTGGATTGAATATGTAAACGTGTCGCAAGACAGTGATATCTTTTGGCTTATTTTACTATCATGTAAAATGTTGATATTTTCTATTCTTTATCTAGGATATTAATTTATAAGACATTCAAGTACAGTTTGTTTTAAAAAGTACAATATATATTTGAATATATGCATACATATATATGTCTCTATGTATACATATACATAAGCAACACACAGACACATATATATACATATATATACATATACATATACATATATATATACATATATATACATATACATATACATATATATACATATATATACATATACATATATATATATATATATATATACATATATCCATAAAGAGTAGGCTTTTAAGCCTTTTGGTTGTAGTTCATTCGTAATTATTTTAAACAAGTGAAATGGATCCTGATCTCAAATCCATAGTTCATTTCTGATCCTATTAAGTGGTTGTTATTTTTCCAATTAGACATTTATAGTGTGTAGAAATAAGTTGGTGAAATATGCAAGGGCTATAATATCTGTAATTCAATCCATCAGATTTTCTGTTATAGTGTCCTTCTTTGTCAAACCATATCAAACAAGTAATCAAGAGTACAGTGGCCAAAATGAATTTGGGGATCATTCGAAAAAAGGAATTAGAACAAAGAAAGGGAAATAAAAAGAAAAGTAGCAATCTAGCAAAATTGGAATTCTTTCTCATAATCCAAAACTGCTCTCCAAGTATCCTTAATGCCATATACCACCCTATATGTCTGATTATCACATTATATCACAATCAAAACTCCTTGTCATTCAACGCCTACCTTCCCAAGACAACATTCTTGTAGACTTCAGATATCTTCCCAGGGTTTTACATTGTGGGAGGGAAAAGAACAAATGTTCTAATGATTAGAGCAAGGGTGTTATTCAAATTAAAGTGGAATACCCATCAAACTCACCAAGAAAACTCAAGAGTATACAATTCTCACCACCCTCCTCCTAATATGTAGGAGGAACAAAAATAAGCATAGGAAGACTGAAATACAGAAGGTGGCCTCTTACCTTTCTTTGCATCAGAAAAAAAAATGAGGCAGAAAATCATTGGTCATTGTGTGCTAGTGTTAATAAGTGCAAACTACTTTTCTTTCTTGAAAAACTTTGAAAGCTGATATGTGAAAATTTAGCATAAAAGATGCCAGGTGGAAAGAAGGGGAAAATCATATAACATAGGCTGTGCCAGGTTTTTTTTTTTTAAGCAGGTGGGACCTCTCTATGAATATCTGATAGTGAAATTCAGGAAAACTTTTAAGACCCAGCATTTGACTTTTCCTTCATCATTTCTTTTAGGTTTTGAAAATCAACTTTCTTGTTAAAATATACCTTCTCTGCCATACCAATCAAACTATCAGATAATTATTTTCCAGAGCTGCAAAAACTAATATCAAAATTCATTTGGAAGAACAAAAGGTCCAGAATATCAATGAAAAGAAATGCTAGGGAAGGTGGAGTAGCTCTACCAAATCTCAAATTGTATTATAAAATAGCAATTATCACAACCACTTTTTACTGGCTAAGAAACAGAAGGGTAGACCAATGGAATATGCTAGGTACTCAAGACACAGTGGTAAATGAATATAGCAATCTACTGTTTGATAAACTCAAGGATCCCAGCTTTTAGGATAAGAACTCACTGTTTGACAAAAATTGCTGGGAAAACTGGATAAGAGTGGTGGAAACTAAGCATAGACCAATGCCTGACACTGTACACAAGAATAAAGCCCAAGTGGGTACATGGTCTAGGTATAAAGATTCATACTATAAATAAATTAGTGGAGCAAGGAATAGTGTATTTATCAGATTTATAGAGAAGGGAAGAATTTTTGAGTAACCAAGAGATAGAAAGCATTATGAAGTGCAAAAGGGATAATTTTGATTACATTAAAGTGAAAAGTTTTTGCACAACCAAACACAATGCAACCAAGATTAGGAAGGAAGTAGAAAACTGGGAAATAATTTTTGAAACTAGTGTCTGTGATAAAGACCTCATTTCTAAAATATATAGAGAACTAAAATATAAATATATATTTCTAAATATATATATATTTCTAAAATATATAGAGTCAAATGTACAAGAATACAAGTCATTCCTCAGTTGATAAAGGTGAAAGGATATGAACAGGGAGTTTTCAGAGGAAGAAATTAAAGATATCTATAGACATAATGAAAAAATGCTCTAAATCGCTATTGATTAGATAGATGCAAGTCAAAACAACTCTGAGATACCACATCACACCTATCAGATTGGTTAACATGACAGAACAGGAAGATGATAAATATTGGAGAAGATGTGGGAGAGTTGTAACACTTATTTATTGTTCGAACTGTGAGTCCAACCATTCTGGAGAGCCATTTGAAACCATGCCCAAAGGGCTACAGAAATGTGCATACCCTTTGACCCAGCAATATTGCTTCTAGAACTGTATCCTTAAGAGATCATAAAAATGGAAAAGGGTCCCACATGTACAAAAATATTTATAGCAACTCTCTTTGTGGTGGCCAAAAATGGAAAATCAAAGGAATGCCCATCAATTGAGGAAGGGCTGAATAAATTGTGATACATAAATGTAATAGAATACTGTTGTGCTATAAGAAATGATGAACTGGAAGACTTCAGAGAGGCCTGGAAAGAATTATATGATCTGATGCTGAGTAAAAGAAGCAGAACCAGGAGATCTTTGCACACAGCAACAACCACAGTGTGTGAGGATTTTTTCTGGTAGACTTAGAAATCATTGCAATGCAAGGACTTAAAAAATTCCCAGTGGTCTTTTAAGGCAAAATGCCTTCCACATCCAGAGAAACAACTATGGAATTCAATCACAGAATGTAGCAGATCGTTTTCTTCTGTATTATGTTTTGGTTTGTTACATGATTTTTCCCATTCATTTTAATTCTTCTATGCAACGTGACTATGGTGAAAATGTATTTAATAGGAATGTGTGTAGAACCTATATAAAACTGTATGTGGTCTTGGGGAAGGAGGGTAGAGGTGGGGGGAAGGAGGGGAAGGGAGGGAGAAAACATCTAAGTTATATGGTTGTGATTGTAGAACACTGAAAATAAATAAAATTTTAAAAAATGTGCCTTTTCCTTTCAAGCCAGAGGTGGGAACAGTGGGAGAAAAATGTGGCCTGCACTATCAGCTACAGTCCCTAGGTGTCTTGGTTTTCCTTATCTATTTTCTTTTATTATAAAGAGCTGTCTAATGAGTAAAGAAAGTGACTTGTAGAAAAACAAAAGACATCAATAAAATTGTAAGAAAAATAATGTCTAAGTAATTTTTTATACCAAAGTCATGAGTCCTAATCCATATCCATCTGGTTCATAGATATGATAGATTCAACCAGTTCATCAATGCAGCATTTGCTGCAGCTAGTAGCCCAGGGTTTGATGCTGAAAAACTGACCATTAATAAATCATCCAGAAATGATATCATTAGAAATTTAATACTTATACTTAATATTGAGTCACAGCATTTTGTAGACAAAGTACTTGGATCAAAGGCAACAAATACACCTCCACAAAAGAGATCTGTAAAAATGGTTGCAAAATTTATTTTGGAAAGCTCTATTTAGATCGTATAACTGAGGCAGTTGGATTTCTATGGCCTAATTTGTGATATGAAAAACAATTGCTGATTGCAACGATTGGAAGAACCACTAAGTGATTTCCTTTTAAAAAACTGTACAAATACCCTGATGTTTCCAACCGGGCAAGCTATCTCTTTCCAGAGTTAATGAAGTCTTAAAGACTATGGCATACCATAGTACAGGGACAGTCAGACATAACTAAAATGTTGAACAATAAACACTACCACTGCCATAGTACCTGTTTTTCAAAGTTATGCAATTGCAAGACATAGATAAACTAAAATTTACTAAGGTTATTAAGAAATAAAAATTTCCTGTAGAATACTCTAGAGCTTTAAAAATATAACAAAATTATATGGTTCTTACAAATCAAGGAATTGTTTGGCTCGTGTATATTTTATTTTATGATCAACATTTTCATTTTGGTCTATACCTGTGATTTTATTAGTTTCAGGGAATTCTAATTATGAAAATTCTCCAGATTTGGATCATGTAACTCATGGGCTTAGAGAGTTGCCTGGGTAATGGAGGAACTGAATGAGACTGCTGAACTTGAAGTCATAGCTTGGTTCCCAAAGCCAGGCTTGTATCAATTGTCATGCTCCATCATTCCATGCTAATAGTCAGCTAATGTCAAGTTCACAAGTAACAATTCAAAGTTACTTTAACCTTTGATTTGGAGGCTGGGGACAGTGCACAGGCTATACATTTAATTTCCAATTAAAAAAATGATGTCCCACCAATTTGGTCCTCCAATAGCTATGCAACTTAAGTTAATATGCATCTCAAGATTGTACTGATATTATGCTCTATTTTAATTACATTCCCACAAGACTGACTCTGTCACTTATTTAAAAATCAAAGCCAAACGTGTGGTACAGATACATATAAAAATCATGTGCACAAATGATTCAGAACTGAAATGCATTCCACTCAGCATGTGCTTGCAGCCACGAATGAATTCTGGTTAGCTTTTCAGCAGAACCATTTTTTCTGTATTTGACTAAAGACAATAGTAAGTAAGATTCACCAAAGAATAAATGGGAGTAAAAAAAATAAGATTTATGCTCTGACTAGACTCCAAGTCATAACATAGATGTGATCAAAGTGAAATTTCTTTACATTCTAACATTTTTTCTCCCTTACCTCACCAATTTTGTAGTAGAAACTGAAGGCAGGAGAAAAAAAAAACTTACAACATGACATACTGGGCACTGAAACTATTTTCTGTACAGATGGAAACTTGTTCTAACTGGTCTGTATGTTCTAAGCACAGCTTAAAATAAAAACTGAAGGCTGATTTGCACCCAGAAAATCTGTGCCCAGAGCTGAATACATCGGCATACAATTTAAATTTCCAATATGTCAGTTCACTGTTGGGATTTTTTTTGGTGGGGGGAGGATTTTTGTTTAAAGAATTCAAAAAAAGAAGAATATAGTCAAGGTCCACATTTGCTTCCTTTCGAAAACCACACATGCATTTCAACTCTAACACCTGCTTTAAGTCGTTCCTAAAAGACCAAATCTGAGGGCAGGAATTAACTACAACATTATATAACATTTCCCCTACTCGGTAGAAGGCTATAATTTGAAAATATGTTTAAAATTCATAACAGGATAGTACTTAGTCACCATGAATGTAAGCAATATGTCATTTTATATTATACTACAATACTTAGAGAACGTGGGCAAACTTGGAAATTGAAACGTACATTAACATGATTAGCAACACTTCATAGACCTTAGTAACAAATATCTACTAACTGTCCTTGCTTCTTTTCTTTTAAAATTCCTTCAATTACTTTTACGCTGATTTTCCTTCCCAATTTCTTATATGTCTTTCAGCCTGCTCATGCTCACCGCTCATCTCTCCATTTGTGCCCTTTTAGTGATCTCCAGTTTCAATTCTTCAGAAATTTAGTGTTCCATGATTCACAGAAACGCAAGGGCTAGAAGACTATTGGCATTGAAAAAGTGGGCCCATGTTTCAGTGAAAATCTAGGTATTATTAAAATGTTTTCAATTTCCTGAAGACAATTCCAAACAATTTTTCATTTGTAATATCTGTCCAACATTTTTCTCTTCACCTTTCTCTTTGTATTTTCTCTTTCTGACCCTCTCACCTGATTTCATAAATTAAGCTGCAATTTATTTTAGAAATCATTATTGTTATTCAATTATTTTTTAGTCATATTTGACTTTTTGTTACCCCATTTGGGTTTTCTTTGCAAAGACATTGAAGCAGCTTGTCGTTTTCTTCTCCAGCTCATTTTTACAGATGGTAAAACTGAGAAAAACAGGGGTAAGCAATTTTTCCCATGGTTGCACAGTTAGTGAGTACTTTAGGTTGGATTTGAACTCAGGAAGATGAGTCTTCTTGATTCTGGTGCAGCGCTTTATCCACTGTGCAATCTAGCTACCTCTTTGTAGTCTCAGGCAACCAGAAATAAGGGAGTTCATCCCCTGAGAAAGGTAACAAGCTACACCTCCTAGGAGGTGAAGAGTATTATGCTGGCAAAGAAATGTGGGAGAGATAGTAGGACCAATGCTGGGGAGAAGTAAAAGTAATCTTCTTGAATGCAAAGATTGCATTTTTTTCCTTGTATCTCCAACCCTGCCCCTTGCACATATTAGGTACGTAAAAGTGCTAAATTTATTTCACAAACTGAAGGGAGAAGCATAAAATACTGAAAACAAATAGAGAAAAGCAAGGCAGCAAGATGTCACTATGATAATAATTAGCATATGACTACTATCATATGTGCGTAGAGAAAATATGAGCTGTGGTGGGGGGAAGGGAGGAGGACCAGTGATATACAAACATCTAGAGGACCATGGCATTTAGCATTGACACAAAACAGCAGTTTTCAGACATCCTTGATAGGAGCCTAAACAAGAGTAGTATTGTAGGAAACAAGTTATAAGCAATTTTTGGAGAACTTTGATAACTGGATGGGTTCTGGGGAGTCTAATAAGAGTTCTATGTCTTTTCTTTAATTTGTCAAAATCCTTTTCATGTTTTATGCCCTTGTGAATTTCCATGCTTGTAAGGGTTTCTGCTACATGATGTCAGATATTAAATTTCCCAGATAACCTATAGGGAAAATGAAAGAGCCAAATGAGAATTCTTCCACAGTCTACTTGGATATTTTGTATCAGGAAATAAATTTTGATACAATAGTACACAGTGAAACCTTAATGAAGCAGGCAATAGTGCTCCATGAAAAAAAAATACTGGGAGGGTTGGCATGACGGTGTAGTGGTTGTTTACAGTATAATAACCTTTCAATATAACAATATATGCCAAATCTATTTTCTTAAATCTATATCAACAAGAGAAGGTAACAAACGTCTGGATTCCTCAGTGTTTAAACTATTATATTTCTATGCATCTAGTCTCTATGGGTATTTAATGTGGGGAAAATACATAAACAATCATCTCCTTCCCCCATTCTTTTTTTAAATATAAAAATCTTTTTTTATTAGAGTCTTATTGGCACTTTCTTCATGACTTTGGAAAAGTGATATGTTGGTAAAACATTTGGAATAGTACCTGACAGAATTGGTGCTTAATAAATACTTCTTTCCTTTCCTCCTCTTCCACTTTGTTAGGTATGCTCCTTATCTGGTTAGGAATCTATCATCCCTTACATCTGAACCCATGATCTGGAAATCCAAACTCTCATTCTGTGATTCTACTTTCTTAACCAGTTGTTGATTTTAAAAATTATTTTTACTATCCTATATCCTTTGTCTATAATGGGCAAGAGTGAGAAAAACACAACCTGTGTTCCTTTGATCTCCTGTTTCTTGTCAAAGACTTCATAATCATTGGCAGTACTTCTTAGGTTCCTTCTGCAAACATCATTTGTTCTGATGTGAATCACCAGAAGTGTGTAGTTGTCTTTCATTTTGGTTAGTTTTTGAAGCTTCTCTGTTATATCCTGAATATACGCTCTGGGAATACCACAGATCTTTCTATTTCTGTTATTACTTTGGCAAAGTCATTGCTTCAGCACCCCCTCACTAGGAAGTCAGCAACTATTCTTCCATTCTTGTTCTGATCCATAGTGGACAATTCCTCACTTGATAGCTTTAGTGGCTCTACTATATGATTTTTCAGAAGACAAGCTATTTCTTTCTCCTCAGATCATCCAGCTTCCCCCTTTTCAGGAAGAGTCATGAGTTTTTAAAAGCTCTAATTGTACAGCTGTTCCTTCTTTCTCTTCTGCATAATAATCCTTTACTCTTCAACAACCTTTCAAAGTTCATCTCCTCAATGCCTCCTCAGATCATCTTTTCACCTGCCTCAATGCTTCACTTCTGTTTTCTTTAGAAATACTTCATTCTCCCTAATAACCTGGAATGTGGGGACAACTTCTCTGAGTCTCAGTCCTCTCCTGAAGGATGGAGATTAGTAAACACTTGGAATACAGATAACTAGTACTCATATGTGGAAGAAATACACAAATTGAATACTTAGTTTAAAACACTGGACAATTTATCCTATTCTCCATACTGGTTGAAATTTTCAGCCTCTTCTTTTCAAAACTTATTTGTGAATGTTTACACTCAACCTTAATTATCTGACTACAATTTCCATGGCCAGTTGCCACCTTTTAATAATATGTAACCCCTTTCAACTTTCCTTTTTATATCTCAAAATTTCCACAGCTTCACTGACTTCCCCTTTTACCTTGTTCCAACTTTTCTGTCTGTTTCACCAATATGCCCTATCCATCAGTCCAGGCTATCAGTTGTCTTTAGTATTCCAACTTCTTTCCCAATTATCTTCTCCTACTCTTCCTTGAGGATGCTAATCTTGGGAAATCAGAGCAGGAATGGAAAAGTGGAGATATGTGTACCATTATTATATAATTAAAATGGAAAGGAGTTTTGCAACTGATTCAATGTAAAGGAATGAAGCGATGGGAAGGGTGTTAAACTATGGATGTTCTTAGTAAAAAAATAAAGTCAAGATGAATAAATTTGAGAGATAATGTAAGGAAATAAATATTGAACATGTTGAATTTGAGTTGTAAATGGCACATTCAAGGGCAAACATACAAGAGGCAACTGGAAATGTGGAGGTCTAAAATTCAGGAAAGTTGTTACAACTGAAGATACTGATTTTGAGATTCATCTGTATATAGTAGTTGAAGTTTGGGAAGTAAATAAAATTGACTAGGGAAAAACTATGTAGAGAAGAGTATAGAGGGTATCAGGTATAGAGGCTGATCAATCTGGAGCTTTCCACATAGTAAATACAGGAAGGAAAATTAATCATGGAAAGCGATATACAAGGAATAATTAGAATGGTAGAAGGAATCACCAGAATGAAATTTATGGAAACTAAGGGAGTCAAAAGCACCAAAAGGAACTCATTAATGGTGTCAGTTGCAATAGAGGGGTCAAAGAGGTTAATATAGACTTAGAAAATGACATTGGATTGGATAATTAGGAGGTCATTGGTGACCTTAGAACAATTTCAGTTGAATAACGGAGTCAACATATAGATTGCATGGGAATGTGGAATGAATGACTGATAAAGACATAGTCCTAATAAATACATACTAATATTTCAATAAATTTGGCACGAAGGGGAAAGAAAAAGCATTACAGTTCAAGGCATTGGTTTCATTTTGTTTTCTTCTATTTTAATTTTAGTTTAATTTTGTTTTAGGAAAGGGAGACATTTGCATGTTCATGAACATGGAAAGGAACAATGAAAAGGTAGAAGGTTCATGAATAAGAGAGAAAAGGAATTGATGATGTAGCAACCAACATATCAGAGGAAGAATAGGAGGAAATCATAGAATAACGTTTTACAATTCCAGTTTTGGTCTTTTATTAGGCTTGTGATATCAAAAGATGAGTATCTACTCTTCCAACTCAATTATTCATGACAATCAGAAAAAGAATAAAGTTTTATGAAATTCATTTAATTGTTTTTGAGTCATTTTCATTCAAGTCATGATCTTTTATTTGGGGTTTTCTCAGCAAAGATACTGGAGAAGTTTGTCATTTTCTTTGGCAACTCATTTTACATAAGAGAAAACTGATGTAAACACTATGAAGAGACTTGACTAGGGTCACCTAGTAAGTGTCTGAGCCTGCATTTAAACTGAGATCTTCCTGACTCCAGATTAGTTGAATTCTAATTTATCTTAGAAATCTTACCTAATGTTCCAATCATGTTTATAGGATTTTGTCCTATAGACTGTTGTTGGAAATAAATGAATGGGTTCCTATTTGTAAATTTTGAATGAACATATTAAATTTAGTATATAAAATTTAATCATCTAAATTTCTTCTAATGAACTAGGATAAAACATTGTGTTTTCAAAGTATCTTAGAAACAAATTTTTATATGTTTTGTTAAAAACTTTACTGCATATTTCCTTTAAGTTATTAAACATCTCATAAAGGATATATGTGCAATAAATTAAGACTCTTTTAAAGAACATATCTTGGGTAAAGACAAGACTAGAAAATCTCTAAGTGGCCTACATAAGTCATGTAAATTAATTGGTAAACATGAGCTCTAGCTCCAAAGGGCAAAGGACTAAGATTAGTAGACACTGTCAAATGGAGAAAATTATTCTCCTTTGGAGGAAACAATGTCATAGAAGATTCAATCTGGCAAAAATAGAGTCCGATCTTCACACTTCCTCTTCTAGCCATTAATAGGAAAAGAAATCAGATACTCAGAATGTCCTAAGAATTCATCAGGGTAGATGATCAAAAGGCAATCCTCAAAATGACAAAAAATGAAATAATGAATAAAATAGGATATGTTTCTTAAAGGTGGGAATTGTCTCATTTTTTAAATTTGTATCCTTAGCACCTAGTATAGACACTTGATGATAGTAGGGGCTTAATAAATACTTTTTCCTTGATAAGATTCTTTAGCTAATTTATTTAGTATTACAATAGAAGAAAGACTCAATTTAATTTTGTGATCAGGTGAAGTAGACAGGGAACACAATGTCAAGATATGTTCAGATCGTTAAACATGCCTCATTAGATGATCAATAAACTTAAAGACATTCTGAAATACACAGATGGCAGGGAGAAACATAGGGGAACAAAAAAAATAGAGAACCTGGAAGAAATTTTACTTCTCTCTATTCAAAGCCCTTCCTCCACTATCTCCACCTCCACCTCCCTCCTTAGCACATGAAGAAATGGCCTCTCTCACCAGGCGATCCCCACATGAACAAGTGATCCCATTCTCTTCTATTTTCTCCAGTAGATTGCTCCCTCTATCACCCCAGCTCTGTCACGAATCTTCAGTTTCTCCCCATATACTGTCTGCTTTCATGCCGTCTATGTCTCCTCAATCCTCTAAAACCTCTCATTTGATCTGTCCATCCTTGCCAGCTATTGTCCCATATCTCTCCATTCCTGGATCACTGCATTGATAAGGACATCTTATTTCTTCTTAACTCTCTGTAGTCTGACTTTGGCTTCATCATTCAACTGAAACATCTTTTTCCAGAATTGATAAAGATGTTTTTAAAGTTCTAAATCTAATGGCCCTTTCTCAGTCCCATCTTTCTTGACCTCTCTGTGGCCTTTGACACTATTAATCCCCCTCTGCTCCTTAAATACTTTCTTCTCTCTTGGTTTTCATAAAAGGATTTTCTCCTGGTTCTCCTACCTGTCTTACCACTTCTCAGGATCTTCATCCAGTCATGCCTGTTAATGACCAATATCCCTTGAGATTCTGTCCCTTTTCTCTTCTCTTCTCTCTCCATATTATTTTACTTGTGGATCTCACCTGCCAGGGTTTTAATATGAATGATTCTCAAAGCTATTCATGCAGCCCTAAAGTATCCCGTAACCTCGGGTCCTAAATCTGCAACCTTTTATTAGACCTCTCAGACTGGATATGTTCTAAATGGAACATTATCTTTCCTCCAGAATATCCACCTTCTCCCTAACTTCCCTATTACTTTTGAGAACTCCTGCAATCTCCATGTCTCTTACATTTGCAACTTACATGCCATCCTTAACTCCTCACCCTCCTTCACCACTCCATATTCTTTCTCTTACAAGTCCAATCAATTCTATCTTCTCAATATCTGTCATATATTCCCCCTTCTCTTTCCTGACACTGCCTCCATACTTCCAGAGGCTCTCATTACCTCATACCTGGATTATTGCTATATCTTGCTGGTTCTTCTCCATGCCTCAGCTCTTCCCCTACTCTAGTCCTTCCTCAACTTAATTGTCAAACTGATCTTCCTGAAGTGTAAGTCTCACCATGTAACCACTCTTCCCACCATCCAACAAATGAAAATTTTTCTGTATTACTGCCAGGATCGTGTATATTGGCTTTAAACCTTCCATAAAATGACTCCTTCATGGTTTTTTTTAAATCCTTATTACTCGTTATTTCAGATAATCCATGATCCATTGACACTGGCCTCTTTCCATTCTCTCAAATAATATACTCCATTTCCTAACTCCAGTCATTTTTGGCTATTTCTTAGTCAGTGGAAATTCTTTCCATTTTTGCCTCCAACTTCTGACTTCCCTGGCTTCATTCAAATCTCAGTTGAAATCTCATCTTCTGTAAGAATCCTTTCTTGATCCTTCTTAATGTGGGTATACCAATGCTCTGGGACAGCCTTCCCTCTGAGATTATCTCCAATTTATAGTGCATATATTTTGTTTTTGCACAGTTGCTTTTATGTTATCTCTTTATTAGGCCAGAGACTCCTTAAGGTTAGGGCACTGTTCAGCATGCTACTTGGCATGTACTGGCACTTAAATATTTATTGACTTGATGTCTATCCTATGCCAAGATGAACTCCTCACATCAAGAAGATGATATTCCACAATGATTCCCTGGTCTCTACTTCAACACTTTGTGATTCATTCCCTCACTTAACCACAAAGACACGGTAAAGCATCTCAGACAAATTAAAACCCGAGGTACAATAATATAATGGATAAGATATGATGCTGCCCTTATAGTCAAGAAGATGATTCAGGTACTGCTGTCAAAAGATATTATGGTACCTAAGATAATTCTCTAAGACTATAAGGTGTAGACCATTTGAAAATCTCCATTTGCTGGTGGCATTTTTGTGCTTAGATACAATGTGTAGATTATATATACATTAAGGTGATACACATCTATAACACTTTTCTCATTTCTTTCTCATTTCTTCTTAATAATCCAACAGGCATTAACTAAGCCCCTATTATATTTTAAGAAATACAGGTACACCAACAAAGCAAAATGGGTTGCATCCCCACGAGGAGGTTACATACTTATTGGTCATCTCAGATTGGGTAAGCGTAGATTCATCAACAGTAATAATAATGCCTGGTATTTTTTGCACTTTAATTTTATTTTCAGTGTTCTACAATCATTACCATATAACTTAGATCTTTTTCCCCTCCCTCCCCCCTCCCTCTCTTCTCTCTCCCTGAGATGGCATACAGTTTTATAAAGGTTCTACGCCTACATTCCTATTAAATACATTTTCACTATAGTCATGCTGTGTAGAACAATTAAAATGAATGGGAGAAATCATATATCAAACCAAAATGTGATACACACACAAAAAATGATCTGCTACATTCTGCGATTGAATTCCATAGTTCTTTCTCTGAATGTGCAAGACATTTTGCCTTAAAAGGCCATTGGGAATTTTTTTTTTTAAGTCCTTGCATAGCAATGAATTTCAAAGTCTACCAGAAAAAACTTTCACACACTGTGGTCATTGCTGTGCATGAAGTTCTCCTTGTTCTGCTCCTTTAGCTTAGCATCAAATCATGTAAGTCTTTCTAGGCTTCTCTGATGTCATCCTGTTCATCTTTTCTCATAGCACAATAGTATTCCTTACATTCTTATATCATAATTTATTCAACCATTCCCCAATTGATGGATATCCCCTTGATTTCCAGTTTTTGGCCACCACAAAGAGTGCTGTTATAAATATTTTTGTACATGTGGCACCCTTTCCCATTGTTATGATCTCTTGGGGATACAGTTCTAGAAGTGATATTGCTGGGTCAAAGGATATGCATACTTTTTTATCCCTCTGGGCATAGTCTCAAATTGCTCTCCAGAATGGTTGCATCAGCTCACAGTGCCACTAGCAATGAATTAATGTTCCAACTCTCCCCCATCTTCTCCAACATTTATCATCTTCCTGTTCTGTCACATTTGCCAATCTGAGGGGTGTGATATGATACCTCAGAGTTGTTTTGATTTGCATCTCTCTAATCAAAAGTGATTTAGAGCATTTTTTCATATGATTATAAATATCCTTAATTTCTTCCTCTGAAAACTGCCTGTTCATATCTTTTGACGTTCTCTCAGTGGGGGAATGCCTGGTACTTTGTTGCATTTGTTGCCTTTGCAATATGCATGTGCATATCTTGATTCATCTGTGGAAGCAACACCATCATATTAACAAGAGCTGCTACCATCATCCTCGTTTAGCAGCTCTGGGACATCCTTTTATCAAATTCCACTTTCACTGATGAGTCAGGTCCTCAGAACTTAGCTACACCCCCCTTTAGGGTCCTAAGGATTCAGGCTTAATTCTCTAATGCCAATGGCTTGAACTGTTACCTGTGTATTAGTCAGATATCAATTTAATCAGATAGCCATGAAGAGTTTTAAGAAAGTGATATCTACTAGTGCACAAATGTATAAAGCCATCCCTAATATCCTTTAGACTCTTTGAAATTAGAATATTCTTTTCTGAGAAAAGATTAGTAGAGATGGGGAAAGAGGCAAGGAGATTTGGCCAAAGCCAGAACTTAAACTTCCCCTTTCCTCCTTGACAGGCAGTTCCTTCTCAGGAGTTCAGTTAGAATTCTAAACTCAGTCTGATTTCTAGAATAACCAACATGTCTCAACTCAACTTTCCTCAGTCTATAGAAATACATTTTTTTTACAACATCTTCCTCATTCTCTCCTGATCTAATAATGTCTTTTGATTAATTGATTAGACCTGTTCTCAGTTAGAGTATCAGAGTTAGAGTTCAGTGGAATGATGTAGACTCTACCCATAATGATACAAAGACTCAGTAACAAAAAGTTTCGAGTCACACAATATTATACAAATAATTAGCATTGAACCAGGATGAGAACTCAGGTCTTCAGACTCTGAGACTTGTTTTTGTTTTTTCCATTTCTCCTCGATGACACAATATATATTTTTGCAGTTTGAAAATCTTTCCATTGTTTCTTCTGCAATATTCATCTCAGTTGTCATTTAAGTGAAAAAACAATTCTAACACTATTTAAGGGCTAGCTGTTGTTAGACTTTTCTCTGGCTTCTGGGATCTTGATCTGGCAGATGCTGAACACACTGACTTTATAATTCAAACAAGTTTTACATTGGACTTGAGGCCACCTAAGCATTAACTTGATAATAATTTGACATATTTAGTTTTTTTCCCATCTCCCCCATCTCTAAAATAAAAAGATAATGCTATTTCTCTTCTTTGGCCGATGCTGTTTCTAAGCTTCTACCTCTGAGAGACTAAATTCTCTTAGGATAATGTTTTCTTCATTTATATGCTACATTTTTTCATTATATTAACAGAAAAGCCAAATGAGAATACAAAATGAAACATTCCCTGCTCTCTTTCCCTTTGTTGGAATTCAGCTTCTAGTAGCTCCCATGACAAAGATAATACAGAATATATTACATTGAAAATACTTTGGGTTTTTTTAGATTTTCAAAATTAATGTCAAATATAGAAGAATAATATTTCCAAGTCCTTTCATAAAAGGAAGAGAAGAACACTGGCATATTTCATAATGATCTGACTTTTATAGACCATTCCCTATATCACTGGGGTCCCAAGCACTTACTTAACAGTGATATTTAGACTTGCAAATTGTGGGACAATGATACTGGTTAGTGAATATTTACCTCTTAGACATATAAAATTCTTTCCAGTTCTCTCATTCAGTAACCTCTTATCCCTAGTGTGGAGATGCACATAGTGTGTTTATGGGGCCACTAATTCTGTGTCTTTTATTGTCAATTGTGGGTGATAGAAAAGAAATTGTAGAGTTATTTATTCAACTCTTTCTCCAAAGAGAAGGTTCTGATTTGTGCTATGAATTGTTTTAGCTGAAATTTCATTAGGAAAATACATATACCCTATTTCCTTAGGAAAGTAAATATTCACAATTGTATTTCCTTATATTTAAAAGATATTATAATTAATGATTAATAAAATAGTAATAACGTCAATCTTTGTTCCACTTAAAGAATGAGTCCCTGAGTCAGTCAGTTGAGCTGATCATCCATGAATTGATAAGTTTACCTGATAACTTATAGGATAGTCCTAACTATAACTTACCATGCTCACAAATCATCTAATCTCTATTCAGATATATATCAAATGAAGAACTATGACAATTAGGAATATAAACCATAATTCTGATGAAGTTAAAGACCACACGTATCAACACTACATATGACCATCTTGCACAAGCCAAAGCATCACTGATTATTAAGGAAATCTATCTTTAGAAGATAAATATTTTAACAGGGACTATACTAAATGGGGCAATTTGCAGCTGATGTTTTGTTAATATGATTTGGATGGAAAACAACACCCAGAGTGGAACAGATACGTCTGTCTATGCCATTTTCATAGTTAGAATTTTTACAATCTTTATGGGCTTTGTAATATTTGATTAGTTCGTCTTTTCAGCACTTGGCTTATAGGATCTCATATAGGGGAATAAGACGGATCCTAGAGTGAGGTTCCTAGGACCCTATAGGCCTGGATCCTGCTGTCTTATTCACCTATGCAGCTACAACTATGAGAACCACTAACATAGTTTCCTGTGGTCTCAAATCCTAGTATGAACAGCCAGTGGGAGGTAACTATCTTGTCTTCTTCTTCCTACTTTCCTAGGAGATGGAAGCTAAATTATGCCCTTAATTTTGGAGTTAGATGTCTCACCTTAAGAGACTGAAAAGGAGATAAATGGACTCCAGTCTGAAAGGTATACAAGAGCTATGAGGACTTGGAATTAGGTGGTGATAATTTGGAAAGTTGCACTCGCTTATCTAGCCATCTATCTGCTTTCCTTTGTTTTACCATGTTTTCACTAACCTAATTATACTGTTGTTGAAAACTAGGTTTGAATTTTGCCTCAGATAATTACTATGTGGCCTTGGGTCACAAAGACTTGGTGACTGCCCACAAGCCATTGATGACTCCACAGAAACTACAACTTACCTTTAAACCTTATGTTATAAATTCCAGTTCATATACTATACATTTCAAACTATTCTATTAAATTCAATTCAGCTAATATATATGAAGTCTTAACTAGGTGAAACATACTATGTTAAGTCCTAAGAATAAAAAAAAAGGTGTAATAGTCACAATCCTTGCATTCAAGATGCTTAAATATAATGGGAGAGAGATTATATGTTTATTAAAAATATAGAAAAGTAATATTTTGAACTACGTAGAAAGTAAGCTTCATCATGCAGTCTAATTTTCTCATTTTATAGTGAATAAGCTGAGACAAGGAGGGACAATGTGACTTATCCAATATTACAGAGTCTACCCAAAAAAAGAACTGAGATTTGAACTGAGGTTTTCTATCTCCAGACTTATTGGCCATTAGGTGGCAAAGTGGTTAGGTCTGGTCTGGGAATGGAGTCAGGAAGGCCTGAGTTATAATCCAAGTTCAGACACTTACTAGATGTATGAATCAGGGCAAGTCAATTAGCCTGTGCCTTAGTTTCTTCAACTGTAAAATGGGGGCAATAATAGCATGTACCTCTCAGGAATGCTATGAGGATCGAAGAACATGATACTTGTAAAAAGTGCTTAGCACAACATCTGGCATATACAGTAGGCACTTAATAAATGCCTATTCCCTTTCTCCTTCTCAGGTATAATTTGAAAGGTCCACAGAAGAGATATTAATGAACTCTTCAAAGAGAATTTGAGGAGAAAGAGAACACTTTCGAGTAGAACCTGCAAGTGAGGCGTGAGTGATCAGAAAAGGGTTGAGATTGGGTTTGATCTGGACCTTGAGGAATAATTTTAATACACAGATAGGTAGAGATCCTGCATTCTAGACTTGGTGGATGGCCTGTGCAAATTTCCAAAGGTGTTAATGTGCTTAATGACACAGAGTGTTTGATGACACTGGGGAGCTACTAGTAATCCATTTTGACAAGAATGTGGAATGGAATAATGGAAACCATATAGAATCTTCCTGGAGAGGTAAGTGGGAGGTAGATGGTGGAGAGTCTTAAACCCCAACCTAGAGTATTCAAATAGTATCCTTGCCAATGAAAATTTTTGATCCTCAGAAAACATATGATGTAATTATAAAAAAAAGTAGATTTGAAACAGGGTAGGAGTAAAGGCAAGGATACAAGTTAGGAGGTCTTTCCCAAAATCCAGTGAGATACCAAATCAAGTCACATCAAGAATGTATTAAGTACATTGCCAGGCACTATGCAAAGTGCTGGGGATGCAAATAAAGGCAAAAATGAGTCTACTCTAGGAGCTCACCATCTTAGACAAAAATGCAAACAAGTATGTTCAATCAGGATATAGACAAGATAATTTCGATGTGATATTAGAGGGAAGACAGTAGCATGAAGGGGGATTAGTAAGATTCTTTGCAAAAAGTTGAATTGTATTGGGGACCTGAAGGAAATTAGGGAATCCAAGAAATGGAAATGAGGAGGGAGAGAAGTCAAAGGATGGGGGATAATGCCTGAAGTCAGCAGACTTATGTCTTATGGAAGGAACAGAAAGGAGGCCAGTGTCACTGGATAGCAGAGTATATGAAGGAGATTAAGGTATAAAGGTAGGAAGGAATTAAGTTAGTACAGGCTTTAAAAGTCAAGTGAGGATTCTATATTTGATTTTAGAGGTAATAGGGAGCCATTAAATTTACTGAATAATGAGGTGCTATGGTCAGATCTAGCAAGATCATTTTGGTAATTGAGTTAAGGGTGGACTGGAGCAGATAGACTTCAGATGGGAAAGATAACCTCCAGTAGTCCAGGAATGAATTTATGAGGGCATTCACTAGGGTGTTTGCAGTGTTAGAGGAAAGAAGAGGGCACATCTGAGAGATGGTTTTAAGGTAGACTGAATGTGATAGATGAATGTAGGAGTAGATAATGAGATAGATCCAAGAGATACTGAGAATATATAATCAATAGGACCTGCTAACAATTGCAAATGAGAAATTAATAAGAGGAGTGCCTCACAGATGACCCCAAACTTTTAGCCTGAATGACTTGAAGTACAGTAGTATCAGTTACAAAATAAATTGTATGAGAAGACAGAGATTGGTCAAAAAATCAGGAGTTCAATTTTGTATATATTGAATGGGGTTACTAACTAGATAGTTGAGTAAAAATGTCCAACAAGCAGGTTGATGTGCAGGAATGAACAGGGCAAGATGTGGGGTTGATATATATTTGGAAATCATCCTCAGAGAAGTGATCATTGAAACCATGGTAATAGATGAGATCCCAAAGTAAGAGTATATGATGAAGAAAGGAAGGCCCAGAAAGAACCTTGAAATTACAATGTGCTTAAAGATGACAAGGAGGAGGAAAAGGAGAAAGAAAACAACCAGAATAGGGAACAAAGAAGCAGTAGGCAGATAGGTACTATAGAAGAATCATTAATATAATGTCCTGGATACCTGCAGATGAGGATTATCATGTAGGCAATAGTTAATAGTATCAGACAGTGTAGAAAGAAGGAAAAAGGTAAAGAGAAAAAAAGATTGGATTATCCATTAAGAGGACAGTGGCAATGTGGAGCAGTTACAGTTGATTAGTAGGGTGAACTATTATAGCAGGATATTGAGAAGGTAAATGTGGACTCTGCTGTCTCTTAAATATCAGCAGTGATACGTGAGATACAGAAGGATTGAGAATATTGTAAGTTAAATGTGAGATTGCTTATTTGTCTGCTTGTTTGTTATAAGAATGCCAAGGAGGGGTGGGGCAGAACCAAATTCTAGGTTCTGCATTTTAAGAATACTGCTAAGCTGGAGAGCATCCAGACAAGGATGCCCAGGGAGGTGAAGTTCATTTGAGTTTATTCCTATGAAGACTGGTTGGAGGAAGTGATCATGTTCAACCTAGAGAAGACATAGTTCAGGCCATGAGAATGGTCTCCAAGTAGCTTAAAGGAAGAGGGATTGGACATGATATTTTGACACTTGAGAGCAGAACTAGTAGTAGTAGGAGAAAACAAATTCAGGTTTGATCAAAGAAACACCTTTCAAATAGTTAAAACTTTCAAGGGAATATATTGAGAGAAAATGGATGCTCCTCATTGGGTGATCAGTTGTTGGATATGTTGTGGAAGGAATTCATTCTCTGGAATGAGTTAGTATCTGAGGAATCTTCTTATTGCGAATTTTTTATTCCTAATTATAATTTGTCAAATTATTTTTGAAATCTGAATTCATTTGAAAACTCAGTACTTGGGAAAAATTCACATTTTTATCAAATAACAATATCAAAAGATTCTACAGATTGTTTTACTTCTACTGTAGATTTTTATTGAAATGAATTTAGGAACAAAATGGAATCTGGTGCATATGACGCTGAGTCCTCTGCCTTACTGCCTCTGGATAAAAAAAGTGTAGGTGTGAATGATTCTGAACTTTAGAATTAATAAACTGAATGAAGAGAGAGACTGGGAGTTGTAAATTCTCTAGGCAAACAAAAGATAAAAGACCTTCTGTTTGCAAACAAAGGTTCCAAATATAAAGAGCTGCTTGACTGAACCAAGAGCTAATTAAATCTTTGGAAAAATGTTCCAAGACATGGATGATAGAGAGACGATATTATGGGGGAATCAGTTTAGGAAACGACCCTCTAAGGATATAAACTAAAAGAAAATTTTCTTGGAAAAAAATAGACAAAAGAATGACAGTGTGTCTCTCTCATAGGATTATAGAATTAGAACTGGAAGTAACTTTAAAAATCATCTAGTCATAGAATCTAAGACATGGAAAAGACTCCAGAGGCCATTTAGTACAACACACACTGAATGTGTATGCATTCAACATACTACCTAACCTTTCCCTTTCATTTTAATAAGATTTAGGATGATGTGAGGCAATGTAGGATGGGGAAAAGAATTCTGGATTTTAAGTCAAGTTGTATTTGGCTTTAAATCCCACCTCCAGTAGTTAATAAGAAAGGATCATATGACACAGAGCAAGAAGGGACCTTAGAATTATCCAGCTCAAGCCTTTTATTCTACAGATGATGAAGCTGAGGCCAATGTGTGTGTGAAATGATTAGCCCGAGGTCACATAGCTACTAAAGGGCAGAACTAGGGTTTTAACTTAGATGTTTTGACTGCAAATTCAGTGATTTCTGAAACCTCCCACCTCCTAAGGGACAGCCTCTGTTATGAATTGATTGAAGAATTGTATTCATAGAGAGAATCTTCAGGACACTGCTTGAAGATAAAATCACTTCTTTAGAAAGGGAGGTATAGTTGGCATGACTTAAAAGGTGTCATTGAAGGCATCCTCTCCATGAAAGTATTCCCCAAAGGCTTAGCATAATGCCTGAGGTGCTCTCATGTGGACGAGGGTTTTGATGTGTTCTGTCTGGCTTTAAGAAATCAAATCCAGGAGCAGTGGATGGAGATGTATTCACAAGTGGACTTATCTTTCAGTACAATTGTGCTTTCTTGGGAGGTAATGATTCCCCCTCACTGGAAGTCTTCAAGGAAAGGCCATGTGGCCACTCATAGAGATTATTCTTATATAGAGATTATCCTTAGTTAAAACATTATTGGGTTAGATTACTTCTAAGGATCAGCCAAACTCTGAGATATTGTGTTTCTGTATAATCCTAACCTCAACTATGTTCACTTTTCACTTGATATTATTATCCAAAAGTCTTCTGTTAATGTTAGGAATGTTTAAGAAACCAAGTAAGGGACATCTATTAGATGTAATATTGTACAATGGAAAGAGATTTAGCCTCAGTATCAGACTTATATGGATTCAAACCTGTGTCACCTCTGATACATACTTGGTTGTGTTACCTTAGACAAGTCATTTAACTTTCCTGGGTCCCAATTTTTTTTTTCAGATGCAAAATAAGAGGTTTGGACTAAATGACCTTTAAGGTTCCTTCCAGTTTTAGTTCAATGATGTCTATCTTTTTTCCTTTTTTATTATTATTAATTTGTTTTCAGTTTTCTACAATTACTTCCATAAGTCTTAGATTTTCTTCCCCTCCCATGTGCTTCCCTCCCTGAGATGGCATGCAATTTTATATGGGTTCTACACATACATTCTTATTAAACACATTTTCGCATTTGCTATGTTGCATAGAAGAATTAAAATGAATGGGAGAAATCATGAGAAAAACACGAACAAAACCTAACACAAGAGAAAATATTCTGCTTCATTCTGTGTTCCAATTTCACAGTTCTTTCTCTGGATGTGGATGACATTTTCCCTCAAGAGTCCTTTGGGAATGTTTAGGTCTTTACATTGCTGTATCAGATAGAGTCCTTGCACACTATGGCTCTTACTGTGTATAATGTTCACTTCACTCGACAGCAATTATATGTTTTTCCAGATTTCTCTGAAGTCCACCAGTTCATTACTTCTTCTAGAACAATAGTACTCCATTACATTCATATACCATGACTTATTCAGCCATTCTCCAGTTAATGGGTATCACCTTGACTTCCAGTTTTTGGCCACCACAAAAAGAGCTTCTACAAATATTTTTGTACATGTGGGTCCTTTTCCCATGTTTGTGATCTCTTTGGGATACAGCCCTAGAAGTTGTATTGCTGGGTCAAAGGTGACTTTTTCTATTGTAGTCTATGAAAAGTCTTAAATAGAGTACCAACAGGGTCAGATTTATGCATAAGGAAGATTAGTCTGCTGTCATTCTGAACAATAAACTGGGGTTGAGCAGACAGGCTCTGGGTTTGAGAAGCTCAGTTAGGAGGCTATCACAAGGGACTAGACAGATAGAAATTCGAGTCAATGCTGGGCGGTTGCCATAATAGTGAAAACTAAGAAGGATGGTGGGCATGCCATTGCAGAAATAGAATCAATACAACTTGATAAATGATTAGACATAGAAAGTAATTGACAAGTAGTAACAATAGTTTAGGACATGGAAAATGAAGAATAAGGAAGTAAAGGCAGTTTAGGAGGAAGGGGAAACTCTGGAATGAACTCTTGAAACTCAGTGAAAAGCAATTCCACAGAGAATGAAAAATGGAATGTATCTAAATAGACCTATACCCATGTATATATAGGGTTCTAACCATCTTAGATTTTTAGAAGCCCTGCATAAGATGGAAAGAAGGTAACAATGAAGGAACACAAAAAATATTACAATAATAACATCAGTAGTGCTAAAGCTCAGAATGGACAGAGGTTTGAAAGAAAGCTGATTAATCAAAAATGGTTTTATAGCTATATTAGGGAAAAGATAAGGGTGAAAGGAACGAAAGGAACATTTCACAGGTGGAGTAGGCAATGGAAACTGACAATAGAGAGAAGGCAACCACTCAATTCATACTTTCTTCTGTTTGCTTTGCCAAGGAAAATTATTTTCTAATTTGAAAGGACTGAGAAAATAGGGTTAATGGGTTAAAGTTTGCAAAGTGTCTTGCAACTCTAAAGGACTATATGAGTACCATTTACATGTTTATTGTAAAATATTTATTATTACTGAAAATGGCAATAATAGAGTTGTTTGTAGGTAGCCACAAGAAGGCATGTGGATTTTAGAAACTCAGAGAATTAGGAAGAGAAACAAGAGAGAGAAGAAAGGATAAAAGAGAGATGGGTGCTAAAGGCAAGGCAGAGTGGTCCAGTTGACAGTTTATACTTACAATCAGGAAGGCACAGGTTCAAACCTTACCTCTGAAATCTACTCATTGGGTGACTCTGGGCAAATTACTTAACCTGTCTGAGCCAAGGTTTCTTCATATGTTTAATAAAAAAGTTCAACCAGATGTCCTCTAACATGTCTTACAGTTCATAACCTTTGATCCATGCAGCTTGATCTGGGCTCTGCTATGTAATACCAAAGTGTGAACTTGAACATGTCACCTTGCTGGACTGTCATTTCCTTTCTGATAAATGAAGAAATTGAAATGGATCACCTCTAAGGTCTCTTCCAGTTCTAGAACCAGGATTCTATGAAATTTTGCAAAGCTCAAATTTTTGTTTCAAACTAAAGCCTCCTTTAGGAACCAAAGGGGAGCAAAGCTAAGAGGAAATACAAAGCAGCTGTAAAGAAATGAGTCAAATCATCAAAATGCTAAAACCAGTGTGGGGATGGAGTGAGGTTAAGTCTAATCAAGGTCAACCAAATTCTGGTTTGGCGACTATATCAACAATAATTTCCATCTGAACAGACAGAACATTTATGAAATGTTTTCCTTTTAACAACCCTAAAGTTTTGTGATTATTATTTCCATCATAGTAATGAAGGAAGTAGCCAAAGAGAAGTTAGAGCCATCCAGTTAGTACATCTTTGAGCCCATATTTCAGCCTGGACCTCTGGACTCTAAGCCCAGCTTTATTTCTTGGTATTGGACTTGAAATAGTGAATGGCTTCATTTACCCAATCTGCTTGGTAGGTAGCCATTTTCATTGTTTTCTTTATTTACTTAACATCTTAAGAATGTTTTTTTTTTCCTCTTTCCTTTGCCTTTCAATTTGCTCCATCGGTACTTGCACTGGAGTTGAAATTCCTGCTGTGATTTATGTGGAAAAATTCCAACCCCTTGCACCAACTGATCAGATTTTAATTAGCTTGAGCATCTCAGGAAAAAAAAGGATATAGGTGTTCTTGAAGGCTGCACTCTGCATATATCTTCCAGGGCACTGCAGGGCTCAAAACCAGGTGACATTTCAGCTGGTTTTTTTAAGAAGGAAATGGGGCCTACAACTGAGAAAATGACAATGGCACCTTATACATGGTTTGAGTTCACTGGAGTTCAGTGTTTGCCTTTCTGCTACCTTGGGTACAAATTCGGCTTGAGTTATGCACGTATTTCTGGAATAGAAAACTCTTCTTCTTTATCTGTCTTTTGCTCTGGGGCTTTGTGTCTCCTTCAAACTGGCTATCCACAGTGAGCTAGCAGGATAAAGGGTAAGTGGAATTGATGCTGTTTCTTATGAAATGCCTGACACTGGCCTCAGTTGGAAACTAGATCCTATCCTATACTGACAACTGTTCCCTTCTGATAATGGCCATTCTTATTTTATCCTTTTCAGGCAGCCAAACAGTCAGAGTAACCTCAATCCACTAATAGGTAGACTCTGTCATTCTTTCTTTCATTCTTTCCTTTACAATACAGTATGTATAAATTCAGAGAAAGATGGGAGCTTAATCAGATGTCTGTATCTCTTGTGATACCATGGTGAAAACACAGATTTGAGTTGTAATTGCATCTCTGCTCTCATATTTAATGAGCAAAATGCAAAGGAAAAAGCAAACCTCTTTCTGTAGCACTCTGTTTATTTCATATACCCTATCAGACAAGAGATTGCATTTTCGATAAAGGTAATATTTTTACAAGAAAAAAGCACACAGGCCAATTTTCTCATGAGTAACAAGAATAAAACCCAAAAAGATAGGTCACAGAATCTCAGACAGAGAAAACCATATAGCTCTAGTCCAACCCATCATTTTATATCTAACTACTAAATTTCATTAAAGTTTTCAAGGAGACTTCAAGTTTGGAATATATCTTATCCATCATAAGGAATCTCAGATTAATCATCAATTTGACTAAAATTCTCCCTTGCTAGGAATATACACTTAGGGAGTCACTCAATAAAAGAAAGGCTTCATATACATCAAATTATAACAGCACCTTCTTTTGCTTTTAAAAAATTATCTATTTATATTTAGTTTTCAAAATTCATTTTCAAAAGATTTGGATTTCCAAATTTTCTCCCTACCTTTCCCCTCCTCCCACCCCAAAATGCTATCCATTCTGATTACCCCTTCTGCCAATCTGCCCTACCTTCTATCACACCCTTCCTTCCCTTATCCCCATCCCCTCTATTTTCTTATAGGGCAAGATAGATGTCTATACTCCATTACCTGTACTTTTTATTTCCCTGTTGCATGTAAAAACAATTTTTAACATTGTTTTTTAAAACTTCAAATTCAAACTTCTCTCCCTTCCTCCCTCCCCACTCATCCCCACTGAGAAGGCAAGCAATTCAATATAGGTTGTACATGTGTGGTTATGCAAAAGTCTTCCACAGAAGTCATGATGTGAAAGACTAACTATATTTCCCTCTATCCTATCCTGTCCCATATTTATTCTTTTCTCTTTGGACCTTGTCTCCCCCTAAAAATGTTTGCTTCTAATTTCCCCCTCTTCCCATTTGCCCTCCCTTCTATCATCCCCCCACACCCCACTTATCTCCTTCTCTCCTACTTTCCTGTATTGAAGATAGATTTTCATATCAAATTGAGTATGTTATTCCTTCCTTAAGCCAAATGTGATGAGAGTAAGCTTCACTTTTTCTTTCTCACCTCCCCCTTTTCCTCTCCATTGAAAAATCTTTTTCTTGCCTCTTTTATGAGAGATAATTTGTCCCATTCCATGTCTCCCTTTCTCTTCTCAATATATTCATCTCACCCCTTAATTTTAATTTTTATATATCATCCCTTCATATTCAACTCACCCTGTACCCTCTGTCTATATGTATATAATCCCTCCAAATACTGAGAAGAGTCTCAAGAATTATAAATATTATCTTTCCATGTAGGAATGTAAACAGTTCAACTTTAGTAAGTCCTTTATGATTTCTCTTTCCTTTTCATGTTCCTCTTGATTCTTGTGTTTGAAAGTCAAATATTCTATTCAGCTATGGTCTTTTCATCAAGAATGCTTGAAAGTTCTCCATTTCATTGGATGACCATTTTTTCCCCTGAAGTATTATACTCAGTTATGCTGGGTAGGTGATTCTTGGTTTTCATCTTAGCTCCTTTGACTTCTGGAATATCATATTCAAAGCCCTGCAATCCGTTAATGTAGAAGCTGCTAGATCTTGTGTTATCCTGATTGTATTTCCACAATACTCAAATTGTTTCTTTCTAGCTGCTTCCAATATTTTCTCCTTGACCTGAAAACTCTGGAATTTGGCTACAGTATTCCGAAGAGTTTTTCTTTTCAGATTTCTTTCAGGAGATGATTGGTGGATTCTTTCAATGTCTATTTTACCCTCTGGTTCTAGAATATCAGGGTAGTTTTCCTTGATAATTTCATGAAAGAAGATGTCTAGGCTCTTTTTTTAAATCATGGCTTTCAGGTAGCTCCATAATTTTTAAATTGTTTCTCCCGGATCTATTTTCCAGGTCAGTTGTTTTATCCAATGAGATAGTGCACATTGTCTTTTATGTTTTCATTCTTTTGGTTTTGTTTTGTAATTTCTTGGTTTCTCATAAAGTCATTAGCTTCCATCTGGTCTATTCTAATCTTTAAGGAGTTATTTTTTTCAGTGAGCTTTTGGATCTCCTTTTCCATCTGGCCAATTCTGCCTTTTAGGGAATTCTTCTCCTCATTCACTTATTGGATCTCTTTTGCCATTTGGATTAGTCTATTTTTTAAAATGCTATTTTCTTCAGTATTTTTTGGGTCTCCTTTAGCAAGCAGTTGACTTGTTTTTCATGATTTTCTTGCCTCACTCTCATTTCTCTTCCCAATTTTTGCTCCCAATTTTCTTTTACTTGGCTTTCAAAGACCTTTGTGAGCTCTTCCATGGCCTGAGACCAATTCATATTTTTCTTGGAGGCTTTGGATGGATGAGCTTTGACTTTGTTTTCTGTTTGCACATTTTGTTCTTTCTTGTCACCAAAGAAAGATTCTATACTCTTATTCTTTTTCTGGTTTTTGCTCATTTCCCTAGTCATTTACTTGACTTCTGAGGTCTTTGTCAAGGTAGTTCTTTGCTTCCAGTGGGGATGAGGGAGTGTACAGTCAGCCCCTCAATCCCCCTACAATCTGTGGGCCTAGAGCTCCAGAAACAGTAGCTGTAGCTGCCCATGCTGCTGCTGTGACTGCCACAGGCTTCTCTGCCCCTCTCCCATCTGCCACCCTGGGACTGGGGCTGGATTACTCTTCTCTCCTGCACTGGTCCCACAGACTTTTCCCACTGACCTTCCAGTTCATCCTCAGCATTTTGGGGTCATGAAGTCTGTACACTACCACACGTGTGAGAGAGTCAGTCTCCCCAAGACATACTCAGGTTCTTTCTGTGCCAGCTCAGCCCACGCTGGACTGCACTCTGCTCTCAGTGTGGTTTGATAGACACTTCCCTTTGACCTTCCAGGCTGTCTTGGGCTGGGGATTTGCTTCACTTCTTCATTTGGTGGGTTCTGCAGCTCCAAAATTTGTTTAGAGCCATTTTCTTACAGATATTTTGCTGGACTTGGGGGCAGCGCTATGGAAAGTCCATGTTGCTACTCTGCCATCATGGCTCCACCCCATGTAACAACATTTTTAATATTATCAAAGAATAAGAAACAAAGTAGATGTCCATCTATTGGGGAATGGCTAACAAATCGGGTTCCATAAAAATAATTGAATATTACCGAATCTTCATCCAGGTAATACCTAACAAACATAGGGTGTCCCTAAAGTTTTTTCCTTGTTCCATTTCTTTTCTCAGTGCTCATAGGTTCAACTAAGATATTTATGCAGGTGATAATCCCACAACCATATGCCCACTGAAAAAAGAATTTGAGTTCCACACAAATGTACCTGACACTCGCAAGGGAGTCCTGGCTAGATGATAGGGAGTTAGATAGAAAAGGTTAAATATGCAATGTGCTATAACACTACTGCTGCAACATTTCTGGGTAGGGGTGGGGAGTATCAAACCAGATTAAAATATATTTGAAAAGTATTTTTAAAAACAAGTAAAAATACATTGTAACATAGATAATATTATTTTGTGGTTTTCTAAATCAATGTCTTCTGCAGGAATTGTTATGTACAGTTTAATGGCCACTGTTTCTAATTGAATTTACCCCATAGATTCAGACGATTTTGTGACCTGGCCTTTGCCAGAGAGATTGTTCAGATGCTAACCTAAGGCCATGTGAGAGAGAAGATGATTTCAAAAATTAATTCATCTAACTGAATTGTTTCAACCTAACCAAGATAGAGAGCTTAGTGAAACAGGTCCCTGTATATGGATTCTTTCAGACTAGAGTATCCTTTCTAAGGGGAAAGTTTCATTGCATTCATAGGGGATGCTCTTTCTCATTTGGGAAGCAAATAGGCAAATACAGTGTTCCTTCCTGTGTGTGTCTAAATGGAGTAGAGAAGACTTAAACGTGAACAGTGAACAAGTACAAGCAAGATGATACAAATGAGGGAGGTGCTTTTTTAAATGATCAAATTTGTATTTGCTCTTCCCACTTCCTTCTCCAAGTTGGATTTAAAAAAGGCTATTGTAACAAATATGCATAGTCAAGCAAAATACTTTCATACATTGGACATACTCAAATATGTAGGTACCATTCTGCACCTTGAGTCCATTATCTCTATGTCAGGAGGTAGACAGCATTCTTTATCATTCATCCAGAGTTAAAGACTGAAGAAAACATGGATCGCATTTTTGAATGAAACTTTGGTCTGAGAAATCATCTCAATCAGACAATAGGAAGATTTTAAGAATAACGTAGTAACGAGAAGGGACAGAAATAAGAAGAAAAATGTAAGACAACATGGAATAATGGAAAAGGTCAATGTCAACTTTTATCTTTCTAATTTTGATTATAATTGCAATTGCTTGACATATCTCCTTTTTGAGTTTAATAAAGTCTTTCAAAACACCTTTAAAAAAGGACCCTATGCTATTTTCAGGGAATACTGATAAAAAAAAATGGGACTCTACCTGATCCACTTGAATGCTGAGAAACTCATGGTCAGGATGGAGAATCAATGGTGTCTAGAACCAAAGAAATGCCCACCAGTAAGGCAAGTTAATGGGCTCAGGAAAAAACAAGGAGTCATACTCAAAAGAAGATGCGATGTAGATACTAACCTAGAAAAGTTAGTTCACTATTCTATGTTCCCTAATATAGTGTAATATCCTCAAGACATTACATATTTCTCATGTCTTATTTCTCTTTCATGTTACAATAGAGTGCTGGATTTGGACACTGGAAAACATGAGTTCAAACCTATATTTTATTATTTATTATCCATGTGACTTAGACACATTTGTTCCTATTTCCTTATCTATAAAAAGAGTATCCCAACCTACAAGATGCCTTTGAATTCTAAATCTATGAAATAATTACAAAATATCAACAATTGTTAAACTATTAAATCTGATAACCTTTTCCCAGGGCTCATCCTTCTTAACTTCTCTGCAATTTTTTATGTTAATGATCATCTCCTCCTGGGTGATCTCTTCCCTCTAGATTTTCATTGTGTTCTCTGTTTTTTTTCCTCCTCCCTGTCTGAGCACTCTCCATCGGTCTTCTTTGCTATATTTATATTTGTGCTACATCTGTTAATCAGTGACCCAAAAACTGTCCTCAGCTTTCTTTTCTTCTTTTTTGCTCTCTCACTTGGTGAGCTTATCACCTCCATGAGTTCAAACATAATTTTTTTTGCAGATGCCCTCCATATATTGAGTGATTGTCCCTCTCATGAGCTCTGCTGCATCACCACCTGACTTTAAGAAATCTCAAGTTGGATATCCCACAGGCATCTTAAACTCATCATTTCTAAAGCAAACTTCATTATCTTTCTCCCAAACTTTCCACTCATCCTAATATTCCTTTAAATTTTGGAAGCACCATTTTCCCCTAGTAACCCTCTCTCATACTATCTGTATCAATAGTGAAGCCTTATTCACTTTCCTCAAATATTCGATCTGGTGTCAATCTCATCATCTCTACCTTCACATCTCTCAGTTATGCAACTTCTTTCAACTCATATAGATACCACGCTGGATGGTGGATTTTGTAATAACCTTAAAACTGGTCTCTTGCACCAAAAGTCTTTCCCCCTTCCAATGTATTCTCTACTTTGCTGCCAAAGTGATTTTCTTAAAGTATAAACATCACCATCTCACCCCTTTCCCTAACTCCCTACTTAGTAAACTACAAAGGTTCCTTTTACATCCAGGACCAAATACAAAATACTCTGTTTGCCATTTCACATCTTGCACAACTTCATCTCATCCTATCTCTCCAGTCTTTTTACTCTCCTTTACACACTTAATGATCCAGCCACATTGTCCTCCTTCCTGTTTCTCACACACAACATTCCATCTATAAAATCTAGGCTTTTACATTGACTCTTTTCTGCATTTTGAATACTCTCTCTCATTTTTGCCTCTTAGTTTTCCTGTTTGTCCTCAATTCTAAGTTCTACAGGATACTCTCAGAAAAACCTGGAGACACTTACATGAACTGATGAAAACTGAAATGAATAAAACTAGGAGAACATTATACACAATGATAGCAATATTGTGAAATGATCAACTGTGAATGTCTTAGCTATTCTTGGCAATACAATGATCCAAGCCAACTCTGAATGACTTATGATGAAAAAAGCTATCCATTCTCAGAGAAAGAACTACTGGAGTCTAAATGCAGATGGAAATGTACTATGTTCATATGTTTTACTTTCTTAGCTTTTCTTGGTTTTTTGTTATGTTTTCTTTTACATGATTAATATGGAAATGTTTTTAGGTAACTGCATATGTATATCCTATATGCAATTGTTTGCCTTCTCAATGAGTGTGGGTGGGGAGGGATAAAGGGAAAGAATTTGGAACTTAAAATTTTAATAACAAATGTTGAAAAATTTGTTTTACATCTAACTGGGGAAAAATTAAATACTAAATAAATTTTTAAAAATACTCAGCTCAAATCCTGCCTTTTCCTGGGGGTCTTCCTAGCCTCTTTCCTTCAACTCTTGGTACCTATTCTGTATTTATCTTGGCAAATATATGGTTATTTAAATGTTGACTCTCCCTTTGTCATATGATTTCCTTGGGACAAAGACATTTGTTTTTGCCTTTATATTTCCAGGATTTAGCATGATATCTGGCATATAATAAGTGTTTAATAAATACTGATTGACTGATTAACTGGCTAAAAATATGACCCCCTATAGCACCTAAAGCAGTACTTTGCAGCTAAATTTTATAGAATCAAATTTATGAATTATTTTGTATGATTTTGCTCTTATTAGTTTCCTGTGATATTACAATGTTTAATTCTTTTCTTGTCCCTGTTGTAATCTACTCTCATGCCATCTACAAGCAGATCTGACCCTTCCCTGAAGTTGTGGATGGTAATTGCATCTTTCATATCCCTCTCAAAGTTTTTCTTTGAAACTTTAATCATCATCTGCTTTCAATATCTTATTTCCCTGCAGGATTTATTACTTTGATTTTTGAGTCGTTAGATTATTTTGTTCAGTGCTTGTTTACATATGTTTATTCTTAAAGAGAAATGTGATTTAGTCAATAGTTCAACATCACTAGGTATGGAGGTTAATGAATTAAAACTATGGAATTTATCATATAAACACATTCTATAACATCTTCCACGTGAGGTTATTCTTCAAGTTTTTAAGGTGTTTGGAAAGAATTTTGATAATGGCATGAACCTGGGCTTTGAAATGTTATGGAAAAATTGGCAAATGAGAGCATAAAATCTAAAAAGAACAGAGGTATAAAGTAGATCAAACTTCCATTCATTTCCAAAAGGAAAAAAGAGGTACTCATTTCAACTCATTAAAAGCAAAATCTCATTATGCAGAAGGTGGAAGGAAGATCTTTGGTAAAGGACAAAAATAGCTATAATTTGACATTTATTCCTATAGAAATATACAGGTTGAGACCAAATAAGTTAGTTATCAAATTACATCCCTCCACTTACAGTATTAACAAAATGATGTGCTTTCATACCTTTGTATTGAGTGGAATTATGATTATGAGTGTGGGATGTTCCTCAATTCACTCAAGGTTGACTAAAAAAGAAAGACACAAAAGATTTTATTTATGATGCCAAGTGCTATAGGACTATCCAGGCCCAGATGGATATTTTATTAATGAAGTTACTGTTTGACAAAGAGCGAAAGACTTCATTGAGCTTTAGATAAAAGAAAAAAAGCAAAGGACAATACTTATAAAATACATAATTAGCATTTCAGGTTTGCAAAATGATTTACAAATTTCTTCCTTTATCTTCACAACAGCCCTGGGTGGTAGATGATCTTATTGTCCCAATTTTGTAGTTCAGAAAACTGAGTCAGGCAGAGTTTAAGCAACTTGCCCAGGTTCTCACAGCTATTGTCTGATGAGAGACTTGAACTACGGTCTTCTCGAATCTAGTTCCTGTACTTTACTCACAGGTAAATATCAGGAGAATGACTATAAAGTGAGCATACTTATGCCCTTTCACCCCTACCCCTAATGATTCTACATATGAAGTGCTAACTCAGATCCTATAAGGGAGAAGGAATAATCTTCCCATAACAAGGGGATAAAAAAAGAAAATTCTCTTCGTAATATAGTTCTATATACAAAGGCACATATGCATCCATACAAGGTATTGTGAAAATTTTTAGTACATTTTCAGTTCTAGTAACTTAAACTAAGATTTTTGGGGATACCCTCTGTATTCTACAAGTAGCAGAATTCACTTATCTTAATTTTCCTTCCCTCTCAAAGAAGGCTAAAGAAAGTTACAAAATATTAACAAGAACAATCTCATACATAATAAAATGGGATCATAGAAAGTATAAGACAGCAAACATTACAAAAAGAAATGCAAAAGTTAAAGATTTGCATTCCCTGACATGTTCTACTCCCTGAAGTCTTTGTCTACTGCTCAATTTGGTATCATAGAAATCATATTGAAAAGTATAAGATAAGGCTATTCTGGGAGATTCTGAGATAATAGGCGAATCAGGACAGAGGATGTGGGAGTCCTCCAAACTGGTTCCCAGACAAAATCTCACCACTATCTTCTTTGTTTAAGTTTCACAACACCATGTAGTAGCATGAAGAATTCTCAGAATTATGAGTTCAGGGATGCATGGCAATCATGACACCAAAATCCATAATAAAGCATCTGCATTTCAGAGGAATTTTCTCTGAAAGGAGGAATAATATTGTGGCTGTGACAGCAATCAAGTTTTTCTGTGAGGACTGTGTCTCAATGTCACATAGGCATAATTATCAAAGGCATAATAGAGAAAATAGTAGCAACTATTTACAAAGTTGTTACATAGTGTTATTATGTAACAAGCACTCTGCCAAGCTCTTTACAGTTATTGTCTCATTTGATTCTCACAAAACCCTAGAACACAGAACACTGTTGTTCCCATTTTACAGAAGAGGAAACAGAAGGAAATGGGGGTTAAATGACTTGTCTAGGCTTACACAGTTTGTAAATGTCTGAAGCCAAATTTGAACTCAGGTCTTCCTGATTTCAGGTCCAGTGCTCTAGCCACTGCACTACTAGCTACATGACGGACAAAACTCCCTCAGGTCTATTTCATCCCAGGTAAGATCATGAGCACCTTTTGGACTGGCCTATTACTACAATAGCATTGTACATTATTTGAGGAATATGAAAGATTGGCACATGGCCATTACTTTTCTCTTAAAAGGAGAAGCAACACAATGGGGAAATTAAATCAAAAAGACCCTTCCATTAATTTCATAAGGCAGCCCTCTCTTCCCTTTCCTCCATTCACTGGGTTGATTGTAACATTTAGAGTAACTGGACAGCACTCCTTGTGGGCACCTATTGGCATTTTCCATGGCATGGTGGAATGACTTAACAGTACAGACTCTTTTACTTGGATTCAACCACAGAGTATGAGCAATAAATCAAAGTCAAACTTACAATCTCACGAAATTCTACCTCATGCTGCAAGTTCCGCTACAACAACAAAAATGGGGTACAATTATTTTCAAGCTAATATTAATATCAACAGGTATTGGAACTGGTTTACATCTGTAGCATCCTGCATTATAACCATTGAAAGCATTATAGGTGTAATGATAATTCTGAGAGTTAAAGATCTTCCTCACCCAATAATGGGCCTGCCCCTTAAGGGAAGCTTGATTAGGGGAAGTCCACACCTTTTGTTAATTTTTTTTTTCTTTTATAATCAAGATTTTATTAGTTCATTTGGTAATCAGTACATAAACTCTATGAGTAAATTGTACATTTAAAAAATGCTAGAAAAGTCTAAAAATTATGTAGCTATTATCCTTTTCTGAACTGTTATTCCAGTGACTTTCTTACTTTAAGTTTGGAGGCAACTCTCCCTAAAAACAGGTTATCAAATACCAGTATCCTGAATATGGATAGGTATTTGGTCTTTAACAAAGCAAAGTTCCACTAATTCTGTATTTGATAAAACTATACTCGTTGTAGAGATTTTCCAGTCTTTTAAAGCACATTAATGAAGTTACTGGAAAAAAAAATGTACCACCACTACTAAAGATGACAATGTCACAAATTGCATACAATTTTGAAAGGGAGATCCACCACCAGGGAGCAGTTTTATTTAGGAAACAATTGTACTGAAAGACAAAATGGATACAGATTAAAACAAAAGCTTTAAATTTCATGGTCACAATTCCAAACTGCTATCTATGCTTCATTTAATATGTCAAAACTGCCTATGGAATGTTAAGTCTATGCACAAGACACACAAAACCATACTAGTCAACATTCTACCAATTTCTGGTTGTATTAAAACAAACAACAAACCAAACCGAAAACCAGCACATGATTTCACCTCTTTAAACAGGAATCTAAGTAAAGCCACTTTAGATTGGCTTATATTTATCTAAATGTTTTAAAATATTAATGTGATGAGGTGGTATTGCCTCCTTCTTAAAAATGTGTTTCTGGAGCTACTAAAAAACTGGCATTTACAAAATAGTTGATAAAAATATTCTTCTGAATTGTACAAGAAGGGAGGTAACAGGGACAATTGTTAAAACACTTGGCATAAGATGTTATTCAGATGTGGTTTCTTTCTCTCCTGCTGAATCAGAGCCTGGAACCTCTTCATTTTTAGTTTCTCCATTTTCTGTAGGCAAGTCATCTTTATTCTCTTCTTGGTTAGTAGCTTCTGCTTGTTTTCCTTTTGCTCCTTTTTTTCCTTTTGTGTGAACTTTTTTGTCCTCAGATTTACTCTTTCCAGCTGTCTTTTTAAGCTTAGGTTCAACCTTTGCAAGGACTGGTTTAGCTGACAGTCTAGCCGACCTTCTCTTGGGCTCCTCCCTTACTTCCCCTTCTGCAGAGTTGACCTTCCTCTTGAGCATCTTGGCTGTGCAGCGGGATCGGCTCCCTCTCGCCACACACGGGCAAGCACCGGCGGGTCGGAGGGAAAGGGCCGCGGCAGGAGCTTTTTCTCCAGTAGGGCTCCTGTGCCTCGACGCTCCTCCTCCCGCCGCTGGGCTGCGAGGAGCCACCCTTTTGTTAATTTTTTGATGAGTCACTGGTTCTCAAGGGTTGTGTTGACCTCTGGTTCTGAAAAGTGTATGACTACTCTGAGGTGAGGTTTTAATTTGGGACTGACTCAATTGAAAGTGTTTCTTTGGCCGGATGAGACTCTGGGCATCTGTCAAGGAGTCCCCAGCTTTGAAAACCCAGATGTTGATGTTTCTCTCTCTAGTAACTATGTATGTATTGCTTGCAATCAGACAGTTGGAAACCTTGTCTGTTGATTTTTATTTCTCTGTATTTTCTCTGAAGTTCAGGGTACTGACCTTTTCCCCGAATGAAGTGAATGACATATGTGCTTCATTAAAGTGATTGTTTAATCCTCAAAAGTTGCTTTCCTCTTAGAAAAAACAGATCTAAGAACCTGTACGGCCCTCCTGTGTATGCCAGGGTTCTTGCTGCTACAACAGGTCTTTGCTAAAAGCTCCTAGCTCTTGTCTGCTCATTCATATGTGAATTGCCATGTAGCTTTCATAAAAGATTCTGGTACAAACAACAATGATAAAAATTTAAAATTGGAAAGAGAATGTGATATGGTGAAACCTTGTATAGAAATAATAGGAGAAAGTCTTGAACAGGCTACCATTATAGAGGTCTAATTTTTATAAAGATAGCTTTTACAAAGCAAAGGCAGTTTTGGCAAGAATTATATCTACCTGGGGAAAATACAGAGGATTTATTGAAAGACTTCTAAGGGGAGTAGAATAGAGGGGCCATGCCACTGAAAACCACTATAGGAGAGATGAAATATAGCATAATTCTTCATTTATACTGTCTATCCATAGGGGTTGACAAATAGTTACATAGGCCATATGGGTTTCTGTTCAATAGTTGTGGCACTGTGTGATCCAGAAGGGACAAGATTTTAATCAAAGCAATGCTGAAGTTAACATGAGCATGAAAATTACAGTACATAGTACCAAGTTCCTAGTTTCCTTCCCCACCTGAGTAGATAGGAGGTCAAATGCATACAGCATTGGGCTCAGAGTCAGGAAGATGTGGATTCATCTGTCCTCAGAAACTCACTAGGTGTGTGACTCTGGACAGGTCATTTAACCCCTGTTTGTCTCAGGTTCCTTACCTGTAAAATGGGAATAAATGATAGCACCTACTTCTAAGAACTGTTGTGAGAATCAAATTAGACAATATTTCTAAAGCATTTAGCACAGTAGCTGGCACCCAGAAGGCATCTAATTAATGTTAGTTTCCTTCATTCCTGCGATGTTGATTCCATGTTGAATTTTGGAAGAAGATGGTTACAATGGCAATGATAATGGGGGTTCAAATCTTTGGAAAGTTGAGTAGGCATTTTATTACCAATATTGGTTAAAAACAAAGCAATAATAAATACCCAAGTCTTCCAGGCTCTTAGATTCTAGCCATTTCTGGATAGTAGGAAATAATTCCATAGCCTCATAGGAAAAAAGGGAGTAGGAATTGGGACATGGGCCCTATGAAGCCATACTATAAGTCTTCCCAGTCATTAGTCCAGACAGTACAGACTCTTTTACTTGGATTCAAGTAAAATGAATGTCCTAAAACATTCTAGAACATTCTAAATATGTTAGATGTTCTAAAAGAAGACACTGTTCATTATTACAGAGTAAAGTCAACAGAAGGTCTGAGTGAATGGAGGATCAAATCAACTCTTAACAAACTGCCATAGGATTACTATCTTCAGACTATTTTTAAAACATACCAAAAGCTAGAAATTTGTGAAAACTCTCGTTCTCCCAGAAATTTCTTCACAATCAGACTTCCCAAGATCTTTTATATTTTTGTCCCAATCTAACTCTTGGCACATTATGGTATATAAGTTGGAAATATCAGATAATTCTTTGCCTATGAGAAGGGGCACCATGACAAGTGTTTCTTCTTTGCAATGGCTGCAGTGGAAAATTTAGGATTATTGTATGGGCGAAATTAAACATAAAAAGTTTTAGAAGTTGCTGCAAATCACTGGTCTGAAGCTGGTAAGTGGGAATTACTATAGCAAGGGGCTTTTGTGGGTTTAGAGTCATTGCTCCTGATACAATAAGAGTTTCAGGAAATAAAATCAAGTAACAGGGAATAGAAAAATGCCTTTGGCTAGACCAGGCACTTTATAAGTGTAACACACAAATCACCATTTAAAAAAATGAAAATTAGTTCAATCAGGTAGCTAGTAGCATGAAGGAATTAACTTGAGCAGATCTAAATATAAATCACTCCCTCATACAATTCTGCTTAGAGGTTAAGTGCCTTTCCTTGTTTTAAGGCTTGCTTATTTTAGACCTGGAGAAGAAAAGATATTAGAAACATGAATGCATTTCTGTGCCCCACAAACACCATCTCTATCACAGTGGGCACTCACAGTTTTGACAGGAGGAGATAAAAAAGAGGGAAGGGGAAGGGAAGAGAAGCAAAGAAAAAATGCTACCCAAGCTGGGTAGATTTGTACACAAATTTCAAAAGTTACCCAATCTAAGAATTCCTGCAAGGGTATAACCAAGACAACTTCACTAGGATAATGCAGTATATAAAAACAGTCAAAACTCATTCTCATCACAATTTCAAAATGCACATTAATAAAGATTGTATCTGACTTGTTTTTGAGTCATACATTTTGTCCCTTTTTCTTTTCAGTGCAACAAATTGTGGGAACAAAAGAACTCTTTTTTTCCTGCATTTTTACATTGCATTTTTTCTAGTTTTTCTCTCCTCCCTGATTGGTCCTATTAAAAATTTTACCCAAAAAAATGCCCCAAAACAAACAAACACAAAACCCCTGTGCTTTTATATGCAATCATGTATTTAGGAGAAGCTTCAATTATGAAAGATTCACATTTATAAAAAGAATCTAATTTAATTAAGAGCTTTTTTTACCCTTTTACACTGTACAGGTCTACGACTTACTGTGTGCTACACTCCCTGATACCGCACCCCTAAAGCAGAAATAGAAGAAACAATGGAGTTATACCAATTCTAACTGAATCTAAAAAGAAACACAAATAAAACATAAAAACAACTTTGCTCTTCACTTGCAGAGGGAGTAGGGTTAAGGGCCATTATCTTTTCTGTTTTACAATTCCAATTTTTGACCTTGGCAGTCTCTAATCAGTAAATTTAGTTTTTTGATTTATTTCTGTTGTAGGAAGAGATAGAGGTACTGTTAATAGACAGGGAAAAGTTTTTTTTTTCTCTGCAACCTTTGACCTTAGTCATTTCTCCCTCCCAAGATAAGAAACTCAAAAGAAAGAGATGAACTTTGCTGTGGAAACCAGGATGCCTATTACATATATATTCCCAGAATCTTCACCCTTCCTTTTGTTCCATGTATCATTTCTTTGAGAGCTTGGATGCGTTCAATGAGCCTCTGTGAAAGCAGACTCAAAACCACTTAGCTAAACCTTTTCTGGCCCTAGGCTCCCTAACTGATAAAACTAATGACCTGGCAAAACATATCGATGCTGACTGACTGACTTCTAGACAACTAAATACCTCACCAAGACAATACCTAACTTCCTGCTTAGCTTTGCTAATTAAATGTCAAGTCCCCTTGACAGTCTAACTCTTATTACATTATCATCAACCAACAAACCCAAATTCCAGGAGACTTTCAGTGATATCTCTCTAAGGTATTAGCTGAATGCCTAACTTTGCTCAATTCAGAAGCAACTCAAAGACAAAATCAAAATCTTCTGCAGTTTTGTGCTAGATTTTATTGACAAGGACCTTTTTTTCATTCTTTTTTTAAAAACTATACTTCGTTTTATTTTTCAATTAACAAAATCTCACCTTTTCAAACTCCCACTCCCTCCTCCAAGGGGGAGCAAAAGGAAAACAAAACAAAATCCATTTCAGACAGGGATAGTCAATAAAAACAAATTTCTACTTTGGATGTCCAACAATTATGTATCTTGCTCGTACTGCCCTTGAGTACTATTTTCCATTTTCTTTTGGCGGGTGATGACTTGCTACCATGATATGCAGAGTTGTCAGTGTGAACTGCTAGGGTTGGATTCAGAATCTCTACTCATGCCAAGAAACCTGTTTAAAGAGCCTTGACTCATGAGATTGAATGGGGCAGATGGACTACTCTCACTAATAGGAACCGTGTCTAGAGTAGTAGCTACTCAGCAATCTCAGCAACAAGAGAGGTACATGTTCTTACTCCACTGTAGCTGGTATTTGAAGACTCCTGCATATGGTCTCCTCCTTGATTTCTTCCTACCTGTGTTACCTTCGGCAAGTCATTAACCCCTATTTGCTTCAGTTCCTCATCTGTAAAATGGGGACACAATGGAAAGGAAAATGGTCAACTGCACTGGCATCTTGGACAAAGTACACAGGGTCATGTAGAATTGAACATGGCTGAACAACGACCACGTTGCTTTCTTCAAGCTATTGAGAGTACCTTCCAGAAATCTACTTCTATTTTCCCCCAAATATATTAATTTATTTGTTTTCAGTTTTCAGCAATCAATTCCATAAGTTCCAAATGTCATCCCCCTCCCCCACAAGATGGCATACAATCTTATATGGGCTCATCACGTACATTCCTATTAAACACATTTTCACATTAGTCATGTTGCATAGAAGAATGAAAATGAATGGGAGAAACCAGGAGAAAAACAGAACATAACAAAAGAGAAAATAGTCTGCTTTGTTCTGTGTTCTGACTCCATAGTTCTTTCTCTGGATGTGAAGGGCATTTTGCATTATGAGTCCTTTCAAAATGTTTTAGGTTCTTAAATTGCTATGAAAGGCTCAGCTTATCAAAAACAGTCCTTTCAACTGTGGCTTATACTGTGCATAAAATTCTCCTGGTTCTGTATACCTCACTCAGCATCAGTTCATATAAGTCTTTCCAGGTTTTTCTGAAGTCCACCTATTTGCCATTTATTATAGCACAATAGTATTGTTATATTCATATACCACAATTTTTTCAGCCATTTCACAATTAATGGGTATCCCCTTGATTTCCAGTTCTTGACCACCACAAAAAGAGCTACTATAAATATTACATGTGGGTCCTTTCCCCAGTTTTAAGATCTCTTTGGGATACAGCCCTAGGAGAGATATTGCTGGATCAAAGGATATGCACATTTTTACAGTCTTTTGGTATAGTTCCAAATCGCTCTCCAGAATGGTTGGATCAACTCACAGCTCCACCACCAATGAATTAGTGTTCCATCTCTCCCACAGCTTCCCCAACATTTATCATTTTCCTGTTTTATCATGTTAGCCAATCTGAAAGGTGTGATGTGGTACCTCAGAGTTCTTTTGATTTTCATCTCTCTAATCAGTAGTGATTTAGAGCATTTCTTCTTATATATTCATAGACAGCTTTAATTTCTTCCTCTGAAAACTACCTGTTCCTATCCTTTGACCATTTATCAGTTGGGGAATGACTTGTATTCTTGTAAATTTGACTCAGTTCTCTATATATTTTAGAAATGAGGCCTTTATCACAGACACTAGTGACCAAAATTCTTTCCCAGTTTTCTGCGTCCCTCTAATCTTGGTGGCATTAACTTTATTTGGGCAAAAACTTCCCAATTTAATGTAATCAAAGTTATCCATTCTGCATTTCATAATGTTTTCTTTCTCTTGTTTGGTCGTAAATTCCTCCATTTTCCATAAATCTGACAAATTATTCCTTGCTCCTCTAATTTATTAATAATATCAACCCGTATACATAGGTTTATACTTGTTTGGACTTTATTCTGATATGCAGTGTTAGGTGTTGGTCTATGTCCATTTTCCACCACACTATTTTCCAGATTTCCCAGAAGTTTTTGTCCAACAATGAATTCTTATCCCAGAATCTGGTGTCTTTGGGTTTATCAAACAGTAGGCTGCTACAGTCATTGATTACTGTGTCTTGTGTATGTAACCTACTCCACTGATCTTCTCCTCTATTTCTTAGCCAGTAACAAGTATTTTTGATGATTGCTGCTTTATAATGCAATTTGGAACTAGGGCACCTTTCCTAACATTTCTTTCATTAATTCCCTTGATATTCTGGACATTTTGTTCTTCCTGATGAATTTTGACGTTATTTTGTCTAGCTCTATAAAAATATTTTTGGTAGTTTGATTGGCATAGCACTGAATCAGTACATTAATTTAGATAAAATTGTAATTTTTTTATATTAGCTTGGCCTACCCATGAGCAATGGATATTTTCCCAGTTATTTAGATCTGACTTTATTTGTGCAAAAGTGTTTTGTAATTGTGTTCATATAGGCCCTGGGCTTGTTTTGACAGGTAGACTCAAATATTTTATAGTGTCTACTATAACTTTAAATGGGATTTCTCTGTCTCTTGCTGTTGGACTTTTTAAATAATATATAGAAATGCTGATGATTTATGTGGGTTTATTTTGTATCCTGCAACTTTGCTAAAGGTCTTTATTATTTCAAGTAGCTTTTTACTTGATTCTCTAGGGTTCTCTAAGTATATCATCATATCATCAGCAAAGGGTGATAACTTAGTTTCTTCTTTGCCTATTCTAATTCCTTTGATTTCTTCTTCTTCCCTTGTTGCCAAAGGTAACATTTCTAGTATCATATTGAAAAACAGTGCTGGTAATTGGACATCACATCTACTTTTACTTTTATCCACCATTAAGGATATCACCTTCACTTTCCATTTGCAAGTCTGCTTGATTTCAACTCCAGAGAACAAGATGCCCCTTTGTCAGGTAACTCACAGTTTCTTCTTTTGCTATCTCCCTTTTGTGTTGTCTGCTCTCATTAGACTGTAAGTTCCTTGGGGGCAGGAACTATCTTTCTTATGATTATTTATATTACCAGCACTTAGCATAGAGCCTGGCACAGAGTAGGTGCTTAATAGATGTTTATCAGTTTGCATGGAGTCAACAAGTTTGAAATAGAAATTTTAAATATAAAAATGCTCATCAAAAGTCAAGAGGGAAGAATTTCACATTCTGAACCAAGGCTTGCCCTTTTCCCATATGTCCTGTACTGCTTTTCCCTTGCCTCTGCTTTCCATTTCTTGCTCTAGGAACAATAATGAAATCAGTACTACAATTACTTTTGTAAGGAACATGACAATGACCTTCCCTGTGGCTTCACTCATCATTGTGACACTCTGGCCATCACTCTTTAATACATATTGTCTCCCCCATTACACTGTAAGTTCTATAAAAAATTAGGACTGTCTTGATTTTGCCTTTATAGAGTGTGTATTCTAGTACAGAGAAGGTACTTAATAAATACTTCTTGATTGATTGATGAACATTTCATGAGTAGAAGATAACAGATGTTCAGGTCAATTGTTGCACTGATACCCAAAATATATTTTTAAAATTTAATTAATTTATTTATTTTCAATTTTCAATAATCACTTCCATAAGTCTTCATTTTTCTCCCCTCTCTATCCTGTCCTTTCCCAAGATGGCATTCAATCTTATATGGGCTCTACACATACATTTCTATTTAATACACTTTCACATTAGTCATGTTGCATAGAAGAATTAAAACCAATGGGACAAATCATGAGAAGAAAAAAAACAGAACATAAGAGAAATGAGTCTGCTTCATTCTGCGTTCTGATTCCACAGTTCTTTCTCTGGATGTGGATGTCATTTTCCCTCAAGAGTCCTTTGGGGGTGTTTTAGGTCCTTGCATTGACTTGAAGGGCTTAGTCTATTAGAAACAGTCCTCACACACTGTGGCTGTTACTGTGTTACTGGTTCTGCTCATTTCACTTAGCATCAGTTCATATAAGTTTTTCCAGGTTTTTCTGAAGTCCAACTATTCATCATTTCTTATAGTACAATAGTATTCCATTATATTCATATACTACAACTCATTCAACCATTCCTCAATTGATGGGCATTCCTCTGATTTCCAGTTCTTTGCCAGATATCCAAAATATATTAAAAGATCACCACCCAATCAGTGGGGTAGAATTGTGCCAGAGGACTGACAGAAAAATGAGAGTAACTATGGCATAGGATGAAAAGACTAGGATGGGGCAACAGGACATCACTGAGATCATGTGTCTATCAAAATACTAACCGACAATAGCATTAACAGAACTGGATATATGTAGAGAGGTGATGGCATCAGTACAGACAGTTTTTTCTTGATGATATGAAGCAAGTAAATTAAAAAGGGAGGGAGGGAGAGAAAAAAGCCTTCAAGGACAGGTGTCAAACATAGCTGAAATATCCACAAATTCTTGAGAAAGGACAATAGACAAGAGACCAGCCTGACACAAAGCTCTTTGATAGTGTTTTCTCTCAAGCAGACAATGGGTTAAATTCAAGTCCAGAGGCCAATGGCATAAACATCCATTCCAACCATTAAAAAAACCAAAACTCTGTCTGCAAACCCCAGTTTAGAATGTCCTGTTCCTGTGTCAGTCTTCTTGAGCACACAGATAGCAATCACTTCCAAATCAGGAATGTAACCTTCATACAGACAGATTTTTTTTAAAGCAATATAACAATGCAGGACAAGATGTGCAGTGAGGCACTTAGTCATATATCCATTTTCTTTGTTCTCACTGACTGAAGCCCCAGAACAAAGTATGGAGTAGGTGAGAAATATGTTTTTAAACTATGAATATGAAATATTTAAAGGGCTCAAATACTCAAGCTTAACTATTGAAATGAGACTACTTGTCCTGAAGCCTACAGAATGTTATTACAAGAAGGAATATATTAATAAATCATTGGTTATTTAAATTACATTTAAATTGGTTATTAAATTACACAGTGCATTGCTCTTTTAACCAATGAAAAGAGAAAGAACCAAATTGTGGAGTTCTTTCTGAATCCATGGAAGGGCACATACTTGGCTACTAACTTACACAGAACAATATAAAAAGAAGTAGTTTTTTTTTTTCATTTGTTTATTTAAGAAATAGGAATGAGAATTGATCTATAATTTCATTGATGTGGGGAAGTCCCAGGAAGGAAACACCTTCAAACAACGCTGATCAGTCTTTTTACTTAAATTCAAAGTCCCAGAAAAGTTGTCTGGGGGCACTTGAAGGTTAAGTGACTTGTCCTGGGTCAGTTGATATGTGTGGTGGGAGGAACTAGAATTAGGTTGTCAGGACTCCAAGGCTGGCTCTGTGAATGAGGTCATGGCATAACTCCTGAAGCACCCGAGCAACTTCATATGGGGCATCTATTTGCTTATTAGTCTTTCCTTAATTAAGGCAGCTGCTTTCTATAATTTGGGAATGGGATTGTTGGTTTGGCTTCCAGTATTAGACTGAGGCATATTTTTTTCATTAAGAGAAACAACACTCGAGGCATTTATTAAATTTATTCTTATTAGTTTACATCAGTTATTTCTTTCCAATTGCTGCCATGCATGGAAGGATAACGTCCGATGCTCTGGTGACCTTTAGAAATTCTTCTGATTAAATGCTGCTTGACTTCATTATGGCATTTCTTTCTTCGTACTACATGATTTGATGTGTACAGCTTAATAATGCAACTAGACATGAATGTTAATAACTTTACAATTCACTTCTTTGCTCCTTTTTCTAAATGTAACTGAAATTTAGCACCAGTTTCATTGGCTGGAGGCTTCCATGAATCATATGAATTAGAGTGTAACAAAGGAACATATTAGCATTTTTTAGCCTGGATGCTTGAGTTTTGTAGTCACCATTTTAATATGTACTACAACTTTTCCACCCTCAAGTTAAAAAGCCTTTCAATTTTTCAGCCAACATCATAATTGAATTGGTTCTCTTTCTGCCCAAGGATAACGATTTTGTACCGATGGAATCTTTATTAGATTTTGAGGGTTAGACGGATGTTGCCAGTTTTCAATAGTCAAACAACTCCACCCCAAGAACAGCGAATTAAAATGAAATCCCTGCAATTCAATTCATCTTTTTTCTTCCTGTTCCCTTCTCCTTGCTCTTTCCTTTTCCAGGGTGGTGGTAATTTTGCTTTTCCTAATTTAGGTGGCATACTGCATAGAGTGCTGGAAATGGAGTCAAGAAGAGCTGAGTTCAAATTCTTTCTCAAAAATTTACTAGTTGTGTGACTCTGGGCAAAGTATTTAACCTCTCAGCCTCAGTTTCTACATTTATAAAATATTGACAATGACAGTACCTACTTCAAGGTATGTTGTGAGAATGAAATCAGTCAATATATGCTAGGAACTGTACAAGGTTGAGCTCTCTGAAATGTTTGCTACTGTATCTATGAGTTTTTTGTATTTATTTGAGAATTCATTCTGGAAAGCAAGACTTCATATGCAGAGGAACACATAACTCATCATTTTATTGAACCAAATTGCCTCTAAAACTCAGGCTATTGTTCATGTGGCCTCCTGTGTATATTGAAAAATGTGTAGACTTTTAAGTTAGTATTTTAAACTATAATTTTAAATGTGATAAAAGAGATACAGATTTCTTTCACCAAATTTCTTTGACCTAAAAAAAGTATGAGTTAAGTGGTATAGTGAAAAGAGTCCTCAGTTGAGAGTACGAGGACCAGGTTTCACATTCAGGTTCTCCCACTTACTATATGAGGGCAACATCATGAAGTGCCTGAATGCCCTTATCTACAATATAAGGTCATAATGGCAAACATTTAAAGAATGTTTTACAGATGAGGAAGGAAACTGAGGCAAATGGTGGTTAAGAGATTTACTGGGTCACACAACTAGTGAGTGCACAAGGCCATCATTTCATGACTCTTGGTCCAGCAATCTACTGTACCACTTAGCTGCCTATATATGGTGGGTTACTTTCCAGTTCTATAGTTCTGATTTCTGGAAATGGGAGAGGAGTTACATTGTATCAACTCCGATAAATCTAAGGTACTGGACTTTTAGGGTGTGAAAGTGGCTTGGAGAGCATCTTGAAACACTAGAGTTCAGATCTACATAACATAATGAGATCATAAATTTTATGAGGAACGTAGATTTAGCAATAAAAGTTATCTTTGAAGTAAGTCCTTCTTCCATTTTATTAATGAAGAAACTGGGTCATGTCTAAACATGAATGCAATAAAGAGAAGCTGGGATGTGAATTCAGGTCCTCTAATGCCAAATATTTTTCCAAATGCCAAGTCCCTTTTCCATTATCCACTACTATTTCCCAATTGTAGGGAATAGTATGAGTAGCAGATGATTGGACCTGGAGTCAGGAAGCCCTGGGTGCAAGTTCAACCTTAAAGACATGCTACTTCTGTGAACCTGAACGCAAAACAACCACCGTTGTGACAATAGGACAATACATAATAAGGATGTTTCACAAATTTTCAAACACTATCTGAATGTCAACTTACTCCAATTGATAAATAGTCAAAGGATATGAACAGACAGTTTTCAGATGAAGAAATTAAAGCTATTTATAGGCAAATGAAAAAATGCTTTAAAACACTATTGGTTAGTAAAATGCAGTTTAATACAACTGTGAGGTACCACTTTATTCATACCTATCAGATTTACTAATATGACAGAAAATGAAAATGACAAATGTTGGACATGTGGGAAAATTGGTTACACTAATGCTTTGTTGGTGAAATTGTGAACTGATCCAACCATTCTGGAAAATTTGGAACTATACCCAAAAGGCTATTAAAGTATAATGTTTTTGATCCCCTTTTATATTCATAAAAATGGAAAGGGAATTGCAGATACAAAAATATTTACAGTAGCACTTTTTGTGGTGAAAAAAAATTGGAGATTGAGGGGATGTCCATCAACTGGGGAATATATAAACAAGTTGTGGCATATGGATGTAGTGGAATACTATTGTGCTATAAGAAATGATAACCAGGTGGATTTCAGAAAACAAAAAACAACCTAGAAAGATTTACATGAGTCAATGCTGACTGCAGTGAGCAAAACGAAGAGAACACCACGCATAGTAACAGCAACATTGTGTGATGATCAGTCATGATAGTCTAAGCTCTTCTCAGCAATACAGCGATCTAAGACAATTCCAAAAGACCCATGATGGAAAATGCTATCCACATTTAGACTAAGAACCATGAGAGTCTGAATGCAGATTGAAGGATACTATTTTTACTTTTTTTCTTTCTTGCTGTTATTTCCCTTTTAGAAATCCCAGGCAAAGAAAATTCCTCTACTCATGTAACCTGTGACTTTAAAAAGCTCTCTCAATTTCTGGGAATTTAAATGCCTACTGAGGTAGTGATTCTCCAACTTTCTGACCTCAGGAATTCTTTGTATATATAATTGACAGAAGATGCCAAAGAACTCTTGTATCTATTGGGGTGGGGTGGGGTGTATCTATTAATACTTGTAATATTAAAAACTAAAAAGTCTTAGTATTATTATGAAAAGTGGTTTTGACCATGTGGCACCTATAAAAGGTCTCAGGAATTCCTAGTGGTCCTCAGACTACACGTGGAAATCATATTAAAAGCAGTTAGATGGCTTTGGGTCTAGAGTCAAAAAGAGTTTAGTTCAAATCTGGACTCAGACACTTACTAGTTGTCTGGCCCTGTACAAGTCACTTAATCTCTGCTTTGGTTTCCTCAGCTGTAAAAACAAAGATCTCACATATTTGTTGTGAGAGTCAGATGAGATAATATCTATAAAGTGCTTCTTAACACAGTGCCTGACTCACAGTAGGCAATATATAAATGGTTACTTCCACTTTCCCTCGCACTGACTTTGGGTCATGCCTAATATGCGTCAAATAAGCAATTTGGACCTACATCTTCCTGGCTGACTCTCTGTCCACTCTGCCATGGCTACTGCTCATGATTTTAATTGTTCATTGCAAATAATACACAATGATATAGAATGGCCAAGCAATCAGTTTTAGGGAGGTATATCTTGATTCATTAGAAGGAATCATTAGAAAATACAATTTTAGTTGTTTTCAGTCTTTTCTTAGCCATATCTGACGTTTTGTGACATTGGGGTTTTCTTGGCAAAGATATTGGAGTAGCTTGCCATTTTCTTCTCAAGATCTTGACTCTTTATAAGAAAACAATCAGAAAATATAACAGCCTTAAATGCTTACTGTAACCTAAATCTTTCTCAACTCCTTTGCTCATGGGTTACTTAGAAATTACTTCTTTATTTGAGTTCTCTCTAAGAAATTTATGGATGTTTGTGGTCCATCAGTAGGACTCAGGTATTCAATGTGCTGTTGTTTTATGGGTTCTAAAATCCTCCTTCATGCTTCATTAAAGTGGATGGACATCCCTTCAGAGGTCATAAAGCACAACAGCTTTCTCAAGTTGTGTTTGACAAATTGTTCAATTGACTTCATTCACCACGTTCAACAACCCATCAGAGTAGAACAAATTGAAATCTCCCCTTACCCCACTACTTGTAGATAGAATAATCAATACAGAAATACAAATAACTGCACTGAATTAAAATATCATCTGCTAGACCTGGCCATTTTATTCTTTAATATGCCCTGGATGCCATATCAACATTCTCATTACATATCCATCAACGCTCCCCTCACCTTTAGAGGTCAACATAGAAAATAAGAAATGTGGAGAAGATATGCTGAATTATATTGGGGGGGAGGTTTAATTTATTCTGGAAATGGCCCTTATTTTTTGGTAGCTTCCCTCACAACACCCCATGTGAGATTTGTGGATATTATTATCCCCATATTTAATTTTTTAAATTAAATTTTGCTTACTTTGTTACATTTTAAGTTTCAAGCTGCCTCCCTCTCCATATTTAAATTTTTAAAAATAAGAGAGTGGAAACTAGAGGTGACTTCAATTGATATAGAGACCACCAGTTAAGACATTCCTAATAAATTGGCACCTGCATTGCAACTTAGAGTCAGAGAGTTGTCTGGAGCACCGACTGAGAAATTAAGTGACTTGAATAGGGACACTAATAGGGACACTCACACTAAGTATGAGTCAGAGGTGATATTTAAACTCATGTTTTCCTGATTCCAGGGCTGATCCCAATGCAGTGTGTTATACAACCTCTCGTCACAAAAAAGAAATAAAAATGGATTTGTCATGTTTAAATTTTTGTTAGAACTTAGGGTCAAATTTATTAAAATATAATGTAATTGGGATACAGGTAAAGATATACTTGGGTTAAAATATACTTAATGAGCATAAGATGGGCAGAAGGACATATGGCTAAAGAAAAATGCTTTATAATGAATTGGAGAATTTAATGGACTGGAAGTTCAATATTAGTGCAACAGTGTTATATAGCAGCAAAAAAAAAAAATGAAGTGAATATGATCTTTTCCTCCATAGAGAGGCAAGGTGCCCAGTATGAGAAAGATGATAATCTCATTAGTCTATATTGGTCAAGCTGCATCTCAAGTATTGTTCTCAGTTCTGGATCTGACATTTAAGGACAGACATTATTGATTAGCTGGAGAGCATCCAAAGGAAGGCAACCAGAATGAGGGCCTCGACAAATACTATGTGAGAGTTAGTGGAGAAAACTACTGATGCTTAGCCAGGAGAAGAGAAGATTTACAAAGGGTATGGTCATGGTCACTGTCAACAAGTATTTGAAGCTTTGTCATGTGGAAGGAAGTTTCAGTTTGTTCCACTTGGACTCAAGCTATTAAGCCTAAGAGGAATGGGCCAGCATCTCAGATGTGACTCAGTGGTAAAGAATAGACAGAAGGGAATGTAATGCATTGGAAGCAGTGTAGTCCCTTTCACTGAATGTGCCTTCCTTCTGTTGATAAATTAATAGTAATAAAAATGAATAATAATAACAGCTATATTATGTAATATATTAGCAAGCACATAAATGCAATACCTATTATGTGCCTGACATTGTGCTAAGCCCTTTAAAAACATCTCATTTGATCTGCCATAGGAGGTAGAAGTTATTGTTATCCCCATTTTAAAGCTGGAAAAACCGACAAAGAGTGCTCATGTGACTTGACCAGCGTCACACAGCTGGTAAGTGTCTATGGTTAGAATTGAACTCAAGGTTTTCAGAACTCTATTCACTGTACCACCTTATTTGTATACATCTAATTTTTGCAGAATTTTTGGGGGTCCTTGAAGTCATGGACTGACTTTTGCCCTTCTCTCTATCCCTAGTGTTTAGTACACTACCTGAGACATAGGAGGTGCTTGATAAATGTGTATTAACTTATTAACTAGGTATTTTCAAGCAAAGTCTTTATCTCATTCATAGGAGGAGATGTGGTAGAGAACATTAGATTAGAAGACTTCTAATATCCCTTAAACTCAGAAATTCTATGATTCTTTGAAGCTGAACTGCAAAAGAAGAAACTAATGAATTCAGTCCCAAAGCTAGTATCAGAGCCCACGTTATAATAAAAAGACTGCTGAACCTAGAGGCAAAGGACCAAGGTTTAAATCCAGATTCTGCTACTTGACACCTATAAGACTTTGGGCAAGTCACTTATCCCCTATGAGCATGGGTTTCTTACAATGAATGGTTTTGTCAAGATAGGTTCTAAAGTATCTTGGCTCTAAATCTACAAATCAAAGCAGTAAGGTTGCATAGTGGAAAGAGGGCTGGATTTAGGAAAATCTGAATTTTCAATCTGCCTCAGATATTTATTAGCATTGTGACCCTGGGCAATTCATTTCATCTCTCTCAGTCTCAGTGATCTACTCTGCAAAATTGGAATAACAATAGCACTTACTTCATAGGATGGTTGTGAGGATGTAAGGTCTTTTGCAAATCTTCAAGTACTGTATACATTTATTTGTTATTTGCTATGGCTATAATTTTGTGTATCTTTCCTTGACCCCATGAGGATATCATATAATCTATCTAGTTCAGGCTATTTTAAATCCTTATTAAAAGTCATAGAATATCTAACTTTAGACAACCCCACTGTTATACCTGTGGCCATCAAATTATTCACTTGTATTGTACCATTTAACATCCATCAACAATGTATTACCTACCAAAGAAACAAATGTGACTATTTGTTTTCCACCACATGTCAAAGAAAATGGCTACTTCATTTACACTGCTCTGACTGAGTGACATTTCAGTGTGGTGTTAGGCATTTATCCATCGACCTGAGCTTCCTGGAATGATGAGTCTCAAAGCCAAATATTAGATCTATTGTTTCCTAGTCTGTTTCTTAACAAGTTGGCAAACCCTGGGATCCATTCCAAATGATTTCAGGGAATGGACTGTTATGCTTCATCAGCTAAATTGCTTTATTATCTTAAGTGCCATTCATACTAAGAGGACTAAACCCCAGTTCTTAAGCTTTCCAAATTTCTGATTCCAAGAGAATTTCCAAGGTTCTGATTCAAATTTCTACATGTGTTTTTATAAAAAAAAAAATCTATTTTTAACTAGAAATGTGCAGGTATTTCTAACATACACATTATTTTTACTGATATGATTGCATTTGTTATATGGTAATTTAATACTTATATTTACAAATTGTTTTCTAATAATTTAATATTTATTAGCTCTTCCTCATGGCAGTATTCCAATGTAAAGCAGTTTAATGTTTATTTTGCAATTAGAAAAAGACTCTAAGAATTTCTTTCTAAATTTCATCAGAAACTGCTCAGACACCTTTCATGTCCTGGAGTCCAGTCAAGTTTATTGTCATGAATACCTTTGTCCTTTAGCATAATAATAAGTATGAATACACAAGGCTTTAATGTTCAGAAAGTGCTTTACATATGTTCTCATTGGGTTTCCACAATAGCATTAAAATGTAGGTGTTATTATTATCCCCATTTTAAAGATGAGAAAACTGAGACTTGTGGAGGTCAAGGGTCTTTCCCATCATCTCTTAGCTAGTGAGACTCTGAGGCCACATTTAAATTCAGATCTTCTTGCCTTGAGGTTCAAAACTCAATCCATTGCACTACCTTTTCAAAAAGCAATCTGATTAGTTAACAACTTTATCCATTCAATGGCATAAGAAAACAAATTTTAAAAACACATGGATAAGCCTCTATTCCTCTAGGGAAACATTGCATTCAATAAACCATTCATTTTCTTGGGAAAGAGAGGTAACAGGAATTGAGAAGGAGGAGAGAATGAAGATCACCACCGATCTGCAACCTGGATGGATTTCAGCCAAGTATGAGCCTGTAAATGTGACTTCAGGGTAGCAGCATCCTCCATATAGCAGTAGTGACTTTCACGCCTTCACTGCTTCTATTTCTTCTGTTCCTGTGTCTTTTCCCCTTTTTCTTCTAGTTCCAAAGGATGACGGGGATCAGTTTATCCTTCAAAATCAGCCATTTCCACCAGTCTACAGGTGTCAAAACAAACCCCCTGGGAGTTGAGAGCATCAAAGGAGAGCAGTAGAAAACTTGGAGATTCCTGCCCAAGCCAGTAGAGATCTAGTTCTAGCATTCTGAACTTCTTGGCAATCCCTGCTGTAAGAATAGCCAGAAAAAGTTGCACATGCATGACTCACAAGTCAATTTTGCACATGGTAAGTGTGCAAATGACATCTAGTGGATGTTTAATGGACAGTCTAGTGGAGCCTTTACAACCCTGCTCAGAACAAGGTTTCCAAGTGCGTATAAAATATATGGGATTACAATGGAATCCAATTATGTTGAAATGGTTGTTAAAATATTTTCTAGATGAGTGCAGAGAAGATCTACTCTGATCTAATGTTATTTGCATGATCCTAAAACAGAATTCTGACTAGTAAAGATTTCCTGAAATAGCTCATTTTCACAGATGGCCAACAATTGTCACAACCATTGTCATTGAAATTAAGGAGAAAGGGAGGATATAATCATTTTGAAATGAGCTCTTGATTATGTTTTAGAAATGGAAATATAAGAGAGTGAGGATAGAGTAATGAGCTTGGAACCATGAAAGCTTGGATTCAAATCCTACCGCAAGTGATCACTGAGATCTCCGAACCACTGTTTTACAATGGAAAGACCACTAGATGTGGAATCAAAGGGCCCCAGTTCTAATTATGGCTTTACCCTTACTAACTGTGAATTTGGGCAAATTGATTAATATTTCTAGGCCCAAGTTTCTTTATCCCTGCAATGAAGGTGTTGGACACAATCACCTCCCAGACTCCTCTGCATTCTAGATAAATGATGTTCTGAGCCTCAGATGTCTCCTTAAGATTGTCTTTTAAGTCGTAGAAAGGTTTAGCTACATCTATGAAGTGAATTCCCATCCTCAGCGCTCCCTAACTTTGGCAGTGAGCAGATTAATTACACTGCTTTCAGTGAAAAATATATTCTCAAGAAAGATGGGTTCAAAACTGAGACAAATCTTTATGATATGTAATGGAATGAGTTCTCTTTGCATTTTATGACTCATGGGTTTTTCCATTCTTTATCTATTATATCCTTATTGATCCTTTAAAATCCAACACATATGTGTCTTCCTCCTGAACCCCCCATCAGCAAACAACTTTTCCTCTTCAATCTCCAATATTATTTTGTTTTATAATACTTTAAAGAATTCATCATGTAGCAATATATATATATATATTCCAATAATATATTTATTTATTTTCCTCCTATCAGCTGTAAGTTCTATAAAAAAGGTTCATGTCAGCTAAAATATATCTTTTCCATCACCAATTTCATAGTGCTCCTTTAAAATAGGTACTTAATAAAAGTACTGATTTAAATAGATACTGAATAAAAGAATGAAAAGATCAATCCAGCAACAAACACTTATAAAGTGCCCACCATGTGTCAGTCATTGGCAATTCAAAGATAAAAAAAATGAAGATGTTTCTCTCCTATAGGACAGATGGTTAGATAAATGATTACATAGACAGATGATTAGATAGATGGTAAGACAGAGAGATAGATAATTAGACAGACAGATGATAAATGGATAAATAAAACAAGGAATTCCAATGAAAGATATAAGCAATGGTCATACAGGCTGAGATGTGAGTATGTTGAGATTTGCAACATGGGATGAGATCAAAGACCTTCTGATATATTGGGTGAAATGTAATTTTATTAGATTTATCCTGTTATAGCTGGCAAAGGTATTTGGGGATCTTGATTCTCTCATCCATCCTGTTAATGATCACTTATAGCTTCATTTCCTTCACAAATTTTCATTTAAGTGTACTTTGGCATTGTAATGTATCTGTGATCTCACTGCTGAGTGTACTCATTTCACTAGGACAGATTGCATCCTGAGCTATTCTTGTCCATCGGTTCTTCACTGAGGATCTTTCCATCAAGTGAGCACACTTGAGGCCTCTCCTCCAGTTCTTTTCCTATTTCATTAATACCAGAGCAGCATTCAGGCTGTCCATCTGTTTTCCCTTACTCTTGCTTCCTGACCAATCAATTTCCTTTCCCAATCATCCACATCCATGATGATGTCTACCACAACACTTTTAAAATGCAAATCATTATTGGCAATAAACTGTAGCCAGCTCATAAAAAAAATAAAATAAAAATGAAGAGATAAAATAAAATAAAGAGATGAATAGATTATATATGTATGAGTATATCCATATACATACATATATACGTGTGTGTGTGTATATATATATATATAGAGAGAGAGAGAGAGAGAGAGAAAGAGAGAGAGAGAAAGAGAGAGAGGGAGAGAGAGAGAGAGAAACAGAGATAAAGAGACAGAGAGAGAGAGAAAATGTTAAATTCAGGGGAGAGTAATATAAGTATGCAAGTCAGTGTTTGTCTTCAAGGAGATTACATTCTAATGGAAGAGAGGCTTGAATATCATCACGCATACAGTATTTTATTAAATTGTGTATTGAATTAAAAATGCCACAGTGCACATTGGATTGAATTGAGAATCAGAAATAATTTGGTTCCAAATCTACTGAATTGCTCTGTGGAAAATGGGCTTAATGATCTCTACAGCAATCACCTCATTTGTTTGTTGTGTGACTCAGATGAGATAGTGGACATAAAGCACATTGTAAACTTTAACGTACTATACTAGTGTCAGCTATTATTTCTCAGTATGTCAGCTCATCTTAAAAGATTAATTTTGTCTTAAGAATGAAAGGTTTCATTAATAATTTCAGAAATGGCTGATAGGATAAACCAATTCCTGCCTTGCCCAGATGATCTATGTTGTGGAAGCATACCCGGCTCTTTACACTCTCAGTAGAATGTAAACTCCCTGAAGAAGTGAGTCGTTTTCACTTTTGTCTTTATACCTAAGGTGCCTAATAGCACACCTGGTCTGTGCTCTGGCCCATACTTTAAAAGTTGATATATTCTTATTAAATTATATTTCCTCCTCCAATAATATCACTAAATATTGACTCATATTATTAGATTTCTAATTGAAAGTTCTAGTTTTATACACCAAGAGAGTTGATTATAGCTTATGTGTTGGGGAGTGAGAAGGTGCCAAGAGTTTGTATGATTCAAAATATGGCCTTACTGATGCCTGTAATGCCACTAAAATATAACAGTTTTGGTTTAAAAAATCCTTCTAGACAATTTTTGAAGTGGAAATATTATAGCAAGTGGCCACAAAATGATCCTCCAATTCTTTATGCATAATTTTATCAGATATCTTCCCACCAGAATTGGGATTTAAGACAGTTTTCTTTACCTTGATTGTGTCATGGACCTTTTTATTAGCTTTGTGAAGCTCAGATATCCCTTCTCAGAAGAATGTTTTTAAGCGCATAAAATTAAGTACATAGAACTAAAAATGAAACCAATCATACTCATATCTTGGAGTGTATGTATTGTTTAAAGACCCCAGTTTAAGAACTATTGATTAAGAGATTATTTTCCCCCCTTCCTCTTGTTTTTGTACCTAAGTAAAATAAGTGTATTGTACTGGAAAGCTCCCTGTATTAGTAGTCTTGAGTCTTATGGTCTAGTGCCAACTTTGCCAAAAACTAGATTCGTGACCTGGGGCAATGCACTTAAATTCTCTGAGATGTGGTTTCCTCATCTTTAAAATAAGGAGGAAATGAACTTGAAAATATCTAAGGTCCCATCCATCTGTAAAATTCTATTAACTAGTCAATACCCATCAACTATTTGTATAATCAACTTTTCTTTCATAGATAATTTAAAGCATGTATTTTCCTATTAGACTGTCTAATGTCTTCATATTTCTTTATTGTCCTTTATATTCACTCAAAGGTACAGCTGCTGTTCTGTTGTTGGTATTTGTACATTTTAAAGTTTAATTTTTCTCTATTAAATGTCCAAAGCATGAAAGTGTCAATTCACTGTTTTCTAGGATGGGTAGAGACTCTAGGGACTAGTGAGTGTTATAACTTTTATTTTAGACTTCCATCTACACCATATCCTTCACGTACTTGAGTTGCTTGGCATTTTTTAAAATATAAACACACATGATTTTCCAAAGGAAGGAAAAGAGTTCATTTTTATTGGCTAAGCAGTTCCCTTCCTCTAATAATGACAGTTGTACAAATATAACTAATTACCTTCCACATTGGAAGTCTCCATTTATTTCTCTAAGTACATTGCTGTAGGTTGAACAGCAAATGATAACATTTAGAAGTCTACTTTTTCATTTTGAAGTGCATAGTAAGGCTGAATTACCTGTTGGTTTTAAATGTTTTATACATGTATTTCAGAGAATATACATTCATTATCTCCTTGCTTCCTTATAGTTATGGTTGCCAAAATATGGTAGGGATTTCTTTTTCTTCTCATTTTTTGGTGAGATGTATTATTCAATGTATCAGCAGTTAATGAACAGGAAATAATGATGAGCACGCATTGTAAAATATATTAGCACACTAATTAGATGATAGCAGAATTGCTTATGGATGTCATTTAAACACCTGCTTGGTAATTTTCAGGCCTAAGTGTTACTTCATTTAACAATACATGCTTAATTAGAAGGCAGAATTAAGATTAAATAATAAACTCTGTATAGCACAGCAGGTTCTATGTTTTTAACTTTTCACCCCATCAATAAGATTTAGGCAATCAATAAATCTATTTACAAGATGTATACCAATAAGTAGATTAATAGATAAATTAGAAATGATGATGATAGAAATACAGATAAATAGAAAGAGAAGATAAATAGATGAGCATAGGTGATGATGAAGATGAATAGACGACGATGAATAGATGATGATGATGATGATGGAGAGATAATGATGATAATGATGAAAATAGACGATGATGATAGATAGTGATAGACGAGTAGATAAATGATAATGATCACATAATAAGCAGATAAAGATGAAAGATACATAAATGATGGGCAAATGGTGGTGATAGATGATGATGACAATAGAAAGATAGATACGTAAAGAGAGCATTTAGTAAACACTCACTGTGTGTTGGTCCTGGAGGTATAAATACAAATGAATAAAGAAGTTCTTGCCTTCAATTGAACTAATATTCTGGGAGGAAAAATGAAATAAAAAAAAGCTACAAAAGCAGGAATGGGAGGGCATGATGAAGAGACTACAAATAACTGTGGGTGCCTGAAGTAGAACAAACTCAGGCAAAAGCTTATCTGGCTGGGGAAGGTAAGGTGAGTGTCCAAGGAGTGGTGTCCAAGGTTAGGGTGGAAGGAAGATAAGGATGATCACTGTAAAGTAGGAAATATAGTGGCCCAGAAGTGGTAGGACTAGTTTAGGCTTATCTGACACTATCATTCCCCTTCCTCTCCTCAGTTTGGGTTTTAAAGTCATTACAAATGTAAGTTCATGGAATGACAAAGGAATTGGGTTAGAGTGGATGACACGTAAGGAAAGAAGGGGGATGAAATGAGGAAGACAAGGTTGGATTCTGTCAGGTGGAGGCAATATTGTGATGTGGAAACCACAATAGCTCTGGGGCCAAAAGTCATGATTTCAAATCGCATTCTTACTATCTTTGTGATTTGGGACAAGTGACAACGTCCATACGCTTCAGTTTCCTTAATTGCAAAATTAGGTAGTTTGACTATATAGCCTCTGGTGTCTCTCCCATCATAGAGTTATGATCTTTCTTGACAAAAGGAGTGAATATTTTCAGCTAATTCTACTTGCTGGGTTAAAACAAAGTCCCTGAGGTTGTCAACCTGACATTTCTTGTGTCAGTTCTATATTCACACATACACACACACACACACACACACACACACACTATAGTACACAAAAAATTTACAAAGGAGACCACTATGAAGACCTCCCATTAGTTGAGGTTGTGCTCATTCTAGGTTTTTAAGATAGTTCTTGATATTACCAGTTTCCTGCCCAGAGAAAGTAGGTGACTATCTATGAGGAGGCTGACCTGGCTTAGCTAGACAAGCCCCTGATGTTGAGTCATTGAACTAGGCCTCAGATACTGTCTTGTTTCAATCTTGGGCAACTCACTTAACCTCTTAACCTCTCTGGGCCTCCCATCTACACTACACCATTTGAAATGAGAGTAGAACAGTGACCTCTAAGGCCACTTGTAGTACTAAACCTTATGATCTGATAGAGCATTATCACTAGAGTATTATGTCAACTTGTCTACTTCTAAAAGTATCTACAACTGATGCTTCAACCTCTTTGTGTAGGATTTTGATTTCATTGCTATATTAGAAAAATCCAAATAAGAGGACTCTCCCTACCAGTGCATAAAAGGAAAAAAGAATAAACAATTATATTGCATTTAATATATACCAGACACTGTGCTAATTGCTTTGCAAATATTATTTCATTTCATACAATAGTCTATTGAAGTAGGTGCTGTTATTATCCCCATTTTACAGTGGATCTATTTTGTCAGGTCATCAGAGGCTAAGTGACTTGCCCAGGATAACACCTAAGAGTCTGAGGCTGGAACTGAAAACAGCTCTTTCTGACTCAAGGCTAAGATTTCTATCTACTGTGTCACCTAGTTGCCTCATCAGCCTTAGAGAGCTGCCTAGAATACAGTGATGTTACATATTTTGCCTAAGGGTAGCAAAATCAGAATGTGTCAGAAGTAAGATTTAAAGCCAGACCTTCCCATCTTTGAGTTCTCTATTCACCAAACCATACTGTATGCTCAGTAAGGAACAAATTATTCCATTACACATGGAGAGGTAAGACTTTAAAGGCAAATGTCCCTGAGAGAGAATCCATCATAGATTTTCACTGAGGGATAAATGGCTGGTTCAGAAGTTGGACCTTTTTTCCTAGAACAATAGGATCTTGGAGATATAGAGAGCCTCTGAAACCAAATCATTATCTAGGCAGGAGATCTGATTCCCAAATAACTAACAGGTAATGATCTCCTTCTTTTTGAAGACCTACTGTAAAGGAGAACTCACTGTCTCCTTTGTCCAGACACTCTACTTTTACGTGTCTCTAATTTTTAGGAAGTATGAATTTATATTGAGCTAAAATCTGTCTTTCTTTCTGAAATGTCTACCCATAGCTCCTTAAATCTCTTCATAGAAATTTTAATCATTTGCCATCTTGTTAGATGAGTGGAGAATGAAATGAAGTGGGGAAAGATTCACAGCAGAGAGACTAATGTGCAGACTGTTGCAATATTCTATGTGCAGGATGAGGTGCTGCACCAGAGCAGTGAGAATGATGGAGAAGAGGATATAAAAGATGGAAAAAAGTAAAGTCAATAGGTCCTGGCAATATTGTACATAAGGGATGAGAAAAAAGAGTTGAAAATAACACTTAGCTTGACTTGGAAAGATCCTGGTATTTTTATACCTTAATTTAGAGGCACTTTATAAGCCATTTTACAGAAAAAGTAGTGGCTTGCCTCAATTCAAACTAAACACTAAAATAAGTGCAACGACTTTGGATTTTTGGAAAGTTACCCCTATTTTGTGCATATAATTTGCCAACAAGGCTTTTGTGTGTTTTGTGTGTGTGATTTATGTGTGTGAAAGACACAACAATTCTGTTTACAATAAGGTAATAACTTCTCCAGTTTAAAAAAGTCAAATTTCCAAGTTGCTTTAGTTCCAGTGAATTCTTCTCACAGTTTTTCTCTATCACTAAAGCACAAAGGAAGTCATATAGCTCTACTTGAGAGTGATAAGATTTGAAAGAATGTTTCCTGTCTTCAAACAATGTAACTCATAAAGAATCTTGCTACTTATGTTTGGATGAACAAAAAGTATTTTATTTTTTTAACCATTTGCATGAAATTGGCTGTCTTTCAGAACAATCCTTTGCGGAATTAAACTCCTAAATTGATATCACTAGCCCTTTGAAAATTATAATTTGGTGGCATAGATCAGACATATGTGTAATACATAGAAAATCATGAATATCACAGATGGAAATATATCCAAGACATGAAAATTATTTTCTGGACAAAATTTAAGGAAATAAACAGATCTGTTTCAAAAGCTTTCATTTTGTTTGCCTTATTAATATTGTTATTTATAATTTCTTATCTGTATGAAAATACCAGTACCGCTTGTTTCCTCTAATTGAACCAAATAAATTCAAAATATTTAAATCACCACTTACTCTTGAATTATTATTATTATAGCATTCTATTAAACATTTGGTCCTCAACATTGCACCAAGAAAACCATACAGGTATCCCTAGTCATAGATAAGACAGATAACACTGATATGGAAAGACTGACTGTAATTCAGATGACAAAGACAGATGAATGTTTAAGTAGCTAATTTTCTCGATGATGCATTTTCTTCTTATTGAGATCCACAACCTCCTTTGTCAATCTATCCCAGTTTGTAAAATGCTCTATTGATCATTTTCTTCCTTCTCTTCAACTAAAGTTTCTCCAGAGATTTCCATTTCCTCATTTAGTACTCAAAGGATTGACTCAAAAAAATTGATTCTTCTAGTATGTAATTGAAGACCAAAATAAAATGTGTTTATAGATTATCCTGAAGTTGCATAACCTTTCCCCTTAACATTTAGTTACGATCTTTTTAATCATCATGACCACCATTATCTGATAATAAAATGTTATTTTTCATTATGAAGTCAAACCATAATAGGAGTAGTATCATGGAGCTGAGATAATAAACCCTTCCTTTGCTATCTTTAAAAGATGGCCAAAATCAAATAAAATTTTATCTGTCCATGAACTATTCAACAAATATGAGCTGAAGAAACAGTACCAAAGCAGTAATAAGAATATGCACTATTGATTCATACAGGTACTGGATGGGGAGAGATGACAAGACCCAGTGTACTATTTATTGAATGATGAAGCTCCTCTTCAGCACTAAGGATGGATCCCAAGGAACTCCGCTATATTAAGCTGGTATTCTTTGCCTGATGTGTTTACTCCTGTTTTTCCTGGATAGATCAAATGTAGACACATTTCCATCCTGGAGTATTTTTTCCCTGATCCTCTCCATGAACCTTACTGAGTATGCACTACAATAAGGAAGTTGAGAACCTCAGAGAAGTCAGTAGCCAGTGACAGCATAGATGCTCTATTTTATTACTGAGTCCTTCTCTTAAGACTCTAGCTTTTGACTCTGATTTGTGATCCAAGAACCCTTTTTTGAAAATTAAGTTCTTGATTTTACTTAAGGATTACACTACTGATGCCTATAACTTCTGATTGTAAGTCTGACATAAGCTAATATATGACCTTGCTTTTTCTTATAGTGTTTTTAAGTACATCTTGATGTTAAACATGTGTCTGGTAGCAATTAATGCCTGACTGTAAAATTCACTGTCTTTATAGCTAGTCATACTTCAAAAATTCATGATTTTATCCTGTAAGTATACCCTGAATTGAAATAAAATCTGTGTTCACATGGTTTTGTGTGTGTGTGTTCCTCCTCTATCCTCCAATAAACCCTTCACAGATCATCTACCCGACAAAGTAAAAGCTTTCCACTCATTCTTTTATTATTTCAGGAGTATCAATGTATCACTTGGGTTGTCCATTTTTGCTTTCTTTTTCTTGGTAAATGACCAATGCACTTCTGATCAGACATGCACAAATGCAAGGAAGATTTCCAGTTTAGGAAATTCTAGATGTAGGAAATCCATCTGTTAAAACTGGATCACAAACATACTATAATTTCAAGAGCACTGCTTCTTTAGAGGTAGTGTGATACAATGGAAAATGACTTTAGAATCAGTGGAGCTGAATCAAGATCTTACCTAAGGCATTTGCTGTATGTTTGACAGCAGGCAAGTCATTTCACCATTGTGGGACCAGTTTCCTCATCTTTAAAATAAAATGAATTCGAAGGCTTCTGATATCACTTCAGCCAATGACTCTATTATGATAGAAAACTGCCTGGGAGTGTTTTTGTTATTATTTCAGACACGTCAGACTCTTCATGATGTCATCTTGGGTTTTATTAGCAAAGATATTGAGGTGGTTTGCCATTTAGTTCTCCAGTTCATTTTATAAATGAGGAAACCAAGGTAAACAGTGTTAAGTGACTTGCCTAGGGTCACACACATTAGTAAGCATTAGGGTGTTTTTGAAATCAGATCTTCTTGATTGTAGTCCTAGAGTTCTATTCACTATGCCACCTCATTTTTGGGAACATATTAAACATCTTTTAAAAGATAAAGCATGTTTTCCAGGGTCACAAAGCTAATGGCAGAAGTGAGATTCTCACTCCACTCTTCTTGATTCAAAGCTCTACACTATTTACAAAATTGCACTTTCTCTGATCATTCACATATTCAATAAAATGTTTTAAACAAATTTCTGTCATGTACATCATCATTGGCAATGCAAATGTAATATGAAGAATAGGTTGCCACGTATGGATGATGATGATGATATGATGATGATGATAGCTGACATTTATACAGAGCTTTAAGATTTTCAAAATACTTTGTAAATCTGGTATTTTATCAAAATAAGGATGATAGAAGCTATTATTATTCCTATTTTATAAATAATAGATACATAGATAATGAAACAGAATATACAAATATTTACAAAATTTCGCTATGTGAATAAATGGGCAAAAATGGTCCAAGACTATGCAACTGGGGGTGAAAGTGGGACTGAGAAAAACAGTTTCATCAGGGATCATCAGAAGTCTGCTATGTTGTGCAATCCCATGGATGCTTCATTGGTATCTCCCACTGCATTCAGGATAGTCATGCTTTCTCTTCTGAGAAAAGCATGAAGCATCAGTCTTAGGGAAGGCACTATAGGAATATAGTGTCTGAGAGACACAGAGAAAGAAGAGGTTACGAATTTCTCCTGAGATTTCCATATAGATTTTCAATAGTCAAGGAGCTAGAGGAATAAGCATCAAGGGTGAGTCTTAAGTAAGGAACCATAAATTTATAACATAAAGAACAGAGTCCTAAGGGGACAATGTCTCTACATGGGAAAGTTATGTCATCCAACTGAATGAGTGCACTCTCTGAATGCGCTAGACACCCTGCACCTTACACTCCAGACTAATATTTATGTACATTTTTATTTATGCATAAAGACTAAGAGGCATTAACAAGTGAGGAGAGCATCAGGGATGGCCTTCGAAAGCATCAAGCACTCAAGCTGAGACTTGAAGAAAGCTAGTAATTCTAAAAGACAGCAGTAAGGGAAGATCGAGAAGTTGTTACTTGTGTGGGACAGCCTATGTAAGAAAAGGCATAGGGATGGGAGGTAGAATGATTAGTCATGGCTAAGGAGGGTAAGTTCCTCCTTAGCAGAGGAGGAACATCTTCAGACCTGAACTTTGGGCCTATCTGAGTAAGACAAATCAAAGTAAAAGGAGTTAGACACTCTCCAAGAACCATAAAGACAATAGCACTTCACCAGTGTTTATGCTAAATGTAGGGAGGAAGGAGATATAGGAGAGTATAAAACCTTTGTGGTTGGTAAGAACTGATAAAAACTAATAGTACCTCATCCTTTTAGATAACACAGATCAGGTTAGTGACTTGTCACACCACCCGGTGTTTAAATACGAATATCACTGAAGTTCAGGACTCTCTCCTCTGCTGTCTAGAATTATTGAGATCAGTTGTAGTATTGACTGGTTTCTTCTAGTCCACTGTGAAGACCGAGGCAGCATAGACAGGAAGTGGAGGAATAAGTAATGATGAAGCCATGTTTCTGTTACCTGTCTCTGAATTATACTGAGTAAGTTTACTTCATATTTTTATCCCTAGAGGAGAATAAGTTTTGAGATGTCTACCTACCCAGTAGCTTAATATAGCTTGTTGCATATCAGACATCTTTCCCCAAATCCCACTGGATTATTTTTAATTATAATTCTTCTGACATTATTATTTTTCATGATTTATAGCCATAGAGAAGTAGTTTGATACTATAAAGTAAATTCTGCAGTAGACAAGAGGGAAATTGCACTGATCCATGCTATATATATATATATATATATATATATATATATATTCCCATATATTCAAATTAATGCAGTTCTTACTTTAATTTAAACATTGAATTGGGAGAATAGATTCTGACCCTGTCACTCAGATCACTGTTGAATTGAAATTTTCCCTAATTATAAAACATTGCTTGACCCCAAATATCACAAAACAGCTCAATAGAAGAAGAAATATTTTGGCTGAATGATACACTGTAGGTTGGCTGCATACTAATGCATAGAAGTAAATTCAGTGGAATTTTATGACATCCTTAATATCAAAATGTGAATACCTGTTCCCCAAAGGATCCTAGAATGATATCTTGAGTAGTGTGGGACATATGCAGATTTGCCTTCAAACACAGATTCATCCTTCTGAATACTAGATGCAAATAGTGGGAATTACAGGATCTTATTCAGCATAACCATCCACTTGCATGCAATGAAACACATGGCTTTAAAAATGATCAATCCTCCCAGATATTCAGTTCATTTCCTATCTTTAAATTATTTAGGAGAGACATCAACTATGCTGTTTTAACAAATGTCTGTGGAGTATCTCTGGTGATATCTCATTCATATGGAGATGTGTAAGCATTCATCTTATTGCTGTTTTGAAGCAGAGTAATATATGGCAAGGCTGCTCGGTGCTATATTAAAGTCCTGAGTTGCAGTGTTTCCAAAAAAATCAAGAAAATTCCAAGTCTGCTCTCTTTCTAAGTCAGTGAAACTGATTAAAAGCCCATTTTATCTTTTGGAAGTATAAAGACATACACTGGAGAGCATAAACCATGTTGCAAGTAGATACCTACCATTCCACTCACTTTAATCCAAGAACATATTATTCATTGTTAGTGTTTTAAGAAAAGAAAAACACATTTTCTCTTTTAATAAGTTTCAGATGGCATAAACAGCATGATCTTTGAAATTTTACATGGAAATATATCATGTAACTGACAGTGTTTGCACTAGCTCTCTGCTCCATGGAGATGATGAGTCTCAATTCATTGGAAATGTGAATTTTACTGAGATATATATATATATATATCCAGGGATGAACAGACCTAGCTCTAAATGAAAATCACATGGAAAAGTTTTGTTCAGATGAAGAAAATCCACTTCCAGACTGGAAGAAAATGAAGTCAAGTTTGCCTTATTTTGAATATGTATGGTGCCCACTAACAATGGGTGGGATACTTCTTTCCCTCACTCACCTCCAAAACTCCAAAGGAATTCTCATCCACTTTATAGGTTTATAGAGTAACTATGGAAGAGATCTTTGAAGTGATCTAGTTCAATCCCCTCATTTTTTTAGTTAACACAATTGAGGAGGCCCAGAGAAATAAAATAACTTGCCCAAGGCCATGAAAGGGCTGAGCTAGGGTTTGAACCTGGGTCTTCATACTCCAAATAAAAATAACAATAATGTCATCTTCATCATCATCACAATAAAAAACATTCATATGGTGCTTTAAGGTTTCCAAGGCACTTTAAAAATATTATCTCTTGGGACAGCTAGGTAGCACAGTGAATAGAGAGCTGGTCCTGGAGTTAGGAGAACTTGAGTCCAAATCTGGCCTCAGACACTTGACACTTAATAATGGTGGGACCTTGGGCAACCCCCATTCCTTGTCTTTCCCCCTACAAGAAGAAAAATAGTATCTCTTTATATTCACAAGAAGCCCTGAGAGCTGTGTTTTATATTAGAAACATTTACAAGTAAGTAACTAAGGTAGACAAATGTTAAGTGATTTGGCAAGGGTCACATAGTTATTAAGCATCTAAAGTTAGGTTTGAACTCTTATCATCCTGAATCCCTGTCCAAGGCTCTATCCACTGTAGCACTTAGTATAAATACAGTATTCTTTCCATTGTACAATGCTTCATTCAGCATCCCTTGCAACATGGTTTATGCTCTCCAGTGTATGTCTTTATACTTCCAAAAGATACTTTTGCTTCTTCCCAACAAGTATTAATTTCTTACTCCGTATTTGAATTCTCTTTCCATATTTCAATTGTTTATCTCATTCACTTCCCATCTTCTCTTCCCCTTTTCTCATCCCCCTTTTCCATCTTTCACACACATATACACATATAGCTATAAAACTAATTTTTGTTGTTGGGGAAATAGGGTGGTAGAGAGTCCATAATTTCATCTACTTAGGAAACACACCAAGCATAGAAGGTCCCCCCATGGATTCCCATCAGTTAGCCATCCCAAGTTATTTGGAGTTTTCTGTGGCAGTAGTAGTAGTACTTGGGGTAGAGGTAATACTTGAACCCCTGTATTCTTGACTATAGGGCTCACCCATTATCCATTATGCTACACTGCCTCTTACCATCAATACATACAGTAAACTCTGCTATAACATTTGTTTTGAAAACATTAATTTGTTCCAATATGATTTCTTTATTAAGGAATTATTTGAGAATAATGAGAATCTTTCATTTACTCATGTGTAATTTTTGTCCCCAAGAAACATTCAGAAGGGAGAAAACTGTACCCAGCTAAGTGAACTTCATGGGAACAAATACAATTCAAAGTCATACATATATAATCATGTTTACATTCATTCAGCACGCCTAGTCCAATGAGTTTTGGAGTTGTGGCCTGTAGAAGCAGCCCTTTCTCACCCATGGCCCTCAAATTTCCCAATTTGACCTTTGGAAACTGGGTTGCAGTTCAAGAAGCAGCCCAAGACTGAATATCCACCATTATTCATTGCAGCATTTATTTACTTCTTAACTGTTTAGCATGTATTAAATTGTGCTACCACTTTTTTAGGTCCTTTTCTTTATTATGTCACTGATGAGATTGTTGAGGGCTATGCCTTAATGCTATTTCCTCCATGAGGCCTGTGTTTTTCATTTCATAATTTTGCACAGCACAGTGATTTTTAGAGCATACATATTGCATTATATCAAAACTGACCATACACTAAATCCTAAAAAGTTTATTTACAAAATTGTCAAAAAACACAAAAACAAACAACAAAACAGTGAAGCATCTAAAATTATTTGCATGGACCTTCGAAATCAAACCTTGACAGGCATCTGGTGACAGACTTGTAAGAATCCTTCTAAAAATCACAAAGAAAATGGAAGTCATTATCTAAAATTTCAGACTCTGTCCTGAAAATGGCACATCTGATGCTCAATATTCCTGTTCATTCAAATAACAAATTTGTTACTGGCATCATTGAAAGAGAAAATAGCATTGGGAAGTTATTCCTCAAGGGCCAAGGTCCCTTGAGCTTAAGATCTACAGATGCATGGAAATTACTAAATGATGCGTTAATGTATGAGAATGAGCTTCCTGTTTCCTTAAAGTCCTCAACATATCTGTACTGGTAACATGGGATGAGGCAGAGGCCATATGAGATTGAAGAGTAACCCAAATGAAATGAAAATATAATTGGGAAACATTTAACAAAATAAATAAAATACAATGCTAATTTAGATAACATGAATTTGTATTTTCTTAAGTCAGCACGTGGCTCACAGGAATCCTCCTATTTGAGTTTAACACCATAAATATAAAGGAACTCCACCAATCTACCACATTGTTTGGAACCAATAAAATGATGGCTGCCTTCCATCTCTGTCCTTTATAGCCCAATGGCCACAAATAAGGAACTTTACCTTTCCGAGTCTCAGTCTTCCTATATGTAATATAGAAATACGCAATATAGGAATAAGAGACAGCCATGACATGAAAGAAAAGGAACTGATCTGAATCTGAACTGAAGATCCAGCTTCAAGTTATGCCTAATATTTGTAGAGTACTTTGCAAATGTACTATATAAATGCTCTATCATCACTGTGGTCATCATCATCACCGTTACTACCAATAATAGACTGAGCTGCTACTATTATTATTATAACTGATGGAGACATTGGTAATCTTGACATCAAATGGGAAAAAAGCTATAAACAGAATCAAACAATCTAGCTTAAGTAAGATAGGGCAAGACAGGGCAAGTCATTTATAATTATGAGAACTGGTTTCCTCATTTATGAAGAAATGATGCATGTCCACTATAGCCAAATTCGTAGCTATTGAGTCAGCGTGAGGAAAGGAGGACTGGTGAGATAATTCTGCAGAGAGGAATGCCTTACTTTGATAATGTGAGTCTGCTCTCTGTTTCAATACCCAACTCTCTTTATCTCAAATATTCTCCCAGTGATGTCACAAAGACATAAGCCATAGAAGAGCATGGCCTCAGTGTGATTAAATGAGAAATGATCCAAAAAACAATGGAGAGACACAGAGTGGGTGTTTTTCTATTGATTTCTTGTTTATATGAATTTAACACCAAGGACAAAAGCAACCAATGGATCGAGCATTTAGTTAGCCTTTCCTATATTACTGGCACCATGCTAACCACAGTGGATTCAACAATGAAAGCAAAATCCATCCTTTCTTCCCCAAAAGCTTACATTCTGGTGGGGCGTGCATTGTCAAGGATACATGCGTATTATAAAAGAAAGAGTGGAGGCTGTCATTCAGTGAGAATGAGAGACAATGGACACAGTTCAAGTGGGACATAGGTGTAACACAATACCAGAAGGATAAGAAAGAATCCCTTCAGTAAGCCAGGGAAATCCTTGAAGGAGTGGAAAGATGAACAAAGATTGTACAGAACAAGAAAGTAGATAAAGGTTTCCTTATGTACCGTGGAGTACATACCCACATCCTTTAAATCTCGAGTCCTTCAAAGTGTCAGAGGAAGGAATGATACATTTCATAAGCCTTTGGGAAAGTTTAATTGTTTTCTGAATCATATGAAGATATTCTAGTGAGGTCTGGAAGACCAAAGCATATCTGTATTTTTTTTGCAATTATATATTGCAATATACATATATTGGAGCTTAGGTGCTTGAGACGTCTACAAATTGAATCAATTGTATATGTTCACATAGCCAGTGTGTATCGGAATGGCGACTTGAACCCAGGTCTCCTTGGTTTGACCAATGATTCTCTACCTACATTGCCAAATTCTCTCTGTTTAGAGCTTTTCTTGAAGGATTTTGTAATTCACATTCATGGTGTATATTCTAGCATCACTCATGATATTTTTGAAAATAAGAGATAAATGACTGCTTGCTTCAAAGACTGAGCTAGCAGCCTCTGTACCAACTTTAAAGAAAGGCCATGAAATCTTATGTCCAATTTTTATAGAAAGACAATAGGAAAACCCTTGAAGACTTTGTGTGTATAGTGATTTAGCTCAGCTTCAGAGCTTGGAGACATTTCCCACTACAGGGTATTAGATAACTCTAGAAGCTATCCTCAGATGTTCTCTTTAAATTTTCTTACTGCTCAATGCATCAGTTTAGGCCTAATATAAAAACAAAACAAAATTGTTGCCTCAGTCTTTAATCTGTTATTTAGAGTCCCAGGAGGCATAAACCAAGATCAGTGCAGGGGAGAAAGACTCCAAAAGGAATTGACAAGGGACAGTACTTCCATGATGTTTGTGTTTGGATAATGCCCTGTCATACACTAGAAAGACAGAGTGATAGGGAATGAGCAGGGAAGGGACTCCGACAAGTAAACCCATCATATAGGATTATATGGATAGAAGCTAGTAGGCTATTAATATCACTCTCTCACTCTATAGTGAAGGAAAACTAAGAAAAAACAATGGCAAGGGATCTGCCCAGCAGGTGGTGAGTAGCTGAGATGGGGTTGGAAGCCAAGTTTTCCTGGCTCAAAGGGAACACTCTATCCATTATGCCATGCTGTCTTGCTTTCTGGATATTGAAGCATGCCCCAGCTATGTCTGAGTCTGGGTCATAGATAGAAAGTTTGAACGAATTTTCATAGAGAAATGGCAATCTGCTAACATAATGATATCATCAGGCAGCAAATGTACAAAAAGTAAAATTGGAAATGAGACAATGTTGTCATATTCATTTCTTTCCCGGGCTTTACAGATATGTTGAATATGCCTCAAGATAAAGAATTGCTAGTTTATATTCTTATGATGGTGCTTCATTTTGATGAAATTTAAGGTGAGTTTGCGCTAATAACCTTGTAGGAAGAATATCATACATTAATGGTATTAGGTATGAGGTGAATGACATAAACTTAAGAGTTTTAATTAAAATTGCCCATCTGAATATTTACATAATGATAGAATGTTAGACCTGCAGGAGACCATGGAGATCATAGGGCTATAGAGACCATAATCAGAGGCCATCCAATCCAAAGGAGTCCAACATGTTACTGCCTGCATTTCCAGATGAAAATGTAATTATTTAACAAAAAAAAATACAATCACCTGGATAATGCTACTTCATGATTTTTTAAGTCAATATGCAGCTTGTAGGAACTAGTTTCTGTCTAAGTTTGGCACCTCTGATCTAATCCAATGCCGACAAAGCTAATACTCCCAGAGAAGAAAATGACTTCACCAGTGTCAAAAAGGTAGTAAGAAGCATAGTTAGGATTTGAATCCACATCCAATGAGCTCAGGCTCATTCTACTGAACTATATAGTCAAATTATTTAATTCAAACTCCTCATTTTATTTTTTTAACTTTTTTTTTTACAAACTGCTTGTTTTACAAGTCAGAAAACCAACCATAAGGAAGTTAGAGGTTTGCTCGTCTTCCCAAAAATGTTGATATAACAGCCAGCATTGCAATACAAGTGTGCTAATGGCCAGTTCAGTACTCTTTTCCTGATATCATGGATGAAAATTTGTTGAATTCTGCTTTAGACACTTACTAGCTATTTGATCCTGGGCTAAGTCATTTGATTTCTCTTTTGTTTCAGTTTCATGATCTGTAAAATGTGGATAATTAAAATATGTATTATCACATTGTTATTATAGGATCAAATGAAATAATATATGTAAAATGTTCTGCATACTTTAAAATACTATATAAATCTTAGTTAATAGTATTATTACTATTAGGCAGCTAGGTAGCACCATGGATAGAGTGATGGACATGGAATCAGAAAGACTTGAATTTCAATTTTGACTTAAATGTTTATAAGCTGAGTGACTTGGTAAAGTCACATAACTCCTCTAGGAAAGAACTAATATTAAACAAAATTTACTCAAAACATGACTAATGTCTCTTCTTTCCCACCTAAAAAATGAAATAAGAAATTTTTTCCTCTAAATAGAGACAAGGGAATCCTGGGGGACCTTATTGATTCCTAATCCCCTTAAACAGTTTCCTGGTTATCTAAGGGTACAAAAAGGGTATCTAAGGGCCCATCCATTTGGAGTCTGAGCTTCTCAATGTGGTATATGCCTGAGGTCCCAGGAGTCACCATATTCTGCCCTCATGACCTACTATCAGATTCATTTACATATGTAGACAATATAAAAAACCATATACATAGTGAATATGTATATTCATTCATACCTCTATGGATATAGCATGTATATATATATATATACACATATATGATAATGTATGTATATGTACACAAATAATTAAGCGTAGAAGTTGTACTACATCTCTAACTATATATATATGTAATGGTTTATTTCAATAAATGCTGTCATTTAACTTTTTTACAAAAAACATATCATAGCACTGAGCTTCTCTCAGCACTCATCATGTTCTTCTTACAATATTGTGATTTGTCGACATATCCTCCCTATTAGATTTTTAAGTTCCTTGAGGAAAATCATGGTGCTTTATTTCACCTTTCTATCTCTACCATCTAATAAATGTCTTCACAATAGTTGGGACTTAAGAAATATTCACTGAATTAAAGCACCCATTGCAATACATAGATTAATAAGTTCTTGCCTTCAAGGAACTTAAAATCTATTAAAGTGATAAGAAAGATACAAAAATAACTAGAATACTAATAAGAGAAGTGTAAAGTTCAGAAAGGGTAGATATTAAATAAATATGTGGAGTTGGGAAAGTTCATTGTATGTATAAAGAATGGTGGGTCAAGTGTGGATGGAGTTTAGTATTGGGAAAAAATAAAGTAAGATAAATATGGAAGAGCTGGGTGGCCCTGGATCACAGAAGGTCTTGGATGGCAGAATTATCAATCTGTATTCATTAGACAATAAGGAGTTATTGAAGGGTTTGGAGAAAAAGAGTGACCTCTGGTGCGTGCATGAGAAAGTTAAGCTGATAGCAGTGTGAAGGACTCATCTAAGACAGGAGATTGGATGCAGGAAGCATGGTTAGGAGTGCTTTTTGATGAGTCCAGGTGGATGGTAATGAGGTTTCAGTGGGCTGGTGATAGTGGGTCATAAAAGGGAGAGGGTGGAAGCGAGTTTGTGGAGACAGAATTGATGATACTTATGGGTTTCTTAGAGGGAGAGAGGGAGAAAAAAGTGTCAGTGATAACTTCACATCTCAAGTATACCAAAGTAGGTAATTGTCAGTACCATGGACAGAAGTGGAAGTCAAATGAAATAGTTTAGGGGATGGGAAAGTTAATAAGGGCCACCCCAAAGCCTGTTTCATCTGACTTTGCTATTTCTGTCAGTGGTACTGCCATTTGACTCATTAGGCAGACCTAACTTTGGAGTTATCACTGAGTCCTTCTTCTCTTTCATTCGCTATACTTTAGACATACATCTGAGGTGCCAATGGGATATCCAGATGGAGTGGATGTGCAGGCAACTGGTAATAGGCATCAAAAACTTCAAAAAGGTTGCAGATAGCGATTCTGGAATCATTTGCACAGAAGTAATAAATCATTGAAACTGTGGAAGTAGGTAAAATTTTAAATGAACACTTTGTTTCAATTTTCAAGCATTTATATTTTCTCTATTGTCTTAAAAAATACAGAATACCTGTAGCAAATAAAGCATAATTAAGTAAAATAAAAAGCCATATTGACAACGTTCAAACTTGTGCATCTAATTCTCTATATCTATATCAAGAGGAGAGCCTTTTAATCATTCTTTTCAGTCATAGATGATCAGAGTTCTTGAGTCTTTCAGAATTGTTAATTTCTGCAATACTTACATCATAATAGAAATTGTTCTATTGTTGAGCTCACTTTACTCTGTATCAGATCATGCAAATCTTCGAAGATTTTTTCTTAGTCCATTCCTTTCAAAATTTATTATAACTCTATATTATTCCATTATTTTCATACATTAAAAATTTATTCTGTCATTCCTCATTTGATGGATGATCCCTTAGTTTCCATTTCTTTCTCCTCTCTTTTATCCCCCCCTCTTCTTTGCACAGAAGAAGAGGGACATGGAACAGTAGTGTTCTTAGGACCAATATTCTATATTTTATGCAAGGACCCCCACTCCTCTTCCCCTCTTCTCTTCCTTTCACTCAGACTTCAATCAGAGATCCTCACACTTTCTTTCACTTTGAACACCTCTTTGCCATCCCCCTTTAAATTTAGGGGACATTTGCTTGTGAAAAATCCCTCCCTTGATCTACTCTCCCACTTAACCACCCCCTACCATTCTCTCTATTTTCCTGTTGAAATGAATGTATTTTGACAGCAAACCCTTTATGTGGGTCCTTATTTGTGTTCTACTCTCTCCTGACCAGTTCCAAAGAAAATGAGGCTCAAGAAAGTGACTGTTGCTCCATTCACCCACTCTTTTTTGTATAAACCAAGTGGTGAACTACCAATCTTGAGGCCATGTGAGATCATCTAGGTCCGTAAGTGTGGCTTTTTTATTTAATCCAGAAACTGAATCCTAATTTCTTCAAGCCCAATTCCATGCTTGGTATTCTGGGATTTTGTGGAGAGTTCTTGCTCTCAGACCTCTAGGAGACCCCTGAGCTGCTGTTCTAGGCCAGAGAGTGAGTCAAAAATCAACTCTGGATATTCCTACAGTGCTAGTTTGACTAAGAGTTCTGGGCACTGAGTCTCTAATCCCTACACATCTCTATTCCAGTTTCTAACCTGTTTACTTGCCTATAGATCAAATTCAGGAGAATGGGTTGACTTGAAAGAGGGAAATCTATTAAGAAGGAAGTGGTTAATGAGGGCCAGCTGGTGAAGAGTTGAAGGATGAGTGACTAATAAAGAAGGGTAGATATTAGGTTTTGGCTACTTTGTCGAAAACTTTGGTGTTGAAAGGGAGGAGATGCATGAAATGGGCAGTCAATGGGTTAGAAGATCCAAGGAACAAGTTTTTCTTAAGAAAAGTATTTAAGCATACATCCAGGCAAATGAGGAGCTAATGAGGGGAAGGGTGGTAGATTCACAAGAAAATGAATTCTTGAAAGAGATGGTATATGTTAGGATTAAAGACAAAGATTGATGGATTAAAGTTGGCCAAGAATAGTCTTATTCTTGTCACTCTAATACAAGAGAGGAGTAATAAATGGATGAAAGTACCAAGAAACTATAAATGATTCAAGTGTCAGCGTCATGATGAACTTCATGTCGTGGTTCATAGAAAAGCTTAGCTAAGTCAGAGTTCGTTATCAAATTGGCTGTGGCCTAAAGAAGGTTTTAGCCTTGGTAATGCCTTAAGATCAATTATGAAGTCATAAGAGAGTTTCAATCTTTTCAGATGAAGGGAGGACTGTTACTGACAAAATCACTCACATATTACATATTAATGTAAAAAGAATTCATCATTAATTTTATTAAAATTAATAGCATATACATGTATGTAAAAGAATTATGTATGTATATATGTACATATACACATACACATTCATATATGTGGGATGTAGAAAATTTCATAGTCATGTGCTGATATAAATATGCTCTGTTATTTATATTCACATGAAGACATTGAGACACACACATATGTACACATCCATGTGTACATCATTTATGTGCAATTAACAGCATAGATGTATGTATATGTGTGTTTGCCTATATGTATATTAATCTACACATGTAATGATTAATGTTATAGTATGTGTAGATAATAAAATTCTAAGTACAAGTTGAATAATATATTTGCATGTATATAATTGTATATAGTACATATATATATAATGTGTATAAGCATATATATAATTAACAATTGCAATAACATTTACATAACAGCTACTGTAGGCCAGATACTGTGCTAGATGCTTTATAATTATTATCTAACACAATTTTCACAACGTAGGAGATAGGTGCTATTGTTATACCCATATTACAGTTAAAGAAACTGAGACAAACACAAATTAAGAGACTCATCAATGATCTCACAGCAAGTAAATGTCTAAAACTGCATTTGAACTCATGATTTCCTAACTCAAGGTCCAGTGCTCTGTTCACTGTGCCACCATGTGTGTGACTTTGTATGGTAGTGGTGGACAAGCAGGCTTGTCCACACACATTATACATGTATATTTATATACATATTTATGTATCTATATATGTATATGCATGTGTATTTATATACATCCATACATATAGGTTCATATCTAGACTTATATACCTTGACATATATGTATAATGTAAATATAAGCAACTGCATGCAGGGTCCACATTAATGCAAATAACACATCCCATGAAGTAGTCCTGCACTCAAATTCGCACTATTCAAAGTTAAAATTATATGAAATGTGGTATTTCTATCCAATGTAAATATGAAGTATAAATGTTAATAATGCAACCATTTCACAGATTCATTATTTGCAATGGTAGAAACTTGCTTTTATACATACAAAGATACTCATACATATATACACAAATATGTATATGTGTGCTTATAGAGATAGGCAGACATGAGCTATCATAAATGATTTGTTTTATTTTAATGACATTTGTATTGTTGTGTATATCTATAATGTATATGCATATAAGTAACAGTGCATGGAACATGGGCATAGTCCTGCTGTTCTTGGTTGGACAAGCCTGCTTTTCCACCACTACCATACAAAGTCACTGTAGCTCACTCTGTAGCAGCAAGTCCAAGTACAGGTATAGTAAGCAGTACAGGGATGCAGGTCTGTATCAGTAAGCATCCCAACACACACAGGGGAACCTGCTACCACAGGTTCTTTGATCTGCTTCTCTAAAAGGAAAGGCGATCTTTGAGGAGCAAACAATCACTTTAATCAAGCACAGGTATAAGAGAAAATCAAAATTACAGAGAAATCAAAAATCTACAGATAGCACTTCCGAACTGCTTGGCCATTAACATACATACATCTTTACCAGAGAGAAAGCAGCGACATCTGGGCTTTCAAAGCCAGGGGGGCTGCTTAGCTGCTTCCTAGAGTATCACCTGGCACACAAACCTTTCTTCCAAAAACTAAGCCCCAGAATAAAGCCTCACCCTCAGAATATTTATACACTTTTCAGAGACAGAAGGCATGACCCTCTGACCCAGTGCCTCAATAGAAAAAGCAAGTTTCTTGGGATCTTCCTACAAAACAACTCCTCTCATCAAGCTTTCCTCAATGGGCAGCCCCATCAATGAGTGGGGAAGATCTTCTTCAGTCAAATTCAAATAAATGTATTATACTTCTTAATAATACTGAAACAATAACAGCAAAAGATCCTGCTTTGCTTGGTCTCACAAGGTCACGTTTTGCATGCTTTGTCCTAAATCAGTGACAGAATCATTACAGATACATAAGTATTAAGCCAGCTCCAGGATACATTGAAAAGAGCCCTGAATTTTGAGTCACAGCACTTGGGTCTGATTGCCAGCTCTGTTACCAACTATCTGCATGACCTCAGGCAAGTTGTCCTCCCCGCCACCCCATGTGCCACAATTTCTATATCTGTAACAAGAAGGACTTGAATTGGATGACTTCAAAGATCCCTCTCAGCTCTAGGGTTTTGATCTTCAAAGGAAGCCATTAATAGGGGAGATCCAGAGACTGAAGTCTCATTCTTATCCTGGTGATGGAAGTCTAGGCTGATCTTAAAAAAAATGCATAACTTTGCTCCCCAGTCACATTTCTAATTTTAATGCTGGTGGGCATCATTGGCTCTCAAAAGCCATGATATAGACTTGGTGTTGATTATTACATTAAATTCCACTTGGATACATTAAACTACTTTAGCTTAATTAAAAATGTGCAGCATTTAATATAGAATTCAAATTATCACAGATAAAGGAAGAGATAAGTGCCTGCCATGAGAATTTAATAAGGGTCACTCTTCTCTCCTTTTAATGTTAAACATGTTTCCTTCTTCCCCAAAAAATTTCGACTTGAAAATGTCCAAAGTAATTGTACAATTTTACTTCATGCTTCCAGGACATTTGTACAGAAAAGAGTTTCATAAATTATGTAGGCAATTCCTTCAATGTCATGATTACTCTTTTCTTTAATAGTCTTGAAAAAAAATGCCAAAAGCAAGAGATGGAAATTTTTCTCTTGGGATTTTAGCTTTTTTCTTGCACATCAAGCCAATCATGCTAATATCTGCCTTCTTTGTGGTCTGATCTGAAATCAAGCAATCAAAGAGATGAGCAAGAGAAGCTTTCTACTTACCCATGAATTTGGATGCCAGTGTTTTTTCCCAAAATTTTCTCTCAGGTAGTTCTAAGTGCTTTCCTTTATAGAAAGGGATATTTGGCAAATGGCGTTTCCCGAGATCAGGTGTTATTTATTTTTTCTCTTCATTCAGCGTAGCGTCTGACACATCATAGGCACTTCATAAACTATTGTTGATTGATTTGCATCACAAATTACTAAGAACATAGGAACAGATACTGAGGCTAAGAATTAATTGTCACAGGCATTTCTCCAGTGAGGAGACTTCATTTTCCCTCTTAGAATGAAGGTTGGCATCTTCTCTACAAATTAGAATCTTAAAGAAATGTTTAGAATACCCTAGAGATGAGACTTGACCATGATCACACAGTCAGTATGGTATCAGAGACAAGATTTCAGCTCATCTTGTTGGTGCCAAAGACAAATCACTAGCTCCTGTGTGAAGCTGCCCTTGTAGGTGTTCCACTCATTCTCATTTGAGCATATAGTAAGTGCTTTAAAATGCATTAAATTGGTTCAAAGAAAATATATTCATACTTTGTTTTAAATTCAAGAAATATCCTCTTGTATTATATCTTCAGTGATTCTGTCATTAATCATAAATATTTAAGGAATTTAAAAGATCATACAAATAAACATCCTTAGAGAAAACTCAAGTGTCTTGAATCTTAAACTGGAACTTCCTTGCATAGGAAGAGTATAGACATAAGACCTGAAGATCATGAGATTTATTCTAATTCTAATTCCAGCTTTGCCACTCACCATTGTCTGGTGTTAGGCATCTCACAGGCTCTCTAGGATCCTGCTTACTCGAAAAGTAAAATGCAGGGTTAAAATCATATGACTTTTAAGATCCCTTCTAGGAATATGACTATTCTATAATGAATTATTATTCATAATAATTAACTGCGGAAAAATCTATATCACTAAATGTTTTAATTTTCCTAGGTAGAGAAATACAGATCAAGTCCCTACTATGTGTGAGGCACTGTACAAACACTGGGGACACAAATATAGTCAAGTAAGATAGTACAATGCCAGTCATAGCAGCACACCTGAGAAGTGCTGCTGTGAATAATTTTAAGGGTCTAATCAAATAGTATAATGAACTCTCCATTTATTCAGCAATAAGTTAAACATTGTTCAGTAAAGTATAATATTCATAGCAACATCCTTAAGCAAAACATATCTAATACATATATGCATCTCAAAAAACTCAGTATAGCTTATGGGCCATAGCATATGTTATTGCATCCCCAGAGTTAGGGAGTCCTAAGCCAGGTTCTTCGCTAACATGTTGCATCCTTAAGGGGTAGCAGAAAATACCACACCACCCACGTGACGCTAGAAAAATCTCCTTAATTAATACACAGTGTGCAAGTAAAGTCCTCTCTCATCTTGACTTGAGACTGACTTCCAAACCCCATGGCTCCGCCCCCATGGACTAACCATTCTCAACTCTTGCCTAGCTTCAGAGGCAACTCTCTGCTCCTGCTCCTTGTCTTGGCTCACAGGAACTGCTCCACTCCAAACTCTTCCTGCTTCTGCATGACAACAAGCTTCAGGGGCTGTTGCCCGCAGCCTCTTTTACTAGGAAATCAAAGCTTACCAGGGCTATAACAATATTTATACATATTACCAACTCCATCATCTCATTCACTCATAAACTCCAACAAACAGGACTTCGGTCTGAGAAATCAACATGGATCAACAGACAGGGCTTCTGTCTGAGGTATTAACACAGACAAAAAGACAGGACTTCTGTCTAAGAAATCAACACAGATCAATAGACAGGGCTTCTGTCTGACATATTAACGCAGACAAAAAGACAGGACGTCTGCCTTAGAAATCAACACAGATCAACAGACAGGACTTCTGTTTGAGAAATCAACAGAGATCAACAGATAGGGCTTCTGTCTAGGGAATTAGCACAGATTAACAGACAGGGCTCCCGACATTACAAACATTCTTTCTGTTAGGCCTACCCACAATCAAATTCTCCAGGTCTGCTCACACTTGCTTCCTTCTCTCAGTTCTGATATATATATATATATATTTCTATACATCTATATATCTATATCTATATCTATCTATCTATCTATCTATCTATCTATCTATCTATCTATCTATCTATCTATCTATCTATCTATCTATCTATCTGATGTTTCCTGTCAAAGATTCTGAATTGATTTAATCAAAGACAAGATTCTATCAAGGGCATTTGATTGGCTAAAACTCAATCTAGAAAAACAGCAAAAACTCCTACTTTGCTTGCCATTACAGATGGTCCCCACCTGCAAGCACCTTACATTATAATGAGGATGAGAGTACATTTATAAGGGACTTAGGAAGAGGTGGGAGAGTAAGGTTAGTTACTTGGGGGCAATGTGGCAGTCACCAATGAGGAGAGGAAGACTGTAGAAGCTTCTTTCAGTAAATGGAGTTAGGGGAGAAATTAAATTGTAATTCTTCATATTTTGATAAGTGCCTCGGTCTATCTAAACCAGCTGAAATATCAACAATAGATTATAGACTCTTTTGAAATTACATGATAATATCGCTTTGTGAAGCAAAGTGGTTAACCAGGGGTTCTTCATATGGTTGGAAATGATCCACTATTCAGTTTTCTGTTTTTTATTTTATCCAAAATTATCCTATTATGAAAATAACTCTTGAATAAATAACTAAATATTTTTAAATTTCAATTGAATTTAGACTGATAAAAAGGAGTAAGAACTAAACACACGATATTTTCTTGTGCTATTATTTAAACAGTATTGTTCTCTATTTTCTGTCTTGACTGAATAAGCATTTTAAAAATGAAATATTTTGTTTAACCATGCCCCCTTTGTCCTCTCTTGCTGCTGATATGGTATTTCTTTTATTGTCCTAAAACTCTCCAAATCTGCTTTGTGTGGCTATATAATGTTTTCCTTACTTGCTTTTCCTATTTGGCTGCTCAAGGCTGTTCACTTTGACACTATGAATAAAGGTAGGTATTGAATCCTAGATTCGTAGCAAATATTTAACATATGATTCACCATGGAGACTGAAGCATACCTTTTCTGTACCAGATTCAAAATTTAAAACTGTAAGAACTACATAGAATGGTCCCATGGGATATTTTGCAATCTAACTATTGCCATAGTAATAAGACAATAGTGTATTGTCCATCCCTAATTCAATGACTCCATTTTGCCTAAAAGGAAGAATTTTAAAAGTGTCTGAATCCTGGGTATTCCTTTTTCTTCATATCTTTATACCTGCATGCAGTTAGGTGGTACCATAGTGAGTGCACTCCACCTGGAGTCAGGAAAACCTAACTTCAGTTACAACTTTGGACACTCATTAGCTGTGTGACCCTGGGCAAGTAACTTAACTTCTGTCTGTCTCAGTTTTCTCATCTGTATAAAGATAATAAAAATATCACCTAACTACTACAGTTGTGGTGAGGACGAAATGAGACATTTTTTAAAGTGCTTCATAAACTTTAAAGAGCTATATAAATGTAGCTACTGTCATTTCAATGTGCCATTATGGTCTCTGATGTGGTCTCATGATAACAGATAACAGATAAACTCACATACACCTAATAAATTGCTGCACTCATGACTGTTAGCCTATTGACAGATATTAACTAGGACAGATATTATATATATATATATATATAAAATTTACAATTACTTTGCATGCATTTTGAATTGACTTATGTACATGTGTTGTTTCTCTCCCCCCAAAAGTAAGCTTCCTAAAGTTAAGCAGTGTTTGATTTTTGTCTTTTGTGTTTCCAATAAATAGGTAATAAATATTTGTTGATCAGTCTGTTGAAGACTCAAAATTGTGGACTCATAATGTTGGCAGGATTTCAGAGGTCATCTAATCTCATTCAAAACCTAAACAGAAATCCCCTCTACAACAAAAGCACATCACCATCCATTCTCTGCTGGAAGACCAGTAATATGGAGAATACCTCATCTAATCACAGTAACATGTTCTACTTGCGTACCTCTAGATGTTGTGTTTTTTTTTTCCTGAAATTGAGTCAAAACCAGTTTTCTTTAATTGCAAATTATGCACCTGTCTGAATTGGGGATCAAACTAAACAATTTAACCTCTCTTTCATATTATAGCCCTTCAAATATCTGAAGACAATTATAAATCATCTCTAAAACTACTTTTCCCCCAGGTTAAACATACCCAGTTCTTTCAACTAAGTCTTGAATGACATGGAATCTAATCACTACACTGGTGATTTTTTTTTGGATAGTCTTCCAACTTTAGAACAAATATCTTTAAGCATGACAACCAGAATTGAACAGAATATTATGGATTTCAGCTCACTAGAGTAGAGTACAATGGGATTTTAATGCCCCTCATTTAGATATTATTGCTCAGTTAATGTAGATATGCTAATACTGGGCTTCCAAAGCTATGTCATATAGGTGACCCATTGATATGTATTCACTGTCCACTAAAACCCTCAGAAATTTTTTTTCACATGAACTCGTGTCCAATTATATCTGCCCCATTCTGCAATCTCCTGTTCTAAACGTGTGTAGTAAGTTTACTCAACTGTAGGCTTTCAAATTTATTTCTACTAGCTTTACAAAGTGAACATAAAAATGAAAGAAAAGTCTTCATTTCCAAAACTCCAGATATAATTATGTACCTTAAAAAGTATTAATATATATTCATATATAAAAATACAAATGTATTCATACCATATATATATATATACACACACACACACATACACACACACACAGAAAGATACAGATGGATAGACGAAAAGAGAGAGATATCATTTGTTAAATGCTTTCTAAAAAGTCAATGGATAGAGAACAGGTTATACAGTGAGGAGACAACCAGTTTCTCCACTTTCTTTTTTTTTTTTAATTTATTTATTTAACTTTTTACATTCATTTTCACAAAATTTTGGGTTCCAAATTTTCTCCCCATTTATCCCCTCCCCCCACCCCAATACACTGAGCATTCTAATTTTCCCTATCACCAATCTGCCCTCTCTTCTATCATCCCTCCCTTCTCTTGTCCTCATCTTCTCTTTTGTCCTGTAGGGCCAGATGACTTTCTATTCCCCATTAACTGTAATTCTTATTTCCTAGTAGCAACAACAATACTCGACAGTTGTTCCTAAAACCTTGAGTTCCGAAATCTCCCCATCCCTCCCTCCCCACCCATTCTGTGTAGTTTTGCAAATGACGTCGATAATAGTCGTGTTGTGTAAGACTAACTGTATTTCCCTCCATCCTATCCTGCACCCCATTGTTTCTCTTCTGTCTTTTGATCCTATCCCTCCCCAAGAGTGTTGACTTCAAGTTGCTCCCTCCTCCCATTGCCCTCCCTTCCATCATCCCTCCCACCCTGCTTATCTCCTTATCCCCCACTTTCCTGTATTGTAAGATAGGGTTTCATACCAAAATGAGTGTGCATTTTATTCCTTCCTTTAGTCGAATGTGATGAGGGTAAACTTCATGTTTTTTTCCTAAGCTCTCCTCTTTTTCCCTCCACTAAAAACTCTCCTGCTTGTCTCTTGAATGAGAGATAATTTACCCCATTCCATTTCACCCTCTCTCCTTCCATTACATTTCTCTCTCACCAATTACCTTAATTTCTTTTAAGATATGGTCCCATACTATTCAATTCACTCTGTGCTCTCTGTCTCTGTATGTGTGTGCATGCATGCGTGTACATGTGTGTGTGTACGTGTGTGTGTGATCCCACCAACTACCCAGATATTGAAAAGTTTTAAGAGTTACATATATTGTCTTTCCATGTAGGAATGTAAACAGTTCACCTTTGGTAAGTCCCTTATGACTTCTCTTTGCTGTTTACTTTTTCATGCTTCTTCTCATTCTTGTGCTTGAAAACTAAATTTTCTTTTCAGCTCTGGTCTTTTTAACAAGAATGCTTGAAAGTTAATCTAAATGAGATGGATGAATATTTTAAAAAATACAAATTGCCCAGATTAACAGAAGAGGAAATAGAATACTTAAACAACCCCATCGCAGAAAAAGAAATTGAACAAGCCATCAATGAACTCCCTAGGAAAAAATCTCCAGGACCAGATGGATTCACAAGTGAATTCTATCAAACCTTTAAAGAACAGTTAATTCCAATACTATATAGACTATTTGGGAAAATTGGGGAAGAAGGAGTACTCCCAAATTCTTTCTATGATACAAATATGGTTTTGATACCCAAGCCAGGAAGAGATAAAACAGAAAAAGAAAATTACAGACCAATTTCTCTAATGAATATAGATGCAAAAATTTTCAACAAGATTTTAGCAAAACGAATACAGCATCTTATCAAGAGAATAATACATTATGATCAGGTAGGTTTCATACCAGGAATGCAGGGCTGGTTCAATATTAGGAAAACTATTAGCATTATCAATCATATCAACAAGAAAACCAATAAAAACCACATGATTATCTCAATTGATGCAGAAAAAGCTTTTGACAAAATACAACACCCATTCCTATTAAAAACACTGGAGAACGTAGGAATAAAGGGAACCTTCCATAAAATAATAAGCAGTATCTACCTAAAACCTTCAGCAAGCATTATATGCAATGGAGATAAGCTAGAGGCATTTCCAATAAGGTCAGGGGTGAAACAAGGATGCCCATTATCACCATTATTATTCAATATGGTACTAGAAATGTTAGCGGTAGCAATTAGACAAGATAAAGAAATTGAAGGAATAAAAATAGCCAAAGAAGAAACTAAGTTATCACTCTTTACAGATGATATGATGATATATTTAGAGAATCCCAGAGATTCAAGTAAAAAGCTACTTGAAATAATAAACAACTTTGGCAAAGTTGCAGGTTACAAAATAAACCCACACAAATCTTCTGCATTCCTATATATTAGCAACAAAGTCCAACTCCAAGAGATAGAAAGAGAAATCCCATTTAAAGCTAGAGTAGACACTATAAAATACTTAGGAGTTTACCTGCCAAAACAAACCCAGGGATTATATGAACACAATTACAAGACACTGTTTGCACAAATAAAGTCAGATTTAAGTAAGTGGAAAAACATCAGTTGTTCATGGGTAGGCCGAGCTAATATAATAAAAATGACAATTCTACCTAAATTGATCTACTTATTTAGTGCCATACCAATTAAACTATCAGATAATTATTTTCTAGAGCTGGATAAAATAATATCAAAATTCATTTGGAAAAACAAAAGGTCCAGAATATCAAAGGGACTAATGAAAAGAAATGCTTGGGAAGGTGGCCTAGCGCTACCAGACCTCAAATTGTATTATAAAGCAGCAATTATCAAAACCACTTGGTATTGGCTAAGAACAGAGGGGTAGACAAATGGAATAGGCTTGGCACTCAAGATACAGTTGGCAAGGAATATAGCAACCTCCTGTTTGATAAACCCAAAGATCCCAGCTTCTGGGATAAGAACTCATTGTTTGACAAAAATTGCTGGGAAAACTGGTTAACTGTGTGGCGGAAATTAGGCATAGACCCATGCCTGACACCATACACAAGAATAAAGTCCAAATGGGTACATGATTTAGGTATAAAGAGTGATACCATGAATAAACTGGAGAAGCAAGGTATAGTGTATTTATCAGATTTATGGAGAGGGGAAGAATTTTTTTCTAAAGAAACGATAGAAAGCATTATGAAATGCAAGATGGATAATTTTGATTACTTTAAACTGAAAAGTTTTTGCACAACCAAACCCAATGCAACCAAAATTCGGAGGGATGTAGTAAATTGGGAAAAAATTTTTACAGCTAAGCTCGGGGATAAAGGCCTCATTTCTAGAATATATAGAGAACTGACTCAAATATATAAACATCCAAGTCATTCCCCAATTGATAAATGGTCAAAGGATATGAACAAGCAATTTTCAGGGGAAGAAATCAAAAATATCTATAATCATTTGAAAAAGTGCTCTAAATCACTATTGATTAGAGAGATGCAAATCAAAACAACTCTGAGGTACCACATCACACCTGTAAGATTGGCAAACGTGACAGAACAAGAAAATGATAAATGCTGGAGAGGATGTGGGAGAGTTGGAACACTAATTCATTGTTGGTGGAGCTGTGAGATCATCCAACCCTTCTGGAGAACGGTTTGGAACTATGCCCAAAGGGCTACAAAAATGTGCATACCCTTTGACCCAGAAATATCACTACTAGGATTGTATCCCCAAGAGATTATAAAAACGGGAAAGGGTCCCACGTGTACAAAAATATTTATAGCAGCACTCTTTGTGGTAGCCAAAAACTGGAAGTCAAGGGGATGCCCATCAATTGGGGAATGGCTGAATAAATTATGGTATATGAATGTAATGGAGTACTATTGTGCCATAAGAAATGATGAACAAGAAGACTTCAGGGAGGCCTGGAAGGACTTATATGATCTGATGCTGAGAGAAAGGAGCAGAACCAGGAGAACTCTGTGGACAGCAACGACCACAGTGTGCGAGAGTTTTTTCTGGTAGACTTGGAACTTTGTAATAACACAAGAATTTACTGAGAAAAAAAAAAAATCCTAATGTCGGTCTTCTAAGGCAAAATGCCTTCCACACGCAGAGAAAGAAATGTGGAAGTCACTTGCAGAATGTAGCAGATCATGTTTGTGTGTGGGTGGGTTTCAGTGTATTATGTGTTGATTTGTTATATGATTTCTTCCATTTATTTTAGTTCGACTACATAGCATGAATATAGTGAAAATGTGCTCAATAGGAAAGTATATGTAGAACCTAAACAGAATTGTATGCTGTCATGGGGAGGGAGGGGGGTATTCGGGGAAGGGTGGGGGGGAATAAAATCTTAACTTTAAGGAAATGATTGTAAAACATTAAAAAAATAAAAAATAATAAAAAAAAAAAAGAAAGTAAGAATGCTTGAAAGTCCTCTATTTCATTGAAAAACCATATTTTCCCCTGAAGTATTATACTCAGTTTTGCTAGGTAGGTGATTCTTGGTTTGAGTACTAGTTCCTTTGACTTCTGGATTATCCTATTCTACGCCCTTAGATCCCTTAATGTAGAAGCTGCTAGATCTTGTGTTATCCTGATTGTATTTCCACAATACTGGAATTGTTTCTTTCTAGCTGCTTGCAATATTTTCTCCTTGACCTGGGAATTCTGGAATTTGGCCACAGTGCTCCTAGGAGTTTCTCTTTTTGGATCTCTTTCAGGTGGTGATCAATGGATTCCTTCAACCCTTATTTTGCCCTCTGGTTCTAGAATATAAGGGCAGTTTTCCTTGATAATTTCATGAAAGATGATGTCTAGGCTCTTTTTTTGATCATGGCTTTCAGGTTGTACCATAATTTTTAAATTATCTCTCCTGGATCTATTTTCCAGGTCAGGTGTTTTTCCCATGAGATATTTCACATTCTCTTCCATTTTTTCATTCTTTTGGTTTTATTTGGTGATTTCTTGGTTTCTCAGAAAGTCATTAGCCTCCATCTGTTCCATTCTAATCTTGAGAGACTATTTTCTTCAGTGAGCATTTGAACCTCTTTTTCCATTTGGCTAATTCTGTTTTTGAAAGCATTCTTCCCCTCATTGGCTTTTTGAACCTCTTTTGCCAATTGAGTGAGCCTATTTTTTAAGGTGTTATTTTCTTCAGCATTTTTTTGGGTCTCCTTTACCAAGGTATTGACCCATTTTTCATGCTTTTCTTGCATCTCTCTCATTTCTCTTCCCAGTTTTTCCTCCACCTGTCTAACTTGATTTTCAAAATACTTTCTGAGCTCTTCCATGGCCTGAGCCCATTGGATATCTATTTCAGATGTTTGGGATACAGAAGCCTTGGCTTCTATGTCTTTCCCTGTTGGTAAACGTTGTTCCTCCTCATCAGAAATGAAAGGAGGAAGAAACATCTGTTCACTAAGAAAGTAGTCTTCTATGGTCTTATTTTTCTTCCCTTTTTTGGGCATTTTCCCAGCCAGTTACTTGACTTCTGAGATTCCTGTCCACGCCTGCCTAGATCTGCCCAGCTAGTACTTGGGGTTTGAGATTCAAATGCTGCTCCCCAGCCTCAGGGCTTTCAGCAGCAGGTGGGGCTGCTATTTAATGTGAGCTTAAATTCTGGTACTCAGGTGGGGGCAGGGCCACCTCCCAGTCTCAGTTCCCTCAGGGGGTTTATGCAGAGATTTTCAGTAATGGAGCGGAGCTCCTGTCTCCGGGCTGCCACTTCCTCTGCTGCTGCCTCCCGAGGGGTCCTGAGTTATGGAAACACCCTGCTCCCCTCTCAGCCAGCCCAGAAGTTTCTCTCACTGACCCGTAGTGCCTGTGGTTGGAGGGACCTTCACGGCTGCCAGAGGTTCTGTCCCTGAAGCCTGCTCAGATCTGCTCCTTTCCGGCTGCAGGGCCAAGGCAGGGCAGGGCTGGGCTCTGCTGTCTGGTGTGCGAGGGACCTTTGGTGCCAGTTTTTCAGAACTCTCTGGGACAGAAATCTCCTCCACTGTGTTGCTGCATGGCTTGTACTGCTCCAGAATTTGTGGGGAGTTCTTTTTACAGGAAATTTATGGGCTGTGGGTTTGGAGCTAGCATACGTGAGTCTTTCTACTCCACCATCTTGGCTCCTCTGTTTCTCTACTTTCTTGCACCATGTCTACAATGTCTCATTTTCATGTGGAAGATCCCATGGGGTACCCAAGGATATGGCCCCACAGATAACTTTTACCATGCTAGAACCATTTCAAATACGGTCTACGAAAAATATTCTCTTTTTCCATAGATTATGCAGTTGAGTACTAAATGGCTCATCATCAATAGACTGGACACTTGGTAATGAGTTCTTTGGATATAGCAACCCATGAAACAATGAAAAATATAAACTGATTCAGTATTGTGAAGATCTATTCCATAAGGGTGGCAAAATAGTGGGAGGAAAGAGCAGAGAGTAATGAAAATCACGGTTTTTTAATCACCTATAAACATTAACAACTTCTAGCAATTTGAATGATATTTCATTATCCAAAGTCCAATGAATGGTTATATTAATGGTAGAACTAATGTTTCCAATTTTGACATTGTCCCTATAAAGGAAATCAGCAGACAAAAAGAGGTTGTAACTAAATAGATGGGTGATTAACAGTGCCTTCTTCAAGAGGCAAGTAAAGGAGTTGTCAGAGATTTATTTTTCGCACATGTACATAGGCAACATGACACGTTATTTTATAGGCTTTTTGATCGTCACATATTGCAATGAACCCAGTGATCACTCAAGTAAAGATTATCATAAAAATGATTGCAACTTATATGCCAACATCTGTTCCAAAGGTTAAGGATGTAGGGAAATTTTATGGAGAACTTGATGAGACTGCCAATTAAATCAACATGTAGTTCAATACTTGGTGGCAGCTAGGTAGTGCAATGAATAGAACACCGGGTCTAGTTTCAGGAAGACTTGAGTTTGAACTTGGCCTTAGACTCTTACCAGCCATATGACTTTGAACAAGTCATTTTGCCTTTTTTTCAATTATTTTCTTCAATTGTACAATGGAGATAATGTCAGTTCCCTCACAGGAGTTAATATTTATAAAGCACTACAAGTGTCTGATACATAGTAGGTAATTTTAAAATGTTACCTATTATTATATTCATGAAAAGTTGGTATAGGACATGATGATGAAAATACATTGGAAAATGTAATTCAGGATTTAGAAATGACAGAGACCAAAGGCTTATGGACTACATAGAAGCTTCCTGCCTATAAATAATGAATATGTAACTCCAAAACTTGGATCATGCTAGATCTGGTAAATTCCAAATAATATTGCAAAAATTAAAATAATTATATTGTAAGGAGATTTGCTTATACAGTGCCATGCCAGGAAACTGAATCACTTCCATTTGAACTGTCTTAAGAACAATTTGAGGATCACCTGGCAGGATAAGGTACCAGACACTGAAGTCCTTCCTTGAGCTGAACTGCGAAACATTCAACTATGGTACAGAGAGTGCCACTCTGATGGACTGCCCATGTTGTTCAAATTCAAAATGTATGCTTGCTAAAAAGACTATTTTATGAAGAACTCACATAGGGCAGGCAGTCACATGGTGGTTAAAAGAAATGATACAAGGACACTCTCAAGAACTTTGGATTTGACTGTGCAGCATGAGAATCACTGGCACAGGACCACTCAGCATGGCATGCCTACATCAGAAAGAGTGCTGTGCTCTATGAGCAAAGCAGAATTGAGACAGCACAAAGTAAATGTTGGATGTGTAAATTTGGGGTTTCCACCCCAAAAATTCATATGGACTATCTGTACCCAATCTGTGTAGAGCATTTCGAGCTTGCGTTGTTCTGAACAACCACAGTCAGACACACTGAAATTTCACTTTATCATGGTGATGTCATTTTGGTCCTCTTGGAGAAGGAAGGACAACCCACCACCATACACACATATACATACATAAGCCCACTCACACCCAGGGTGTGTGTGTGTGTTTATTTCTTCATTGGAAAACTACCTGTTCACATCCTTTAACCATTGTACTCTTAGAGGTTTGACAAAGTTCTTTATATATTTTTGATACGAAACCTTTATCTGATCAACTGTTCATAATCTCTGCCCCTCCACCTTCCCCCACAACAGTGTTCTGTTTTAATTCTTATCTTGGCTACATTTGTTTTATTTGACAAAACTTTTTAACTTAAGGTAATTGAAATTATCCATTTTGCACCTAATTTTGCTATCTCTTGTTTATTTATGAAGTGTTTGACTATCCATAAGTCTGATAAGCAATATGTTACATTTTCTTCTAATTTTCTTGTAATATTTCTCTTTGTATCTAGAGCATATATGCATGTCTACTGGATTCCATTGCTCTGTCTTTCTATTTCTTTGCCCAATTCAATTCCAAGTTCAATAGGAAAGCTTTTTCCATAGGAAGCCTGAAACCTTACCCTAAGCAGCTAAAGCCACCATTGAAATTCCCCATCTAATTTTATATATGTATGCACATATGTTTGTCTCCCTTGATGGGAGTGTAATGTTCTCTATAGAGTCAACATAATGTCATTCACAAAAAAAAAAAATATCTTGAGACCTCAGTCATCGACAGGAAACAGTTTTCCCATCTGTACAGGGAACTGGCTATACTCCTTGATAGGGGCAAACACTTTGTTGAGAAGAAGTAGTTTCCCCATTCCTGATGTAGCCATGCTGGTCCCTTGAAATTAATGTTTTCTTTTACAGGTTTTATGAAAACCTTCAATAAAACAATATATTTTATAATGTTGTCATGATGTGGCATTAAGTTCATTGACTTATACTCCATAAATTGCATCTTATTTGGTTTAATAAAAAATGGGATAGATTTTGACTTTCCCTAGTCTTAGAGCACTTCTACCCATTCCTATGATCCTACTTTTTAAAAAAAATATTTTATTTACTTTTGTCATTCATTTAAATTTTATTTTTTTTTGCATTCTGTATTCTTTCCCTTCCTCCCACCACTCCTCCGTCCACTGTGAAAGCAAGAAACATGATACCAGTTATACATCTGGGATTATGCATGATAAACACAATGGTCATTTACCACTGGGTATTGTGTATGTAATCTATTCCACTGATCCACCGCTCTATTTCATTGCCAGAACCAGATCGTTTTGATGATTATCACTTTGTACTACAGTTTGAGAACTTGCACTGCAAGTCCACCTTCCTTCAGATTTTTTTGTTAATTCCCTTGATGTTCTCTACATTTTGTTATCATCTTTTGAGCTCCTTAAAATAATTTTTGGTAGTTTGATTGTTATATCATCAAATAATTAATTTAAGTAAATTGTCATTTTATTATTTTTGGCTCAGCCTATCCATTAACAATGAATATTTTCCAATTGTTTATAAATTATTTTACTAATGTGAAAAGTGTTTAGTAATTGTATTCGTATAATTCCTAGATTTGTCTTGGCAAGTAAACTTCCAGGTGTTTTATATTGTCTAAATGCAATTTTTCTTTCTATCTCTTGCTGCTGGATTTTATTGGTAATATATAGAAATGTGATGATTTATGTGGGTTTATTTCATATCCTGAAGTTTTACTAAAGTTGTTTCAACTAGTTTTTTAGTTGATGGCTTAGAATTCTCTAAGTATATCATAATATCATCTGCAAAGAGTGATATTTTTGTTTCTTCATTGCCTATTCTAATGCCTTCAATTTATTTTCCTTTTCTTATTGCTAAAGGTAGCTTACGATATGAATAACAGTAGTGATAATGAACATTCCTGCTTCACCCCTGATGTTACTGAGAAGGCTTCAAGCCTATTCCCATTACAGATAGTGCTTGCTGATGGTTTTAGATAAATACTACTTATCATTATAAGGAAAACTCCATTTATTCCTATGCTCACTAGAATTCTTAAGAGTTCTAAGTATCATCATCCCACGTAAAAAGGCTTAACCTTTTTGAGTCTCACGTAATTTTTCTTTCATGTTTAACTTTCTATGCTTCTCTTAAAAGTCAAATTTTCTATTCAGTTCTGGTCTTTTCATCAGGAATGCTCAAAAACTCTCTCTTTCATTAAATGTCCATTTCCCCAATGGTATGATCTTCTGGCCTGTACTCTAATTACTACCTAGGAAGAGACCTAATTCCTCCATATCCACAAACAATAGTGTTCTTCTTTACCCTGGAATTGCAATCCAGAACTACCCATAAGTAATGCAGTAAGGTCCTGAACATGGCACCAGCAAAGGGTCCCTTGTATTTTCTTTATATCCAACCCCCTTACCATCTATGGAGTGAAAGTTACCAAGACTACTGCTGCTGCTGTTGCTGCTGCTGTTTCTGCAGCTCCTTTCAAGGCCTGATGCTGGTGCTGCAATGGTCTGTTCTGCACTCCAGGTTAACCATCACTCTGATGTAATAGACTTTCTTCCAGAGCTTCTAAATTGTCCTGGACTGGAAAAAATATTTCACCCCAATCTTTTGTTGGTTCTCCCACACCTAGTACTTAATTTGAGCTGTTAATTTAAAGCTATTTGGAAGAGAATGTTGAGAAAATCCAGCAGAATTCATGCCTCTACTCCATCATATTTCATGATTTTTTCAATCCTGGAGAGCATCTGGGTTAGATGACTTGAAACAGATTTTATCAAAGTCAGCTCGTTGTTCACTTAGTGTCTCCTTATTTCAGAAATCAATTTCCATTTGGCCAGCATTGTTTAGTTCTTTTTAGTTCAAATAAAATCAGTCTTGGCATAGAATACAGAAGCAAATAGTGGTTGAGAAAATTTGCCTTTCTATTATTAATTACTATTACCACCACCCCCAAGCACTAATCCTACTCCTCTTTTGAACTCATTCTTTCCCTAACCCCATCTCAATTGCATTATAAATTTCAGTAAATAGAAGTAGGAGATTAATGGATTAGAATGATTATATTTGGGATTTCTCCAAAATACAATTAATTTTTAATTCAGGTCTTCAATTCCATTAAGCAAAGGAATAATTGATATGAAGATTTCAGTATTGGTCAGAAGCAGTTAACTTGGGGAAGAGGATCATTCAGACTTTCACAAATCATATTGAATCAATTTCATCCCCAATCTATCCATTTGTCAGATGACCTTTGAATGTCATTCTGTGGCTCTCTGTTCAATACAAAACAAGACTAACAAGGGGAATTTGCCTTTGGGTCATGCATTAGTATATACCATCATTCCCCAGTCTTGCGATGAATTTTACAATCTTTGGTATAAGTAGACAATGGTAAGATTGTGCCATTTCATCGTAGATATTTGATTTTTTTTGGTACAAATTTGTGATTTCATTGGTGTAAAGAATTCTTAAAGAGTAATGTCCTTTTTTCCAATATAAGTTGGTACTTTTTCTATCATTTACAGTCTTGAAGAACTGCTGGGACACAGAATGCTAGTAATTTGTCCAGGTTCACCTGATCAATTTATTTCAGAGGGACTCAAATCCAGATCTTCTAGAATTCAAAGCCAGTTCTCTAAATCATCACACTGCTCTCTATTTTATTTTTAATGAAAGAATTATCAACATAAATCAATTCAATTTGACAAGTATTTATAAAGTTTCTACTCTATGAAGGATCACAGTATGTCCATTAATCATGAAATACCATTGTTTCCAGAAATTACAGATCATTAAAGGAGACAGAAAGGTTGATTTTATCATATATCCACAGGGCACCCAAAGAGTGGTGGAGGGCATAAATATTCTCTCTGAATAGAGTGCCAGGCATGGAGGGAAGAAGATTCTTCTTTCTAAGTTCAAATTTGACACTGAACAACTCACTTAACTCTGTTTGCCTCAGTTCTTTATCTATAAAATGAGCTGGATAAGGAAATGGCAAACCACTCCAGTATCTTTGCCAAGAAAACCCCAGATCAGGTCACAGAGATTCATATATGACTAAAATAACTGAACAACAAAAATAAATGACACATTGCTCAAGATAAACTGTGTAGAAGATGTCATCAAAGAGACCTGTGAACAAAAAAGAGAATGTATCAGTTGGTTACAGGGTCATAAATTTGGTTAGGAGACTTATTGGTCATAAGGTTCAAACCTCTTATTTTATGGATGTGGAAACTGAGCCCCTGATAATAAACAGCTATTGTCTTACAACAGTGTAGTTATTCCATAGAATATGAGATCCTTTAGGGCAAGAACCATGTTTTTGCCTTTTGTCATATGAGCAGAACATTCCAAACATCCTGTCATATAGTAGATTATAAATAAATACTTTTTGACTGCATGAGAAAGTATTTTAACCCAGAACTCCTGAGTCCAAAACTAGTATTATTTACACTGTAAATGTTTTTTTTTTTTTTAATGCTGCCTTTCACGCAGAGAGAAAAACGGTAATCAATAGCTAGCTCATGGGATCCCTTTGTATCTATATGTTGCCAAAGGCATATATATGGATGGGCCAAAGTTGCACAGATTGGGTAAACATAGGAAGGTTGCTATCTATGTATCGGGAAGACTGCAGCTATCCCTTTCCTGTCACAGTTTCAATATAATGCAGATTGGGTAAGAAATTAAATGGGAATTTTTTGAAAGTTTTGTGGAAGTCACAGATGACACACAAAGACAAGCAGAAAAAGTTAAAAACACTGAAATAACATAAAATATATGTGTATTACTGTATAATATCAATGTTTTTTATCTTTTAGTATTACAGTAATTCAGACTTCTCTGGTATGAAGGGAGGGTCAAAAATTTTATGTGAATTTTCCAGATGAAGGGGGTGCTATGCCTCTGACCTCTGTAATGTATCTTCTTTGATGAAATTTCAGATCTCCAGAAGAATCTGTACATGCACTATGTAAAATTTGTGGTAGGAGGTACAAAGGTGAATAATACATAGTCCCTGACCACTAGGAAAGAATGAAAAAGAACTTCACTAATTCTAGTGGCAAGTCTCATGGATTAAAAGTACTACAAAGACATTTTTTTCTGTATTAGATACACTGACACTTTATAAAGCATATTAATTACTTATCATTAAATGGGAGAAAAATGGCAAGACCTTGCTTGCATTGTGTTGAAAATTCTTAGTGAAAGGAACAAGAGATGAGTTACAGCAGAATATCACACCATTTCATCATGTTTTCACTATCATTAACCTTTTTCATAATAGGCAGCATTTGAAAGTGACAAACCAGACAAAGCATTACCAGTTTGGCATGCAACCTTCCTGTCAACACTTAAAATGTTTGCTGGAAAATGTCAAAGTGCACTGCAGAAATCACTTATTGGCAGATAACACTCCTCAGATTTTAGTACCATGGGATGAGAATTGGCAGTAATTGGTCTTTCGATACCTGAGAAAGGGCTATGGACTTTTAATGATACTTTATAAAAGGCATTAAGGAAAATTGCTGAAAAGGGGGATTGTTTCCCTTTTATTAGGTGGCAAAATAAAACTAGCAGATAAAGTATCTAGGATATTCAGATGTTACAAAATAATCTTAAAATAGGCACAGCTAGTTAAACATAATTTTACCCAAAATGGGTGGATACAATACCACAGGATAAACTGTCCAAATTACAGTAAGAAAAACTTCAGATGATATAAAAAACTCATTAATATGGACAGTAAAATAATTGTTCCTTGAAGATGTATTAAGGCACCCCATAGCTAGACATGCAGAGATTGTTAATTTCTGAATGTGGGCATGAGTGACATTTCATCTGAACAATCTGACTTGTGAGGGTGTATCTTCATTCCAATTACATTGTTTTCCTCAGGGAAAAAAAGTAAAAGTTGATCAAAGTGATAAACTCAGTTGGTTCTGTATTGTAAATGAGCTACAAATAATATTCAGCCTCTCCAAATTTCATTGCTGTGGTACCAATCTTGATTAGGTTGCAATTGTTTCAGCTCTGAGAAGAGTCCTTTACATATACATGTATATGTAATATACACGAATACATGCATGTACACATACTGATATGTGTACAGATGCACATATACATGTAGGTATACGCACATGCATATACACATGTACATATTGCATACATATTTATATGTATGTGTGTGCATATGTACCTTTGTATATGTGCATATGTGTGCATGCATCTGCATATGTGTGTATGTACACTTGTATATGTATGTGTATGAACCATGACTTGACTTGTATTATTCAGTGCAGCTACGTTAGAAACCTTATATATTATCAACAATAAACATAGAAGCAGATCTTCAAGCAAATATTTTACACCAGAATCTAAAGCTACATAAATTCAAGTGTTCAACTGATTTTTCTTAAGCAGATTTATTCAAAGTCATATGTATTCAACAGTACCTCTGACATAGAGAACTCAACTTGATAATTAAATTTTGCAGGTGTGCTGATTTGATCTTGATGAATATGAATTTATGGAAAAAAGTGTGAAACTAGAGCAAGTGTAGGAAGATTTTTTTATATATATTTTGAAGAAAATGGTGTCAAATCTTTCCATCTAAAGAGAATCACAAGGGACACTTGAGTAAATGTAAGATCTCTTCAGTCTAGGAGTTTCTTTCAAGTCTCAAATTGAATTGGTTTATGGGTTTATCTTTTTATAGGGTCAAAGATGACTTTTAGGAGTCCTGAAGATTATACAATTCTATTATGTGGGAAATATAAAGAATTTTAAAAATTGTTAAAAGAGCTGAATTAAGGTAATTCTTAGACTAAAAGAATATTATTAATAACCATGTCTTTTAAGAACACATCCCACAATGAATGTGAAAAGGACCAGCTCTTTGGGGGCTTGGAAACTAGTCAGGGCCTTTAAGGAAACTGATGCAAAATGAATTGTGCTGATCAAAGATTTTAGATCTAGGAGTGGAAGGTACCTCAGAGGCTGCCTAATTGTCTCCTATTATATTAAACCAATCAGGAAATAAATATAATAGTAATGATAAGCAGCTAGCATTTGTATTGTGCCTATTATGTGCTAGGTGTTGTGTTAAACACTTCATGAATATTTTTACTATTTCTATTTCTACTATTTTTATCATTTGATAGATGAGGAAACTGAGAGATTAGATTATTTGCCCACCATTACACAAATGTTATAGGTGAGGGTTGAATTCAGCTCCTCTGGTTCTAAAGCCAGACTTCTTACCACAGTGCCTTCCAGACTGTTCCTTTGCCATGACTACTTGTATTGATCTAGAATGCATTTTCTTTATGTGATAGATTTCTTTGATTGAAAAGCCTGTCAATCACAAGACAGATTATCTCAATTCTAGTTTTAGCCCTGTCATGATTTGTTCTGTGGTCATGGAAAAGTTCCTCAACATAATTAAAACTGAGTATCCTCTAATCTAAAATGGGGAATATTCAAGATGGCCTACAGATTCTTTTCTAGTCCCCAAACCCCGTGCTCATCTAGCCCAACCTCTTTCTTGTACAACTGAAAACTGTCAGACAAGTTAAACGTTTTGTCCACTGTTTCATGCCCAGGGAAAACTATGACAAAGTCAAGATTTGAAACCTATTCCTCTAACTTCAAATCTGATTTCAACTGTTCCACATGATCTCCAATATTCTATGGTCTAGGACTTTTTTTTTGCCCTGATTTTATATTTGCATGATGGATTCGATAGTAATTCCTATGCCCATTCAACGGTATGTTCTATTAAAAATAGCTTCTAAAACAATATTTTCTACTTAGAGAATATGTTTTACACTGTATGTGTATGTGTGTGTGTGTGAATAATCTATCTACTCATTGTACAGAGAAGGAGAAGGCCTAGACTTCTGACTTCATTCATAGAAGGAACTTCCATGTGAAAAAACTCTCATCTCCAACACAGGCTAACAGCTTTTCTGAAATTTATGGTCCTATTTACCTCTACAGCATTGAGAGTTTAAGTAACTTGTCCAAGGTGACATAACCAGTATATGTCACAGGTAGGGATTGAACTCATCTTCCGAACTCCAAGGATGGCTCTTCATACAACATACTATGCTAATATTCTACTGCCTCTCTATGCCAGGGATAGCACAGATAAACCCTGATATTCTAGCACTAACTATGCTGAATCATTCAGAAATTCAGCTTAACTAAATATTTACACTCTGTCTAATATTCTCAGTGTCTTAAAGAAAGATGCATTTCACTTGTAGTTTTTTTTCTAAGATGGCATGAGAAAATGGAAAATAATAAGCTCAATTCTGGCTGACTCTTGGGAAAAACTATCAAGTATGTTTTATTTAGCAATCTGTTCCTAGAATGAGAGGCAGTATGGCATAGAAGTGTACCACCAACGTGATATTCATAGCACTTACAGCAGCCATGAACATCCTGGCACAATCCTGAATCATGAAATGCAACAGACTCTCCACATGAAAGACAGAACCAAAACACTTATTCAGATATCAGAAAGCCAAATCCATCATAGTAACAAGAATCTATGCACAATAACAATCCAGAGAATAATACCATCCCCAAGTCTTCCCCCTGCTAGACTTCTCACAAACTAGCTACATTAAACAAACCACAAGCAAGCCCCCTTAAACAAAATCACAAACAAGCTCTTTTAGTCATGCTAGCCAAGCTGCTTGCTTGCCTGCATCCTTCCTAGCTCTGACTGCTCTTATGAATACCTTCCTCTCAATTCTGCTTCACCCATTCCACCCATTCTGCAAGCTCCTCCTACCGTATGTGAAGGCTTTCATGTGATTTAAGCAGGTCATATGGGTCTATTAATGAAGGGGAACAACCTTCCCATTTAATTTACCTTTCCATTCAGCCCCAAGATCTTTTGTATTCATTACATAGGTTGAAGGGGCAACTAGTACAAACAGAACTTTAATAGGGATAACAGAAAAATAAGCATATAAAACAATATTGTGGGCAACTGATGTCAGCAGAACTTTACAACAACATAACAGGGATCACACAAAATAAGCACATAAAACAATATCTTATGGTGGGACTTGAGCACAAGCACCCCATCATTCCCCCCTTGAATGATCTCGGGTTAAGGGGCAAAAGTCTCTTCTTTCATAACCACTTCCTGCTGACATTGAACACAGAGCTGTTCCTCCCTCAACAGATCCTATTTGAGGGATCTGGAGTTTGGTCAATGCCAGGTCCAGGAGTGGCACATCACAGTCATGGACAAGGGTTGACGTCTGGCTTAAGCAATCAGGTTTCTGCAGGTAGAGTGTACTAAGCCTTCAGAAAACAGATCTAGCAAACAATTTTAACAGACGAAAAGCCAAAAAGAAACAAGGAGACAATAACCAGAAGCAGGGTAGATATAGAGTCAGCCCAGCTTCTGGAGTCCATGAACCCACTATCATAGCCTCATTCATAATGGAATATATGAGTTAAGGGTGCAATTTCATAATCATTTTCTCTTGAATAAAAAACAGTGCTATAATTTTCACAGCCTTTGGAACATCATCTGGCTTCCATTTTACCCTTACTTTAGCTGTCAATTTTACACTGTCAGTAGAACCCAATCCTTCAGTTCCTCTGCTAGTTACTTCCAAAGTAGGGTCAGTAGAGATTTTTTTCTTATTTTTTCCATCAAAACCTAAAGTCCTCTACACAATGTAAATCATATACTACCAAAACAGGTGTCCCTCAATACAGTGCTAGAACATCTGAACTCAACATTTGCGATCTTAAGTTTTTGTTGTTTTCTAACTTAGAGATTTGGGGATCGGTCAACATTCTGGCTAGAGGTATTTTTTGTTTATTCTGAACTGGGACCTGGCCAATCTCCCATTCTCCCTGCAGATGTAAAGAACTTGAATACAATGTTTCAGAAAGATATGCAGGAGTAGGTCTCATCTCCCTACTTAGTCTAACATCAGCCTCTTTCCTCGATACCTTTTATATGGTTCATTAGTTGGAATGCCATCTATTCTTCCAAAATCTACTCCTGCTCTCAATGGAGCAGCAAACAATTCTTGTAAATCCATTCTGACTTTAATTCCCTGATTATTAATCTTCTGTCTTGAGGAAATTTGTTTATTTATCTTTTTCACTGATTCTCACCATCCAAGACGCCAATGATTCTCCCATACTTTAGGTGAACCTATCTAAATATCTGTGACCTCCTGGTGAATGGAATCCTCAATTACCTCCCCAAACACTGTGGGTGCCCCCTGATTTTCCTGCTTCCTTCATAGTGTTTCATTCTCCTTCCACACATCCTCTTGGCTTGTGCTTGGGCCACAAATTAAGCCCTGCCTCTGCAAGGGCTGCATTCACTTCCCTATTGTTAACTTTTTACCTCCTCCTGTGAGCCAAACCAAAAACAGTTTTTCTCTTCCACTATCCGATATTTTTAGCTTGTTCTTCTAAAGGAGAGTTTAGCATAGAAAGTTTCTCTTTCAAATTAGGTAACTTTTTTTCCATCTGAGTTTTCTCCTCCAGCAGCTTGTCTCTACTTTCACTTATAATTTGATAGCTTGATAACAAGGCCCAGCTTCTCCTACACACCCCTGCTATTTCTTTTCCTGGTTCTATTGGTATTCCCTGAAAATATCTTTCTAAATCTCTGGGTCCTCTCTTCTGTACCCTCGGTTCTCAGTTTTCACAAAGTCTTGTGCCTTTAGCCCATTTTCCTTCTTGGGGGGAATAAGGCAAATTCTCCTACCCTTGAACATTCATTTCTTCTTCCAAAGTCTTCCTACTTTGAAACAGAGGTCTGATAATACTTAATCCCCCATCTTTGTTGCCATTTGTGGTGCCAATGCTATATTCATAGCCTCTACAGCAGCCATGAACATCCCAGCACAATCCTTAATCCCGAAATACAATGGACTCTCCACATGGAAGACAGAACCAAAACATTTATTCAGACACCAGAAACCCAAATCCATCATAGTAACAAAATTCTGTACACAGTGACAATGCAGAGAACAACACTATTCCCAAAACTTCCACCTGCTAGGCTTCCCACAAACAAGTTCAATGAAACAAATCACAAGCAATCCCCTTAAACAAAATCACAAAGAAAATTTTTCACTTACACTAGCCAGGTGCCTACTTGCCTGCATCCTTTCTAGATCTAACTGCTTCCATGACTAGTTTTCTCTAAGTTCTGCTCCACCCTTTTTGCTCCACCCATTCAGCAAACTCCTCCCACCACAGGGGAGGCTTCCCTGTGACTTAAGTAGGTTACATGACCCCACTGATGAATGGAAAAGATCTTCCCATTTAAATTACCATTACAGGAAAATGGAAATATGGATTTACATTGAGGAATATCTGGATTCAAGACCTGATGTTTCCACATTCTGACTAACCATCCTAGAAAAGTCATACCAGAATCTATTCTTTCAAACTGATGAGTAATTAACTATTCATAAGTTTCTAACAGGTACCCACTAGAAGGAATTCTCATGAAGATGAAACCACAGGCCTAGAACAAAATAAATATAAAATATTTTGTTGAAATAATTGATATATAATTATTTAAAATGAATAGAAATAGATTTTAGAACAAGAATGGCATCCTGATGAATATCTGGCCACTGCACCCAGATGGCTCTGGAGGAGAAAGTAAGGTTGATGACCTTGCACAGCCCTCCCTAATTCAAATCAAAGTCAATTGCATGCCATGTCATCATTTACCTGATGTCTTGGTCCTCTTTGAAAATGAAGGACAAGGGGGCAAAGCCAAGATAGCAGAGTAGAAAGACACACAAAGGAAGGCTATACCTACACAGCCCATAAAATACCTGTAGAGAGGGACTCTCAACAAATTTTGGAGCAGAAGAAGTGGAGAACAACGGAGTGGAGGAGATTTCCAGCCCAAGGTGATCTGAAAGGCGCATGGGAAATGTCTGTTGCACTGGATGTGGAGCAGAGCCCAGCCTTGACCATGCAGCACACAGCTCCAGAACAGCCTTTGGTGGGGTGGAATTCCCAGTCCCAGCAGCAGTAGGTTTGCAAATTCCTCAACCCACAGGCACCAAAGGTCAGTGACAGTGTTTTTTCAGCTGGCTGGGAAGGGATAAGGCCTTCCCATAGCTCTGGCTTTAGGCAGCCACCATAGAGGCCACATCAGCAGGTGGCAGTAGTTCCTACCACAGCCCCTACAGCAGCTGCATCCATTGTTGGAACATAAAAATCCTGGGGACACTGAGGAGCTGATTATTACCTCGGACATGTGTAGAGGCCCTGAGGGATCTGGTCTTCATCTTGCACTGAATGATGGCCCTGTCCCCAAAGGTTGACTGAATCCCAGCCCCCTAGTGCTGGCTTGGAGGAACTGGAGGCCAGGTGGCTGTGGAGAGATAACTGCTAAGATTTTGGGCAAAAAAATCTCTTCCTACTCCCAGGCCAGTACATACGCTTGATTGTGCCACCTTGGAGGAAATGAGATTTTACAGATTCCCAGAGTTTACCCTACTCTTGAAAAAGGACACAAAAGTCAAGTAACTGGCTGGGAAAATGCCTAAAAAGGGGGGAAAAAATAAGACCATAGAAGGTTACTTTCTTCGTGAACAGATATCTCCTACCATCCTTTCAGGCTGAGGAAGAACAATGCTTACCATGAGGGAAAGACATAAAAGTCAAGGCTTTTGTATCCTAAACATCCAAAATAAATATTCAAAGGGCTCACGCCATGGAAGAGCTCAAAAAGGATTTCAAAAATCAAGTAAGACAGGTGGAGGAAAAACTGGGAAGAGAAGTGAGAGAGATGCAAGAAAAGCATGAAAAGCAGATGAACACCTTGCTAAGAGAGACCCAAAAAAATTCTGAAGAAAATAACACCTTTAAAAATTGGCAAAAGAGGTCCAAAAAAGCCAATGAGGAGAAGAATGCTTTCAAAAGCAGAATTAGCCAAATGGAAAAGGAGGTTCAAAAACTCACTGAAGAAAATAGTTCTTTCAAAATTAGAATGGAACAGATGGAGACTAATGACTTTATGAGAAACCAAGAAATCACAAAACTAAACCAAAAGAATGAAAAAATGGAAGAGAATGTGAAATATCTCATTGGAAAAACAACTGACCTGGAAAATAGATCCAGGAGAGACAATTTAAAAATTATGGTACTACCTGAAAGCCATGATCAAAAAAAAGAGTCTAGACATCATCTTTCATGAAATTATCGAGGAAAACTGCCCTGATATTCTAGGGGGCAAAATAAATATTGAAATAATCCACCACTCACCTCCTGAAAGAGATCCAAAAAGAGAAACTCCTAGGAACATTGTGGCCAAATTCCAGAATTCCCAGGTCAAGGAGAAAATATTGCAAGCAGCTAGAGAGAAACAATTTCAGTATTGTGGAAATACAATCAGAATAACACAAGACCTAGCAGTTTCTACATTAATGGATCAAACTACGTGGAATATGATATTCCAGAAGTCAAAGGAACTAGGACTAAAGCCAAGAATCACCTACCCAGCAAAATTGAGTTAATACTTCAGGGGAAAAAATGGTCTTGAAATGAAATAGAGGACTTTCAAGCATTCTTGATGAAAAGACCAGAGCTGAAAAGAAAATTTGGCCTTCAAACACAAGAATCAAGAGAAGCATGAAAAGGTAAACAGCAAAGAGAAATCATAAGGGACTTACTAAAGTCGAACTATTTACATTCCTACCTGGAAAGACAATATTTGTAATTCTTGAAACTTTTTTCTGTAGCAGGGTAGTTGATGGGATTACACACACACAGATAGAGAGAGAAAAAGAGACAGAGGGACACAGAGAGACAGAGACAGAGAGACAGAGAGAGTTAGCACAGGGTGAATTGAATAGGATGGGATCATATCTTTAAAAAATGAAATTAAGCAGAGACAGAGAAATATATTGAGAGGAGAAGGGGAGAAATGTAATGGGGCAAATTATCTCTTATAAAAGAGCCAAGTAGAAGATTTTTCAGTGAAGGGAAAAAGAGGGGAGGTGAGAGAAAAAACATGAAGCTTACTCTCATCACATTTGACTAAAGGAAGGAATAAAATGCACACTCATTTTAGTATGAAAACATCTCACAATACAGGAAAGTGGAGGAGAAAAGGACAAGCAGGGTGTGGGGAATGATGGAAGGGAGGGCAGTGGGAGGAGGGAGCAATTAGAAGTCAACACTCCGGAGGAGGGATAGGATCAAAAGAAAGAATAGAAGAAATGGGGGGCAGGATAGGATGGAGGGAAATATAATTAGTCTTATACAACATAACTATTATGGAAGTCATTTGCAAAACTACACAGATATGGCCTATATTGAATTGCTTGCTTCCCAAAGGGAATGGGTGGGGAGGGAGGGATGGATGAAGAGGAGTTTGGAACTCAAAGTTTTAGAAACAACTATTGAGTATTGTTCTTGCAACTAGGAAATAAGAAATACAGGTAATGGGGAATAGAAAGTTATCTTGCCTTACAGGACAAAAGGGAAGATGGAGATAAGGAAAGGGAGGGATGTTAGAAGGGAGGACAGATTGGTGATAGGGGCAATTAGAATGCTCGACATTTTGAGGTGGTGGGAGGCAAGAAATGGGGAGAAAATTTGGAACCCAAAATTTTGTGGAAATGAATGGTGAAAACTATAATAAATAAATTTAAATTTAAAAAATTAGAATTGGGAAAAAAAAGAAAATGAAGGACAAAGACAATAACAGTTTACCTTTCAGTATCTAATATTATAGCTCCTGGTACATAGTACATGAATTTTGCTTCTTGAATTGAATTTAATTATTTTTAAACATGGCTACATATGTATATGTAAATCAATATATATGTAGCTACATGCATATAGATATATAGAGCTACAAGTGTATACATTCACAACTATATACACATAGATGTGTATAGCTATACATATATAAATGCAAAAATATATAACTATATACACAAACACATAAATGTAAAGAGCTATACATATATGTGTGTATATACATATATAATAATATGTATGCAGACAAACATGCATTTTTATGTATAAATGCACTCCTACACATACATACATATATATATAATATATATATATATATATACACATACTTGCACATTGAGGCTATAAAATGCTTATTTATGAAATGCAGCACAATTTTAATTTTATATTTGTATGGATGTAAAAGTTGCATTGATACCCATATTAATAGAGGGACCTTTCACACCAGAAGTTTCTTGCCCTGCTACTCTATAGGTTTGATATACTTCTACTACACAAGATTTTAGGGAACTCCTTGTATGGAAACTCTTTCCACTGATGTATTATATAGGCAATTTAGACTATATTACATGCCAGAAATCAACACTATATATTCTCATTTTGCACATACATATGCATATAGGTGAAAAGTATCTTACAGATTCAAATAGAGAATGCAATATTACCATAAAAACAATATATTAGATGATTTTCCTGAGAAGTTGATGTTTGCAAATTCATTTTGTTTCCCAGTATAACAATATTTTATTGTTATGTATTTGAGACATAAAGCTGTCAGATTAACGTGTGTTCTCATGCAAAACTTCATTCTTTACTGTCTGATATTAATTCCTCTCTGACATTCCCTGAAAGACAGTTCCCATTTTAGTATTATTGTAGTGAAGAGAAAAAGTTCCTCTTTTAGAGCAAACAGACTCCAAATTGATTTCCAATATTTCTTAAGCTTAAAATGTTTACATTCAAGATTAGCTATTTTAAAATGACCCAACATATACATGTAAACTCTTTGACATAATCAATTATCAATTGGTAGGGGAGAGAAATAAAAGCCCAATGATACTCTGCTTTTCTCAGAATACATCCAGAATATTATATTCAATTTGGGGTGCTATAATTTAGGAAAGACTAATAAACTGGACAGTGACCAGAATAGTGAAGGATACTGAGGTCTTGTCCTAGGGAGACTGATCAAAAAATTAAGGGGTGCTTAATCTGGTAGGTAAAAGATTTATCAAGAAACTGACAAGTTCTTTAATCTGAAGATAGAAAAAGAATTAGAATCACTCTGTTTGGATCCATAGAACAAAGAAATGATCAGAGACAATTTCAATTCCACAAAAATGAATTTCTATGAAAAGCAAAGCAAAGTAATGCAGCTCAGATAAGAATGAAAGTGGCCAAAAGGAGAAAAAGCTTTACATTGAATATTTTGGATAAATGGCTGATATTCAGCTTTCCCTGGAAATGAACACAAATGCAATAGACCAATCTATTCTCCAACAGAGAAGTTCTCAATGGATATAAATAAATAGTTCTCAAAATATCACAGACCATTGAAAATATGAAAAATATCTTCCATATAACTAACAAGAAAGCTCAAAATTAAAATATCTCTATGATTTTGCTCCACCCTCAGCAAATTACAAAATTTAATAAAAGATAAAAATACTAAAGAGTAGAAGGGCTATGGAAATGCAGGCACACTAATTCATAGTGTAATTGTGACTTGGTTCAATCATTCTAGAATATGGTTTGTGATTATGATTAGCATGGAATAAACTTCTCATATCTATAACACAGAAATCTCATTGCTGAGCATATCCATAAGAGGTAGAAGACCAAAAGTTTCATGTGTATTCACAGGAACTTGTATGTGTGTGTGTGTGTGTGTGTGTGTGTGTGTGTGTGTGCGTATGTGAGAGAGAGAGAGAGAGAGAGAGAGAGAGAGAGAGAGAGAGAGAGAGAGAGAAAGACAGAGAGACAGAGACAGAGAAAGACAGAGAGAGCACAGAAAATAGGAAGTAAAAATAGGAAATGGAATGTCATCTGCAAGGAACAAGGACTAGGCTTGCTTTCCTGGTTGATAAAATATATTAAAGAGAGTACAATGCAATAAGCTGTTAATGAAGGAATGGTTTAATAAAGAAATCTAAGGTCTAACTATGTACCAATCACTGTCCTAAACACTAGAGATGCAAAGATATAAGCAAAGACATTTCCTGATATCAAGGTGCTCAATTAGTTGTTTTACAGAGTCCCTGGACTTTTAAAGTAAATTGTGATGATAGGATTTGAAAATAAGGGCAGTGTCACCTCTTTGATAATGATTGCAACTTTAATTACTTTCTTTTGCCTTATTGTGATAGCTAAAATTTCTGGTACTTTGTCAAAAATAAGGGGGCACCTTGCTTTTGTACCTGTACACACTAGGAATTCCCTGTGATAGTTAACCAAAAGATATTTATTAGGATATGCCAGGCACTATATTAAGCTCTGGGGCTAAAAGAAAGACCAAAACCAAAATAAAACAAAAACAGTCCCTGCTTTCAAAGGAAATCTAATAGGGAAGACAAGATGAAAACTACATATGAACAAAATATAGACAGAATAAATTGGAAATATTTACAGGCACTAGAATTAAGGAGGATTGGAAGAATTTCATGTAGAAAGTGGTTTTGAAGGAATACAGGGAGGATGGGATATGGAGATGAGGAGGAAGAGATTTCAAGGTATAGGGGATAGTGAGGGATAAAGTCCTAAGCAGGAAGATAGAGTTCTTTGTATGAATAGTAAGGAGGTCAGTATCACTTGACTGCAGATGGGGGCAAGGAGTAAAATAAGTGTGAAAGTAATACAGGGTCTCCAATTGATAAATGGTCAAAGGATATGAAAAGACAGGTTTCAGATGTAGAAATAAAAACTATCTATAGACACACGAAAAAAATACTCTAAATCACTATTGATTAGAGAACTGCAAGTTAAAACAACTCTGAGGTACTGCCTCACACCTACCAGATTGGTTCATATCACAGAAAAGGGAAAGGATGAAGGTTGGAGAAGATGTGGGAAAATTGGAATATCAATTCATTTTTGGTGGAGTTGTGAACTGATCCAACCATTCTGGAAAACAATTTGCAACTATGCCCAAAAAGCTATAACACTGCACATACTCTTTCATCTATCAATACCACTACTAGGTCTGTATCCTAAAGAGATCATATAAGAAAAGGGGGAAAGACTCACATGCACATAAATATTGATAGCAACTCTCTTAGTTGTGGCAAAGAATTGGAAGATGAGCCAATGTCCATCAACTGGGGAATGGCATAACAAGTTATGAATGTAATGGAACACTATTGTTCTATAAGAATGATGAGCAGGAAGATTTCAGAAAAACCTGAAAAGAATTATATGAACTGATGCTGAATGAAGTGAGAAGACAGTGACAGCAATATTGTGAGATGATCCACTGTGATAAACATAACTCTTCTCAGCCATACAATGCTCCAAGAGAATTCTAAAAAACTTATTTTGAACTATGCTATCCATGTCCAGAGAAAGAGGATGTACAGGATGACTGTGTTGTGTTAAAGGAGAGAGAAGAACATGCAAAGAGGGCAGTCACAAAAGTTGAATCAATAGAACTTGCAAATATTGAGAGTGAGAGAGAAGCCAAAGATTATACAAAGTTTGAGAATTTGGGTGACTGAGAGATTGGTGTTACAGTAATAGGACAATTAGAAAGAGAGGAATGTTGGGGAAGCAAGGTGGAAAAATGACTTCAAGTCTGGATGTAGCTCGAGATGTCCAACAAGGAGTTGGAGATACAAGACTGGAGGACAGGTAACAGATTAGCATTGGATGAGAAATCTGGTAATTATCAGAGCAAAGGTGATAACTTAATCCGTGGGATGTGATGAGATCACCAAATGAAATAGTATAGAGGATGAAGAATAGAGAAGAGAGTCCAAGAGAGAGCCTTGGAAAGATCTACAATTTATGGACATGACCTGGGGGAAAAATCCAACAAAAAAGAGAACTAGGAATGTTCAGACATATAGGAGGAGAGCCAGGAGAGGACAGTGCCAAGAAGAACATTAAGAAAGTATCAAGGAGAAGGGTTGTATATTATTATTTCAAATAATTATTAACATTCATATCATCTCTTCTGAGTTCAGGCCCAACATAGCACTTCCCAAGCATCTCACTTCTGAATCTCCTGTTCTCCAGCTCCCACCTCCATCCAAAGCCTTGCACCCTGGTTCTGATTAGTGGGCATTCACCTTATCTTGGCTGACTTCCAGTCCACCAAAACAACTTCCTGGGCATCTTCATGCCATGATGATAGGAGTTTTCCTTTACTTTCAACCCTTTTTAAGAAGAATATTTAAATTATTTATTCCTCAAAAGGAAAATAAATCAGTGGCCCTTAGATTCCAGATTCACCTCTGACTTCCCTCCCTGGCCATCATTCCTGTACATAGGGGGTGTTATGGTTAGAACTTGGAATGAAGCCAGGAATGATAGGACATGGAGATGAAGAGGAAGAAAATTCTAGTTGTGAATTCTAGTAGTTCCTTTTTGGAATGGAAGTTTCTTGAGGGCAGGCAATATCATGCATTCTTAGATTTGTGTCTCAAGAGAACAGTGACTAGTAATAATAAGTACTTAATTATTTTCCATTCATTGAATCATGAAATTGAAACATAAATAAGAGTTTTGTTTTAGATATTAATTTTATTTTAAAAATGGTATGTGTATTCCTATTTTTAAACATAATTCAATGACAGATTTTTTTTCAAAAAACCTTTTTGAGGGAGGAGCCAAGATGGCAGAGTAGAAAGACTCACGTATGCTAGCTCCAAACCCACAGCCCATAAATTTTCTGCAACAAGAACTCCCCACAAATTCTGGAGCAGTGCAAGCTGCACAGAAGCACAGTGGAAGAGATTTCCATTCCAGAGAGCCCTGAAAGACCGACCTCAAAGGTCTATCCCGCACGGGACAGCGGAGCCCACCCCTGCGCTGCCCTGGCCACGTAGCCCCAGAGGAACAGATCCGAGCAGGCTTCAGGGACAAAATCTCCAGTGACTGTAAACCTCCCTCCACCCACAGGGTCTACAGGTCAGTGAGAGAGACTTCTGGGTTGGCCAAGAGGGGAACGGGCTGTCTCTGTGACTCAGGCCCCCTCGGGAGGCAGCAGCAGAGGCAGCAGCAAAAGCAGCTGTGGCCAGGCACTCCCGGAGCAGGCACCTCTATTACTGAAGGTCTCTGCATAAATCCCTGAGGGAACTGAGCCTGGGAGGCGGCCCTGCCCCACCTGAGCACCAGAATTTAAGCTCACATTGAATAGTAGCCCCACCCACCACGGAAAGCCCTGAGGCTGGGGAACAGCATTTGAATCTCATACCCCAAGCACTAGCTGGGCAGATCTAGGCAGGGGTGGACAGGAATCTGAGAACTCACATAACTGGCTGGGAAAATGCCCAGAAAAGGGAAGAAAAATAAGACTATAGAAAGCTACTTTCTTGGGAAACAGATGATGTTTCCTCCTTTCATTTCTGATGGGGAGGAACAATGCTTGCCATCAGGGAAAGATGTGGAGGTTGGAGCCTCTCTATCCCAGACATCCAAGGTGGATGTCCTATGGGCTCAGGCCATGGAAGAGCTCAAAAAGGATTTTGAAAATCAAGTTAGACAGGTGGAGGAAAAACTGGGAAGAGAAATGAGAGAGATGCAAGAAAAGCATGAAAAATGGGTCAATACCTTCCTAAAAGAGACCCAAAAAAATGTTGAAGAAAACAAAACCTTGAAAAATAGGCTCACTCAAGTGGCAAAAGAGGTTCAAAAAGCCAATGAGGAGAAGAATGCTTTCAAAAGCAGAATTAGCCAAATGGAAAAACAGGTTCAAAAGTTCATTGAAGAAAATAGTTCTCTCAAGATCAGACTGGAACAGATGGAGGCTAATGCCTTTCTGAGAAACCAAGAAATCACCAAATAAAACCAAAAGAATGAAAAAATGGAAGAGAATGTGAAATATCTCATGGGAAAAACAACTGACCTGGAAAATAGATCCAGGAGAGACAATTTAAAAATTATGGGACTACCTGAAAGCCATGATCAAAAAAAGAGCCTAGACATCATCTTTCATGAAGTTATCAAGGAAAACTGCCCTGAGATTCTAGAACCAGAGGGCAAAATAAGGGTTGAAGGAATCCATCCATCACTGCCTGAAAGAGATCCAAAAAGAGAAACTCCTAGGAACATTGTGGCCAAATTCCAGAGTTCCCAAATCAAGGAGAAAATATTGCAAGCAGCTAGAAAGAAACAATTCAAGTATTGTGGAAATACAATCAGGATTACATAAGATCTAGCAGCTTCTACATTAAGGGATCAAAGGGTGTGGAATAGCATATTCCAGAAGTCAAAGGAACTAGGACTCAAACCAAGAATCACCTACCCAGCAAAACTGAGTATAATACTTCAGGGGAAAATATGGTCTTTCAATGAAATTGAGGACTTTCAAGCATTCTTGTTAAAAAGACCAGAGCTGAAAAGAAAATTTGAATTTCAAACACAAGAATGAGAAGAAGCATGAAAAAGTAAACAGCAAAGAGAAGTCATAAGGGACTTACCAAAGGTGAACTGTTTACATTCATACATGGAAAGACAATATTTGTAACTCTTAAACTTTTCAGTATCTGGGTAGTTGGTGGGACCACACACACACACACACACACACACACACACGTGCACACATGTGTGCACATACATACAGAGACAGAGAGCATAGAGTGAAATGAATAGGATGGTACCATAAAGAAATTAAGGTAAATGGTGAGAGAGAAATGTAGTGGGAGGAGAGGGTGAAATGGAATGGGGCAAATTATCTCTCATTCAGGAGGCAAGCAGGAGAATTTTTAGTGGAGGGAAAAAGAGGAGAGCTGAGAAAAAAACATGAAGTTTACCCTCATCACATTCGACTAAAAGAAGGAATAAAAATTTTAGCACACTCATTTTGGTATGAAAACCTATCTCACAAGACAGGAAAGTGGGGAGAAGGAGAAAAGCAGGGTGTGGGGGATGACGGAAGGGAGGGCAATGGCAGGAGGGAGCAATTTGAAGTCAACACTCTTGGGGAAGGACAGGATCAAAAGACAGAATAGAAACAATGGGAGGCAGGATAGGATGGAGGGAAATACAGTTAGTCTTACACAACACCACTATTATCAACATCATTTGCAAAACTACACAGATATGGCCTATATTGAATTGCCTGCCTTCCCAAAGGGAATGTGTGGGGAGGGAGGGATGGGGAGAATTTGGAACACAAAGTTTTAGGAACAGCTGTTGAGTATGTATTGTTGTTGCTACTAGGAAATAAGAAATACAGTTAATGGGGAATAGAAAGTCATCTGGCCCTATAGGACAAAAGAGAAGAAAGTTAAATAAATAAATTTATATTTAAAAAATAAAAAAAATTAAAAAAAACCTTTTTGCATGTAATGATATAGACATGGGCTTGATTGTTTAGGTGATCAATAACAGATACATATTTGTTAGCATCACATGGTATCTTTGTAAAAGTAGATCATGTCCTAGACTATAGAGAAATTATTAATAACTATAAAAAAGTGGAACCATTAGGAGGAATGGAGAATAGAAAAAAAAAACACTTAGGAAGCATCTACTAGGTGTCAGAGACTCCACTAAGCACTTTGCAAATAGTATATCATTGGATTAAATACATCCTTTATAGATCACGGTGCAATAAAAATAGTCACTGAAATTCAGTGTGTATAGAAGATATAGATCTAAATAGAGACTGATGAATAACACCTTAAATAATGAGTGGGTAAAACAAAGAATAGGCATAATTAGCAACTATATGAAAGAGAATGAATGAATAAAAAAATTATTCAGTGCTTACCATTTTCTAGACACTATTCTAAAAATGATATCAATGAGTCAAAATACTCACATGTTTTGGATAGAGTCAAAGCATTCATAATAAGAAAAATTATACATTTGAAAACATACATAAACATAATAGAAAAAGGAGAATTGCTTAACTGAGCATGAAATTAAAATTCAAGAAAATCAACAAGTTAACAAAATAAGCACCAAAGCACTCGAAAATTAGAGAACTAGATATAATTAGGGTTGGGACCCGGGGGGGGCAACAGAAATCATAAACAAAACAGAAAATTGGTTTCTTGAAAAGGCTAACGAAATCATTAAATCCCAACCAACTGTATTTTTAAAATGGAGGGAAAGTCAAATCACAAAACAAATTGCAAGATATTTCCAAAATAAAAAAATCAATAATGTAAATTTTAATGAAAGAAAATAGATAAAAATTATTATGAACAATTACATACTATTAGAATATTATTAGTTCTTTTAGAGAAGGAATTAATTTTATCTTTCTTTTTAAACTCCAGAGTTTAGCACAGTGCCTGACATGTATTAAGCACTTAATGAATGCTTGCTAATTAACTGCCAGGAAAACTGGGAATCTAATGAATATAGATAATTATACACAAAATCACATGATATCAAATTAACAATAGAAAAAATGGAGATCCTAAACAGCTTATTTTTAGTAAGTGAAATTGAAAAAAAAAAAAACTATGAGGGAAGTACCAAAGGGAGATAGCTATGAAGATGACCCTGTGGTATAAATGGATTCCAAAAGTTTTTAAATAACCTAGGTCCAAAAATTACTCTGAATAATTGAGAAAGAAAAATTCTTTCAAGTTCTTTTTTGTGACATGCAAGAAAACACATTTTCCTGTTTTCTGTTTTTATCAACATGTTATGTTTTGGATAATGCTATTTCTCACAAAAACTGACAGCACATCCAAAATAATAAAAACAAGTCCTTGGTTTTTATTTTTCACTGCTAAGGCAACTCTCAAGATGCTCTTTATTTTGTTTTTCCTTAACACAAGGTAGGGTCCAAGTTGGGCTAGTCTTCACAAATGTAAGATGTTCTTTGACTCTATAATGGGATCATCACTAGGCAAGGGTTGTTACAAACAACTTACCTTCATACACCTTGCAATGAGTTTCAAACTCAATTTACCTTGTACTTCAAAACAGATTTTGAAAACTCCTTGGGGAAGTTATAAAGGTAGATTTTGCTATGTTTAACGTTTTCTTTAATCCTTTCAGTTACAGGTTTCCTTGAGTAACCATCATTGGTATACTATCCAATCATTCAGATAGTATCCAATCATTGAAAAGAAGCTAGACATTCTACAAAAATTGCTGGGAAAACTGGATAACAGTGTAGCAGAAACTAGGCATAGACCAATGTCTGACACTATGCAAGAATAAAGTCCAAATGGGTGCACAATTTAGGTATAAAGCTTGATGCCATGGACAAATTGGAGGAGCAAGGAATAGTGTATTTATCAAATTTGTGAAGGGAAGAATTTTTGACTAAAGAAGAGATAGAAAGCATTATGAAGTGCATGATGGAGAATTTTGATTACATTAAACTGAAAAGTTTTTGCACAACCAAACCCAATGCAACCAAAATTCGGAGGGATGTAGCAAATTGGGAAAGAATTTTTACAGCTAATCTTGGGGATAAAGGCCTCATTTCTAGTATATATAGAGAACTGACTCAAATGTACAACTATATAAGTCATTCTCCAATTGATGAATGGTCAAAGGATATGAACAGGCAATTTTCAGAGGAAGAAATTAAAGATATCTATAATCATATGAAAAAATGCTCTGAATCACTTTTGCAGAGATGTAAATCAAAACAACTCTGAGGTACCACATCACACCTATTAGATTGGCAAGCATGACATTACAGGCAAATGATAAATGTTGGAGAGGATGTGGGAGAGTTGGAACACTAATTCATTGTTAGTGGATCTGTGAGCTCATCCAACCATTCTGGAGAACGGTTTGGAACTATGCCCAAAGGGCTACAAATATGTGCATACCCTTTGACCCAGCAATATCGCTTCTAGGACTGTATCCCCAAGAGATCATAAAAATGGGAAAGAGCCCCTCATGTACAAAAATATTTATAGCAGCACTCTTTGTAGAGGCCAAAAACTGGAAATCAAGGGGATACCCAGCAATTGGGGAATGGCTGAATAAATTATGTTATATGAATGTAATGGAATACTATTGTGTCATAAAAAATGATGAACAAGAAGACTTCAGAGAGGCCTGGAAGAACTTATATGATATGATGCTGAGCGAAAGGAGCAGAACAAGGAGAACTTTGTGCACAGCAACGACCACAGTGTGCGAGAGTTTTTTCTGGAACTTCGTAACAACGCAAGAACTTAAAAAATGGTCTTTTAAGGCAAAATGCCTTCCACGCACAGAAAGAACTATGGAATTCATTCGCAGAATGTAGCAGATCACTGTGTGTGTGTGTGTGTGTGTGTGTGTATTATATTTTGCTTTGTTATATGATTTCTTCTATTTATTTTAGTTGGTCTACACAGCATGATTATAGTGAAAATGTATTCAATAGAAAAGCATGTGTTGATCCTATATAGAATTGTATGCCGTCTTGGGGAGGGAGGGAGGTGGTGAGGAGTAGGTAGGGAGGAAAAAAATCTAAGTTTTATGGTAGTGATTGTAGAATATTAAAAATAAAAATAAAATAATTTTTAAAAAAGAAAAGAAAAGAAGTTGGACAATAACGAAAGCAGGGGTAGGGGCCCAGGAGTGGAGGGGGTTCAGGCTACTGCCACCAGGTAGAGTCCTGGATCATCATTACACCTTCTGTGGCACTTTGATTTCTTTTCAATTTTTCCCTTGTCTAATTCTGTAGATACATGTGGTCTCGTTTATTTGGTACCTGGTGAATTTCTCATAAAACCCTTCTGTACAGAAGGAGGACTTGTTGCCTTGTCATGAACAATCTGGGCTTAGTGCTGTGTTGGGCAGGCTAGTAGAGCACGTGATGAGCCTGAGAGCCGAACTTGAACTATCTCAACTGTCTTTCGGGTTTCTCAGCCATAGTCTTAAGCTCTTTTTAAAGAGATAAATATAGTCCTAATATCTAAATCAAGGAATGATAAAGGAAAGAAAGAAAACTAAAAACCAAAATCACTAACGAATATTGATGCAATAAATGTTATATGTTTACAGAAAACTAAAATACATGCTCACACCAAAATGTACATATTCAGTATGTGAAATTCAATTTAGGCTGTACATACATATGCAGGGATAGCTGTGAATACAATTACGGTAATAAATCATATTAAAAACAAAAATAAGCAGAACTACATTATTTAGACAATAGATACATAAAAAATCTCACACAATGCAATATTTAACTTCCACTAAAGCTCCTACCAGGCATATAAATAGATATTTAATTTTAATATGATAAAAATTAATACAGAAAAGCCTAAAGTAGCATTATTTGCAATCAATTTAAATAGTAAAAAAACATTCCAAATTAATAGGTAGGTAAAATGCCAGTGTCCCCTCTCCCTGCTCTTATTTAACATAGCTCTAGAAATCATTGTTCTAGAGAAATATGTTAAATTCATAAACATAATTTTTGTGTTTTTCAGATTAGTTCTCCCTATTTTGCCTCAGTTGGATGTAGAGTGGCCACTAATGGCGCAAAAACTTGCTTCTGTTCTATTTTTCCCTCCTGGATAAGTTTACTTCTCTCTAGACAGTCTGTGGTGCCCCCTATCCTTGGGGTTCATCATATTGGTACTAGATTTAGTGAATGTCATATAGATGACATTTTCTCAAATTGCAAATGACATGATGGTTTACTTTTGAAAATTCCAGTGTGTCAGTGAATGAATTAAGACTATCAGCTGGTTATTCACAGTCGTTCATTTCTCGTATTCTAGTCAGTTTCTGCTGCTCATGTATGCCATTCATTTGTTCCTTGAGCAGACTTAGTATCAGTTGATCCTCATGCCTAGAATGCATTGCAGTCTTTCCTTTCCCTCTTAGAATCCCTAGATAAATTAAAATTAGTTTTCAGCAGTACTTCTTACATAAAATCTCTCTCTCCATTGCAGCAATTCCCCAAATCATTAGTTTTTTCTCTTCTCTAACTTTTATATTTGCTATCTCAATCTATGCCCTAGTCTCTTCTGTATTGTACCATAATTTTTACCCACATGGGGTCCATCAAACAGTTTTAACAGAGCTACATTTTGGAGATTCTCTGACATGAAATTTAATGCCCTTTCCACTATTCAACATCGCTTTCTTTGCCTTCTTTCCTGTCACACGAGGTTTTTCGGTCATTTCCTAATTCCCGAATAACTGAACCTAGAATAAGCACTTGCAAATAGAGAAGATCAAAGGTATATCTATTTTGTGACTTAGCAGATGGTCTGGTTAAAAAAAAAATCAGCTTATTTTTATTTGCATTTTGTTTTTGAAAGGAAAGAGGAATTGAAATAAATGTTTATGATGAAGCTTGAGGTTTTCAAATAGCCATGTTATTTCCCTTTTTATTACAAAATGTATCTCTCGTTGATTATCAAATGCCTTTATCCTGGGCTACATTGGTTGCCATCTGTGATAACTAGCTGATTTGTTATCAGGACACTTTTCTCCCACCCATCACCCCTTTTTATTTAAAAACGTTGCTAATTATAGAGTCTAATCAGATTCATCCTTAGTTCTAGCTAAGCATACTGCATTACTAGGCAAGGGCTTTTGACACCTGTATTTTTCACTATAGTTCCCAAAACCTTTGTGAAACTATTGCTAACACCATCTTCTTAGGGATTCATACTCCATGTTATCTTTTTTTCTCCCCTTAACTTCATATCTTAAATCAACAGCAGTAACTAAAACATCACATGTGTCCCTAATTAATTTAATTTCTTTTCCAGGACCTCATATTCTCAAAAGATATTTTTCAGGTTCCTTGTGTTAGGTCCATGTGTTGTAAACTTATTTACTAGATAAGTCTCCTCAGCTTTAGGGACCTCCCATAAGATCTTAGATACACCCTTTAAAAAGGCTCAACATGAGGGGAAGTAAAAAATGGGTCGAGCTGGTTAGAGTGAGATTTAATGGCGTCAGACTCCTCATATGACAACCTTCCCCTAAAAAATAAGGACAAAAAGATAGATAGGTTGAAGAGAAGAAAGTCAAAATTAAAATTAGAAAACAAATGCTGATAAAATTTTTAAAGACCAGAGAATGACTGAATTATCTACAACAGTAGAAATATTGGAGTTGTCATAAGAGATAACCCATGAGATTTTCTCAAAGGATAACAACACAGGCAAAGTAATTAAGTAGCAATTGTTAATGATTAAAAAATTATAAGACCTTTAAAAGCCCTTGGAAAATTAAGAAAATTAGATTAATGCATTAAGTAGAGTTGAAACTTTGAAAAAAAGAATGAGAGTTAAGGAAGAAAATATTTGGAGAACATATTTGAAAACCTCCCCCAAAAATCCATAAGTGTTTTTAGAATAGTGAAAGATTTGGCACACAAAGCATATCAGTTGAAAATAGAGGCTGAAAAGTAACTAAATTATCCAAACTATTGGAAAAATACACAGACCCCATGAGACCCACCACAAAAGATGCAAAACTGTGCAGTAAACTCGGAAGTATTGATATGCCCGAAAAATAAAACAAATACATAAATAAATTGATACTCCATGTTAGGCAACAGGCAAAAACATCAAAATAATAAACTCAACTTGACCAAAAAAAAAAAAAAGCATACAAATAACAAATATCTATAGGGTACTCATAATAAAAACTCAAGATTTAAGCTGTATGGGCTTGTCATAATTAAATTTTAGGGTTACCATCGCAAGGTAACAGTTGTATACAATTATACAATACAACCAGAAGAAGGGGAAAAAATCCAATATAACAAAATTTTAAAATCACAATACTTTTCTAAAACAAAGGAAGATTGTAAAACTTGGAACATAACATTTATAAAATCACGAAACATGGGCTGTGAATCTAGAAATATTCACCCCTCCCCTCCAAAAAATTAATGCTTTATGAAAACAAGAGATGAACATTTGAGAAGTAAACAGACTTTGAAAAGTTTAGAGAGACATATTGACTTTGGGAAAGTCTTTGAAGAGTAAACAAGCCTCCCAGGCAAAGAGGCAAATATTTTAAAAGTCAGGATAAAACACTTGCTAAAATAATGTTAAGGTTTTCTTGGAGCATTGCATTGACTAATCACACTGAAGATTTCAACAGGGCATTTCTGAAAAATAGAGAGAAAACACCTAAGGAGAGAAGGAAAGGGGCAAGGTAACCAAAATGCAAAGTCTTTGTCTTTGATGAAAGAAAAATTCAAGTTAAAATAAACTTCAAAACTATTCATATAAAATATAGGAGTTATGTTTAAAAATATTTGGTTACAATTGGATTAATAATTGGAATAAGGCAATTTCTGAAAAAAATGACAAAAAAAGACTAGTACAAAAAATTTCCTACTAAATGCAAATGGACTAAATTCACCTAATAAAATGCAAAAATTAAATGGATTAAAAAAAATGTGGACTCCAGCAATATCTTGCTGACAAGAAACATATTTAATCCAAAATGAACTGAATGGATTGAAAATGAAACTAATTGAAAATGTGTCGTGTTAATTGGAATTATGCTACTAAGTGACACAAATGTCCATATATTTTGGCCCAAAGACACTACTGCTAGATATAGAAAGTCAAAGATAGAAAGGTCCTGTACGCACACACAAATTAAAGTAGCACTTTTTATAGTAGCAAAGAAGTGGGACAACTATATGTCCATCAATTGAGGAATAGCTAAATAAAAACAAAAACAAAAATGCATATGAATATGATACAGCATTACTTCAGCATAAGAAAAGCTGAATATAAAGAAAACAGGGTAGAGGAAAATAACGAATTTGTACAAAATGAATTCAGCAGAAACAGGAAAGCAATATACCTAATGAATATGATATGTAAAGAGAAAGAAAAACAACGTTAAAAGTAGACACTAAGTAATTATTATAATGACTGAGCTTGGTCCTGAAGAAGAGAAGGGAGAATTACTTTTCCTTCTTTCCATAATGGTTTTGGATTATGAGTGAGGAACACTGCATAGAGTGTCAATTTCAATGTGTTTGTTGGTTTTGTTGAACTTCATTTTCCCCCTTCTCTCCCTATTTTCTTTTTTCTTCTTTGCTACAAGAGATGACTTTCTTATAGAAGAGATGACTTTCTTATAGATTGGTGTATATACTTGGAAATTAAGGCGATAAGATTGAGTGTTCGTCCTTCGTTGCTGAAGAAGACCATGCCATCAGAGAAACAGTGACATGACTTGTACTTGACTTTGTTTTTCGAGTGAGGGAGGGCTGTCCAGGTCACCAGCCTCACTTCTCCTCCAGAGCCATCTGAATCCAGTGACCAGATATTCATCAGGATGACTGGAAATGACCCAGGATGAGGCAATTGGGGTTAAGTGACTTGCCCAAGGTCACACAGCTAGTAAGTGTCAAGTGTCTGAGGTAAGGAGGTGAGATTTGAACTCAGGTTCTCCTGCCTCCTGCACTGGTGCTCTATCCACTGCACCACCATAATATATAAATGAAAAATGAAAAATAAAATAATATTTTTATGTTGCTACCACATAAAAAGTGAACATGGCAATAAATCTTTTTGAGGAAAATTTCATTCAAATCATAAACTTTTTTTCTTATGTTTAATCGTTTCCTTTATTTATACAAAATAATGAATGATTATGTCATGGCTAAGAATAAATGTGGTGTACATTCAAAACAAGTTCTCCTGTTCTGTAGCATTTATTTTGAATGCTTGGGACCAACCAGTATCTTTTGCCTCAGGGGCCTTAGCACTGGAAGTTTTGCCTTTGGTTGCCTTAGGGTTGGTAGTTCTGGCAATCTTGGGATCAGTAGGTTTAGAAGCCTTGGAATCACTGGGCTTGGCAACTTTTGAATCCCTAAGATTGGTGACAGGAGAGTTGTATTTGGTGATACTGAACAGGGTGACTTTGGCTTTAGACCTAGTAGATATGGGATTAGACCTGACAACCATGGAGTCAATAGGCTGAATACTGGTCAGTAAAATGCTTTTTGACAACATTTGAGTCAGTGGACTTGGAAAACACTGAGTCAGTGATTCTTGCAACCTTAGACTCTTAGTCAGATTTGGTGATCTTAGGGCATGGACATTTTAGCACAAATTTTGGGGCCCGGCTATTTGACATAATCTTTGGACTGATAAGACTGGTGCTGACCTTTAAACCTGTGGGTGTAGTGGTCTTGCTCTTGGAGAGGTTGGACTTGGAGATTTTGCTGCTCTCTGTTCCTGTACTGATGGCCTGTATCTTTAGATCCTTCCTGTTACGCATCTTAAAAAAAGCTCATGTTTCTCAGAAACTTAATGGCAACATATTTCAAGGACTTATGTCTCTGTGGCCAGGGTTTCTTGATGTAATTTCTGTCCCATACATAGGACTAGTTGTGAATGGTATGGTTCTTGAGGTTAGCTATTTTTACATCACTGCCTCTGCTGTGCCTGTGCAGCACTCTATGCACCTCACGAGGCTGAGGGTGAGAGAGGAAGAGACAAATCATAAAGCATTAAAACATTTCCCCTCACAAGTACTCCACAATTCAATGGCACAAGTCTTCTTGCTGTTTTTTTTTTCTTTTTCTTTATAGAAGATATTCTTTCTCCCAAATTTGAGCATTTTTAACAACTTTCTTTAATTGAAATTTTTTTCCCTCTTATCTCTCCTCTTAGCTTCCTTCAAGTCCCAGGTACAATTTTATTTTATATAAGAAGTCTTTCCAGATGCCCCTTGATGACTTCACTCTGTTATTTCCAATGTATTTTTATTTATAAACCTAATTAATTAACAATTGATTAATTCTTATAAATTGTAAATGGTTCTTTGAATGCTGATTTCCCCATGAGATCTTTGAGAGTGAGAGAAATGATTATTAAATAATTAATTGTTAATATTGGGGAGTCACAGGGTTTATCCCTTTCTGAAACATGATTTTCTTTTTTTCCAATTTATTTATTTATTAAAAATAATAAATGAGCTTTTTTTAAGATGCGTAACAGGAAGGATCTAAAGATACAGGCCATCAGTACAGGAACAGAGAATATTCATTTCCACAAGATTTTGAGTTTCAAATTTTCTCTCCATCTCTTTCCTCCCTCCATCTCAAAACACTGTGCATTCTGATTACCCCTTCTCTGAATCAACCTCCCTTCTATCATACCCCTCCCTTTCCTTACCCCACCTTCCCTCTTTTCTTGTAGGAAAAGAAAGATTTAGTTCTTATTTCTCAGTTACAAGCAAGAACAATTCTCAATATTCATTCCTTAAAACTGAGTTCCAACTTCTCTCCTTTCCTCCCTGCCCACCCATCCCCACTGAGAAGGTAAGCAATTCAATATAGGCTATATGTGTGTAATTTTGCTAAATACTTCCATAATGGTCATGTTCTGAAAGACTAACTGTATTTTCCTCCATCCTATCCTGCCCCATCATTTATTCCATTCTCTTTTTTGACCTTGTCCCTCCCCAAGTGTTTACTTCTAATTACCCCCCTCCTCTCATTTGCTCTCACCTCTATCATCCCCCCACTTCACTTATTCCTTCTCCCCTACTTTCTTGTAAATTAATAGATTTTCATATCAAATTGAGTGTACATGTTATTCCCTCCTTAAGGTAAATGTGATGAGAGTAAGCTTCACTTTTTTCCTCTCATCTCTCCCTTTTCCCTTTCATTGAAAAAGCCTTTTTTTGCCTTTTTTATGAGAGACAATTTACCCTATTCCATTACTCCCTTTATCCTCCCATTATATTCCTCTCTCACTCCTTAATTTTATTCAACCAACTCTGTGCCCTTTGTCTATACATACATACATACATGCATACATACATACATATATATATATATGTATTATATATATGAAAAGTTTCAAGAAGTACAAATATTATCTTTCCATGTAGGAATGTAAGCAATTCAACTTTAGGATATTAGATTCCACTCTAATTTTTAAAGAACTATTTTCTTCAGTGACCTTTTAAACTTCCTTTTCCATTTGGCTAATTCTACTTTTTAAAGCATTTTTCTCTACATTCACTTTTTGGGCCTCTTTTGCCATTTGGGCTAGTCTAATTTTAAAGGTGTTATTTTTTCAACATTTTTTGGATCTCCCTTAGCAAGCTGTTGACTCATTTTTCATGATTTTCTTGCATTGCTCTCATTTCTCTTCCCAATTTTTCCTCCACCTCTCTTATTTGAGTTTCGAAATTCTTTTTGAGTTATTCCATGGCCTGAAACCATTGCATGTTTATTTGGGAGGCTTTGGACACAGAAGCCTTGACTTTTAGTCTTTCCTCTGATGGCATGCATCGTTCTTCCTCATTTGAAAGGATGCAAGAAAGTGCCTGCTCACCGAAAAAGTAACCTTCTATTGTCTTATCCTTTTTCCCTTTTTTGTGTATTTTCCCAGCCAGTTATTTGACTTTGGAATTCTTTGTCAAGAGGAGGGTATACTCTGGGAACCCGTAAGATCTCAGTTCCTCCAAGATAGCACAATCAAGGGAGAGGAGTTTACTCCTTTCATGACCTGCCCTCTTGTCTGGGATTGACTATAAGCACTCTTTTTTGCCCAGGATCTGCCAGTATAATTCCCTCTCCAGAGCCTCCAGCAGCTCCACCACACCAGCCAGCATTCCTCCTGCTCACCCCAGGGCCGCACAGTCTGAGATCCAAATCAGTTGCTCAATTCCCCCAGGGACTTTAGACCAGGGCTCCAACAATGGAAGCTGCTGCTTCCTAGGGCCACCTGGGGCCAGGGCTAGGGCAGAAGGACCCTGATCCATTCTCAGACAGATGAAAGAGCTTTCTCACCGACCTTTGAAGCTATCTTGGGTGTTTGTGGGTTGAGGAATCTGGGAATCCCAGCTGCTGTAGGTGACACCTTGAAGCCTGCTCTGGTCTTGTCCCTGCCGTGATGCAGCCAAAGCTGGGCTGTGCTTTGCTCCATGCCTGGTGCATTACACCTTTACTGCCAATCTTCCATGCTGCCTTGGCCTGGAAATCTTGTTCATTCTGCTGTTTTGTGGCTTCTGTTGGTCTAGAATTTGTTTAGAGTCATTTTTCACAGGTATTTTACGAACTGCAGAGGCAGAGCTTCTAGAGGTGCATCCCTCTACTCCACCATCTTGGCTCCTCTCACCCTATTTTCTTAGTGGAGAAGAGCCAGCATCTAAAAGACAGTACTGAAGACACTGGGTTAACTTTCTCCTCGGTCTTGTTCAGACTTTGCCCAGGTGGGGAAATCTATTGTATTCTATTCAGGTTTGGGCAGGAATAAATTCTTTGATTAGTTTGCCCAAGGCTGAGGGTGATTGGAAGTAAATGACATGATCAAAGACCTTCAATCTTTCATTAGAATAGGTGCAGGTCGGAGTCAAGATGGCAGAGTAGAAAGACGCACGTTTACGAGCTCTGAACCCACAGCCCATAGAATTAATGTAAAAAGAGATCCCCATAAGTTCTGGATCACTGCAAGGTTTGCAGAAAGAGAGTGGAAGAAATTTCTGTCCCAGAGAGCCCTGGAGAGCCATCCCCAGGGTCCTTCGCGTCCCAGAAAGTGGACCCCAACCCAACGCTGCCCTGGCCGTGGCCCCAGAGAAGCTGATCCGAGCAGGCTTCAGGGACGGAACCTCTGGTGGCCGGGAAGGTCCCTCCACCCACAGAAGCTACAGGTCAGTGACAGACACGCTTGGGCTCACCAAGAGGGGAGTGGGGTGTCTCCGTGACTCAGGCCCCCTTGGGAGGAAGCAGCAGCGGCAGCAGAGGTGGGGAGGCAGAGGCAGGGGTGGTGGTGGAGGCAGCAGCTGCCGCGGCCCGGGACTCCCCCAGCAGCAGGCAGGATCTTCATTTCTGAAGGTCTCTGCATAAAGCCCCTGAGGGAGTTGAGCCTGGGAGGTGGCCCTGCCCCCACCCCAGCACCAGAACTAAAGCTCACATTGATTAGCAGCTGTGTGGCAAGCCCATTTGAATCTCAGACCCCAAGCACTAGCTGGGAGGATCTAGGTGGGGATGGACAGGAATCTCAGAAGTCAAGTAACTGGCTGGGAAAATGCCCAGAAAAGGGAAGAAAAACAAGACTATATAGAGTTTTTTCGAACAGATGCAAAGGATCCCGACTTTCAGATCTGACGACGACGAGGACATATTCTTGCCATCAGGGAGAGACGTGGAGGGTGGGGGCCTCAGTACCCCAGACATCCCAGAGGGATGTAGGGTGGGCTCAGGCCTTGGAAGAGCTCAAAAAGGATTTTGAAAAGCAAGTTAGACAGGTGGAGGAAAAACTGGGAGGAGAAATGAGAGAGATGCAAGCAAACTATGAAAAATGGGTCAATACCTTGGTAAAGGAGACCCAAAAAAATGCTGAAGAAAATAACACCTTGAAAAAGAGGCTCACTCAATTGGCAAAAGAGGTTCAAAAAGCCAATGAGGAGAAGAATGCTTTCAAAAGTAGAATTAGCCAAATGGAAAAAGAGGTTCAAAATCTCACTGAAGAGAATAGTTCTCTCAAAATTAGAATGGAAGAGATGGAGTCTAATGACTTTACGAGAAACCAAGAAATCACCAAGCAAAACCAAAAGAATGAAAAAATGGAAGAGAATGTGAAATATCTCATTGGAAAAACAACTGACCTGGAAAATAGATCCAGGAGAGGCAATTTAAAAATTATGGGACTACCTGAAAGCCATGATCATAAAAAGAGCCCAGACATCATCTTTCATGAAATTATCAAGGAAAACTGCCCTGAGATTCTAGAACCAAAGGGCAAAATAAGTATTCAAGGAATCCATCGATCACCGCCTGAAAGAGATCCCAAAAGAGAAACTCCTAGGAACATTGTGGCCAAATTCCAGAATTCCCAGGTCAAGGAGAAAATATTGCAAGCAGCTAGAAAGAAACAATTCCAGTATTGTGGAAATACAATCAGGATAACTCAAGATCTAGCAGCTTCTACATTAAGGGATCAAGGGCATGGAATAGGATATTCCAGAAGTCAAAGGAAATAGGACTAAAACCAAGAATCACCTACTCAGCAAAACTGAGTATAATACTTCAGGGGAAAATATGGTCTTTCAATGAAACAGAGGACTTGCAAGCATTCTTGATGAAAAGACCAGAGCTGAAAAGAAAATTTGACTTTCAAACACAAGAATGAGAAAAAGCATGAAAAAGTAAACAGCAAAGAGAAGTCATAAGGGACTTACCAAAGTTGAACTGTATACATTCCTACATGGAAAGACAATATTTGTAACTCTTAAAACTTTTCAGTATCTGGGTAGTTGTTGGGTCCATACACACACATGTACACGCATGCATGCACACACACATACACACATGCACACACATACAGAGACAGAGAGCACAGATTGAATTGAATAGGATGGGACCATAGCTGAAAAGAAATTAAGGTAAATGGTGAGAGAGAAATGTAGTGGGAGGAAAAAGGGTGAAATGGAATGGGGTAATTATATGTCATTTAAGAGGCAAGTAGGAGACTTTTTAGTGGAGGGAAAAAGAGGAGAGCTGAGAAAAAAAAAACAAAACAAAAAACAAGAAGTTTACCCTCATCACATTTGACTAAAGGAAGGAATAAAATACACACTCATTTTGGTATGAAAACCTATCTTACAGTATAGGAAAGTGGGGGAGAAGGAGATAAGAAAGGGGGGGATGATGGAAGGGAGGGCAAAGCGGGGAGGGAGCAATTTGAAGTCAACACCTGGAGGGGGACAGGATCAAAAGACCGAAGAGAAACAATGAGGGGCAGGTTAGGATGGAGTGTAATTAAGTCAGTCTTACACAACATGACAATCAGGGAAGTCATTTGCAAAACTACACAGATATGACCTATATTGAATTGCCTGCCTTCCCAAAGGGAATGGGTAGGGAGGGAGGGATGGGGAGAATCTGGAACTCAAAGTTTTAGGAACAACTGTTTAGTATTGCTGTTGATACTAGGAAAGAAGACATACAGTTAATGAGGAATAGAAAGTCATCTGGCCCTACAGGAGAAAAGAGAAAATGGAGACAAGAGAAGGAAGGGATGACAGAAGAGAGGGCAGATTGGAGACAGGGAAAATTAAATTGCTGGGGGTATTGGGGTGGGGGAGAGGATAAAGGGGAGAAAATTTGGAACCCAAAATTTTGTGAAAATGAATGTAAAAAGCTAAATAAATAAATAAATTTAAAAAAATAAAATAAAATAAATAAAATAAATAAAGAAAAAAGAATAGGTGCAGGTCTTATTAAAATGTCTGTTCTCTCTCGTTACTTCTTTACCAATCAGAGTTGATTGCCACTCTCAAGGAACACACATTCTTCCAAGGGCATATAAGCACTGAGTGAGTTCCATGAGGGATCTTTGGCATTCTAGAGTGCTACTGACCTATTTATTCATGTCATACTACCATGATTAGTAAGATGATTAATTATCCAGAAACTATGTCTCTTCAACTTCTTATTCATCACAAAAGTAAGGGTTCTCTTTTGTCCATCTTTATATGCCTAGAGTTTAGCATAAAATTGGAAATAGGTTCATGATAAATATTTGTGAACTTGAATACAATAAAAGATATGATGTAACATAACACAATATAACATAACATAATACTTAGAGTCTTTATAATAAAACTAATGTAATAAACTGATGTAATAAAATTAATGTAATAAACCATGACTTAGTTAAAGGAATGGATAGACCCTATGGAATTTAAAAACAAAGAGTAATTTATTAATGATTAGGTAAAAGGAAAATTTATAATAATAATATTATGTGACAACATAATTAAATGCCAAAATTTAGAGGATTTTTGGGCAAAGCTATAAGAATAATAAGCAAATTCTTAAACCTGTATATCCATATAAATATAAAAGAGAAAGAGAAAATTAATGAATATAATCTGAACCTAAAAAAAAGAAATTTTAAAAAGGAAAAAATAAGAAGCAGAAAACAATTGAGATCAGAGCAGAGATCAATACAACTGAAAAAACTGGAAAGATAAACAGGAATTTTTTTAAAAGACTAGCAAAAATGGTAAGCATTTAACAATTTTAATAAGCAGAAAGAAGCCAAACCGAAATGACTGAAATTAGCAATAAGAAAGTAGAGATTGTAAAAAGTAAGTGAAATTCATACAATCATTAGATTATTTTTACTATTTATGTTAATATTATTATAAATAGTTATATTTCAATACAGTCAAGAACCTGAAATTAATTTATAATTATATTAAAAAATTTAAAAAAATCTCTTCCTTCTCCTCATCCTCTCCACCATCACTATGACTGCTGTAGATAAGTCATGCAATGGATTAGTATACTGGGCCTGGAGTCAAAAAGCCCTGAGTTCAAATTTGACCTTGGATGCTTACTACATGGCTTGTGACCCTGCGCAAGTCACTTAACCTTTGTATGCTTCTCTTTCTTTATTATAAAATGTGGATAATAATAGCATTCACCTTCTAGGGTTGTGAGAATCTAATGAAATAATAATTGTGAAGTACTTAGTACAGTTCCTGGCACATAGTAAACAGTATGTAAATGTTAGCTATAATTACCACTAACTAGAATTCATATAGTGCTTTTAGTTTTCCAAAATGCTTAACAAATATTTGACTTTATCCTTACAACATTGTTAGGAGTTAAGCACAGTTATTATCTGCATTTTACAGAGAAGGAAATCAAATCATACAAAGTGACTTATCCACTGTTGCATAAATGCTTGGGATTTAAGTAAAAAACTAAAACATCCTGTGCTCTCAAGGAGCTCTCATACTAATGGAGAAAGACCACAAATTTTGATGGTTCTGCAGTGTTAGATGGAAAAGTCTCATAGTCCTTACAGTAGTGTGATCATGCATTATATACATGTACCACAGGTTACTTAGAGTCCACCAGGTAGTACAGTGGAGAGACCTCTGGGTCAGGAGGCAGAAAGGCTTAAGTTAAGTTGAGCAAACTAGCTATGTTGTCCATAGTCAAATCATTTAACCTTTCCCAACCTCAATTTCCTCAATTGTAAAATGGGAATAACACATACCTCACAGGATTGTTATGAGGATTGAATGAGGTAAAGAGCTTTGGCATATATTAGGAGCTTAATAAAATGCTCCTTTCTCCACCTCATGCCAACTTCTTTTTTCTAGCCATTTTCCAATTGATGGGCATTGACTTTGCTTCCATTTCACTCCCTCTAAGAGAGTAACTGAAAAGACCAGCCTAAGAAGCCCAAGGTCTCCCATTGTATTCTGAGTCATCTCCAGTCATCCTGATGAATATCTGGTCACTGGACCCAGATGGTTCAGGAGGAGAAAGTGACGTTGGTGACCTTGCACAGTTTCTGTCACTCGGGGCAGGGTCAAGTGCAAGTCATGTCATCATTTCTCTGATGTCATAGTCTTCTTTGAAAATGAAGGACGAACACAACAACAGCAGCAAGAAAGTGCCTGGGTCTCAATTTGAACTTAGGCCTCCCTGAGTCCAGGTCTCTCTCTCTATTTTGATTTGATCCTAAATAATTGATGGGACAATAACAAACCAGGGAATTCATAGAAATATTTTTGTAATACATTTAAAGCAGTCTATATAGAAAATGTATATCTAGAAATACTTTCATTAAAAAGATTCCAAGAATTATAAATCTAAACATGTAAAAAAGGAGACTAACAAAATTAAATGCAAAAATAAAATAAATAAACCATTGAATTAAAAAAAAAACTATTTAATGGTCAAACAAAATGGAAAGAATGAAGTGGATGAATACTTAAAAATATAAGACAGCCAGATTATTAGAATAAGAAAAATACAATTCAAATATTTCAATCTCAGAAAAAATAAGTTGAATAAATCATGAATTAACTCATAAAGGTAAAAGAACAAGGACCAGATAAAGTTTTAAATGGATTCTGTAAAACCTTTTATGATATTAAATTATAAAAATTGGGGATAAAGAATCCTTTGAAACCTTTCCTGTGATGCAAATATGGTCCAATATAGAAATGAAACTGGGACAAAGAAGATTAAGAAAATCTTAGATCAATATCCCTTGAGAATATTGATGCAAAAAATAAGGTGAAATATTGACAAAGATGTTACAGCAGCATTAAAAAGATTAGACACTATGACTAAGTTGGATATAAATCAAAAATTCAGGATTGTTTCAATATTCAGAAAATTATTAAAATAGACATAAGGCAATATTAATAATAAAATAAATGAATTGCATGATTATTTCTACAGATTTTGAAAAAAGGGTTCTTTAGATAGCATAATAGCCATTCATGTCAAAATACTAAGAAGCATAGGAATAAATATACTTTCCCATATTATAGTAAGTAGTATCTATCTAAGCTCAAGAGCCAACTTTACATATATAAAGGAAAAATATTCAGGGAAGCGAAAACATTGGGGGCCTTTCCAATAAGAGGAGTGGTAAAGCAAGAATATCCTTTATTATGTTTATTAATCAATATAGTGCTAGCAATGCTAACTACAGCAATAAGAAAAAAACATTGGGTAATTAAACAAAGGAAGAAGACAAATACAATTATTGCTCATGGCAGATGATATGACAGGCTGCCTGGGCAGCATAAAAGATTCAACTCAAAATTAATTGCAACAATTAGTAACTACAGCGAAATAGCACAATATAAAACACACATAGGGGGAGGAGCCAAGATGGTGGAGTAGAAAGACTCACATGTGCTAGCTCCAAATCCACAGCCCATAAATTTCCTGTAAAAAGAACTCCCCACAAATTCTGGAGCAGTGGAAACCGGCAGTAATGCAGTGGAGGAGATTTCCGTTCCAGAGAGCCTAGAAAAACTGACCCCAAAGGTTTGTCATGCACCAGGCAGCAGAGCCCAGCCCTGCCCGCAAGGCCCCAAGAGGAGTAGATCTGAGCAGGCTTCAGGGACGAAATCTCCAGTGGCTGCGAGGGTCCCTCCACACACAGGCTCTACAGGTCAGTGAGAGAGACTTCTGGGCTGGCCGAGAGGGGAGCAGAGTGCCTCCATAACTCAGGGCCCCTCGGGAGGCAGCAGCAGAGGCAGTGGAGGCTGGAGACTCCCAGAGCAGACAGGAGCTCTGCTCCATTACTGAAGGTCTCTGCATAAACCCCTTGAGGGAACTGAGCCTGGGAAGTGGCCCTGCCCCTACCTGAGCACCAGAACTTAAGCTCACATTGAATAGCAGACTCATCCCCCACTGAGAGCTCGGAGGCTGGGGAGCAGTATTTGAATCTCAGACCCCAAGTACTAGCTGGGCAGATCTAGGTGGGGGTGGAGAGGAATCTCAGAAGTCAAGTAACTGGCTGGGAAAATGCCCAGAAAAGGGAAGAAAAATAAGACCATAGAAGGCTAATATCTTGGGGAACAGATGATGTTTCCTCCTTTCATTTCTGATGAGGAAGCACAATGCTTACCATCAGGGACAGACATAGAAGCCAAGGCCTCTGGACCCCAAACATCTGAAATAGATATGCAATGGGCTCAGGCCATGGAAGAACTCAAAAAGGATTTTGAAAATCAAATTAGATAGGTGGAGGAAAAACTGGGAAGAGAAATGAGAGAGATGCAAGAAACGCATGAAAAATGGGTCAATACCCTGCTAAAGGAGACCCAAACAAATGCTGAAGAAAACAACATCTTGAAAAATAGGCTAACCCAATTGACAAAAGAGGTTCAAAAAGCCAATGAGGAGAAGAATGCTTTCAAAAGCAGAATTAGCCAAATGGAAAAAGAGGTTCACAAGCTCACTGAAGAAAATAGTTCTCTCAAAATTAGAATGGAACAGATGGAGTCTAATGACTTTCTAAGAAACCAAGAAATCACAAAACAAAACCAAAAGGATGGAAAAAAAATGGAAGAGAATGTGAAATATCTCATTGGAAAAACAACTGACCTGGAAAATAGATCCAGGAGAGGCAATTTAAAAATTATGGGACTACCTGAAAGCCATGATCAAAAAAAGAGCCTAGGCATAATCTTTCATGAAATTATCAAGGAAAACTGCCCTGAGATTCTAGAACCAGAGGGCAAAATAAGTATTCAAGGAATCCATTGATCACCTCCTGAAAGAGATCCAAAAAGAGAAACTCCTAGGAGCATTGTGGCCAAATTCCAGAATTACCATGTCCAGGAGAAAATATTGTAAGCAGCTAGAAAGAAACAATTCCAGTATTGTGGAAATACAATCAGGATAACACAAGATCTAGCAGCTTCTACATTAAGGGATCGAAGGGTGTGGAACAGGATATTCCAGAAGTCAAAGGAACTAGAACTAAAACCAAGAATCATCTACCCAGCAAAACTGAGTATAGTATTTCAGGGGAAAATATGGTCTTTCAATGAAACAGAGGACTTTCATGTATTCTTGATGAAAAGACCAGAGCTGAAAAGAAAATTCAACTTTCAAACAGAAGAATGAGAAGAAGCATGAAAAAGTAAACAGCAAAGATGTGTCATAACAGACTTACCAAAGGTGAACTGTTTACTTTCCTAAATGGAAAGACAATATTTGTAACTCTTAAAACTTTTCAGTGTCTGGGTAGTTGGTAGCACCACACACACACAGATGCACACATGCAAACACATACAGGGACAGAGAGCACAGAGTGAATTGAATAGGATGGGACCATATCTTACAAGAAATTAAGGTAAATGGTGAGAGAGAAATGTAGTGGGGGGAGAAAGGGTGAAATGGAATAGGCTAAATTATCTCTCATTCAAGAGACAAGCAGGAGGGAAAAAGAGGAGAGCTGAGAAAAAAACATGAAATTTACCCTCATCACATTCGACTAAAGGAAGGAGTAAAATGTACACTCATTTTGGGAAGAAAACCTATCTTACAATACAGGAAAGTGGGGGATAAGGAGATAAGCAGGGTAGGGAGGATGATTGAAGGGAGGGCAATGGGAGGAGGGAGCAATTTGAAGTCAACACTCGGGGAGGGACAGGATCAAAAGACAGAATAGAAACAATGGGAGGCAGGATAGGATGGAGGGAAATACAGTTAGTCTTACACATGACGACTATTATGGAAGTCATTAGCAAAACTACACAGATATGGCCTATCTTGAATTGCCTGCCTTCCCAAAGGGAATGGGTGGGGAGGGAGGGATGGGGAGAATTTGGAACTCAAAGTTTTAGGAAAAACTGTTTAGTATTGTTCTTCTACTAGGCAATAAGAAATACAGTTAATGGGGAATAGAAAGTCATCTGGCCCTACAGCACAAAAGAGAAGATGGGAAAAAGAGAAGGGAGAGATGACAGAAGAGAGGGCAGATTGGTGATAGGGAAAATTACAATGCTCAGTGTATTGAGGTGCGGGGAGGGGATAAATGGGAGAAAATTTAGAACCCCAAATTTTGTGAAAACGAATGTAAAAAGTCAAGTAAATAAATTTATAATTAAAAAATACTTATTTTTCTCTCTGGTTCAATAATCTCCGGGCAGTTTTCCTTGGTAATTCATGAAAGATGATGTCTAGGCTCTTTTCTTGATCATGTCTTTCAGTTTGTCCTATAATTTTTAAATTGCCTCTCCTGGATCTATTTTCCAGGTCAGTTGTTTTTCCAATGAGATATTTCACATTCTCTTCCATTTTTTTTCCATCCTTTTGGTTTTGTTTTGTGATTTCTTGGTTTCTTAGAAAGTCATTAGACTCCATCTGTTCCATTCTAATTTTGAGAGAACTATTTTCTTCAGTGAGCTTGTGAACCTCTTTTTCCATTTGGCTAATTCTGCTTTTGAAAGCATTCTTCTCCTCATTGGCTTTTTGAACCTCTTTTGTCAATTGGGTTAGCCTATTTTTCAAGATGTTGTTTTCTTCAGCATTTGTTTGGGTCTCCTTTAGCAGGGTATTGACCCATTTTTCATGCGTTTCTTGCATCTCTCTCATTTCTCTTCCCAGTTTTTCCTCCACCTATCTAACTTGATTTTCAAAATCCTTTTTGAGTTCTTCCATGACCTGAGCCCATTGCATATCTATTTCAGATGTTTGGGGTACAGAGGCCTTGGCTTCTATGTCTGTCCCTGATGGTAAGCATTGTACTTCCTCATCAGAAATGAAAGGAGGAAACATCATCTGTTCCCCAAGATATTAGCCTTCTATGGTCTTATTTTTCTTCCCTTTTCTGGGCATTTTCCCAGCCAGTTACTTGACTTCTGAGATTCCTCTCCACCCCCACCTAGATCTGCCCAGCTAGTACTTGGGGTCTGAGATTCAAATACTGCTCCCCAGCCTCCGAGCTCTCAGTGGGGGATGAGTCTGCTATTCAATGTGAGCTTAAGTTCTGGTGCTCAGGTAGGGGCAGGGCCACTTCCCAGGCTCAGTTCCCTCAAGGGGTTTATGCAGAGACCTTCAGTAATGGAGCAGAGCTCCTGTCTGCTCTGGGAGTCTCCAGCCTCCACTGCCTCTGCTGCTGCCTCCCGAGGGGCCCTGAGTTATGGAGGCACTCTGCTCCCCTCTCGGCCAGCCCAGAAGTCTCTCTCACTGACCTGTAGAGCCTGTGTGTGGAGGGACCCTCGCAGCCACTGGAGATTTCGTCCCTGAAGCCTGCTCAGATCTACTCCTCTTGGGGCCTTGCGGGCAGGGCTGGGCTCTGCTGCCTGGTGCATGACAGACCTTTGGGGTCAGTTTTTCTAGGCTCTCTGGAACGGAAATCTCCTCCACTGTGTTGCTGCATGGCTTGAACTGCTCCAGAATTTGTGGGGAGTTCTATTTACAGAAAATTTATGGGCTGTGGGTTGGGAGCTAGCATACGTGAGTCTTTCTACTCCATCATCTTGGCTCCTCCTCCCCAAAAATAAGTATTGAAGGAATCCTTCGATCACTGCCTGAAAGAGATCCAAAAAGAGAAACTACTAGGAACACTGTGGCCACATTCCAGAATTCCCAGGTCAAGGAGAAAATATTGCAAACAGCTAGAAAGAAACAATTCCAGTATTGTGGAAATAAAATCAGGATAAGCCAAAATCTAGCAGCTTCTACATTAAGGGATCAAAGGGCATGGAATAGGATATTCCAGAAGTTAAAGGAACTACCTACGCAGCAAAACTGAGTATAATACTTCAGGGGAAAACATGCTCTTTCAATGAAACACAGGACTTTCATGCATTCTTGATCAAAAGACCAGAGCTGAAAAGAAAATTTGACCTTCAAACACAAGAATGAGAAGCATGAAAAAGCAAACAGCAAAGAGAAGTCATAAGAGACTTACCAAAGGTGAACTGTTTGCTTTCCTACACAGAAGGAATATATTTGTAACTCTCAAAACTTTTCAGTATCTGGGTAGTTGGTGGGACTACACACACACATACACACACACATGTACACATGTGCACACACACACATACACACAGAGACAGAGAGCACAGAGTGAATTGAATAGGATGGGATCATATCTTAAAAGAAATTAACGTAAACAGTGAGAGAGAAATGTAGTGGGAGGAGAGAGGGTGAAATGGAATGGGGTAAATTATCTCTCATTCAAGAGGCAAGCAGGAGACTTTTTAGTGGAGGGAAAAAGAGGAGAGCTAAGAAAAAACATGAAGTTTACTCTCATCACATTCGACTAAAGGAAAGAATAAAATGTACACTCATTTTGGGAAGAAAACCTATCTTACAATACAGGAAAGTGGGGGATAAGGAGATAAGCAGGGTCGGGGGGATGATGGAAGGGAAGGGAGGGCAATGGGAGGAGGGAGCAATTTGAAGTCAATACTCGGGGAGGGACAGGATCAAAAGGCAGAATAGAAACAACGGGGGGGCAGGATAGGATGGAGGGAAATACAGTTAGTCTTACACATGACGACTATTATGGAAGTCATTAGCAAAACTACACAGATATGGCCTATCTTGAATTGCCTGCCTTCCCAAAGGGAATGGGTGGGGAGGGAGGGATGGGGAGAATTTGGAACTCAAAGTTTTAGGAACAACTGTCGAGTATTGTTGTTGCTACTAGGAAATAAGAATTACGGTTAATGGGGAATAGAAAGTCATCTGGCCCTACAGGACAAAAAAGAAGATGGGGACAAGAGAAGGGAGGGATGATAGAAGAGAGGGCAGATTGGTGACAGGAGAAATTAGAATGTTTGGTGTATTGGGGTGGGGGTAGAGGACAAATGGGGAGAAAATTTGGAACCAAAAATTTTGTGAAAATGAATGTAGAAAGTTAAATAAGTAAATTTATATTAAAAAAAACACACACATAAAACATCAATTTTTGTATAACCAACAAAAACCAGCACAAAACATTAGAAAGTGAAATCCCTCTCTGAATAATTGCAAGGTATATATAATACTTAGAAATTTCTATGATACACTAGAATTAAATGAATATAACAACAAAATAGAAATGAAATCAGATCAAAATATTGGAATAATATTAATTGCCCATGGCTAGTTTGTGCCAATATAAAAGAATTCCATTAGGGTCTAAAATATACTCAGTGTCTTCACCATTAAATTTTAAAAATATTTCTTTATATTACTGGAAAAATATAAAGCTTAGCTGAGGAATCATAAGTTCAAGAATCTCAATTTGTTTTTATATAAGTGCAAAGAAAGGGTGCCTAGTGATACAATTTTGAACTACTGAACATCAATTATCAATGCTTTCTTGTATTGGCTCTAAAATAAAAAAGTTGCACAATAGAATAGACTGGGTATTCTAGATATAGAAACAGTCAAAATAGCATAGCATTCAATAAATTTAAAAATATGAACTACTAGCTTAACGCCTCACCATCAGAAACTATGGGCAAAACAGGAAAGCAGTTTGGCATAAATTTGTCCTAACACCTCATAGCATATATCACAATAAACTGCACATGGATCTGTGTATAAACGATCATATTGTTTAAAAAAATAGAAGAGCAGAAAGGGAGTTACTTTTTTAAAATTATGGGTAGCTTTGGAATTCTTCACCACATAAGATTTAGATAGGGTTACGAAAGGTTAAATGGACAGTTATGATTTTATGATATTGAAAACATCTGCAAAAACAAAATCAATTCATGTGTAATTCAAAGGGAAATAGTGTACTTGAGGAAAAAATACAGTTTCTATAAAGAATTCATTCATCAAGATCTGTAGGAAGGTGATTCAAGTATATAAAAACAGGAATTATTCCCTAATAGATATAGTCAACTGATATGAGTAAATAATTCTAAAAAAATAGAAAAAGGTAGTTTATTAACACCCAGATTAAGGTATCCTCCACATCACTAAAAAACAGAGAAATAGAAATTAAAACAATCCGGAGTTTCTATCTCATATTATATTTGAATAGAAGAAAAAAACAGAAAATGACAAAACTGTTCTATTTTTTTTGCAATATATAAAAATTCTTAACATATTTAAACTTTTTGATTTTCAAATTCTCTCCTTCTCTCCCTCTCCTCTTTCCTCATTGTAGATGAAAGCAATTTGTTATAAATTATACATGTGCAGTCATGAAAAACATATTTCCATATTAGTCATGTTGTGAAAGAAAACACAGACCAAAGCCAACAACAACGACAAACCAAGAAAAATAAAGTTTTTTTAAAGTGAGCTTTAATTTGCATTCATACTCCATTTATTCTTTCTCTGGAAGTAGATAACATTCTTTATCATTAATCCTTCAGAACTATCTTAGATCATGCCAAGAATAGCCAAGTTATTTACAGTTGAATATTATACAATATTGCTGTTACTGTGCATAATGTTTTGCTCACTTCACTTAGTATCAGTTCTTGTAAGTCTTCTTAAGTTTTTCTAAAAGCATCCTGCTGGCCATGTCTTATAGCCTAATCATATTCCATCACAATCATGTATAACAACTTGTTTGCCCACTCTCCAGTTGATGGACATCCCCTCAATTTCCAATTCTTTGCCACAACAAATAAACTGTTGTTTTATACACACACACACACACACACACACACACATACATGTATTTACATGTAGATTCTTTTTTAAAAAATCTCTTTGTGATACAGACTTAGTAGTGGTATTGCTGGATCAAAGTTTGATTGCCCTTTAGGCATAGTTTCAAATTCCTCTCCAGAATGGTTATATCATTTTATGATTTCACCAACAGGGCATTACTTTGTCATTCCCCACTACCCACGCCCCCACATACACACATTCCCTCCAATATTTGTCATTTTCCTTTTCTGTCACATTAACCAATCTAGTAAGTGTGAAGTGGTACTTCAGAGGGTTTTTTTAAATTTGCATTTCTCTAATCAATATTTATTTAGAGCATTTTCATATGATTATAAATAGCTTTAATTTCTTTATCCGAGAACTGTTCATTCTTATCTTTTAATCTTTTATTAATTGGTGGATGACTTGTCTTCTTTAATATTTGACTCAGTTTCTCTCTCTCACCTCATATATATATATATACATATACATATGTAAAATCTTTATCAGAGAATCTTTTTTTTAATTATGTGAAAAGCATTTTGTCCTTGTATCCATATAGTTCCTGAGTTTGCCTTGGAAGGTGGACTCCCAGGTATTTTATATTGTCTATCATTATTTTAAATGTAATTTCTCTTTATTTTTCTTGCTACTCTGCTTTGTTGGTAATATATGGAAATGCTGGTGATGTATTCAGCTTGATTCTATAACCTGAATTTTATGTGGGTATATATATATAAACATAGATATATATTCCAAACTTTGCTGAAGTTTTTAATTATTTCAAGTGGTTTTTCAGTTAATTCTTTAGAATTCTCCAAGTATACCACAATATCATTTGCAAAGAGTGATAGGTTTGATATTTTATTTCCTAGTCTAATTCCTTTCATTTTTCTTCTCATAACTATTGCTAGTGTTTCTAGTAAAATATTGATCTAGCAATTCTATAAAGCAATTTAAAGCAATGCCCCCAAATTTTTCATGTTTATTCTCTTTATCCTAGTGATCTTAAAAGCAATGACTATATATGTAGAAAAAATCTATTAGCACTTTTTGAAACAAATGAAAACATGATGTTAATGAAGGTAATGGGATAATATTGTGCCATAAAACTGACAAGAGAAACTATAGATCTCTTTTGCTAGAAATATTTTTTTATTTGGGATTTGCTCTTTCATGAGTACTGGACTTTCAACTACTGAATGAATGAATTAACTAGAGATAGGAATACATAACTATGATTATTGACAATCACTATGACAACATAAATAGAAAGGATAACAACCACAAAACAACCAAAAATGAAAGTTGCAAAGAAGAATTTTGCCAAAAAAGAACAGCTACGAGAAGGAATCTCCCCCAGTTTCGTGAAGAAGTTGGGGGTACATAGACAGGTTTGGAACTTTGCCGATTTTTTACAATGAATTATTCATTTTGATGATTTTTTTTTCTTTTCCTCTTTTCTGTCTAATAAAAAAAAATTCTTTCCTTTCAATGAATGATTTTCTGGGAGTTGTATGGGGAAAAATCTTGGCAAAGAAAAAAGATAGCATTAAAAATCTATTAAAATAAACGCAGATGATGAAGTTTATTCACATTAAGAGAAAACTATTTTGCACAATAAAAACAATCTCTTTAAAATAAAAAGAAAAACAATTAATTGGGGTAAAAAAATTGAAGTTGATATATTTTACAAAAGACCTGACATCAAGGATCCATAAAAAATGGATCAATAACTTTAAGACACTTCCAAGTATAAAATATTCAAAGGAAATGAATAAACAATATGTGAATGAAATACAAAATAATAATTAATAAAGCTGTTAAAACTTCCTGAAAACTTAGAGCTGAAAATTAAAAAATATACATATATAAAATAAATATCATGAATTTTCTTTGTTACTTTTACACAGTACATATAGTTATCTACATACATATTTGCTTAAAGTTCTTGATTCTTATTTGTTTTCAAATGTTGGTAGTTAGGGAAACACTCATCCATTGATAAGACTGTATTCTGGTACAAAAGTTTTGAAGAACAATATTTAGTAAAGATCATAGAACTGATCCTATACCCTTCGCCTCAGATATTTCATTGCTGGATGCCATGCTAAAATGATATAAAATGGGACACAATTATTTTATTGTACCAAAAAATCATAGGTTCTCTATTAGTAATAAAAATATAAAAAATTCAAGTAGCCCACTTATGTAAGTGGAAATTTCTCCTTACCACCTCCTTATCCAAACATTTAAGAAGTTTGGGAAGTCAAAGTTTTCAGGGGGAAAAGTCCCCAGGGATAGAAGAGGAAAATACATTTTTAGGAAATCATGGTCCTCTAACATGATCAAGGGTCCTTTCACCCCTAGCATTGATGTAACTCAAGCGTCCTTAGTGCTCCCACCACCTGTGCTGGATGGTGGTACAGGATATCTCCAAGAGTCCAGGTGAGAGATAATTGGGGCCTGGATTACAGTGGTCACTTTGGGAGAGAAGAAAGGAAAGCAGATATTATGGAAGTAGATTAGCATCTCATTTGACAATGGATATGGGTGACAAAGAAGATTCTCAGATTAGTTTCATCCCTGAGGAAACTTTTCAATCCTGTTCAAAGCAAAAATAATGAAATTGTCATGATCCCAGAACTTAGAACAGTGTCTGGCATATAGTACACAATAAATGTTTCTTAATTTTTCATTTATTTTGTGGACTGAGGAGAAGCTTATAGGCTACCTCATATCTTGATTTCTAAATTGATAGCACTCCACTAAATTACTTCATATTTATTTTCTTAAATATTGTATCTATTTTTCTCTATAAATGTATCCCCCTAATGAAATATAAGTTCCTTGAGGGCAGTCACTATTTAATTTTTGTCTTTATGCCCTGCCCCCAAGAAGAGTATTTGGAACATAGTAGGTGCTACACAAAAGATTGTTTAATTGACTTAGCTTGAAATTATTTAAGACTCTTCTGGACTGTTCCCCTGACTCACCATCAGTCTGCTATCTCTTTGACTCCAAGTCAGCTAGGGCTTACCAACTGCAGTTTATGAGAATTCCAAATCCTTTTCTCTTGCAGTTCAGCTTCTCATGTCTTTGTCTCCCAGGTGGAACAAAACGTAATTACGGGATCTCTGCCAAAGTCCTAATTGTACTTCTCAATTCAATCAGTCCTGTCCAGGACCCTTTGCCAAAAAAAAAGTCCTTGCTCATTCTCCTCCTCTAATTATTTTTTTTCCCTCTGCTTTCTCTTCACTCAAGATGGAGCCACTGCGTTACAAGACTGGTCCCCCATATTTTAGGTTGGTCTGTTATTTGTGACTCATCTAACCAGTGAGCCAGCATTACTGAGAGGCTTCTGGGTAAATGGAATTGTGGCTGCCTGTCCAGCATTTACTCACATCTCCATAGAAGAAGTTATGTGTATGTGTGTGTGTATGCACACACACATACATATATAGTATGTATATAAACACACACATTTATGTATATGTATGTAATGTTTGTTCAAGTCATTTTTCAAGTGTGCCCAACTCTTCATGATCGCATGTGATTTTCTTGGCAAAGATACTGGAGTGATTTGCCATTTCCTTCTCCAGCTTATTTTACTGAGGAAAATGAAACAGACAGTTAATTGATTTGCTCAGGGTCACATAGTTAGTGTTTGAGGCCAGATTTGAACTCAGGAAAAAGCCTTCCTGACTCCAGGCTCAGCACTCTATCCACTATCTCATGTAACTGCCCACGTACATATGTAATGGCATGTAGAAAGCGGCAATGCTAGTGTATACCTTCCCAAGTCATAGTTTATGTTTTAACTTGCAGACGTTACAGGAGCTACTTTTGAAACACCAGGACAATGCATTCCTCCCTTCTACCCTTCCCCAACATACATTCTAGAGAGATGTTATAGTATAACTTTATTGATTTTATTTTTAACTTTAAAAGAGGTTTACATTTTAAAATAAGCAAAACAGCATAATCAATAAATTCTATGCCTACAGGGTTGTCTTTTTTTTTAAACAGCAAGACTATAGCTCCAGCAAATGGGAAATGCTAAAATTTATGAGCATTAGGCTTTAATTAACATACATTTAAACATTTATTTTTTTTAAAAAAAAAAAGTCTTAACGTGATCGATATTTCCAAATATCAGAGTCCTTCAAAATGGTTGAGCAAAAAATTTAGCTATCATGATTGCTATTTACCTTAAGTAAAACTTTAGGAATTTTTCTTACTTCCAATTTTTTTTCCCAGAATTTGAACTAATTCATGACTTCATGGGCAGTAAATTAATGTGCCTATTTTCCACAGTCTCTCCTACAAGTTCCCCCTCTCCATTTTATTTTATTTTACTGACAACTATTATTTTGATGTTTCAACAGTCACATCTCAGGTTTATTTTCATTTTTAATTTGTCATTATTAGTCATTTTACATTTTTTCACAAGGGCTACGATGGTTTGTATTAATTTTTTATGAAAACTGTTCGCGTCCTTTGTCAATTCATGTATTAGGGCAAGGCTCTTAGGTTTTGTTTATTTGTCTTTTGATGTTGATCATTTTTTTGTTTAGTTTCCTATAACTACTGAAACTGACTCTAGTAAGGATATTTAATACAATTATTTTCCCAATCCATATATTTTATAGTTACAGTGGAAGTAGCTTTATTTGTGTAAAACTTCTGAATTTTGTATGCCAGAGATTATTTATTTTTAAATAATCCTCTCTATCTTTTCTCCATTTGTGAAAGAGACAATTTTATTTTTAATTTGCTTTGTTTTGCAGTATTGTGTGCATTTTGGCAAGACTACTTTTCAATTTTTCATTAGATTTTGTGTAATAAAGAGTCTCTTTTCCAGTAATTTGTATCCTTGAGTTTACTGAATATTAGAATATCTTTTGAGCTTATTTCTAGTTCTTCATTATTAATATGTTCTTATGATCAGTTTGTCCATAGTTTGTCTAATATCAGAAGTTTTGTATGATAATGGTGTTTGAGATTTAATGCAGGTACCTTCATTCTTTTTTTATTATATTCTTGATCATTTTATACTCTATATTTTATTCTTATTTTGTCTAATTCTATATTCTGTTGGTTATTTGATTGACATTCCACTAAAACAATTAAGTAATTTAGATGGTATTGTCATTTTTTTACTAATTTGAAATGGTTTAGAAATAGATATTGACTAGTTTTCCAATTATTTAAGTCTTCTATTATTTCTGTAATTACTGTGATTGAATACAATTCTTGTGTGTCTTGTATGTCAATTCTGATATTTAATGGATATTTCTTCTGCTAATAGTATAGAAAAATGATTTTTGTCATTTATTTTGCATTATGTGTGTTGCTAAAGTAGCTAAATATTTCTTTTTGTTCTCTAGAGTTATTTAAGTCAATTCCTATTCATAGATTTAAACCCAGAAGGGGTCTTGTAGGTCCTTTAATTTCCATTTTTTAAAATGTTCTCTTATTTCCAGCTAAACTCCTTGAAAAAAATTATCTTCACTCATTGCCTGCAGTTTTTGCCTCTCTCTCAGTCCTTAGCCCTCAGAAATTTGTTTTTACAACCTCATCATTCAATAGAAACTGCTATCTCCAAAGTTACCAGTGACCTCTTAACTGTCAAAAAGGATGTCTTTTCTCAGTTGTAATCTTTCTCAACAACTTTGTTGCATTGGACAACAGCAACAAATTAATAGACCACAGCTTAAGTACTTCTACTCTGCTCTCCTCTTCATGGTAAAATTGTCAAGTTTCATTGGAGTAGATGATCTCTGTCTATATCTGTTCCTGGTCTTTCCCCTAAGTGTTAGTCAGCATCCCCAGTTGTTTAGTTGACATCCTCAGCAGCCTGTTGAGCAGTTCAAACTAGATATCTTAAAACAAACATCTAAAATTAAACTCATTCTCTTCCTAACCTTCTCTCACTTCAAACCTTCACTAATTCTAGCAACGATGTCACCATCCTTCCTATTTTCCAGGTTTCTAATCTTGACATTATCTTTGACTCCTCAACTCATTTATCCAGTTAGTTGCCAAATCCTGCCTAACGTTTTCTCCATATGATCCCTTCTCTCTAATCACTCTGTTGTCATGTTATTGCAGCCCTTCATTATCTTTCTCATAGATTATTGAAATAGCTTCATAATTGATCATGCTTTAAATCCCTCAGAATTAGAGTTCATTATTACACAAAGCTACCAAAGGAATTTGATATTATCTGACCTTTCCTCTATTCCTCACACAAAATATGCAATTTCCTATCTTTGTACTGAACAGCTAAGTGGATCAGTGGGCATAGCACTGGACCTGAGGTCAGGAACTTGTCTTCATGAATTAAAATCTGGCCTTAGATACTTGCTAGCTGTGTGACCCTACACAAGTCACAAGTTTCAGTTCTTCATTGGTAAAATGAACTGGGGAAGGAAATGACAAACCATTCCAGTATGTCTGCAAGAAAACCCTCAGTCATGGAGAGTTGGACAGAACTGAAAAAACTCAACAGAAATAAAATCTTTGTACTTATCCTCTTCCATGGCTCATGAGGAAGGAAGCCTCCTGTGAACTGCAGCAAGCTAAACTTATTCCTTCCTCCGTATGGAATTGTCACCCCTCTTAGGACTTTGTTCATGGAAGAGAAATAGCCAAGATTCCCCCTCAAGTAGCTAGCTTCCTTTACTCTGCTATAATTCAGACACTCCCTTCCCAGAAAGGGTTTGGGGAAATAGAGGATGCTATTATCAACAGGTATGCTTTAGAATACCACAAAAGATGTTATGTTTTACATAATTATGGTGAATTTTTGTTTTCTTGGAAGAAAGGGCAACCCCCACTAACTTGATCATTATTTCAAATTCCTGGATTGGGTTGATGAAGAGTCCTTACTCAGCTATCATGGAAAATGGAGGCAGTGTCTCCCTACAGGTCTCTAAGGGGACGAAAATTTAATTTCATACCCCTAATGTAGATTTCAAGATGTAGGAGATTCTGGGTGGATGGGTGACAAAACTGAATGAAGCTTCATATGAACTTAGATCTCAGTAGAGGTTAAAACCAAAGCCTTTTGACCTCTTAGCAATTTTATAGGAATGACATTATGTATGATGAACTGTGAACTGCATCAGAAATGTACTGATACTTCGGGTGTTGCTCCTGTTCATTTTCACTGCCTTACATCAGAAAAAGAATCTCTGATTTTGCTGATGGCGTTATTATCTGTGCTGTGGCTCTCATATTCCTGGTAAGGTCATTGGCTCATTATCACCACCTTGCATTAGGACACTCACTGTGAACTGCAAAGAAGTGACATCATTCACTTCATTGACCAGATCATTAGAATCTAAGGTTCAGTCTTTCTGAATAGAGAAAGTAAGCCTGGGATTTCTGAGTTTTGTCATTTTTCTTTCTTCTTTTTCTTTTCTTTCTAGTGACTTGGGGAAGGGTGTGTGTGTGTGTGTGTGTGTGTGTGTGTGTGTGTGTGTGTGTGTGTGGCGTGTGCAATGAGGGCTATCTGGTAGACAAACCACATACTCTATTTGAATCCTCATGATACCAAGAACACTAGAATGTTAGGTAGAGGCTGTAACCTTTATTGGAGGGCATGGAAAAGAACTACACATTAATATTGATGAATTGCTTATAATATGCATTGTTGGAGAGAATAGCCTAAGAATATTACACTATATAGACAATTATTTATTGATTTGATAAGTATTCCTCAAAGAGTTTGGTGTCTGTTCATTTGGTTCATTAGCTCAAATGTTTTCATTTCTTTCTATCACCTTTGATTTATAAAATATTTTATATGTTTGTGTTTGTTTTTTTAGCATTAGTTCATCTACATTAATTGAATGCTATTAGTATTCACTATATTTTTAATTCTTATAAATGTTTAAAGATATTTATTTTTCTTTTAAGAGCTACATATTATATTTTATCTTTTTCATTATTTTCTTTATTTTTATTACCCCCATTGATTAAGTTTTGTTTTTTATGGTCTAGAAAGTAAAAATGTAATGTTTCTTCTTTTAGCATTAAATGCAGATTCTTTTTGTCTTAGCCCTTTAATTTACTTGTGTATTAATTTGTGTGTGCATTGCTCAAAAAATAGGTATGCTCAATATGATTCACAGTCAATATTTTCCAAAGTTTGACAATATTTACTTCTCCCCCAAATTCTATTGGACCCTGTAATGTCTTATTCATCTTCCTTATATTTGTCTTTGTTTGAAAATGACAAGTTTTGCAATTCATTAGATTTTGTCTTAAACATTTAGATATTATTCAAAAAGAATTTCGCTAGAGAATAAAATTATGGTAATAATATCTAAATGTTTAAAGCAAAACCTAATGAATTGCAAAAGAAATTGAAATAGCATGATAATTGCACATGAGTTCCATATGACACTTTGGAACAGAGACAAATATAAATAAGACATTACAGAGTCCAATAGATATTGGGGAAAATTCTTTTCTTTTTTACTCCTCCACATAGCTTATCCTTTTCCCCCTCTCAATAACCTGTTGCTAGGGTGGGACTGCCAAGTGATCCCAGCTGGATTCCTTTCTGTAGAACAACAACCTCTACAATAACAAACTTGCAACAGTGCCCCAAGGTCTGCATTCCTGCCGCCATCGTCATTTGAATCTGTGGGACGCTGAATACCCCTTCTGTCAGTCAGTCAATCAGTCAAGAAGAATGTGAATATAGCACTTACTATGTGCTAGGCACTGTGGCAAAACATCGAAAATTTAAGAAAGGTTAAAAATAGTGTCCCGTCATCAACAAGTTCACATTCCAGTAAAGGAGGTGACATGAATATAATTAAATAGAGAGGATAAATACATATATATATATATATATATATATATATATATATATATATATATATATATATATGTGTGTGTGTGTGTGTGTGTGTATGTGTTGTGTCTGTATAGAGTTTATTGAAGAGTTAGGGAGACTGGGATGGATGTCCTAGAGAAAATGGGATTTGAGCAAAGTCTAAGAGGCAGAAATGAGAGGGGATAGTATTCTAGCTATGGGGGAAATCCAGGGCAAGTTCACAAGATGAGACTATCTTTGATCTCTCTTCATTTTCCCAGTGCTTGGCAGAGTGCCTGGCACATAGTAGGCATTTAATGTTTATTGACAAACTGACTGACCGGGCAATATAGTTGGATCACAGAGTGTAATAAAGAAATAAGAAAATTGGAAAAGGAAAAAGGTGCCTATATTATAAGGACTTTAAATATCAAACAGGGGACCTTAGATCTGAGTCGAGGTAAGAAGGAGCCACTGGGATTTTCTGAGTAGGATAACAATTAGATGTTTGCTTTTGGAAAATCACTTTAGCAGCTAAGTAGAAGAAGGAGTAGAGAGAAACCTGAGGTAGAGACATGAGGGAAATTCCTATTTTACTAATAAACCATATAGCTTGGATTATTTCCCAAGTTATTCCAGCCTAGATACCAAATAGAGGCTATTGTAAACCATCATTATGAGAAGTAATCAGGGCCTGTAGTAGGGTGTTGGCTGCATTAATGGAGAGAAAGGGATATATTTGATAGCTCTTATGGAAGTAGAAATGGAAGGACTTGGCAACAGGTTGGAAATATGGAGTAAACAAGAGTGAGTAATCAAAAATAACCAAGAGATGTTGAGCCTGAGTGACTGGAAGGATGGTGATGCCTTCACTATTACAGGAAGGTTAACTATTTTATAATCTTCCCAAAGCAAATTATAGAAGATAAAGGAAATTTCCAAGTCAGAAAAAAAAATCCTCTTTTCCTTCCAGCTGTGATTTATTAGTCAGAAAAGTACCTGTGGATGTCTCTTTTTCCTTGTTGTTCAATGAAATAGTCTCAGCAGTTTTCCAGTGATCATAATGTCTTTCATGTATGATTAGTTGTTCATATCCTTGTAAGCAAAATGCTCTTTCAGCCTGGCATCAAAGGCCACTGAGCTGCCTGTAAGAATTCTCTGAAGCAGAAAAAAAACTGGCACATCTTCCCTCCTTTGTATCTGATTCCCACTTCCAGTCTTTCCTGACTCTCATTACAAAGTCCCCAGGTTAATTTCCTCTCTTAATCTGTCACCTGGCTTTTAATGTTGCTGTGAGTAAAAGTGCTTTGGAGGCTTCAGAGCTTATAGAAATGTCATCTCCATTGTTAATTACTTGTCGTTCTGGAAATTCTAATTTTGGTCTTCGCTGCCCCACAATAGCCTTGCTGGCTATGATCACAATCCACTGAATGCTGGGGGTTAACAGAAACAGAGGAGACTGTGGTCTAACTCCCTCATTTTATAGGAGATTCATTTGAGACCCAGAGTAAAGAAATACAATGAAAGAAAAGCGAGAGTGCAAGTCTGAAAAATCTGAGTTCAAAACTTCATTCTACCTACTGGATTCTTGATGGATTGTTTCAGTTACATCCAACTCTTGTAATCTCATTTGTGTTTTTCTTGGCAAGGAAACTGGAAGAGTTTGGCATTTCCTTCTTCAGCTCATTTTACACATAAAGCACTGAGGGAAACAGGGTAAGTGACTTGCCCTCAGTCACACAGTAGTAATTGTCTGAGGCTGGCTTTGAACTCACAAAGATGAATCTTCCTGATTCCTAGCTCAGTGCTTTTTCCATTCTGCCACTTAGCTGCCCATTTATTAACTGGGTATCTATGGACAAGTCACTTAATTTTACCTCATCAGCTAAAAAAACATAAGTATGTGTGGGGAATTAGGCCAGATGACTTTGAGGTTCTCTTTTATTTGTAAGTCTATAGTTCTATGAAGTTATTTGTCTAATGTCACATAATAGGTTATAGAGGTGAGACCTGAATCTTAATAATGATAGCTGTTACTTGGATGGCACTGGAACATCTGTAAAGTGCATTACTTACATGATCTCATTTGGGAGACAATGTGGTAAAGTGGGAAGAAGGCAAGCCTTAGAGAAAGGAAGTCCTGCTTTTGACACATAGTGACTGGATGATCATCTTGGGACAAGTCAATTAATGTCTCAGTACCCCCTAGCAATTCTCACTAAAAGTGCTTCACAAATGAGAAGACTCTTTTGGGAGACTATTTTGGGAGGCAGTGTGGTACAATGGATAGAGAACTGGCTTCAGAAACAGAGAAGACCTGGGTTCAAGTTTTATCTCTGACACATCCTGACTGGGTGATACTGGACAGTCACTTGTTGTCTTGGTTACCCCAACAACTCTCAATAAATAACTGACTATAATATCCACTGAACAGTTACTAAATCTCCATTAGTGGACAATTTCCTCACTGAGAGTTCCTCAGAGTAGTAAAATCACAAATTCAGCGGAACAAAAACAAGAAGAAAAATAGAATTTGAGTTCCAGGCTCTTATCCATCTTCAGAAACATTTATCATGACACTAGACATCAATCAATAGACCTTTGGCAGAATTAGGGAAAAGAAAGAATTGAAAATCTGTACCAAATGAAAGAACTCCCCACTGTGTTATGCTGAGGCTACCCTCAGTGGGAAGTTCCTTTTAGATGACACAAAGGGAAGGTGATGAGTTTCCCAAGACTCAGGCTCTTCAGTCTTCCCTTCTCCTGATGGCCTGACACCCTCAAGTTTGATTCTACCTCTTGTTATCATACTACACAACCTTTTCTGTCAGATCATGGATCTTCATCATAATTCCTCCTCTGTCACCCAGCCAGTGATTGAGAACCTGGATTCTCAAACTTTTTGAACCACTTTACACTCTTAGAAACTATTATGGGCACCCCCTATCTAATCCCTAGAGCTACATATACAAAACATATATATGTATATGTATGTGTGTGCTATATCTAACAGTATTTGCCTTATTAGAAATTCAAATGTCTCAACACTATCATTAAATACTTTTGACTTTGTGGACACTATTTATTGAAAGGGTCTTAGGGACTTCCAGATGTCCACAGACCACACTTTGAGAACTGAGTTAAAAAAAAAAAAGTCAGTCCATGTTCTGGGATTAGTTCATGGACTTCCTGTTTGTCTTTTCAGACAGGGGAAGAGAATGATTCTTCAGAGGTTCTTTGACTAAAACCTCCCTTTGGATATCCTTCAGCACAAGGGGGTCAGAGTCGCTATAGCAAAAGGGCTCCTAACCTTCTTGGATAACGAATATCATTGACATTCTAGTGAAGCCCATAGATCTCTTCTCACACTAATAGTTTAAATTCATAAACAATACATTAGATTACAAAGAAAACCAATTGTATTAGAATTATTTATATATTCATAATTTCATTTATGTTCATGTACAAAAAATATATTTAAAAAATATAAAAATTTCATGTACCTCGGGTTGAGAATCCTTGCCATTGAAGCTATAAGGGATCTCAAAGGCCATAATTCAACCTCTTCCCTTTTTGGATGAGAAAACTGAGGCACAGAGAGGCCAAGATCACACATTAAGCATCTGAAGAAAGACTTAAAGTTTGCCAGTCTCTTTTCATGGATTATAGGCAAGTGTGGATTATAGACAAGTGTCAGAAAGCTGGTGTCTATTCAACACATTTCCCCTCAGGCAATGCAGCTGTCCTTCATTTTGTTTCCTCCTTCCACTTCAAGAAGCAACAGCTGGTTCCTAAATTAGACATCGCTCTGCATTAAAGGCAAACATTAGAGATCTACTACAGTGTGGTTGTTTAAATGCAATTTGGATAAAAACAAGATTACCAATAAAGTTGGGAGGGGTGAGGACCATGACAAGAACATTCTGAATGACTTCCCAGGGGGCCAGTAGGCTCTCTCAGAAGCTTGGAGATTTAGAAGGAATTAGGTATCCACCTGCATACCTACCCTCATTTAGTGGCAGTTTTTAGACCTTAGACTTGTAGAGCATGTGTGATCACCTCTCACAGGATTTGTGGCTGTTTATTACCCTTAGTGGCAGTGAGTGATCCAGTTCAAAAGGGCTTGGGGAGCTTTTGATAGAATAAAAATGAAACTGAAATATTGGCAAGGCAGGGATGGGTGGGGAGTTTGCCAGTTCCCTGTTATCCTTTCGAAGAATGTGGATATTGAAATAGTTCATGATAACCTCACACTCAGGGTTCCACCTTACATTTCTAGTTTAGCCTTGTGTGTCTTAAACATTATAATGAAACATTTCTATTGACCTGATACTGTTTTATTTCCTCATAAGCTATTCTGCTCATACATTTTTCATTGTTTATTGAATTTTAGTAGCCTCAAATAAAATCTCTTAATTTTCTGTCCATTTCACTTATTTCTCCTTTCTTCAAGATCAGTCAATAAACATTCCCTGATTGCTCAGGATCCTAGCATGTTTTGACAAGCTCTTTAAGTCTGCCATAATACTGGAAATCATTTAGGTAGAATGATTCAAAATCTCCTAAGAGCTCAATAATAATTGCACTTGTAACGAAAAAAGAATGGGAAATTGACCAAAAAAATCCCCAACCCAAACCCATAAATCTCTGTAAGATTACTGCCTATAATAGGGAATTTCTCTTGTAGAAGTAAAAGAAATAGTTATTTCTTATATGTGGATCAAAGAATTATAGGTGAAAATAGTACTAAGTTGAAATAGTAAAAAGAAATAAAATAATGATAATGAAACTAATTATAAGGTGTTTTTTTTTAATTTAGAGTGCTCCCTCTCACTAATTAACCATTTTTTGTAATAACTGTTCTGACTTGATTTCACTATCAATATTTGTAGAAGGGTTACAGAAATTATTATGTACATCATTGTAATATTCAGATTTTCAAAGGTGAAATAAATACTTTAGAAATTTGAAAGCAACTAAGATTAATTTTAAAATGAAAGAAACATAATCTTCAGAATTAGAAAACTGGACTTCAGGAGAGTGATTTGGACAAAGAATTCAGAATTCTCTTTCCTATTTTCTTTACTTTGCTAAATCTTAAAAGTATTTGATTTTAAATCATTATAATATCATAGCTTCACAGGGTTAAAAGATTATTTGCATGTAGATGTAATTATGCTTTATAATTTTACTTATTGTCTATGCTGATAAATTGAAAAAATGAAGCCTGCCGTTATGACACAATTATATTATTTTCATGTTAGTAACTTTTATATTACGCCATTCTTGGGTTAGATTCTACATATGAAATGTAACAAAATGTTAGAAAGACTGAATCGTATATTCTCCAAACAAAGGGCTGGCAAAAAGGCATTTGGGCCCCATTCACAGGTCTTAATAAAATGGTGCCCTAGATGATTTGTAAGATCCCTCTCAATGCAAACAATTTATGATCCTACAAATATTTGCAATAACTTAAAAACAAATTCCTACTTTAATTTCTTATCATGAGATGGATACAATCCTTAATCTTCAAAAATTTTGCCAAGGGAGTATAAAGTCTGGTATTTTCTATTAACTCTCTTGATCTCTGTCTTCTGCCATCTTTGACTTCCTTCAAATAGCAACTCAAATTACCCCTTCTATAAGATGTCCTTTTCCATCCCATTTAATGCTAGTGCCTTCTTTCTCTTAATTAATTCCAATTTGGGCTGTCTATACCTTGTTACCTTGACTTTAAGTATGCAACTGACAAGGGATCATGTATTGTTTATGGAGTAACCCAGCTAAAATTTGCAATATTCATCACTGTACCTTGATGATTTTTCACAAAGGATGATGGTTTTCCTGAGAAATTTACTAAGGAAAACAGACACACCCCCTTATTTTCATTTTCCTATATTCATTTTGTAGTGATGTTCTGTCAGTGGAGGAAATCTGGAGAGTCTAGAAATTTCTGACCCACTCTGACATCTTCCTAGAATGACCTTCACTGGCCACAATTCATGAAGAAAACTTACTAAGGCAAAAAAAGAGTGAGTGGAGGGAGTTTTCACCCTGATGAAATTATGGTTCCTTTGCAAGAAAATAGTATAATAACAAAAATCCCAAGAAATGAATACTCGTAGAATCTATGTTTTCTTTTTTAAAAAAAAAACAGTTGAATTCATTATAAACAGTAGAAATGCAACCTAATTGCATAAAATCCAGAGATGTGCTGGTAAATATTTAACAGCCAGTTCTCTGGGGGGAAAATACACACACACACACACACTTTGAAATTTAATCTGAATCATTAACATTTTCTTAAGTCTAGCAATAAACAAAACAATACATCAAGCCCTGATTTGTTTTTTGAAGATTTCTGAGATATAAATATTCCCACTGAAAATTTAAAAATGTACTCTCTGAAGCTGGTATGAACTGGTTCCAGCAACCTTTGACATCTTTCTTCTGGTATTCTTACAGAGAAGTCTGTAAGAGCAGATTATTGGTCACATTTATTTTTCTACATGATTTTAAAAAAATTAAATAAGGACAAATTGAAAGGCAGTTTGCACAGTTGTTTGGGGTCCAGTCCTGGAGTCAGAAAGTCCTAACTCTGTCACATACAGGCTGTGAGACTCTGGACAATTCATTTAACTTCTTGATGGCTCAGGCAACTCTCTATGCCTATAAGTTGTTGGGCAGGCATTGATCTTGACCGGTAGAGAAAGTTTGCTCACAATAAGTTCTCTATTCCAATGTAACCAGAGAACCAGGACTTCAAACTGAAAAAAAGAGTAGTGACAAAATCTAGCAGTTCCTTCTTTGTTTAATGACCAAATGCTTAGAAAAGATATTTGTCCCTTCCCCCCCCAAAAAAAATCTGAGGCATTTCAGAATATTAACTTTCCTTTCAACTGTACCTAATTTAAAAATGGACTATAAATAGGGCTTTAGAGTTCGTTGAATCTTACTTCTTTATTTTACAGATGAGGAAACAGGATCAGAAAAGTGGAGGCATTCACCCATTATCATTGCTGTTCAGTTGCTTCAGTCCTGTTTGACTCCTGGTGATCCCTTTTTTGGAAAATGTACCAAATTGATTTGTTATTTCCTTCTTCAGCTCATTTTAAAGATGAGGAAACTGAGGCAAACAGGATTAAGTGACTTGCCCAGAGTCACATGGCTAGTAAGTTTTTGAGGCCAAGTTTGAACTCTGGAAGAAGAGTCTTCCTGACATCAGAGCCAGCACTATCTGCACCGTAGTGCCACCTCGCTGCCCCATTTACCCTTTAATATCCAGTAACAGTTTCAGGGTCAGTAATGAATCCAAGTTTACTGACTCTGAGGGCAGCGTTTTATTTGACTGTCACAAATGTTTTCTGTCTTATAGGAAGGCATAAAAGACTTTCCCAGTGGGTCAGTCACTTAAATAAGTCCAAGTGATCTCCTTACTAGATACATATTAGATGTTCATACATATATGTACATATGTATATATTTATATAGAGATCCATATATGTGTCTAACACAGATTCTTATATGCATAAATATATATAAATCTACATGTGCACATCTAATATTTGTCTAATAAAGAGGGATGTGTGTGTGTATTCCCAGCCTTAATCAACTGACCTTAGGCACTAAGCCTTGGAGCACTAGCCTTGGAGATGAGAAGACCTGAATTTAAGTCCAGCTTCAGATACTTCCCAGCTGTGACCCTGGGCAAGTCACTTAACCTCTGTTTGCCTCCATTTCCACATCAGTGATAATAATAGCACCTACTTCCCTGGGTTGTTGCAAAAGAGAAAACGATAATAAAGCACTTATCACAGTGCCTGGCTATGCTATATAAATGTTACCTATAATTGTTACTATCCTCCCTGTCATCAGAGCAACAAAGTGACCTTCAAAATTGTATAGCAGAAAACATGCCATCTTATGTGCAGATATATTCATCCCATCATCTAGTGAGTGATTTGTTGTTGGGCAACCAGACTGAATCATTTTAACTTGGAAAATCATCTGTCCTTGGTGTGTGTGTATGTGAGTGTGTGTGTATGTGTGCGTGTTTGTGTGTGCGTGTGTGTGTGTGACTTTCTAGGAAAAATAATAAAAACCCCAAGGAGATGAAGCATTCCCATTGTCCAGCCCATGGTTTGCACTTGAATGAACAAGCCAGAATTCTGGTTCTCCATGCCTCTTTGGCAGACACTGTGAATGGGCAAAGATCAAGGCTCTGCTTTATTTCCCCTCCAGCTCAATTTTTGGCTCTCTGGATTTCCCAATTACACCCTTGTGTGTTGGCACCTACCTCTCTCTCTCTCCTTCCCTTATCTCTTCTTCTGGTTTCTTTTTATGCATTATCTTTACATTCCCTGGAAGCCCCTTGAGGGCAGGGACAATTTGTCCTTTTGCATATATTTGTACTCCCAGCAATATGCACTGTACCACTTAATTGCCTAAAGTCAGTTGATTAAGAGTGGAAATACACATCACACAGTGGGTGCTTAATAAATGCTTGTCACTTGCCAGTCCAGAACTGAAGAGGAAGACAGCAGCCTGAATAATCCTTTGAAAATCCCCAGTTAACTTAATGACTCCATGTTTCTCCCTGGAGCATGGGCCAACATATTTCTAAATAACCACACAATGATGTGGGGACATGAATTATGGAACATTGTAGTTTCCAAAAAATTGTATTTAAGGATCATTAAAAAGACAATGGAAGAAAAATGTTTGCTCAGCATAAATAAACCAAAGTGAATCTTTAAGAATGAGGAATTTCAAAGTGAAACTGAAATTAAATTTTAAAGTCAAACTTTAAAAATCAGTCATTATTCAGGAGATATGCCCTAAAGAAAATCACAACCACAAAACAAAATAATGTGGGCTGGTCACATATGTAGAACGACTGAGGGAGAACTAGTGGATGGGCCCAGTGCCTAGGGTGGGCCTCTGTTGGAAGTCTATGAAAGAGGAAGGAGAAGAGTTGTGCAGAATTAGAAGGCATGGATGGATGGATGGAGAATTGTCCTGTTGGAGAAAGCGTTCATTTAGTGATATCACAGACATCACAGTGGTGATGTGAGTACTTGTTATTTTCTGACATTCGTAATGTTGATTATTTTAAAAATCCCATTAACGCAATCTTCAGTGGAAAGTCCACATAACTTTAAAGGCAGACAATGAAGTCTCTGGTGAGGGTTTTTGCTAACATTTATATAACACAATGGTTTACAAACACTTTGCTTTTCAACTATTTCACTCGACCTTCACAACACTTAATAACAGCACCTAACTTTCAGTGTTGTTGCTAGGATAAAATGAGAGACTATTTGTAAAACTATTTGTAAAACATTTTACAAAGTCCTTAAGCTATCTCAGTGTCATCATCATCACCATTACTACTATGTACTATTATTATCTCTCTTTTACAAAAGAGGAAACTGAGGCTGAGAGAGCTTAATGAACAAATTGGTCAAATTATGGTCAATTATGGGGAAAAAATGGTCAATTAGCAGATATTGCTTATTCCAAGTTCAGTATTCTATCCACTGTTCCATCTGACTGCTTCCAGGGCCTTTTATAGGCCAGAATTAATTACAATGTTAACGTATTACTAAGAAGACCAAGACAAGGCATGATAAAATAAGTCATTTCAGAGGAAGTAAAGTGAACACCGTAGTTCTGATCCAAAATGTAAAAAGCCTGAAAGTACAAAGATCACTGACTAAAAAAAAGATGTGTTTATTAGGAAAGTTGATCAAGCAAGTACTGAGATGTGCCTTAAAGTGTATTAAAATATTTCTAAAAGAAGGAAAAAATCAAAATGTCAGGAAAATACAAGGAATGATACTATAACCAGGCAAAGCCATTAGGACAGATATTAATTTCACTTTTGACCTTTTTACATATTCTGATTTTCATTGCTAGAATCTGTACTTTACCATACTTTAAAATGTCCCAGCATTTTCTAGTTTATAAATTTTATTAGAATAATAGAAAATAATAGATACAGATAACCATAGGATACACACACAGCAGTTTAAGGAGAAATTTCATACTTTTCAATGTGAAACAGGATATTTGGTACATATCTCACAGAGATATATAACTAGAAGTTAAATGAAACAATAGGATAGCCATCTTAGGAATGGAAATACATGAATGTTTTGTAGCAATTACTAAAATAATTTTTAAAAAGTTACAACCTTCTTACATGTGGCAGGAAATACAGATTGATTGGGAAATTATTTTCCCACTTTGTGAGCTGTAGGAAACAACCATGACCATATGAAAAGCTACCAGCCATTTATATTTTTCTAGATATATACAATATATACAAAGCTTGCAAGAAAGTTGCGAATCTTTTTTCTGTTTTATATAATAACTTTCTCATAAATTTAATCTCTAAATGCGTATGATGTTTTGCAGTGATATCAGAATTTCACTAATCCTTATTCTTGAATTTTATCAAATATTTTCAAATTCTGATATCTTTGGAAGTAAAAATATGTGAAATGGAATATCAATGGGAAATTTTGCTTTTGAAATGGTCATAACTGAATGTGCTTGTTTTTACATATTCTTTACATATTGCTAGGAAAATGAGTCTAGAACTTTTTTAATGACTGCTGAAAGATTTCGTCAGTCACACATAATAAAATCTCCAGCATTGCTACAATCTTAACAAAACATTAAGTGAAAAGTATAGTAGTTGTGAAATATGCTTTCATAAAATGTTGAGTTTCAGTAAATACAGAAGTTAAGAATGCAGAATGTAGTTTTGTTTAACATTTTAGTTTAGAATCAGGACATTCTCCATTTTCTTCGATCTTTTGTTCTGAAGCACTAAGTGCTTCAAGGCGAAGGAATTAAAACTTCCTGAAGGAGAAATCATATGTTATAGAAAGTTCCACTTTATAAAATGACCGAGTGAATAATTAATTAACACATTGCATAACATGTTTTACCTACTTCTCCATGGACATGAGCTGCCCAGAACAAGCAGACATAGATGTGCTGAGATCCCTAACATGGATAGGGGTACCCCATTTAACATGATCTCAAATCTACCAAAATATAATGAAGCTCAAAGTATAGGAGCTTTACAAATTGTAATTTGCAAACACACTATTCTTAATGGAACAAATTAATCCCTGGCTATTCTATGAAATACATACAAATAGCATTCTCTCTGTGGATTACAGTTCATGAGTAGGCATAGCACCTGATGAAATTATCAAATCACAATACGATTATTGGAAAAATAGAGCTTCATTTACGTTAAGAAGATTTGAGTTTTTATGAGCCTTCATTCTTAAGCAATGCTTGTATTTGTCACATAATCATGTTGGTTGAAAAAATCTGAAGGGCGCAATATGTAAATTCCTTTGGTTCAACAAGTAAGTATTAAGGCATTTCAGATTCCTCTGAAAGGATTTACTGAATCTTTTACAAAATTGTATTTATATTTCTAACCTACAGTGAAATAGAAAATACTTAAAAACAGAGAGTTGGAGAAAACCATGCATAATCACTGTTTATCAAGAAAGCACTTTTTTAAAGGTGGGGGGCGGGGTGTAACCTATTAGTTTTCTAGAGAACGAAAATCGGTATCACCAAAGAGTCTTCACGACAAATATGGGCAATATGGGGATGCAGCTTGAGAAGAAGGTGCAGGCATTCCAGACTGTTGAACTGGACCCTCTTGCATCCATACCTGCAACAGATGGGGAAAAACACACAAATTAAAAAAACCCACTGAATTATAATGGCAGCACTGCGATCATGACAAATGTGATGAGTTTCACACATGGTAGAAATTCAACATGAATTCTGAGTCATGACCATGATTAATTATTTTCCCTCACCTTATTGATACCTCAAATTAATGTTCCTAAGCTTCCATTTCTAGAAAAGATTAAATATTTATATTTTTATAAAACATCTTTTAGCGGTAGTCTGCCATTAGGAGGGACTGGGAAGGTAGGTGGTATGGTAGATAGAGTGCCAGGCTTAGAGTTAGGAAGACCTGAGTTTAAAGCCAGCCTCGAACACTCACTAGCAGTATGACCCTGAGTAAGTCACTTAACCTCACTATAAAGATGACCTGAGGAAGAAAATGATAAACCACTCCAGTGTTTTTGCAAGAAAACCCCAAATGGGGTCACAAAAAGTTAAACATGACTAACAAGTGACTGAAGAACAACCATAAAATTGACATTGTGGAGAATGTTAGCCTTGGTTCAAACCTTGCCTCTGATACATGATATGTATGGAAGTCATCTATTTAACCTCTCGGGGCAGCAGATAAACTCTCTAAGACTCTTAAGTGGAAGAGAAGATGCTGGTTGATCTTTGAGAGAGGAAATTCCTCACTGGGAACTCCCCAAAGAAATCTTGCTTCTATATATCACGTATCCCATCAGGTCAGACCAGAAAAAAATAAATTAAAATAAAATAAATTGGGTTTTATTCATCCAGCTTGACTGGATTTCCATTAAATTGGGAAGATTCCCTTACATTTTTGTTCATTTGCACACATAATATTACTTAATTTATATGGTCTTTGACTAGTCTCTAGGTGAAAAGTCCTTTGGGTGAGCACATGGGAAATATTCATTTGTTTGTTTTCATATACTTTGAGCTAAGTAATTACCATATAATGCAAAAGCACAAGCCTAAAAAAATCAATACAATTCCATTTTCATAATGATAGCCTCCTGCAGGCACCATTCTGTGCAAATTCAGCAATTCTCCAGCTGTTAGGGGGAAGGACCAGCCATGATTCAGCAGCCTGAAAGGGAAAAATTGCTCCTGCCCCATAAAATCATGGAGGCTCACCTTTCCTGGGGAGCCTGTGTGTTTAATGAGGAGGTATTCATCACTGTAAACACAATTCCTAGAGTTTTTCTACTTATAATATAGCATCATTTTTTGTTATTTTAAAATCTACTTAATTAGAGCACTAAAAAAATCTGAGATCCCTACAGTGAGGTTTGTCTCCTCCCATCTCACTAGAACATGAGGAGTTGTTTCAAAGAATTCACAGAGGAAAACATTGTACAAAGCCTCGTGGCACAGACCCCATGTCTGATTAGTAGGCTTCCGTGTCTTTTCCTTAATCAGAAATTGATGTTTTACTGAATTTCATCCATCCAACTTCGTATCAACTTTTTTCTTTTGGATACTAATAGCAATCATTTTCTCTCCCTGAGTAAAGACATTAACTTTCTTTTTAAATAATAAATATCATCCCTCTCAAAAATTGTGTGTTTTAATGAGAGAATATATAAATAATAAATATCATCCCTCTCAAAAATTTTATGTTTTAATGAGAGAATATATTCATATAGAAAGATAAATAGATGACATATGATAGATATGTCTTTCTACATAGACACCTTTATGTATATGAATGTAGATGTATAGATATGTATTTTCAGGGTACTTCTCACAGAGAGAATATATATTCATATATCTATACATAGATATAGATGTTCAAAATAAATACATGATAGTATCTCTTTCTACATAGATTATATCTATGTGTGTGTGTGTATTTTCAGGGTTTTTCTCTTATTAGAGAGAATATTTATATATGTACAAAATAAATACATGATGATATTTTAGGGAGCAGTTGGGTAATGCATCAGTAATTAAAAGGGTTAGAAAAGTTCCATGTACAAGATAGAGTTTGAGTTAGGTCTTAAAGCAAAATTAAATAATAAATCAAAGGGGTGAAGGTCAAGAAACAGAACATTGTGTGCCGGGGGAGAGCCTATGCAAAAACTCAGAGATAAGAGATGCAATACTGTATATGAAAAATAGTAAGAATGCCAATTTGGCTGGAAAAGAAATCATATGTGAAAATGAATGAAAAATAGGTTACAGTAAGGTTATGAAGAATTTTAAATGCCAAACAGATGAGTGCATTTAATTCTAGAGGTCAAAGGGAGACAGTGACATTTATAGAGCAGGAGAGTGACGTGGCCCAGACCTGTGCTCTGGGAATAAAGGATAAATGGCCCTACTGAACCAAAGTTATGGATAAAAATGACTCAAAAACTGGATAGATGAAGAAAATTAGTTTTATAATAATTTTGTAACTGTTTTTCTAATTTAATTTCTCAAAGTAGTAAAGTTTTATTACTAATATGGACTAACTGTGTAAATGATAATAAGAATGAATGAAAAGTCTGAATTCAAAAATAATCTCTACAAAAAAATGTAATGATTTGGTTTGTTTTTTTCCTTTCAAGGACTTGTATAAATTGAATTATTTGCTAACAACCAAGGAGAATATCCACTGGACTATCTTTAATGAGGAGATCAGATCTATCTGTAATTAGTAGTTTACAAGCAATTAGAATGCTAATGACCTTAAATAAAGATTGTCCATAGGTTAAATACTCTCTTGCACAATTAATTTAATTAGCAAAACATTTCTTCCTACAGAGTGCAGAGGCAGCTTGAGCCTAGGTTGAATTGTCACTTAAAGCAGTTTTATTGAGACAAATCTTTTTAACTAATAATAGCTAGCATTTATAGACAACTTGTGATTCATATGTATTATCTCTTCTTATTTTCCTAACAACCCAATAAGGTAAGTGTTATTATTACAGATAAGGAAATCTATGCTGAAGGACAATAAGTGACTTGTCTAGGGTGACACAGATTGTTTCTTAAGGCAAGGTATGAACTCAGATTCCCCCGACTACATGTCCAGGATTCTATTATGTCACATGACCCTCTTCATTCTTTCTTGTCAATTTCCACCTCTTCCCATTCTCATCCCCACTCCATGACTTCCGATGCTTCACAAGGCATCATGACTCATTGGTTCCAGTTTTAAGAACAGAAGAAAAAAAAGATGATTTGTGGAGTTTAGTGCCCTCTGTACATCATGATACTGAATAATGCACTAAAATCTCATTCACAACCAGGAAATATCTGATAACATACTTGTTATCCTTGGGATCCTGATCTGCTCACTACTAGTGCCATCACCACCATCTGTCGATGCCTTGACTTCAATAATATAGTCCTCATTAATAGGCAGCAAAAGTTCAGCCGATGTTTTGTTGGTGTTCAGTATGTTCATATTATTTTGACTGCTTGTCCTGTAAAATACCTACAGCAAATAAAGGGATTTTTTTGAGCAATCAAGTTTTTTTTTTCCTTTAATAGGTCTCTGGTCTGGGTGCATGTGTGCACATAGGGGTGTAATGGGAGGGAGTCATTTTTATTACACACACTAGCAAAACAGTCATCTACCCAGGAACAAGTTATTTAATGGCTCCATCAAACAGGAAAAATAAAGCTGCCTGTATATTAAAATTGTATTACTCAATGTATGATACTCATATATATATTTAGATGAATCTAATTTTTTTATTAATGAAACTATTTTTCTAAATTTTAATCTGATACATCACAATGCATAGTACAATAATGTCTTTGAAATCCTTTCTCGAAGTAGTAAGAAGTCATCCCTTCTAAAACAAGCACAGATTCCCCCCTCCACTGATTTTTTTTTTCATCTTCTAGGTTATAAACTCAAAAGTCAAAATAACAAATATAAAAGAAAGAGGTGAGGCCAAAAATGACCATTTTAGGTTCTATCCCAAGCACTCTTGGGGGTACTAGGCAAAGGGACAGTAGGCTTTTGTTCCCAAAGATGTTTATACAAGAGAGATGTACTGAATATGGCTCATGACAGCCCAAGCAATCAAGGGGTAGAATTAATATATGAGGATCACAACCTTGTTGAATAAGAAGCCTCTCACCAGTAACTCTTTCCAGTTTTGTATTCTAGATGAGGGGAGGCTTTCATTGCTCCTTTAAGAGATTCATCTGTAGATGATTGATGGCTCTGTCCCTCATACTAGCAATGAGAAGCTTTGTAGGGGAATGCAATGAGTAAGAGGAGACATTGGTCTCTGCAACTGCTCTTACTCAGGAGGGAGCCACAAAGAACTTTATTTCCTTTGCAGAAATTCCTATACCAATCTGTTGGTGCCATATCCAATTTAAAAAAGAAAAGTTTCTCAAATTGCTGTTTCTTAAATACAATTTTACTGTAGCTCCCAAACTTTTTAAAGTATAGTAAAAATCCATTGGCTCAATTCTCATCTTATTTTAGCAGAGGGATAAAAAAACCTACTAAACTGATAACCATTTCTTTGCTTTTTAAAAATGCAATGTCACCCCCTTGGATATTGGACAAAGATTATTCATTATATATGTGTACATATGTGTGTGGAAGTGTGTGTGTGTGTGTTTGTGTGTGTCTATGACCTAAGAACTATGTTTCCAAATTTCCTCTACCTTACTTTTTACACAGTACTGAGCACTAATTTTGGGATTTATCCATTTCATAGATTGGCATGTATCTCCCACCCCAAATCATTGGTTAATACATAATCTTCTGGGGATGAGTTTTTCTGCACTTGATTACTCAGTCTGATTACTTTTTGCAGAGTATATCTTACTTCTACTACTCTAGCACTTTGGAAAGGATCTCTGTGGATGGTTTATGGGAAAGAAAAAGAGAATGCGCTAACTTACAGAAGCTGAGATCTGTACCGATGAAGTAAGTCATTACACCAGGCAGATCATAGATCCATTAATGTGATGATATTAGCAATAATCCAATTTTAAATTAAATTTGGACTCCAGAAGACAGGAAAGAGCCATGCTTAACAGGGAAAATATGTCTATGTACCTAAATATCATAGGTCTTTTATACTTGTTTTTTGACAGCAAGTAATTTACCCACTGGCTTTAGAAGGCCTCAGAGCAAAAATACAGTATGACACTGCTTTCCATAAAGTTTCTGGATCTCTTATATAGGTATATTAATTTCAGGAACCTCTTCTTCACACTCCAAGCTGAGATCCACTTCAACAATTACAAAATATTTTATTCCTATTTCATTTTACTCTTTTAAAACAGGCAGCTGACTGATAGGTTGAACTATTCATCCCTGAGACACAGAAAAGAAGAACTCAGGGCTAGAACCCAAGTATTGCCTAAGAAATGGCAAGAAAAGCCATCTGCTTGTTTATCCTGCCACATTTCACTAACTGAAAAATTAGGGGAGAACAAAAAGACTTAATGTGTTGTCTCTGATTAAGCCTAAACATATGATATCCATGAACTAATAACCTGGAAAAATAAGTAGGAAACAATTACTAAGAAATGAATTAATCAAGGTCATGTTTATACATGTATTGTCAGTTAAAATCATGTTTATTAAAAAGGTCTCAGTATCTTGTAGTCTATCAATAGTAAATGATTTATTAGAGTACTGTGTGAATGTGATTCATTGGATAGTCCAGTGTACAAACAATTTTAATTGACAATCACCCAAAGAACAATGGGGAGGCACCTTGTGGGTGTTAACAGACCACAGCACAAATTAAATGAGAAATGGAGGGTGTAAAGGTTGGTGGAAAAATGACACGACCAGGAAAAAATGGCTTGGCAAGAACAAAGTATAACTGAGGGACAGCCTGTTAACTGGGTAATCTTAAAAGAATGGGAAAAGTTGTGTAGACATTCCCCCCATTCCTCATCCCCCACCATTAATCTCACTCTATGGTGCAAAGAAATGAATTAGGATCTGATCTAATGGGTAATTGAGCATGAGTTTCACTTTATATTATTGGAAGAAAAACCCAAATCAGTGAGTTCAGAAATCCCTTGGAGAATAGGATCATACTTGAGTTTTACAAGGATGATAAGGCACAAAAAGGCTTCCATTCTCCAACTGCAAACCATCCTCAACAAATTTTTTTATGGAATAAATTTTCAGGAAAGTATATTATCCAAAGATAAAACATGAATATATTTCCTAAATGAGACTTTAATGAATAAATTTTCTAATACTTACTTGGTTTTGTGTACAACAGCCTAATCTACTTTTTTTGTAGTAAGCATCAGAAGTGATAAAATATTAAAATTTATTGCATAGAGAAATTAACTTTTTGCACCATCCACAAATTTGCAGCCCAATTTAAGAAATCTCAAAATGGCATTAGGAAATGAGCAAAACACACATGTAGCATTTTATTGAAACCATAAATATTTTTAAGTTGCCTTTTTGCCTGGAATTTAGGTCTCAAACACATTATATAACATACTCTTTGCCTAGTACAATGCCTTGGTACATGTTGGGCACTTAATGCCTGCTTCTTGCCTATGAAATGCAGAAAATTACTTTAAATTTAATATATATTAGATGAAACACGTAACCAGGTGCGTATAAAGAAACCGCTGTAAAAGTTACAACTGTTTCTGTCCACTACCTGGCACTGACTTACTTTATATCCAGTTACTTCTGATTCATTGTCCATTGCTTTCACCTGTTCCCAATTAATTAAGACCTTAGACTCCGTGGCATTCCAGATAATGTTCCCTGGTGGTTGACTAGGTGCTGGAAACACAAAATGAAAACGTATTTGAAAATCTGTTGACATGGATAATTTGCTATACAATTGTGGGTAATGGTTCAGTCAATAATTTATTATTTTGGGGTCTTGGATATATATGCTGTATAGTCTGTTAGCTAAACTATGGGGGGGGTGTGAGGAACAAGACAAAACTGATAAGAATATTGCTTTTGAGACAAACTTTCATAGGTTACTGAGACTTTTTTCTTCTGAGTGTGTGATTTCATCAGAATATGTTCTTCCTAATATGGAAATTCCCTCCAGTGAATCAAATTGTCAACTGTCCTCAGTCTTAGAAGTGTTAAATGAATCCTTGGAAAGAAAGGGATATGTCCATAATCATAGAGTAAATATGGACAAGAAGCAGGGATTGAACCCAAGTCAACTCAAACCTAAGGCCTCCCTCTCTGTCTATCCTACAATATCAGCTTTCTGCCTAAGATGTAAACAAAGACAAAAAAAGACAGCACAGTTCAACAGTGCATTTCCTAGAAACTATATCATAAAGCCAAATGGTGCAAATGAACAAATAAAAATAAGTAAAACAAAAGAAAACAAAACAAACACAAAAGAAAAGCTTATCAATCAGTCCACGGTTATCCATTTTGCTAGATGGTCCTTGTACCCTAGCCATGGGGTGCTGAGTACATCCAGCTACTTGGGACAAGATTGGAGACCTGTGGAAATTGCTATTAAAGGAAGGAATGGATGAAGTGCAGGTGATTTTTAGGGACATGAGTAAATGCAAGAGCAAGATGCCAAGTAGAAAAGCAAAGATACTGTTTGTATTCCCTTTGACCTAATAAGTAAAGCCAAGGAAAACTGTATTTTAATAAGCATCAGTTTCTAATTTTATAGGCTACTTTTGAGAAAACATTTTTAAATGGCACTAGAACAATGAGACATAATATTGAAAAGTATACTCAGTTTGCACCTGTTAGAGAAAAAATAGCGTACAAAGAGATGAAGATTTCTTTACAACCTCATTTAATCAGATCTACACTGATGTAAAAGAATGTAAAGATGTAAAAGAAGCAATGCTGGATTAGCAGTTAAAAGGTGAGGAGTCTCCTTCCAAGCCTATAATGTCTGACCTTCAGATCACACATCCAGAGTTCAGAAGGACCTCAGAAGACATTTAGTCTAACTCTCTCATTTTACAAATGAGGAAAATGAGTGAGACCACAGAGATTAAGTGATTTTCTCCCTGTCAAGCTTCGGTTATATTCCTAGTGACACACAATATAAGGCCTCCTGGCTAAGTATGAGGAGGATTATCACCACCAAATAAATGGGTATGAATCTTTTGACTAAGGAAATACACAAAATAAATCAAAGTACAACAGGGCCCTCAGGACAGCCTGGCTTCCTTTTACCACTGCAGTTATAGAAAGGAGAAGGGGAATGCTAAGAACCCCAGTTTTAGAATATTACAAATATTAATTTAATTGTAAGCACTCAAAAGTGAAAATCTTTATATAATGACCAGAGGCAGGATGGTATAGTAGTTAGGGCTGGACATGTGTTCAAGTCCTTCCTATAACACATACTGGCTATATGATCTCAGAAATCCATTCGGTGCCCTTAGCAATTTTCTATGACTCTAAGTTGCAATTCCAATTAATTAAGACATTGGAATCCGTGGCATTACAGACAATGTTCCCTGGTGATTGACTAGGTGCTGGAAACCCAAAATGAAAATGTATTTGAAAATCTGTTGACATACATAATTTGCTAGAGAGTTGTGGGTAATGGTTCAATAACCGATTATTTTGGGGGTCTTGGATATACACACACACACACACACACACACACACACACGCTGTTTAGTCTTGTGATAGCCTGCATTACTTGAGGAAGTTTCATGATCTGGGAGTTGCCTAGGTAATGCAGTTTGGAAATCCATAATGTCTATTTCTAATTCCTATCAAACCACTATCCCTCTCAACGAACAAGATGTTGATACAAGACAGAAGAGAAAGAATCCCATCCATTGTGACATTCCTAAGACAAGGGAGATATAAATTCTCTTTGGAGAGGAAATATATTTGAGGGCACTGTTTTAGGGTCAAGTTATTGACAAAATAACAAAACAAAGCACAAGAACGTATTCACGCTGAAGAATACAGAGGAGTTGAAACTTTGGTTGTGATAATTATCACTTTTTACAAAACTTTTAACCAAAATAAATGTTAACAAAATTAGGAAGCTTAAAAAAGTACAGAAATTACTGCATCAAGCAAATGCACAGCTTGTCAAGTGAAGTGATACTGGTATCTAAGGTTAGCATTGGATTAGAGCAATGGTTTCAAACTCAAAAGGAAGTGGTCCACCATAAGCCTCCTCTTGACCTAGAAAAACACATATCAACATTACTTATGTTCTATTGTATCTCTGTATGTATTTTGTTAAATATTTCCCATTGATATTTTTCTCTGATTTGGGCCATACTTGAAAAGTATTACAGACTACATGTCTGACACCTCTGGTATAAAATTCATGATCATACACTATGGTAAAGGATGATGTAAAAGTGAAAACAGTACTGATTCACAAAATATTGAAAGGAAATACTAGGGAAAACGAAGGGGTAGAAATCTTGGGGTGGCATTCAGATAACTATGTTATCTCAAGAACATTTAGAGATGAAATTGGAAGGAGAAAAACAAACACATGCCAATTTGAAAAGATATGAAAGTGTTTCTATGAGGATTTATTCTCTCCAGGGGGTCACGAATTTGAATTCTAACAGCTCTGTATTCAATGTACTATTGATGTAAAAATGGCATTTAAGAAGATAGTTGGGAAAACAACAAGACCTGACCAACTGCATAAATGATAAAATCATGCTGTTGGCAACCAAATGTTAAAAGCACTCAGGGACTGATTTTCAAAGTATTTCAAGGAAGTGAGGAGCAGTTACAGAGAGTGGAAAAGAAATCATGGTATTTTTAAAAAAATGTGTTATGGTTGATTCGATGTTATCTTTGATAAGGACAGAAGATGGGAAAAGATCAGCTTTCTTCTCCCCAAATTTTCTACTACAGATGATATATTTACAATGAAATGATGAACTGAGAAGTCTAAAGAATCAACCAGGTATTTACTAAGTATTTAAGCTGTGGTATGTATTCTGTTAGGTATTTGGGATACGAATAGAAAAAATGAGTCAATCACTACTTTCAAAGGTTTGCATTTAATCAGTGTAGGTGATATGTAATATATTTAGAAGTATGTCAAGGATAAATATACAGAAAGTAAATATAGGGGAGTTAAATACTAGACAGTGAATACTAGACTACCATTTGTGGACTTCAGAGAAGATTTTGTATAGAAAGAGAAAGGCACATTGGATAGAGTGTTATGTGTGGAATTCATAAGATCTAAGTTCACATCTGGCCTCAGACAGCTATGTGGTCCTGGAAAAGTCATTTAACCTTTGCCTGTCTCAGGTTCTTCATCTTTAAAATATGTATAATAATCATACCAACCTCCTACGGTTTTGGGGAGGATCAAATGAATCATAAGTATAAAGTCTTTATCACAATGGATGGCACATAATATGCTCTACATAAATGTTAGTGATGATGATGATAAAGTGCTTTATTTTTTAAAATTATAAAGTGCTTGGACAACCTGAAAATGCTAACTATGATTAATAAATGATGCTTGCTAAGCCTAAAGGAAGAGAGGGAGCCTTTGAGGCAGAGATGAGAAGAGTGTGAATTCTGGGGTTGAAGTTGGTTAGTGCCAAGATACCTAGGTGAGAGATAAAGTGCCATGTTTGAGAAACAGAAAGAAGGCTGAGCTGACTGAACTATGAATTGTGGGAGGTTGAATTATTCATTTTGGGGTCCAGAAACATAGGTTCTGGTCAGGTTATGAAGGGACCACATGATCTAAGTATCTAAATTATCTGCTGATTACGCAAAATCATTTGACTTCATAGATCAAAGAGAAAATTTAAATGTTTCTTCCAAGTTATTAATACCTTCCAAACTCCCTTTATAAATGTAGCCACAAAAAAAAACTTCTCAATAATCTTTGATTGTTAACATAAAGGAAAGTATACAATTTGGAGAAATTTGAAAACTTGAAAACTAAAGGTGGTCACCACTCTTTTTTGACTGTGCCTACACAAAGTCCATGCAAAAAAGGACATTCCTATAAATTCCTATAAATTCCCAGTCTATGCTATGTGTAGAAGAAGACACTGGGCTAGATTTTATCAAGTACTGAAATGCTCAGGTTGCTTGAAATGTACATTTATGGTCACTCAAAGAAATAGGCCTAGCAATCTACAAAGAAAAAAATGGATGAAGAATGTATATCGATTAGATTGTGATAGACTGGTATTGTACACATAAGAAAGTGGACAATAAGTTGAACTCAGAGTTGAATAAGAGAAGAGATGCAGCCAGGCTGCAATCAAGAAATGGTTGAGCATTTTTCTATGATCCCATACTATATAGTGATAGAAATGCCTATTCTTGCAACATTGTTAACCTCTTGGAAACACGACCATCGACCGTGGAATACCCGGGTCTGTGAAGAATCACAATTACATGAACCCAAATGGTAGTGGAAAAATATTTTAAGGGTATAAGTAGAATGTACAGTATTATCAACGATCATTTGCTTGTAAGAAGTATCCTAACTCTGACAATGGCAGCTAGTGGTGGTAGGTGGAGGTGAAGGCAAAGCTGCCTTCAGATACTTGCTAGCATGTGACCATGGGCAAGTCACTTAACCTCTTCATCTGTAAAATGGGGATGATCAGAGTATCTACCTTCCAGGGTTGCTGTGAGGATGAAATTATATATTTGTAAAGTGCTTTTAAAATCTTAAAGTAACATATAAATACAATCCATTATTATTAACTTGTGACAATGGGAAAGTCATTCACTGCTCTGAAAATCCATTTCTTCATCTCTCAGGTGTACTCTGTCGTCATCCACCTATTGGTTTCCAATTCTTAAAAATTTCCCTTGGTTTCTTTTTCTTTTTGTTTTTACCATCCAAATGATTCTTCTTGGCTAGCTCAGGGTCACTGTTTTGGGGTTTATGAAAGATGAATACTCATGACCCTTCTAAACTTTAACTCTAGGATCCCATGTTGTTAAGTCACAAATATATTCATAGGCAGAAAAAAGGCATGAGCTGATTATATAAAGAAAACAAGTGATAGGCAGGCTCATGGTTGCATTGGCATTCATGAAATGCTAAAAACAAACAAACAAATCACATGGTTAAATGTGCTTTTAGAAGATTTACTGAAGGATATGGATAAGGAATGCACAGGAAGAACAAACACAGGTGCATTGCAGTTTTCCCTGCTTCGGAGAATATCCACAGAGAAAAAGTTTATGGGGCTGTTGAGTTTCGTGTCTAATTCTCATAAGATATGGATTTTCTAATTTTGGTTGTTATGCTATTTATTTATTTATGCTATATTTATTTATTATGCTATATTTATTTCACTGATGTAAGGAACTCCCAATCAGGAAGCTCTTTTTTATCAATGGGGATCTGGAGCCATTTGGCAACTTTTACACCTGGAGACTAACCTAGAAGTTCCATGACTAATCCTGAGAAGAACAGCCAGCCTGTACCTGAGGAAGGATCTGAGGCCTGCTCCCAAGATTAAAGGGACATATTATTGACTCATTTTCTTTCCTCACAGAAAAAATCTGGCTTTCATTCCTGATCACACACTTGATGAGAGGGGCAGAATTAGTGGTAAAAATGACACTGCAATTCGTGTGTAATTTGTGACCTTCATCAAGGTATTAGATTTGATTCATAGATTTGACTTGGGCAAGATTTATGTCTTGCCTCCTGGAAGAATGTAAGAACATCTTCCATTGTGGAGGAATGACAGCAAGGATTGTAGATGTAGTAAAAATATAAAATGCATTATGTAATTAATGGTAGCAATAAAGTTCAACTTTTGCACCACTATAATTAGCTGTCTACTTTTGAGAAAAGCTCTTTATTGCCTTCAAGATTTGTGAAGGAGGCATCTGTACTGAGATTAGGTCAGAAAAGGACGTGCTTCATAAGCCAAGTAAAGCACGATGACAATAGAATATTACAGAAGGGTTGTATTTGTGTCGCCCCAAAAGTGTTGACTTTGACAATTCTGCGTATTTTCATTAAACGTTCTACGATATGGGTCCATAGCCAGAACTCCCTGGACAGCATTCCAACATTTATTTGGTTAAATGGCTCAGTTCTGAAAATTGAAGAAAATCTTTTGCTATTTGGGTATGATGAGCTCCCCCAACAGAAGCATTAAAACAGAAATGACACTTTTATACAGTTTTTAAAAGAAGTATATATTAAATTGGAAATATTGGTTACAGAATTGCTCCATTTTTCTGGATCACTTCCTTATTCTTTTTGTGTTTGGTTATTTATCTTTCTTGGTGATTGTTAAGTTTAGCATAAAAAAGGAAGTGGTTAAAAATAAAATTTAAAGTAGAAAAAATGATTCTAAACTCAGTTGTCGAGTTTACCTTGGAAGATATTTCTTCAAATACTGAAGTGCTGGTTTTCTCCTCCTAGTTAGGAATCCTGACAAAACATGTATGGCTTAGAAATGATAGGATCAATGATTAGAGTTGGAAAGGATCTCAGAAGTCAGGTAATCCAACCAGGTCATTTTTAGATGAGGAAACTGAGTTCTATGGAGGTGACTTATGCAAGGTAACCCAGGTAGTATACATCAAAGGTTGGCTCTGAACCTGGAGCCTCTGACTCCAGAACTAATAACTTTTATATTGTAACACAATATCCAAATTCTTAGGAATTCATTTGTTGAAAATATTTAAACATTTTATTTCCTGATTAATGATACATTAAAAAAGAATATTAATTCAAAGGAAATTGGAAAGGCATTTCATGTAAAAATCAATAAGCCTCAGGAACTTATTAGCTGAGTGACCCTGGGCAAGTCACTTGAGCTAACTTAGCCTAGGTTTCCTTTTATTTAGAATGAGGATAATATCCACTTATATCACAAGGCTTTCGTGAAGGGCAAATGAAATAATTCATAAAGTTTTACAGAACAAAGTGCTATAAAATGATTAGCTATTATTAATATTGCCACTGTTAAATGAAAGTGTTCTCAATAATTACTGTTGATGTCAAATAACATCAAATAAAGTATCAAATAACAACTTTATTAAAATACTCCATAATACATGCACTATACTTGGATATGACTTGTGTAATCTAATTAAAAATACTGGAAAGAGAAAGTGTAGCATGGTAAGTAGATAGCCAATCTTTGGAGCCAGGGAGACAGGTTTAAGCCCTGACTGATACATATTTACTGTGTGGTCCTAAGCAAGTCATTTACTGTGTGGTCCTAAGCAAGTCTCTGATCTAGGCAAGTCTCTAAGACTGTCAGATGTAGAGAACATGCCAATCTTTTTGGTAGAGTGATTTTTTAAATCTGGGAGTTCCCCCTACCTATAAAATCACTGGTCCACACCCTATCCCATTAAACCATAAGTCTTGAGAGTAGGGGATATTTTTGGCATTTCTTTCTGTCTTTAGGACAGTGCCTGGCAAGCAAGTGGATGCTTAATAAATGTTCATTGCGCTCTATTCCAAAATTGCTAAATAAAAAAATAAAAAGTTCAAACTGTCCACCCTTTGATAACTATGGCGTAGAGAGAGGGCTGGAACAACACATGATAGAAGAGGAATTAATTTCCTCATCAATGGTTTATGGAATTACCACATCTGATCTCTAACAACTCAATATCTCTGTATGTGAAAAGAAGTAGTAGAAATGGCAATTAACAACATGCTGTTTGCAAGAGTGGCCACTTGGGTAAGTTCATAGTTAAGACATCTCTTCTCAGGTATATACAATACTGAAAGCATTAAGGGTTCAAGTAACTAGACAGCTCTTATGGGAAAGCTGCCAAATGGCAGAGTGATGGCAAGTATTATTACTAAGAAGAGGAGACAGAAGGTGTCACTTCAAGTCACCAAGGAGAGAGTAAGGAAAGGAATAAGCATTTATTAAGGCCTCTTATATGCCAGGCACTGTTTACTGGTTCAGTTGTTCTCATCAAGTCCAGTTCTACATGATCCCAGCTGTGAATTTCTTAGCAAAGATACCTGAGTGGTTTGCCTTTTCCTTCTCCAAAGGTGCTGTACTATATATTGTCTTTATTTTTTACAAATATTGCCTCATTTGAACATCACAACACCTCTGTAAATTACATATTATTATTACCTCCATTTTACAGTGGAGGAAACTGAGGCACAGAGAGGTTAAATGACTTGTCCAGGATCAAACAGTTAATAATAAACATCTGAGGTTGGATTTGAACTCAGTTTTACCGATTCCAGGCTCAGTCTCTGTCTACTAATAAGCCTCACATGAAAGACATTGAGCTAAGTATTGTGTATGCAAAAACAAAATCAGTTTCAAGTAGTTTGCATCCCATGAGGATGAGAGTGGAGAAGGAAGCATCACACTATGAAAAAAATCTATACAGTAAATACAGTATATGAGACAAATAGTTATAAAAAAGTCATGATAGGAGAAAATGCAACAAATTGGCAAAATTTCAGAGAAGACCTTAAAGGCAAGTATAGTTTTACCAAAAGATAAGGACTTTCAAAAGCAGAGAATTAAAAAATCAAAACCCCCCCAAAAAAACCAAGCCCCAAAACTACTAAATACTCTAACTGGCAGGTCTTAGCTTCTTTGTGTGTGTCACCTACCCATTGTCAGTCTAGTGAAGTAGATAAATAAAATGTGTAGAATTAAAAAGGGGATTAATTAGATTAAAATATAGTTATCAAAACGTATTTTTTTAAATCATGGACCCCAGGATAAGAACCCTAGATCTAGAGGAAGACCTCTCAGGTTTGGGGCAGATTCCCTGTGGAGGCTCTTCAAAGACATGAGCAATGATAGTCCTACAGAATGAGATGCCAGGAATTGTCAGTGACCTTCACTGCTGGAAACAGTACCCATGTTGTGAGTCCCTAAGTGGATCAAAGCAGGAAAATGAAGCGACATAATGACTTCTCCCTTTTGCTTAAATGTTCAAATCTCCAATATCAACCGCAGAACTCCCAGGCAGATTTTGTAAAACCCGTCACTTTGTTCTACATCATCCAGCCTCTTAATTACTTTAGAGAACCACAGATAGAAGGTTTATGATAAGAAGTGCACTGTTATCAAAAGGCAACCAAGATCTATTAGGAAGGGCAATGGACCTAGAATAAGATATGTGGGTGAGAGTCATTGATTTGACACTTGGTAGTCATGTAAATGTGAGGACGTCAAGTAAACCACTCCAACCTTTGCTTTTCCTCAGCTGTAAAATGGGGTAGTACCGGCAGGATAGAACCCCTGACAGAAGTGTGAAGAAATTACTTTATGAACTGTAAAGACTCTATAAAAGATGAGTTATTATTACCACTTCTAGAGTTGAGAACATTAGAAATCAATTTAATTGGCCAGGTACCCTTTTCCTAATGATTATTCCTCAGTGATGATCCTACATTGACTGAAGGGGAAATTAATTTACCTTTCAAATTATGGAACTAAAATATATTAGTTGCTCTGGTGAATTAATAAGTAACACATGATCTGTTATTGAACTCTCTGCTGTCTGATCATATTAAGTGGAATGAAGAGCCATAGCATTTTTGACACAACTGTCTAGAAGGTCACTTTTTAAAGAGGATGAATTTGGCTCTTCTACAGTGAAAAACAGAGCAATTGTACAAAACCTGGGGAAGTGAGCAGGATTTTCCAGAAGAAATATAAATGAAAACTAATCCATCCCAAAGAATATTAAGAAAAGAGATGGTTAATATGAAGAATTATAAATAATTAAATACTGATTCATATTAATATCCAGATAAGCACAACCTAGTGGATAGAGTGTTGGACCTGGAGTCAAGAAGACCTCAGGTCAAATCTGGGCTTACATATTTACTAACCGCGTGACTACGATTAGGTCATTTAACCTGTTTGTCTCAGCTTCCTCAACTGTAAAATGGGCATAACAGTACTACCATCCCAGGGCTGTAAGGATTAAATGAGATGATATTTATAAAACACACTGACAGACTTGTAGCACTATGTTGTACGACCCTAGGCAAGTCATTTAACCCAGGAAAAATCCGACACAACTAAACAAAAACAACCTGTAGTCTTAGATAATCACCTGGACCAGTGGTGTCAGACTTAAATAGAAGCAGATACCTGAGGGAGCATATTGACTTGGAAAACCACAAATTAGCATTCTGAATGTTGAGCTATATTTTTATTTATTTCATTAAACATCTCCTGATGATATTTTAATCTGATTGAGGCCACCCTCAGGAGTTTTTCAGCCCCAGGGCAGTGAATCTGACATCTCTGGCCTTAGGGATGAGAGGTTGATGCGATTGTTCAAGGTCACACAGTCACTATGTGTAAGAGGTGGGATTTGAACCTATGTCTTCCTGGTCCTGACGCCAGCTCTCTCATGTATTTCTTCCTTCGTCATAGGCTGAACAGAACAACGAAGTTTGTATGCAGACATATTGGGAAACTGGGTCATGCAGCTTATCCAGAAAAGAATCAGTAAGAATGGTCTTTGGTGAATTCTATCAAACCTTCCTAACATAAAGCCTTACCTAACATGCTGAAGGTCTGCAGAGCCCTTGTGCTGACATCACTGTGTATGCCAATGAAACCTGGGCAGTCTACTAGCACCACACCAGGAAACTCAATCACTTTCATTTGACTTGTCTTAGGAAGATTCTGAAGATCACATGGCAGGATAAGATACCAGACACAGGTCCTTTCTTGCACTAAACTGCCAAGCATTCAAATTCTACTAGGAGAGCACAGCTCCAATGGGCTGGCCACACTGTTCAAATGCTAAATGTACTCTTGCCTAAAATACTATTTTAGGAAAAACTCACACAAGGAAAGTGCTCACATGGAGGTCAGAAGAAGCAGTAGAGGGAAACTTTCAAGGTATCTCTAAATGAATGGAATTGATTGTGAGACATGAGAGACACTGTACATGACTGCCCAGCATGGTGTGGCCTCATTAGAGAAGGTATGATGCTCTATGAACAAAGCAGAATTGCAGAAACTCAAAAGAAGCATCAGATACAAAAACTTAGAGTCATCTCTACTCCAAATATTCATGTGAACTATTTGTAGCTGATCTGGGGTAAAGCATTCTAAGCCTATATTGGTCTGATTGGTCACAGTCTGTAACACATCATACCTTGACCCTAACATAGTGATATCATTTTGGTCTTCTTTGAGCATGAAGGGCAACAAACATGCCATAACCTAACATAAGGTAGGTACATTTGGTTACCAACTTATACCTCTCATGAGACCCCATCAGGTTAACAACACAAACTAGAAGGTCAAAAATGGATTGAACTCTAAAGAAATTAATAACTTACCTATATTCTCAGGTGCTTGAGTACGTATGACTCATAGCAATGTTCAGTCTATGTGAGAGTCATGCCTTTTAAAGGGTAAGTTAATAGATTCTATTTTAGGTGACTCTCCTGGGAAAGTCCCACATGTAGGAAATTTTGATACTCATATATCATGAGAAAAGTGTGTTAGTATCCATTCAGAGATCTCCAGCTGAAAGTCTGGCTTAAAAATGTCCTGAGCCACAGCTTATAACTAAGGTGCTAAGAGAGGATATGCCCTTTGTTGCAAAGAGTAAAGGTCAAGATTGATGTAAGAAAAAAACTTCTTAAAAATTATCGTTCGGTGATTTGGTTATATCTGATTCATCATGACCCCCTGGGCCATGGCACACCAATTCTGTCCAGGGCATTTTCTTGGCAAAGATACTTGAGTAATTTGCCATTTCCTTCTCCAACTCATTTCACAGATGAGGAAGCTGAGGAAAACAAGGTGAAGGGACTTGCCCAGGGTCACACAGCTAATAAGTGTCAGGCTAGATTTGAATTCAGATCTTCCTGACTCCAGGCCTGGTCCTCTATTCATGGAACTACTTCCTCCTAACAATTAGCACTATCCAAAAAATGAAACACACCACCACAGCAGGTTATTGGTCCCTCCTTCTTTGATGTAGGTGACCACCTGTCAGGCATATAGTAGAAAGGCTTCCCTTTCAGGTATAAGTTGGACTCAACTGACACTGAGGTTCCACCCAAATGTGAAATTCTGTGATGCTGAAAACTCCAGGATTGTAAGATTCCACTGTGGACACACATTTACTCAAATTATTCAAATATATCAGTCAGCTCCTTAATTTTAGATGTTCACTCTAAAGATGTACATCCCAACCTGTCTATGCTTACTATCCTGGTCCTCTCTTGTCCAAATCCTCCTATAAGTTTATACCACCACCACCACCACTACTACTACCACCATCACCACCTCTACTCATACTTCAACTGTTACTATCAATTATAAACTTCCTTTAGATTTTTAAGAGGTTTTTACAAATGCTATTTTCATTTTATCCTCAAAATAGCCCTGGAAGGTAGGTGCTCTGATTATCACCCCCATTTTACAGATGAATCAGGTTGTCACAGAGTGACACCCCTCCCCCAGGGCAAGCTAGGCTTCTTCAGTTTCTCCTGACATCCCAAGAGTAAAAATGGAATGCTTGGGTTGTGCATTCATTTCAGATAAAAGGCATCTGTAGCTTGCTAACAAACCTGCAATAACCCCAGCAGTATTCTTTTGAAGATTGATTTCTCTTCATGTACAGTATCATGTACCATACTTAGATAAGTGTTTTGGTAGGGGCAGAGGTATATGAAATGTAAAGCAGATTACAGGCTCTACTGCTTCACTTTAACCTCCAATGAACTAACATGTTGAAAAAGAAGAGCCAGTTTTTATTAAAAAAAGAATCCTTGATACAATTAGTTGCTCAAAAATAGCTATAACATTTCAGCAAGAAGGTGAGAAAGTACAAACACTATAAAGAAACTATACTTTCAAGATGATCAAGTGATTTTTTTGTTTAAGATGAACAAGCCCTGCTGACATCCCAACTGGGAAATATTCAAATTTCCTCTTTTCAAATTCTATAGGATGCAATCTTCTGAGCAAAGGGGCAAGTCCAAATATGGTAGAAATCTCAGTCTAATAAAATTCAAAGAGAAAATGAAATCTCTGATGTAACTGGTTTTTCTTCTCAGCGATCTTAATCACATTCCTTTCCAATCATGAAGTTAAGTGGCAGAAGTATTGAATAAGTTGAGATTTTTCAACAGGGACCTAAACCATGGAAGCCTGAGGAATGACACCATTTACTGATTACATTAAGAAACTTTAAAGAAGAAAGACTGTAAAAAAGGTTGGAGCATACTTGGGAAAAAATAAATTAATGAAACCCATTTAAAAACTCTAGAAAAGTTTTGTGGTTTCAATTTCAGGAAAATTATTTAATCAGTATAATCTATTACTTTTATTTCATAGAATCCTAGACTTAAAGCTAGAAGGGATCTAATACATCATCAAGTTCAAACCCCTCATTTTATACATATGGAAATTGAGGCAGAGCGAGATTATATGATTTATTCAGGCTTACAAAGATAGCAAGTATATGAGGCAGAATTCAAACTCAAGTCTTCCAAAATCTAAGTGCAGCCCTTCTCTACTATGCCTTCAATTATGTAAAGATTGTCCTATGTGGAAAATAACAGAATCACAGAATTTGGACTGGAGGAGATCTTAGGAAGCATATAAGTCAAGCCTCTCATTTTATATACATGGAAACTGAGGTCCAGGTATGTAACAAGATCATAGATCTAGAACAGACAGGATGAGCACACTGAGATTCACTGAAGAAAATCAAATGATTGCCCAAAGTTACCTAAATGCTAAGTGGAGCATTCTAGAATTGAATTCGTCTTCAAGATCCAAATCTTGTTACTCTATCCCATTTCACTGAATTCCTTCCAATGGACATTCATTACTGTTCTCTTTTCAAGAAGATGGTAAGAGATAACCGTTGTTTTTAGGCACATAATTTGGAACTAAGAGGTGCATTATTTGTAATCCCACTTTCTATATTACTATTTCACCTTTCATGCGATCTAACCTGTGCAATGTGTGTTACATTCCAAACTAAATAAACACCATGGGCTATGCTAAAGGAAGACAAGGTCACCACAGTCTTACCAAAATGGAAGCCCTTGAGTGTGAGGTGACAGATTATTTACCATCTTTTGCCTCTTTTTGTATCCCCAGCACTTAGCACAGTAGCTGGCACATAGTAGGTGCCTAATAGAATTAAAAAATCTAATGAAACAAGCTAGCTGTGTGGAGAAACTCACCGCTACAGTGTTCACCAGCAGATGATGAAATTTGACTGCTCTTGCTAGCCACAAAAAAGCTGCAACTTAACCATGGAAGGGCTATGATTTCTGTGAAAGGTTTTCCCTTTCAGATGCCTAAGGAATCATGAGGTTTTGGGTTTCCTGAAGAACACCTGTGTAATTCATTATTCTCTTTAGAGATTATAAATATTTCCCTAGAGGTAATTTCCTTCCTTGTGTTAATGACACATTCATAGAAGGTGCAAGATGAAAACATGTTAAGTGTTAAATTGTTCATCAAGATTTAAAATAGGTGTTAAATGTAAAAATAGCAAATTATATTTCATTGAATGAAATAAAAGATTATTCTTTGAACTTGAGAGTTTGGGGATTAATGAGAGTCTTTTTGTTTCTTTTCATATGGAATCATAAAATTTTCAAGGGATAACTCCTATTACATTCCTGATAAATTATTTGACTTCTCTTCTTGAATACATCCAGTAACAGGCACCTTAGTACTTAATGAGGTTTCCAACTCTATGGGTAGACAGCTTGGTCTTGGAAGTTAAAATATCAGTTCCCTAATTTGCAATTAAGTCAGACTATGTACTACATGCATTCTCTTCCAGCTCTATTTATTATGAGAAAGTTTCTGTTTATGCTGAACTGAAGTCTCCTTGAATGTGACTTTTAAATGAGTATTTTCAGAAAAAAAATTTGAGCATAATTGTTGTCTTCTCCTGTTTCCATCTTTTACTACTATGTATTCATTTCTTACATCACATACTACTATTACTACTACTACTACTGCTACTACGACCACCAAGGCACTACAATTTCTACTACTACTATTATCACTACTACTACTACCACTGCTACTGCTGATTTACCACCACCACTGCTACAATTTCTTCTTCTCCTTCTCCCTTCCTCCTTCTTCTTCTTCTACTATTACTTTATACATATAAGCATTTATATAGTACTTTATGAATTAGAAAATTATCTCCATATCTCATTTGACTCTTACAACAAATCTGTGAGGTAGATGCTATTATGAGACTGTGTATCCCAGGGTCACACAGCTAGGATGTGTTGGAGAAAAGAACAGACCATAGGATTTCCTGACTCCAGCTCAGTCAAGTGTTCTCTGCAATGTGCCACCTAGGTGCAGTCACAAATTAAAAATGTCAAATTTTATCACAAAGTCAGAAATTGCTATGTGTATCACGTTTCTTTGCCATGAGAAGCATATGTGTAATCAGAAAGATATATATGAATCCCACCTGAGAAACTACGTAGAAAATGCTGTTCAAAACTTAACTCATTATATAAATGTCAGGTATTATTACAGAGTAAATGCCATCACAAACATTTAAACCCATGAAATCAAATGGATTTCTTGAGAAATCTGAATTCCATGATATTTTAAAGGATAATTGTTTCTTTTATTTTGAGACTGAGTTTGACAAGTAGGAGTCTCATTGGTACTTTTAATCAATTACACAAGACTGATTTATATGGATTACATTAGTCATCTGCAAATTGACATGATAAAGTAATTAAAAGAGGTGGATTTAAGCAGGTTAAGCATTTCCCCTGTAATCCAGTTTACCCTGTAAATGTGGCAGCCAAATAAGTTTTCTACAGACAGAGGAAGCAGCAAGGTCTAGCTCTGGCTCTGTCTAGGCCTTTGATGTACATATCTGCATGATAATTGTCAATTCTCCCTGCCCCAGATGACTCTAAGATTATACACATTGACAGGCTGCTAAACTGTATTGGTGGATGGAATTTTCACACCAGAAACTTCTCCATGCTATGAAATCTCAGGTTCAACACCTCTCTGCCTCAACAAGCAAATGAAAAATGACATTCCTATCTATGCATATTAAGAGAAAATGTGCATTAATGGTTTCATAATATTTTAAGGCAACAAAAAGTTGCATTTTTAAATATAGGGAAATGTTTCATGATATGCCACTGATGAAAATATAGACTACAGTAGCAATCTCACGTCTAAGCTCTCTTAATCTGTATTTTTTAAAATGTGACTTAATAATGAATAAAAACTGACTCAGGCACATACATAGTTTCCATGGATGTTGTGCTGTTAAGGATAAAAAATCTACTACTTAGGGTGAATAACATTTGCTGGTGATATTTTCTTGGGAGAAAAGCATTTGTCATCTGCCAAATGGTCAAACTAGGAGAATGTAATAAGATATGAAAAGTAATTCACCATTTGTGTTTAATAACAGTTTATCTGGAACATCCAAGTAAGCCTCAAAAATCAAATAGCATTGATTTGCTTGTGGATTTATGTTGATTAGAAAACAACCTTCACACTGGTGATCTGAGCTGTGTTTAAATTTTGATGCACGATCATTTACAGATTACTCAGGTTGGTAGGAAACTACTTCCTTAGGCTGGGGTTTTTACTTTTGATTTCTGAGAGGGGAGAAGTTATTAATGCGGACCTATATTATTTGAAGCTTCTTTCATTCAAACCAATTAGCATCCCACTCAGACAAGGGAATATTTGAAAGAGTTGATACTTTGACTGAGCTGCTATTTTGAACTTATAAAACATCAAGTCTGGATAATTTAAAACATATCAATTAAACTGGTTATAAGATAATAGAGTGGAAAGGGGCCTGACAATCTATCTAGCCTAATCACCAAATTTGTGTATTTGTAGGTATATATAAGTGCATATACATATTCATATATGTATTTATTTATAAATGCATGTATATCTATCCATCCATACATACATACATATTCATATATATATATATATGCATAAATGTATGTATATCCATATGTATCCAGATGGACAGAAGATAGATATCTATATAGTTCTGGAGATGATAGACAGATAGATAGATTAGGTAGATAGATACCGATTGGATTGATTGATTAATAGGTAAAATAAATAAATGGATAGATAGAGAGATAAATAGATAAGTAAAGAGATAGAAAAATAAAAGCTGAGGCCCAGAAAGGTTATGTGACTCCTCCAAAGTCACGTAGGTAATAATAGGATTTGAACTTGAGTCCTCTGACTACAAAGCAAAATGCATCTTTAGATTCCTCTGTGAGGATTTGTTTAGCCTAAAAGGCCCTGTGGCTTCAGAGATCGCAAGTCCATTTCCATGTATAGACTCTGTCATAAGTGCTGAAATATTTTCAGTGAAAAAGGTCTTAAGCTTTGAGGCTTTTTCATACTAATATCTTGGCACTTTTGTAGTGAGGAGCTGGGTTTTTGGATTTCACAAAATAATGGAAACAATAATTGATTTGGTAGTCGCCAGTGATACATATGATCTTCATTTTAAATGCAAATTAAATACCATCTGGGGCTCCTTCTTTTCCATTCAGAGATCTGAAAATACCTACGCATTTTCTTTGTAGTTGCATTCACTGTAGCACTGAAAGGCCCTGTCCCAGCACTGTTATATGCTCGGACAGCGGTGTAATATACTAAGTTGCTCTGGAGGCCCTGGAGTCTGGCCGATGTCTCATTCCCCATGACCTTGACTCTGTTGGATGAGTCTTCTTGGCCTCCGTTATTCCAGTACCGAATCTAAAAAGGGGTACAAAAAGTAAGGCATTGATGCTGATACTATTCATGAAAGACTCTCTAACACAAAAATGATTTTCCTTTAGTGACCTTTGACGGTGTTTTATTTTAAAATGATAAAACTGCTAAGACAAGGCTTTTAGATAAATATTAAATGACCACAATCCAGGAACCTGACCCTCTCTGCAACTGTGTGACTGTGAAGATGAGATTTGCTAAAGAAAATCATTTATAAAAGTCTGTTCCTTTCTCAAATTTTAATAAAAATATATTCTCATTCTCATAAAGATTTTATTGAGAAGAAAAAAAAAGCTGTTTGTACCTTCTTGCCAGCCAATCTGTGGTAATATGACTGCCTAGAAAGCTAGTTTTTCTCCCCATTCATTTAACATCATTAAAGAACTGGACACAGAGCCAGAAAGGCCAGGATTCAACTCTCATCTCCAAAAACAAGTGCCTGTATAATACTGGGCAAGTCAGTTGACTTCTCTGAATGTTGGATACCTCATTTGTAAAATAGATAGAGTAACACCTATAGTACCCATCTCACAGAACATTTAGAAAGGAGTCGGTGCTATAAAATGAAGTTATTATCATTGAGATTATATCTACTATCATTATTGAAAATCATACCCTCAATGCTTTCAAAATTGTGTGACCACATTATGGATTTCTTTAGGTACATGCTTTCTTCACTGATAAAATGTAATTTCCTTGAGCTCAAGCACTCTTTCATAATTGCATTTTCATTTGATCACCTAACACACTTCCTGGAACATAGCAGGCAATTAATAAATGCTTATCAATCGGCTGATTGATGCTATATATGCTTGCTATTGACCAGTGTCTCTGTATATATTTATTTTTTAGCTATTATTTTCCTTTACTTATGTAGCATGAGATCTTAGAATTCATCATCAATAGTGAAAACTATTTGTCATAGAAATGTTGACAGATTATTTCCATTTGGTTACCTGTTGTGCTCTTTCCACTTTCAACTACAGATTTTTTGAGGATAAACCAGTTAAGTTGGGTCTCATGCTTTCTGGAAACTTGATTTACCTGCTATGAATCTTTACAATTTTATTATAATTTTCCACCATCCTTTATATAATTCAAAGCATTTTGTATCATTAAACCACAAACTCTTGGCAAGTTAAGTAAAATCAAGTTAACAGACATTTATTAAGCACCTACTATATAGATCAGGTGCTGTAGTACTTTATTATCCAGTAATTTGGTTAATTTGTAACTGTTAATATTTTTATGGAGAGAAACCATCATTAACATTGGGCTTTAATTCAAGCAATATCCATACTGAATTACTGTTCTTGGGATCATAGTTTGAGAGTTAGAAAGAACCTTCAAGATGATCTAATATTGCTTCCTCATTTTCCAGATGAGGAAATTGAGGCCTAGATTGGTCAAATGATTTGCCCAAAGTCACACATGCAGTAAGTGGTAAAGTCAATAGTGAGTCCATTCTTCTAATCCCAAATCCAGCATTATTTCTACTGACCCTCAAACAATATTGTTAACTATCCTTTCACTCTTCTCTTGAGTTCAAGGAATACATTGTCCAAATTGTACCTAAAGCCTATTCAAAGAAATCTATATTAACAAATTTTCAGGGAAGCTAAATATCTCTTTATACATGTTTACTCAAAGAGCATGAGAAGGAAAAAGTATTTGAAAAATGGAATAAACAATAAATTAGTTTCTTATGGATTTTGAAATGCAACTCGGTAGTACAAACTAAGTAAATATTTTATTACTTAATAAAGAGATTCTTTCTAAAACTATTCTATAAAAATTTATTAAGCTAATGTCAATTTACCTAAAACTTTTTATAATTCAAAATATTTGCTGTTCCCCAGTTAGTAAGGTAACCTAGCATTCCTTAACAATCATAATAGATACTAAAAGTGCATCTGATTAAAAAAATCTATTTTTCCTCTGTTCCACGAATCTCATTTAAACAGGGTCTTATTGTTCTTTATGTGGGACAATGCTTAGCTAAAAATAAGGTATTTGAAATTTCATTTCTCTCACTTTTCAAAAATTCCAGGTCATAGAAATCTGTAATACCAGCTTTGCTGGGCATGTCCAAGCTTCCTTTCTTACAAACTATGTCATCTTGATTATGTCATTCCACTCTTTGCAACTCAATATTCTCACTTGCAAAGTGGTCTGTTTATTCTAAATCAGCCTAAAATTACTGCAATAGCCGAATGCCCTCTGCAAACTGTGAAAAGCTGAATCATGTGAGCCATGATGTTTGTTTCAATTACCTACTCTTACCACACATGTTCTACTGGAAAATAGATTGTCCATTGACATTGAATATTATTTTGATCAAAGTGTGAACTATGAAAAAATGTCTTAGGAAATTATTAGAAATGGGCTTTAGAATTCATTTTCCATTTTGGCCACAATATGATTTGAAGTACCGCTTAAAAATGTTTTGTTTTGTTTTGTTTTTTAGTAATTTAATAGACCTCTTCTGATGTATCTGCAAAGGGGAAGGCAAATCTTGTTGGGCAATTATGAAACAAATTCCACTAAAGTAGATACTATAGTTCAGATCACCCAATAACCTGAATTGTATTTAATTTCAGGCTTATTTACTTGAATTATTTGAAAGACTGTCCAGGTGTGATACTGTAGTTTATTTTTATCTACAATGATCAGTCTTGGGCAAATTTATCAATGCTGGTAGGAAATTAGTTTTTTCCACTGAAGTCTGCCTTTGTTCTGAGAAGTACTCAATGTTTGGTGTATTTCTTAGTAACCATTAATATAACAGGAAACATACATCATCTTTTTCTATATGTTTGGCCCACAGAGCCATCTATGGGCTCTTCTGACTTATTGTTCTGTTAGCCATGCATATTGTAAATTTCCATTTCTCTAAGCATCAGCAAATCTATTAACATTTCATGCAATGTACTAACCTTCAACCTTTTATCACAATGGACAGAGTTTCCCTGTTTTCCTATTTTATTTTTTACATCTGAAACTTAAGATAACTTAAAGACACTAACAAGAATGAATGTGAAATTGTCATGACAGACTCAGATTGTCTAAATAGCAAATAGATGTTAATGGCCAGGAATACAAACCTTTCCATCTGTACTCCCTTCTCACCGTGTAGAAGGGGGCAAGAGAAGATTTGTGTCAGACTTTTCAGATAACACAAATTGCTGCCTCGAGAAATGAACTCATCAACTCATACTTCGTCAAATAGGAAAGAAAATTAGTCTGGATACTAATGATGATGTGTTACTCAGTATGCCACATGGCAGACCATCAGTCCTTACTGAGATGAGAGATAGGAAAGTTATTAAATTTTTTAAACCTATCCAGAAAACTGGGGAAAAACAGAGTATCAGAAATGTAGCTATGTTTATTGGCAATTGTATCTATTGCTTTGCAATTTCTTGCAGTTTAATTTCTAAATGATATGAGAATTGAGTGGTATTACAATTTCATTTGGATAGAATAGTGAGCTAAATGTGCTTTCCTTTTGTAAATAAATCTCCTGGAGTTGTTTTTTTTACTGGGAATTTTATAAAGTTCCTATTAAATACATTTTCATGATTACCTCTTCCACAAACTCACGGTAATGTCTATTTGCCATTTTGGACTTATTTCAGCACATCTTTTCCTATCAAACCTCTCAATTCATTAGATTGATAAAATAGACATTATACATTCTAAATTATATGAGGTTAATGAAGTATCTCCCCCTCCAACTTCCCTTGTTTCTCTTGTCTCCTAACTTGAAGTATATTCTCTCTGTCTGTCTCTCTCTCTCTCTGTCTTTGTCTCTATGTCTTGGTCTCTGTGTTTCTGTCTCTGTCTCTGTGTCTCTATCTCTGTCTCTCTGTCTCTGTCTCTCTCATTACTTGAAAAGCACAACTAGTGCTATCCATTTAATTACATTTCCTACAGTGCCTCTAAATTTGTATCACTGTCCCTGAGCTTCAGGTCTGTATTCCTGGTCACTTCGAAGACATAACTCTCACTGTAATCTAAAGATCCAATTTACCACCTCTGTAGTACACGTTAGCCTCCCCCATACCCCACCCCCACTCTGTCAGCACACCCCTACCTCCACCTCCTCTGTGCCCATTTACTCATTTTGGAAACTCTGGAGTCATCTTTGACTGTTCCTTGTCCTTCATCACCCATTTCCAATTTTCTTTCAAGTCCTCTTGATTGTTTCTCTGTGTATTTTTTTTAGTTCAATGGTCATCACGCTCATTCCTGCCACAATGCTTTCTATTTCACTAGCTTATAATCTACTTCTCTCTGCTCTTTGCACTCATCCCTCCTTGTCTTTCCAAATTCAGCTCAAGTTTCATGAGCCTTTGTCAAAGTTCTCATCCTTATTATTGATCTTTACCTCTTATCAACTATTTCATTATCATCCTCCCATTAAACTCCAGTGGTTCCCTATCACCTTCAGGATCAAACACAAAATGCTCTATAACCTGGTTCCTTTCCCCCACCTTTCTAGTCTTCTTATATCTTACACTCCCCTCCCCCTCATCATATGCTCTGTGACCCAGATAGTGGTTTCTTTGCTATTCCTTGCATAAGACACTCCATTCTCCAACTCCTGGAACTTTCATTGCCTGTTTCCTGTGCCTGAATTTTCTCCCTCATTTCTGCCTCCTGGATTCCCTGGTTTCAAGTCTTAGCTAAAAACCCATTTTCTCCCTTAATTCTAGATCCTTCCAATTTTTTCTGTATATATTTTGTTTATATATAATTGTATTCATGTTGTGCCCTCATTAGATTGTGAGCTCCCTGACAACATGAACTGCCTTTTACCTTTCTATGAATTCCTAGTTCTTAGTATACTGCTTGTCACATAGTGCGTACCTAATAAATATTGACTGAATGACTACAGTTAATTTTATTCTGCAGTGTATTATACTGTGCCACATTTGCGTTCATCATTTTTCCTAAATTAAACTATAGGTTCCCTGAAGGTAGACAGCTTCATTAATTCTTCTTTTATATCTGTTCCTAGGCCAGTAACAAGCATATAGTAAGCTCTCTCTCTCTCTCTCTCTCTCTCTCTCTCTCTCTCTCTCTCTCTCTCTCTCTCTCTTTCTCTCACTCTCTTTGCACACACACACACACACACACACATACACACATTAAATTTAACTGAGGTCCCCTCATGGTTCTTAGGTGTTATGAGACAGTATTCTAGTTAGGCATGCTCTAGTAATGGAATGTCAACATAAAATGTATGGTTACTAACTGCCATCCAACAGACATTAGCACTGTAAAATGCATATATTCATGATTCATATTAAAAGGGATTACCTCATAACCCAGTAATCGTCCACTGCTCATTTTCCAAGGAATGGCATCCCAGGAAACTTCGATTATTGATGATGACAGGCTATTGGCCAAGACATGAGATGGAGCTACTGTAGGTTCTGTGTTGGGAGAATTGAAATTAAATATATATGTACATATATTTTATATGTATCTGTATATTTGTATATACATACATAGAAAGAGAGGCAGAGACAGAAAGAGACAGAAAGATATGATTTTAGGAATTCTATGAAAAAATCCATTATTGCATCTAATTTTTAAAAAGATTATACAGAAATATTATAGAAATACAATTCATCTCAACAAATACTTATTAAGTTTACATATTTTACATGTAAGGCAAAATATGCTGTTAAAATTATAAGCCCTGCTTTTCAAGTACAATCAAAATATAACTACCTACCTTCCTCTGCAGAGAAAACAGTTGTGACTGGGCTGAATGGTCCTTCGCCTTTGTTATTATATACACCAACTTTTACTTCGTAGGGTGAAAAAGAAAGGATACTTTCATTCCTAAAGACATATCTCGGTGTATCAGGAGATGTAATCACCGTCTGGATCCACGTGGTAATACCGAGAGGTCTGAAGGCAACAACGTAGCCGAAACCTTCACCATTCTGTAATTCCTCAGGGACCGGCTATAAAAAGACAAAGTGAAAAACAGCCCCATCGAATCTCCTCTTCTCAAGTCTGTATCATGATTGGTGGCATTTTAACTGCAAAATATTTAAAAATTTTTACAGAGGGAGAAGGGAGGTGGAATAAATTTTGTATAATTCAGCAAATAGAAGCAAGACAGCTGCATTTCTAATTTCTTTTCTTTCAATGATCAAGTTTCTAACGTTGTATTTATGTGACACAAAACAATATGGATGACAAATGAAAATAACTTTGATGCAGATGTCTGAAAATTTCTGATTGTTTAGTATCTTGTAGAAAAAAAAAGCCAAATAATAAATAACTAACTTTTTGGGCTTTCTATTCATCGGATGTTTTGGTAGATGTTTCCAAATCCGATTAAGCACTGAGTATTTTGGTTGACTGCAATTCAACTCATAAGCCACATTTTCAAAAATAAAACAAAATTATATAAATGGTCTAATCACTGTCATTGAGCTGGCAGAAAGGAACCACAACACTAATATTAAAATAATTACTATGCATTTAGCAGAATTCATTGCTTTCAATGCAGAAACCTGGCTAAGTTGGAAATTCCTGTTGACAAGTGTAATTATTTGCTTCACCTTGCTACAACAATCTTTTGCTTATGCTTATTTACTACCTTGAAACCTTAAAAGAATGCCAACAATTGCCAGGCCTCCTAACACTCAGATGTATAGCTGAAATTTATACTGATTACACACAAAAACACAGTGCTGAAAGGATGGCCAGGAGTGGAACAAAACACAAATCAAATGGAAGGATCAAGTAGCACACATTGCTTGCATAAGTGGCAATTGTAATCTAGGGACAGGTTCCTCCCATGTCTCCCAAGCACAAAGCTGAGATAGCCCAGCACCATCAAAGTAACTTACGTCCCAAGTTATAACCAGTTCCGACCGACTGCCACCTCCCCCACTTACTTCTGAAGGGGGTACTTCTGGAACTGCGGGAAAGAGAAATATAGAGAAGCCAATATTTAAGCTAATTAACCTCTACGTGAAGGGAAATTCTTTCATATTCAGCATCTATTTTTGAAGTAGTACAATCATTGAAATACCTAGTGTAGCATATTTCTTTTCTGAATATCTCTGAAGTAATTGAAATCTTTGTGTAAAAGAAAATAAAGGATTGGAAATGTCAAGTGTGTTAGGAAAAAACACATGCCTGACACCATAAGGTTATATCTCCTTATAACCTCAACAAATACGTATCGATTTTCAATAGTAGATTGTTAAGATAAAAATAAGAGCACAAAAATTAAAATCTGAAATTTGGGGGAAAATTCAACCCTCTTGCTCTATGACACCGACCATTTAAGATGCAGATAATCACTGTGACAATTTCAATAATGTCATTTTCATAGGAACGAATATCATTCACATATGATTACATTCATCATGAGCAACATGAAATCTCCCAATTTCCCATTTATTTTGGGATGTACTTCAACCTTAAAGTTATTCCTCATGACCCAACACATTCCCCTAAATACTCTATCGAAGTCATTTCTTTTGGCACTTTCTCCAAGGTACATAAATTTAATTGACGTTGGATAGTTAAAATTATTTAAATACATTCAGTGACATGAAAGGCAAAATTGTAAAGCAGATAGAGAACAAGACTTGTAATAAAGAGGACCTGAATTTAAGTCCTGTCTCTGACACATATTGGCTTTGTGATCCTGGGCAAGTCTCACAATGTGCCAGGGGCCCAGGAAACTCTTTAAAACTATAAGTGAGAGATGAGTTGTCTCTCTATATTGGTTCAGGGAGTCTCCACACTGGGAATCCTTCATACCTATGAAGTATAAATTCAGGAGAAAAAGAAACAGTGATTGATATCATGGCAAAGGCATGAAAAAATTATACTAGGTGTAATTCAAGCATTATCTTCATCTGACTTAATATTATGTAACCTGAAAATGTTGAGTCTCTGTTCATTATTCCATTATCAGATTTCTGTAAAGGGCCTCCTAAAATTGAAAGTTACTATCAAGAATTTCGAGGAACTGAAATAAAGGAGTTTTGTATTTGTTTCCACTAATTAACCTTCTTAGGGATGATAGTAATTGTTTTTCCAAAGTCTTAAAACAGGAAGGATAAGCATAATTGAGAGGGCTCAATGACATCAAAAGGGAAGAAAATGGAACCAAATAAAATTTTGTCATGTATCTTCTCAGAAGCCATCAGGTCTAAATGCCAACTATTCATGAAGATGGCATTTATCTACAAAGTAATAACAAAAATCAAAATTTACACTACAATAGCACTGGTAGCATATTTGTTTAATATTAAATAAAGACCATTCCTAATGGATCACAATGTCAGTATCTTCACATGACTTTTTTTTCCCTGTAAAAATGATAATTCTATCCATTGGAAAGCTTATCTACTTAAACAAATAGATCAGTTTTCAGGGGTGGGGAACCTATGGCCTCAAGGCTACATGTGGCCTTCTGGGTCCTAGGATGTGGCCTTTTGACTGAGTCAGTTTTACAGAACAAATCCTCTTATTAAGGGGAGTTGTTCTGTGAAGTTTGGATTCAGCTAAAAGGTCACACTTGAGGACCTACATGGCCACATGCAGCCCTGAGGTCACAGGTCTCCCACCCCTGGTAGATATTGAGAATGACTATATTTGAAAAGCAATTCAGAAATTCTGGGGTGAGTTCAAATCCCTGATGATGTTTTCAGTCAAAAAGATTTCAGTAAAAAAATATGAGTAATATGTACTCACCACTGGGTTAAGTGTTGGAAATAGAAAAAAGAAGAAAACAGTCCCTACCCTCAAGGAGCTCATTTTGATTGGGGAAATGATCCAAGTAAATACAAGATATCTACAGAGAAAATGGGTGGTCATGTCAGAAGGGGAAGGCAATTGTAATTTGAGGGGGAGGCAGGGAAAAGGCACCGGAAGAAAGTGATAATTGAGCACATATTTGATGGAAGCCTGGGAAGAAAAGGGATGAGGCTCATGAGTTAGGGCATTCAAGGCAAGGGGAACAATCAGTGGAAAGCCATGGAGATAAGAGATGGCATATTCTACATGACAATAAGTATGTAAAACAGGGAGGCTCAATCACTAAGTGTGTTGAGAGGAATGATGAGACTCAGGGAAAGGAAATGATGTGAAGAGCTTGAAATGCCAAATGATGTCTTCATATTTCATCCTGGATGAAATAAGGAGTCACTAAAGTTTGGGGGAGGAAGGTGACACTGCCAGTCCTATAATTTAGGAATTTTTTCAACTTAGTGGAAGATGAACTAGAGGAGGGAGAGACTTGGGGCAGAAGGAACAATTAGAAAGACACTACAATAATCTAGGTATAAGATGATTATAGCCTGAACTGGGGTGGTGGCTATGTGAATGGTGAGAAGGTGGACATATATAATAGCTAACATTTATACAGTACTTACAATATGCCAGGCCCTGGTTTACAGTCATTACTTCATTTGATCTTTTCGTCATTCTTCTCTCTCATAACAATAACAATTAGCATTTATATAGGGTGTCGATGTTTGCAAAGAGATTTTTAAACATCTCATTTTAGCCTCCCAAAATTTCAAAGGAGATGTTATTACCACCCCCTTTTACAGATAAGGAAACTGAGGCAAAGAGAGGTTAAGTGACTTGCCTATGGTCACACAGATAGTAGGTATCTGAAGCTAGATTTGAACTCAAGTTTTCCAGACTTCAGGCCTAGCACCCTATCCACTGCACCACCTAGCTGTCTTATATGTTAAGCTGCATATAGGATCAATATTGTGAAGATAGAAATGATAAGATTTAGCAAGAGATTAAATGTGATATGAGAGTGCAGAGTTGAGGGTGCTATTGAGATTGTGAGCATGGATGAGTGGGTGTATGGCAAGTTTGGAGTTTACGAGATAAGAAAATAAGTTGGACATGTTACATTTGAGAAGTCTTTGGGACATCTAGTTTGAGAAGTCAAAAAGGCAACTGGTGATATATAACTATAACTCAGGAGGAAGACTCTGGTTAAGGATATAGATTTAAGAATCACATGCATGGAGATGATAACCCATGGGAGATAATGCGATTACTACACTAGAGAGTAGAAAGGTCAGGACAGATTCTTGGGGGACCTCTACAGTTAGTAAAGATGACATGGATGAAAGTCCAGCAAAGGAGACTGTGGAGCAGACAGAAGAAAGCAATGTCATGAAAACCTAGAGAGGAGGGAGTAATCAGGAGAATATGGCCAATTGTGTTAAATGGTCAAATAAGGCAAACATTAAAACAAAAACTCTTTAGATGTGGCAATTTAGATAACACTAGTAACTTTGGAGAGATCATTTTTCAGCTAACTGGTGGCATCAGAAGCCAGATTATAGGTTTCGAAGAAAGTAAGAGGAAATTATAAAAGGAGACACACCTAATGTAGACAGTTACCTCAAAGACTCTGGCCAAAATGAGGAAGAATGTTGGGAGATCTGGGACAACAGAGAGTTGGAATGGTTGGTCCAAGAAAATTTCTTTCTTTTTTTTAAGGATGGGGGAGACATTGGTTTCTTTGTAGGCAACAGAGAAGCAAGTGATAGTGAGAAAATGAAGTTGAGCAGTGATGAGAAAGGGAACATTCTCTTGAAGAAGACAGAGGAGGATGAGATACATGCAAAGGAATAACCTTAGCAAAGAGAAGAGCCACCACTCCAGAGAAGAGTAGATAGTAGGAATTTAGCTCTTAGTGACATGTGAGATAGAGGAGAGAAGAAGGAACTCTTGGAGAAAGGACCCTTTGGTAAGTGAGGTATGAAGCAAGGTTTTCAGCGGTCATCATGGGGAAGGTTTGCCATATTCTATGATCCTACAAAAGAACATTTTAATAGACTCAGAACTCAAAAGCTATTGTCTTCTTTTAAAGCAATCCTGCCCTCCCCACCAAAAACCAAAAACCACTAACCTGCCTCTTCAGTTCTTACTTTTTCTGAGGGTAAACTTGGTTCCCCACCTCCAATTTTGTTATTGGCTACAACACGGAATTCATATTCCACCCAAGGATTTAAGTCCACCACTGTGGCTGTGAATGTTTTTCCATCGATGATATCAGGCACTATAAAATAATGTTTAGAGAACTAAGAATCCTTCCTCTTTAATATGAGAGTTTGAAATACAGATCAACGGTCAGAATTTCTTTTTGCCTTGTTACCTGTTGTAACTATTTGCCAGCCCACTGAGAAAGGCGTCCGAGCTTGAATGACATACGATGTGACCGGACTATGGTTATCTGTACCTTCTTTCCAGGACAGTTGGGCTGTGGTGTCTGTTATTTCATCCACCTTCACACTTTCTGGTGGTCCAGGAGAACCTAGCCAAGACAAAGAAGTTAAGAAATTTTATATTATATGTAAAGCGATTCATTCTTGGAACAACAAACAAGACTTTTGTCTAGTGGCCAGGGGATGAAATAGTCATGCTAATCTCTCCAGACACTTTTGTGCAGGAGCGTTAACTCTGTGAGAAGAGTTAAAGTCTAATACAAAAGAAAACAACACATAAGAGTACCCCTTGAATACCTCCGACAGATTCCAATTTCTCTAGCTCTTAGGGAAAAGGCTATTTAATGGGGAATAAAAACACCACTATTTCTTTTAACAGGGACTGAAATTCTGTCTGTTGTTTGAAAAGTATGAAATCCAGTTGGGAAGGCAGTCATTCTGAGACTATAACATTAAGCGATTACAGATGCCACATTCTTTCAGAGACCTTTGTGCAGCGGGATCTTTCTACCTCTCCAAATTTGATGTCTTTTATTTCAGGCCCAGCATCCTCCTGTAACGTACTAATGCATCTCTGTAGTCTGCCAATTTGTTACCTAAAGCTGCTTTACCCTAGGATATGCCAGGGCAATTTTTCAGCACAGCAGCAAATCAGCACTGGAGAGCAATGAGGTCTGTTTCCTATAGCACATTCTAGAAAATCCTGATTCTTTGGAGATGTATTTAAAAAACAACACACAAACACAATTACATCACATCTCACAGCTAATGGAATACTTAAAAACACATCATCTTAGGTTATGACTGCAGAATATCAATTAAAGTTTGAAAGTACATATATAAAGGTTTTTACTTTAAATTAGTACCTGTCTTCTCAAATAGCATCATAATAGACTTGTATTAGATCTAAGTCAGAACAAATTCATATACTTAATTAGTTAAGTAGTTAACCAGCATATATAATGATGGAAGGTTAGAGGAGAGATGAATAAGTATGCATCACATGCCTAACTATGTGCCAGAAACTGTGCTAAGTACTTTATAATATTGACTCATTTAATTCTCATAACAATCTTGGGAAGTAGGGGCTATTAGGACCTCCATTTTACAGTTGAGGAAACCAAGTCAGATGGCAGTAAAGAGACTTGTGCAGTGTTACACATCTATTAGGCATCTGGGGCCAGATTTGAACTCATATCTTCCAGACACCTGGCCCAGTGCTCTACCCACTGCACCCCCTAGCTGTCTACTAAGCACTTATTATGTGTCGGAAATTGTTTAGCGCCATGAAGATAACAAAGAATCTGCCTCCTACTCTGATAGGTGAACCAATAATATAGTCAATATAGATCAGAGGGAAACAAAGTGAATATACTTATGCCATTACTGTGTTGCATTTACTTAGAGATGATCAGTTAAAGGAATAGAAAAGGTAGCTACTAGCATTTACCTCTTACTATCAGCTCTGCTGCAGATGAAACACTGTCTACTTCTGTCTGTACCATACAAACATATTTTCCACTATGTTTTAGCTGAATGTTCCGAATCATCAAATCACCTGAAGAACTCTGTTGAATAAACAGATAATGAATATCATTATTTGAAAGCATAAATGATGCAGAAATGATCGAAACATTTCACTAGCAGAAAACAAGATTTTGTGAACCAGAACTGCATAATACAAAATAAAATCAAATTTTAAAAATACACATTTTTAGGTCAACCAACAATCATACTCAGATATTTAAATGATTCAAAAATAAAAATATATGGGAAGAAAAATAAAATAGGAAGATTCTAAAAGGAACCTCTTTTAAAGTTTACTATAGTTGTCTTGAAAGGAGTTGATCTCTGAAATTCACCATGTAGAGATCTAAATTTGCTCAGAGCAGCATCATTTCTAATGTTATTTGAGTGTTTTCTGAAATAATCCTAGGTTCATTATAGGGTGTGGCCATGACAGGGCATGGTGGAGGGCTCCTGTTTTAAGGGGATGGAGTTTTCCTTTTTGCATCTAATGATAACCATCCCATTTAGAACAAATCCATCAGATTGTTTCAAGAAACTTTAAATTTTATTGGACCTCCCTTGCCCTTTCCATTACAATATTTTATCCAAGCAGTATTTTCATTTTTCAGATTTATTTTTTTAAAGATTGAAATCTTGTAAGTTTTCCTTTCTGTCAGTTACAATGGTTCACCTTATTTCATTTGCTCCTTTGTATGATATCAACTTTAAAAAAATTTTTTCCTAGCTCAATAGCTTTCAAATCACTTGATTAAGGAAAGCAAAGCATTTGTTTATCTGCTGGGTAATGAATGCAATACTATACGGGAATTGCCAGATGTGATTCACTTAACCAAAAAAAAATGGAGTTTAAAGTCAGACAAATTCATATCTAGAGAGTTTAGGGAGAGTTCATGCCAAATTAATAAGAAGAAACTTTTAAAACTCTACAGAAACTATAAATATATTTATTGTCATTGTTCAGTATCAATTAAAGGATCAAGTTCTCTAAAAATCTCATATTCTCTCATTTTTATAATTAGTTTTAAATATGATTCAAGGATTTTTTAAGAGGTAAAATAATGTTTGTATGAGCTGGCTAACTACAAGTTAGTCTCATAAAGGAGCAGAATAGCATGAATTAAATAAAATAATTCAAAAATTAGAGAATTATTGAGTTTTGAAAGTAGGAAAAATCAAGAGTCCTTTGAGAATCATCTTAAATGAAAACATCTGTGAAATATCATGACATGAAAAGTAAGATTTACATTATTAATTGCATATGTGCATTGCATGGGATGCTATGCCTATCCCTTCCCCTCAAATTGATAACCTCAAGGTTCACCTTTCAGTAATTCACCTTTCTACATTTAACTAGGCTGGTTCTCTGAAACAGATTTAAAACTATTTGCAAGTATGGAACTTAAAACCTTTTCCACTGGTCAGAGCTTTTGTAATCTGGCTTATTGGAGTCCACTAATTGCCAACTGCCAACTGCAATTGGAGAGCCTAGATAATCCGATTATCTCCAAACCACAATGAAGAAAGAAGGTAGGGTTGGAGACAAAGAGGGCAATGTAAGATTTTCTTTGCTTAGACCAAGTTACTAAAAGAACAAAGGGAATGAATGAACAGGCCAAGAAGAAGTGAACTGTTTTCAATCTCTGCAGAGAAGTCATGGAAAACCATATTCAAAAATTTCTGCCAAGGATGAAGAATTGAGAGATTTGCACTGGTTGGGGAAGGAGTCAACTTAATGAAGTTGCATATCCATCAGTTTACCAAGAGTACTTTTTAATCTTAGATTTTCAGTATCAATCATCCAACACACATTTAGCAATCAGTTGATAAGTGCCAAAGAACATCCTAAGAGACAAAGACAAAAATCAAATAGAGAAGTCCTTGGCCTCAAGGAGTATAAGCCCTCATTTTATCAAGGAAATGATATTTATCTATGTAATTAAATGAATGTATACATACATTCATTTAATTACATAGGCAAATAATACTTCTTTACATAGGTAAATATTATTTCCAAGGTGGATAGGGGAGGGTTGCTAGCAACTGGGATCATGGTTCAGAAAAGGACTCAACTAGAAAGTGGCAAGCTTTATTATAGTTTTATGCAACATTCAGAAATTGGGAGGCAGCATGGTATAGTGTATAGAGAGATGAAATTAAAATGATAAAGACCTATGTTCTAGTTTAGCCTCTGACACATAGTGTCTGTGAGACCCTGGAGAGATTGCTTAATTTTTCATTCACTGACTGTCAATTTTTGTAGCCAGTAGTGATTGGCATTGGTACAGGAAATCTTAAAATAAAGGAATTGCTACCTATATTTATTCCCATATTCAAAGGATTCTGAGATCTGGGTGTGGATGTTCTCACAAATGATTAAGATTACAACCCACCTGTGCCAATCTGCCTCATACAATTCTCATTACCATATTCCCATTTGTTTTCCACAGGGAAACCTGTGTGGAATTGATCCAATGTTCGGGATGCCTTACTTTTTCTTGACACTGAAAAAAATCCTAGTGGAGCACAAAAGAGAGCTTTCCAATAGTTATGCTTTGCATGTGATCAACTCATCCTTTATATGTATGCATATGAAAGTATGTATATGTATATGTGTCTATATGTCTATATTTATATATGTACACATACACACATACATACATATTTGATCTTATATTTTGACTCTTGTCAAAGTTCCCTCCCAAGACGTTAGGGAACTAATGGGATGAAATTCAATGTAGACTGATACCTCCATTACTCTAGTTCTGTAGTTCCTTATTTCTTACATGTTGCAGCCTCATTACACCCATTCTCTACCTGTCCATCATTCTCTGAATGATATTCAAATTTAATTTTTTGGATACTGAAGAGTTTATGAGTGACAGTCATAGAACAGTTAGCAGAATATTTGTTTTCAAAAGATGGGCCTTTTTCAAGTGAAAAGTTTGGGCCCATTAAAGGAAAATTACATTTTCCTGAAGTCAATTCAGTCTACTTTTCTGCTTAATTCTGAGTCCAACTTTCTGTCTATTTCAGAGTCTCTCTGATATACATACATACATACAAGCATATATATATATATATATCTATGTGAATACATAGATATATACAGATAGGTATGATATAAAGTAAAAATAGGTATGTCATATATTTGCATTCACTTAAATATGTAGATGCTAGGAGAGATACTACAAATATGTATATTTACATAAAAATATGCAATACATATAAAATAAGTACACATAAACATATATTATATATGTGTCTACATAGAATCATTGATTGCTCCTTCATGGTGAGGCTTAAGAATGGTCGGTGACCCCCAGGGCTCTGTCCTCAGCCTGTTTCTCTTCTTCCTCTGTTTTATTTCATCTAGTAATCTCGTCTTCTTCCATGTAGTCAATAATAATCTCCACAATAAAAATTCTCCAGCTACTTTATCTTTTCCCAACCTCTATACTCAAATCTCCTACATTGGATATCTCATTTATATCTTAAACTCAACATATCCAAACCTGAATTGAAAATTATCTCGCCCCCTAAAAATCTCTTCTCTGAACTTCCGTAATTTTGTCAAAGGCACCACCATCCTCCCAGTGTTCTGGGTTTACAATCTCAATGCTTTCCCTGACTCTTCACTTTCTCTAATCCTTCATAATCCAATCTGTTGCCATGTATTGTTGATTTAGCTGTACAACATCTCTTGTATATTTCCCCTTCTTTACCCCAACCTCATCATTATCACCCTTTTCTAGTCCCTTATCACCTCACACATCAATCACTATATTAGCCTTTTGGTTGGTCTCCCTTCTTCAAGTCTTTTACCTCTCTAGTATATTCTCTATTCTGTTATCAAATTACTCTTCCTAAAGCACAGATCTGACAATTTTCATCCCTTTTATTCAATGGCTCCCTATTACCTTTGGGAGGAAATAGAAAATCTTTTTTTCAGTATTCAAAGCCCTTCACAAGCTTGGAACTTCCAGTCTTTTTACACCTTACTTACACACCCACTACGCAAACCACTGACGCTGGCCTCTTCACTGTTTCTCAAATAAGACACTCCATCTCCCAATTCTGAGCATGTTCGTTGGCTGCTCCCAATGTCTGGAATTCTCTCCTTTTTCATCTCCATCTCCTAGTCTCTTCTTTGGCTCCATTCAAGTCACAACTTTCATAAGAAGCCTTTTCTGATCCCCCTAGATGTAGAATCTTCAAATTGATCAAGTATATAGCTTGCTTCTATGTCACTCTTTCTCCTATTAGACTAGTAGCACCTTGAGAGCATGGCTCATCATTTTGTCTTTATTTTTACAATCATTGCTCAACACACTGGCCGGTGCTTAAAAAATGCTGTTGACTTGAAATGATTTATAGCATACATGTGTATGCATACATAGACACACATCAGAGAAATACTACAGATTAACAAATTGAAACCAGAATACATGTACATGTTTAATTTTTGATGGAAAAATAGAATGCGAATAGAAGAAATATTATAGTAACAAATTACATGATTTAGTAAGTTTAACAGATAAAATCAATTCTTCCAATGAACCTAACAATAATTAATCACCAAGTGGAGATACTTGGAAACTTAGGGCAACACCTGGTTTGGAATATGAACCGATTTAGAATGTAAATTCATTTGCAAACTCTTATGATGATGAAAAATGGAAGAATATAATGGGTATTACTATATAAAATTGAAAGAAGCAATGGAAATAAAAATCAGTTTAAAGAAAGCTTGGTGGGAGACCCAGCTAAACAAAATCATCTCTACTGCCCTTAAGTTTGAAAATGAAATGATAAAAATGAAATAGAATAACAACAGAAATGATTTGCAACAGTGTTAGCCATTATATTTAAACCCTAACATCAGAGTTTCAGAGTAGGGCAGTTAGGTGGTGCAGTGAATAGATTGCTGGGCCTGAAGTTAGGAAGACTCATCTTCGTAAGTTCAAATCTGGCCTCAGACACTTACTAGCTGTGTGACTCAGGCCAGGTCACTCAACACCATTTACGTCAGTTACTCATCTGTAAAACGAGCTGGAGATGAAAATGGCAGTCCATTCTAGTAGCTTAACCAAGAAAACCCTGAATGGGGTCACAAAGACTTAGACACAGCTGAAACAACCAAATAAAATAAAACAGAGTTCCAGTTGTGCTTACAGAGGAATTCAACATGGTACAAAAGAGAATCCAGATGGTGAAGCAGTTAGAAGATTTATATTGGAGATTACAACATAATTGTAAGGGTGCTGAAGTATTAATTTCCAAGGTTCTTGAAAAGGAGACCAAGATCCAAGACTGATAATACTTCGAACCAGTGCTGTGTGCACTGATAGGGGAAGAATCCACACCAGTGAAGTTAGAAGTGTACAAGTATACTCTGTAATACCAGATTTTTGACATCAAATAATTAATTTCAATAGATCAATCAATAATTATTCATTTACTAAGCATCTACTCTGTGTTAGACATTGGAGAGACATGGAAAAAATTGAAAATTTCTCTGGCTTCAAGGAGTATAAATTCACATGATTTAGGAAGTAGTACATACTTATTAATTTGTACAAAAAATATGTGACCAAGAACATACACAAATACCAATTCACTGTTCACTGTCTTCTCCATAGACTCATCAACTGACTTACAACCATGGAGAAAATTCTGCTGTAACACCCTACTGTGCTGATTGGTAACTGCCTCTCCTACAGAACTATTTCAGGATAGCCCCGATCACCATTCTTCCCTTCACTCTCAACACTTTACCCATCTCTTCTTCATGTCTACAAACTCCAGCACCACTCTAAAATACTGCAGAATCTCCTGTGAGATCTATTAGCACTCAATATATCAGAATAGCCACTTACACTTGAAAAAATATGCTAAATAAAAATATGTCTTTCTATCATATTGTGATATATAGACAAACTGTAGAACTTGTCTGTCTATACCCATCCATACACACACACACACTCACAAACATACACACACAAGAGAGAGAGAGGCTTGTCTAAGTGCCATGACAAGGAAATCAAAAAGGATGACTATAGGCATATATTTTTAATAATTCTAATTATACAAACTTTCAAGAAGAGCTGTTTGTAAATTAATCTCTCAAACTTAACCTTTTCCCTCTTTTCAAAGGTTTCTTATTTTTAAAGGAATTATCCTCAAAGAAAAATCTTCAGTACTGCCTGACCTTTGGAAAGTTTTCCAGTCTTCTCACCTTGACATATACTGGAGGCAGAATATTGTTTCTAGAGGATTTTTTTAAATTTATTTCCAGTGAAGTTTAGCAGTTTTACTATCAAATAACATCAAGGAAAGTATTCCTAGGGGAAAGTTTTTATTTCTCTCTTTCCTTATTGATTTCTTTGAAAATGAGTAGTCAGGTAAAGAAGACATATAAAGAGCTTTTCTTTTATAGAAAAGGAATTGGATCTGTATATTAGTATTAAATGTTTTCTCAAAAATAACTTTGAACTATAGTCACTCAGACATGCTTATCAAATACTAACTTATAAATTAACTTTGACATGTTGTAGCATTCTATCAATATACCAGAACCATTTTCAGTCACTTTTTCAGGTTCTCATCAAAAAAAAAAAAAAGAAGAAGAAGAGAAGGAAGATGAAGAAATGCTTAGGACTTGATATTTCTTTGACTAGTCATAACTGTTATTCTCTTAAGCAACACCTATTTGTAATGAATATGGCATGCGCAAACAAACTCATAACCATTTCATCTTTGAAATGTTAAGAGAAATATCATCTGTATCTACATTGATGCCGAATTGTGATCTATTATCTTTGGACTGATTTTTCCTTGTGATTTTTTTTTTAACAAGAAGATTTAAAAATTGAGATGTAATTGAAAAATTCTTTGGATTCATAGGGAAAGATATTTCAAATGGTTGTTTATGTAAAATAATCAAGTGGATTATTCCTAATTATGCAGATACTAAAGAATGCTGTGATAGGTACCTTATAGTGGAAAATTACAGCTTCAAATCAATCTCGGAAGAAGGAAACTTCTGAAGTAGGAAATGTCAATCCAATATGGACCTTTAAAATGACAAATTATGAGCAAAAATATCCTTTAGTAAGGATTCTAAATGGAAATGCTTCTAGCGGACTGTCAAAAGCACAATTTCCTAGCTCAAAAAAAAAAATACTTTGTTTGCTGTTCAGGTAGCAAGGTTGAATGGGTGGTTCTTTTTCCTTTTTATCACTGTAAACACCATATTATCATCTAGCTTCCGATATTCATCATGCAGCATTTCACCCCATTGCCTCCAAACCTTGACATCCTATGTCAAGCATTTCCAGATGTCTTGGAAGTAGCTGGAACAGCACAATATTTCATCACTATGGTTCATGGTATCAACTGCCAAGGTTCAATCAATCAACAGGCTTTTATTAAACACGTACTATGTGCCAGGCATTGAGGTAAGTGTGCTGAGGTTACAAAGCAAAAAGCCACTTAGAATCAGCAAACAGATGCAGTCTCACAACTGTATCTTGGGCTGCTCAAATGAAATCTTTCCTAAGAGTGATGATAACGGCTGCAACAACTTTTTCAAAACCTATCAAGTTGATGGAAGGAAGAGAAATAATCAGCAGTCGCTAAAGCATGGCTTTATCATTGAAAGTGATTTTTAACACTTTCTAACAATAATCCCTAGCATTTCTATAATGTTTTAAGGTTAATGAAGCACCTAACAAAGGTTATCTTATTTGATTCTCACTATGATCCAACCAGATAGGTATCATTATGACCTTCACTTTACAGATCAGGAAGCTGAGGTTGCAAGAAATTATGTGACTTGCCCAAGGTCACATAGTTAAGGAAGTACTGGGAGAAGAATTTGAAATTAAATTTTCCTGACTCCAAGGTCAGAACTATCCACTGAGCCACCTAGCTGCCTGAACTTGAGCTCTCATTTGTCTGATTACCTAAGTAGATGATGCCCAGGAATTGAATGGTTCAAAACCTTCATCCTTTTGTACCAAAGGTAGTATCTTTTCACTGATACAGGGAAACTGATCTGATGTGGCTATTACAATATTGACATATTGAAAATTTCAACTATTTCTTGGACTTCCTCACACATCATACAGGCTATATTGAGACTAGAGATCAAGGACAGTATAAAATTTTCTACTCAAAATCAAATTCACAGTACAGCTTATAAACTGAATGGAAGACTCTGTGAGACAATGAACATTTCTCTATGGATAGAATGGGAGCAACATTATTATTCATGTTAGTACCTAGCACAAAGTATATATATATATATATATATATATATATATATATATATATATATATATATATATATACATATATATATATATATATATATAATAGAGTAAGAAATGATCATTTCATTCATTGATCCATTTTTCATATTTCAGGTCATGTTGTTCAATTCAAGTGAATTGTCTTTAATTATTTTTATATAGTAGTTTCAGTAAACTAAGATTACATAAGTCAGTATTGTTATAAGAAATACCAAGATTATAAGTGCTAGAGGATTATAAATTTTAGCATTGGAAAATACCAAAGAGATCTTCTAGATCAGACTCTATTTTACACATGAGAAAGCTGAGGGTACAAGATACAAAATGATTGGACTAAGGACACATAGGTAGTAGGTATCAAAGTCAAAATTTATGATTTTAAGTCCAACCACAATATTTACCTGTGAGGAATATAAGCCTCTAGGGACTACACTGAATTAATGGGACTGATAAGAGTCAAAAAACTGCTAAGATATTTCAGATTATTCTATGGCAAACTTGAATACTTTTTAGGTAAGGGCCCTTAATCTCAAATTTTGACTCTTATGTTTTCCATAATTTTAGATAACTCATCCAAATTGTTCCTTTGGTATGTCCCTTAGAATTCAATGTGCAATTACTAAATAAGTCACATGCTATTTACTAGATGAAGAAAAACAGTTATTTGATAAGATTTTTTATTATTTATGCATTCAAATTTGAGCTGATCAACCACTGTATGCATTGTGCTATAGAAAATCTTTCTATAATTTCCATTTTGTATGAATATTTCAGTAAGGCTGCAACCTATTCAGAATTATCTGAGCTAAGTGTTTGTAATTATTTTTTAATGGAAGACAGAAAATTATTCCTCTCCTTTAAAGACTGAAGCATCTGTGAAAACTCAAATAGTGGCTGAGGGGCATGCTTACGATTTTAATCATTTCCTCACAGAGGTTCCCATAACACCTACGACAGTGTCCCTGTGTGAGAAAGGTCAATTCCAGAGTTAAACAGTGTCTCACTATGGTTGCAGGCTATCAGATCTTCTCAACCTCAAAGTCACATTGAAAATGATGAAAGATGACGGAAGACTTGACTTGAGATTACTTTTTGGCCAACAATAGACTGTTCTACTGGCAACAAGCCTGATCTAAAATGCTAAAGTAGATGAAAAGGAAACACTAAATATATCCATCCTGTTTGGGTCCTTGAGTCTGAGACATTTTTTCTTCTTCAAAAAAGCAAACAAAAAACATAAACACAGCTATTTTGCAATATTGAGAAGTGTGTTTTGAAAATAGGGAGTCCTTGATCTATAGATTTTCAAATTTCAGGGGAGCTGGGTTACACAAGTCCAATCAAGTGGGAACCTCCAATCTTTCCTTTTGCCTGTTAGTGTAGATAGTGTTTGGCACTCTTCAATACATCTCCAAGTTCTGAGTTTATCAGTTCCCTGTGCTCCTAGAATGTCAAAAGTATACTATCTTATAAATCTAAGTCTTCCTTTCACATATACATGAGGAATAGATCTGATCTTGATAACTGTTCATGATTAGCATTTTTCTATGAAAAAAACAGGGGAAAGAAACCTGAAGTGGCCACAAGGTAAGGGAGAAAAGCCTGCTCCAATGTCTAACTTCATTTGAAAATCTTAAAATAATTTAAGAATATTAAATACAAAGCATCAAAAGATATGTACATCTTCTTTCACCCTATCAGCTTTAGAAATCTTTTAATTGGATCCTGACAATCTTATCAGAGGAGAAATGATTGCATGAAGAAGGCTTAAGAATCTGGCTCAAAAAATGTCAAGACGCTCCTGTGGTTCACATTCCCAATTTTATCCTATCATTCTATTACTCTAATTCTCTTCTAAGAAAAAAATAATCATTTGGGAATTTTTCTTCATAATAGTGTACATTGATGAAAGCACCTTATATTTGCTTTGGGCTTTGTAGCTTACAAAATAATTTTCTGAATGTAGTTCTGTGAGGAGAATGGAGAAAATCCCATTATTCTAATTATACAGATGGGGAAACTGAGGTTCTCAGAGCTAAAGTGACAGGACTGGTCATACAACTAGAACGTTTCAGTGCCAGGACTGCCACCCTGATCTCCAGTGATCTTTCCACTATGCTTAGGATATCTACATATGAAAATAAATGGATGCAAATGGCAAAATCTAGTTATTTGGGGAAGTTTGTAATTAAATTGTGACTTTTAATTAAAGAAATATGCTTGGACCCAAATCTTTATTCAAAGCTTAACCACAAACTGATGTTTAGGATTAATTTTTATATATACAAATATAACTAACTTCTTTTAAAATTCAAAATCAAAAAGAAAAAAGTCAACAAATAAAACAAAGATGAGTAACTACATATAGTAGCACCAGACAAAGGACTGATTTTTAAAACTATTTTCCCTTTCCTACTAACAAAAGTTAAACAGCCTAACTCAAGTTGAGAGGGTAGCTGTGAGAATTATAGCTGTTTTTGACTGTAAGGGTGGGGGCGGTAATGAAATGAAAATCTAAAACGAAGAAATGATACTGAAAATATGAGCAAACAAAAAATATATGAACAAAGAGTTCACTTCAATTACTGTTTCTATCATTATTATCATTATTTCTGTTACTGTTTCTGCTGCTCAATTGTGTCTGATTCCTTGTGACCCCATAGACCAAACTGTCCATGAAGATTTTTTTTAGTAAAGACATGTAGCAACAAGCACCCCACATACACAGGAGGGCCTGCTGTACAGGTTCTTAGATCTGCTTTTCTAAGAGGAAAGCAACTTTTCTTTAATTACGTTCACCAACAGAGAAAATACAAGCAGAGAAATAAAGACCAACAGACAGGGCTTCTAACTGTCTGACCATAAGCAATACATACATCACAGATCAACAGATAGATCCAGCTGTCTGATCATTACATACATAAGTACTTACCAGAGAGAGAAGTACCCACATCTGGGTTTTCAAAGAGGAGAGGCAGGGCCCAGTTACTCTGAGTCTCATCTGGCAGAAGAATATTCTACCAAAGAAGCCTCCCCCAAAGCAAAGCCTCACCTCAGGGTATATATGTACACTTTACAGAGCCAGAGGGCACAGCCTCCCTGATCCAGTGCCTCATTAATTAACAAAAGTGGTGGGTATTCTTATAAAACAAGCCACCCTAATCAAGCTCTCCTTAATGGGCTCCAGGTGAGGTCTATTAAAGGGAAATGGACAGGGAAGATCTTTAACTCTAATTAGCATTACAGATACTACAATGATTTGCCATCTCCTTAGCCAGTAAATTAAGGCAAACAGAGGTTAAGTTACTCACCCAGGGTCACACCGCTAATAAGTGTCTGAAGTCACATTTGAACTCAGATATTTTCTGACTCTGGGCTCAGCACTGCATCCTCTGAGGCACCTAGCTACCCATTATTACTATAGTTGACATTTTTATTGTGATTTAGTTTGCAATTTTATTTACATTGTCTCACTTGACATTGACAAGTACAATCCTATGAGCTATTAGGGCCTCCATTGTATAGCTTAGGAAACTGAAATTTAGGGCAGGGGTGGCAAACCTGATGCTTCTAGGCCATTTTGTGGCAGCAGGTTCCCTACCCCTGGTTTAGAGAGCTTAAAAGAGTCATATAGCTAGTGAGGGCTTTCAGATAGACTCAAACCTAAGTCTTCTACCCTTCAAGGTCAGCAATACAGATTCTTCTCCAAGGTGTCTATCTATAGATAAATCAGAGAAAGTGATTTGGTTAAATGAATCTATCTGGCTAATAACATGGTGGATTTACAATGAGTCCTTTATCTGCCCTCTCTCCCTACCTCCATCAATGCATTATAATTGATCATTAACTTATTCACAAACTGAAATAACAGTGCAATTTTGATCCATAGTCTTTATTTCTATCATGTGGCCCCATTCAAAAACAGCTTCAAAGTATAGGTCACGTTATAAAGCTCGTTACCATGGTGATGTAGAATAGTTCATAAGTATTTACCTTAGAGTCAGGAAAACCTCAGTCTCAGTTCTTCCTCTGCCACATACTGGCTTTGTGACTCTGAGCAAGTCATTTAACTTCTCTGTGACCCAGATAACCCCCCAAGGCTATATGGTGAGACACTAAGAATACCACGTGAAAGGTCCGAGCTCTCCCACAACTACTTCGGTGAACGTCTGAAAAGGGTTGTAGAAAGACCAATTATGGGAAAATGAAAAGAGATGGAAGTAGCTCCTTTGTTCAAAACTGCACAAAAAGGCAGCACAAAGGAGATAGAGGCTGGTTTGCTGTTGTGGTTCATTCAGTCAGTCATGTCTGACTTAGTGACCCCTCGGATTGGGCATGCCAGGGCCTTCAGTCCTCCACTTTCTCCCTAAGTCTGTCTGAACTCACGTTTGTTGCTTCCATGACACTATCCCTGTATGCTGCCATCACCCTCTCCTTTTGCCTTCAGTCTTTGCCAACAACAGTGTCTTTTCCAAAAAGTCATGTCTTCTCATTATGTGACCAAAGTATTTAAGGTTCAGCTTCAGTGTTTAACTTTCCAGTGAAGAGTCATGGTTAGTTTCTTTAAGTATTGACTGATTTGATCTTCTTGCTGTTCAAGGGGTTGTCAAGTCTTCCCCAGCACCACAATTAGAAAAGACTGGGGTGGTCTGTCATTTCCTTGTCCAGTAAATTACCCTTTATCAGATGACTCCACTATGGCCAGTCTGTCTTGGGTGACCATGTATGGCATAGTTCATAGTTTCACTGAGTTACCCAAGCCCCTCTACCAAAACAAGATGTGATTCAGAAGGGGAGAGACTGGGGAGTCTCACCAACAAACTCAGTTCAATCACTGTTAAATATGGAATGATCATGGTGAGAAAGGCAAGAGTTTACATCAGGGAAATCAACCTGTATTCCAGTAACCTAACACAAAGCAAGTGAAGATAATGAGAGGTGGGGAAAGAACACTCACTTGGGCATCATGAGTCAGTACCACCTCTAATAATTGGACACTTGATGACATGTCCTATCCCCCTGACCTCTATGAGCCAAAGCATCGAAACATCTGAATACCCAGATCTCTGTACAGGGACCGGCAGCAAGAGGAAGAGCCCACTCATTACTGTTCCACCAATGTGGTCTCACACATTAGTAGAGCTGATAGAACTAAATCTTTAGTGAGGATTTTGTAAAGAGGAGAAAAAAATGTAGCTGAGGTTTTAATCCAGAGTGGCCACAAAGTAGACAGATGCAAATTGAATTTGAGGGAGAGGATGGCATTTCTGCATTTCTGATATCAGAAATTCCCAATTATAGTGGCCACCTGACCAATGGGGTCAAAACCAAGCAATGCCAGGTCAATCCAAAAAGGCTGAAGCACAAAATCCAAAAGCAAGAAATGACACTGAAATGACACTGAAAATAAGAGTAAGTAAAAATTATGAGTGAACTGAATGCCAAGGAGTAAAAAGCAGAATAACGGAGAAAACTCAGAAGAAATTCAAAGAGAACTTTGGAGAGGTAAAAAAATGGTTTAGACTTAAAGACTACAAGAAAGGCTGAAGGAAATAAATCAAGAGACAGATGAAATGAGAGCTTGGGAGGAAAAACATTGAAAGGAAACCTAAATAATTTAGATTTAGATAGTAGAAAACCTTACTAAAGCAATATTTTAGTGGACTTCTTAAAAATTAAAATGGAAGAAAAATAATTGAGTGTCTCTGAAGCAACCAAGAATATTAGAACAAAGTCAAAAGGTTTTTTAAAAAGTGAAGAAAATATCAGGTCTGTATCTACTATCAAAAACAGCAGACCAGGAAGACAGATCAAGGAGGAATAATTCAAAAATCATCAGATTCCCTAAAAACCATGACCAAACAAATAAATCTACATTCCATAGTTCAAGAAATCATAAAAGAAAACTTCCCAGACCTACTGGAACAAAGAGTAAATGTAGGGCAAAAAAGTCAGCAACATTCTAATATTTGGGAATCTTAGTATATCTATTTTATATTTAGATAAGTTTATCAGAAATCACAATAAGAAAGAATATAAAAACTTGAATAGAATTTTAGAAGAGTTAAATATGATGGATCTTTGACAGTTAATGAGTAGGAATATATTGGGGTATACAGAATTCTCATCAGTTCCTGGAACATTTGCAGAAATTGTCCATGCATTTGTGCATAAAAATCTCACAAATAAATGCAGAAAAGTGGAACTATGAAAAATATTTTCTTCTTAATTACAACACAAAATGTAATCAATAAATAAGGGATATAAAGCTAAATTGTATCTAAATGAAATAATCCCAAAGAACAGGTGGGTCTAAAAATAATTCGTAGAAACAACTAGCCATTACATTAAAGGCAATTACTACATGGAGATGTCACAGAAAGCTTCTCTGATGCCAGTCAAGCTGTCCTGATGCAAAATTCATATCTCTAAAGCTCTCTCTTCTATTTCTTGTCCTACCTCTCTGACAACTTCTCAGTCTCCTTTCCTGTATCTACATCAAGATGAGAGCAATAAACCATAGGTCTTCCCCAAGGTCTTATCCTGAGCCTTCTCCTTTTTTTATGATTTTGCTTGATTTTGCTCCTTTGCATTCAGTTATCATCTTTACACTAATTATTCCCAGAATTATTTATTCAGCCCTAACCCCTCGCCCTATTTCTAGTCTTGCTCAAGCAACTGCTTACTGGATTTCTCAGATGTATCGCATCCCTCTTAAATTCAAAGTGTCCCAAACTGAACTCATATCTTCCTTTGCCCCAAGGTCACAAATTAAAAAAAAAAAAAAGGAAGGTGGGGGAATGGGAATTCTGAAAATTAAAGAAAATATGGGCATTTCAAAATAGAACAAAAAAATAAAAGAGAAGAATTTTTAAAAATCTAACAAAAATGTTAGCTAATAGGACTAAAAAGTGAGAATTCAGTCACCATTATTAAAAAATGAAAAAGTAAGAATAACTCATAATAAATGAGAGGAAAAGTTTTATTAGGAAATATTTTACCTAATGTGTGAGTAGTTAAAAAATATATAAATAGCCAAATTATCAGAAGAAAAAATAGAGAATTAATATAAGCTCATAAAAATAAATCAAAATGTGCAAACATATTTCCAAAAAAGATGGATTCCTAGATGAATTCACACATCTAAATAATCTATAAGAATAATACATTTCAATTTTGCATTTTATTTTAAAAATAAGAAAGATGACATCCTATTAAGCTGCTCCTATGAGACAAAAATGATTCTTCTAACTATATCTGGGAAAGTAAAGTCATAGAAGAAAAGCAAAGATTAGTATCAATAATATCAGTGAAAAAATATTTTAAAATATTAGCTCAGAGAATTTGATAATGTATTGGATTTATTATAATCAACATTGGACTTTTACCAGAAATTTAGAGTTGGTTTAATCTTAGAAAAACTATGAGCATAACAAACCATATTAATAGAAAAACAAAAATCACATTACTGAATTGAAAGTATAGAAAAATATAACTTTTGGCAAATTAAAAGCTACATTTATGTTAAAAAAAAAACAAAAAAAACAACCTGGAAAATAGAGGGCAGAGCCAAGATGGTAAAGTGAAAGCAGGGCTTCACCTGAACTCTTCTACAAATTCCTTCAGATACCACTAAAAAGTGAATCTGAACAAATTTTAGAGTGGCAGAAAAACTAGACAACAGAGTGACAGATTTCCAGGCAAGAACAGTCTAAAAGGTCAATGGGAAGAATCTGTTACATGGGGCTGGGGCAGCGCAAAGAACGTAGGGTGCACCAACTGGGACTTGGCCACAGTTGAACAGGAATGCCCGAGGCGATCTGAGTCACCAGTAGCAGTGCCTACTCCCAAACATCTCAGCACAGGACAGAAATCCAGCACATCTGGGTGAGAGAGAAGCCTGGGGCCTGCAGCAGTAACAGTGGCTGCTCCTGTGGGCTTATCAGTCCAAGGAATGAATGTCTGAAAGTCACCTACTTGAACTTCTGGGAGCCAAGATGGCTATTATTTTTAGTTCTTTGGCAAGCCTCTTAAACTCTCTTGGCCTTTGCCTAAAAACTACAAAAAATTAAGATGGTCATGAATTGGATAGTGTCTGAGATCACTTCTAACTCCAGCTCTATAGAACTAATTTTCAGGGGGGCAACTTTAGTCCTGACCGACGCAAAGATTGCCTACCAATGAAAACTAAATAAATGAGAACTAGGAAGTTCTTCTTTCAGGAAGTAGGGGGTTACCTTTCCCTTGAGTTTCTTAAGCTCTCTATTTATGAAACAATAATCACTTCCTACTCAGGTTCTGTGAATTATTGCTTTACCTGGTCTTTTCAGTAGTCATGAATTTAGAGATGAAAAGAATGAAAATCACATATCAACTCTATGACTCAAAAGATGTTCTCTCTCTCTCTCTCTCTCTCTCTCTCTTTCTCTCTCTCTCTCTCTCACTCACTCACTCCTTCCCTCCCTCTCCCTCTCTCTCACTCTTTCCCTTTTGCTTTCAATTTCATTTCCTTCCCTTTGGCCTCTTGAGACAGTTTGATACCCCAGGATCTCAAAGTATTTATCTCGGATTTTCAACAGCCTACTACCAGCCGTTCCATGAATAGAACTGTCTTATCAAGACAATTGTGGTCTTATTGACCATTTCCCCTATTATATGACTGTCTTTTCCTTTGTGTTCTTCTGTTCTTACCTATACCATTTGCCGGCCATGTATCAAACACTGACATTTCACTGTTTACTCATTATTTCATTATCTGTCTTGTTTTTAAGCATTATGTAGTTTCTATATATCTTTATATTTTCTCTAATTTGACAGTTTCCTTGTCTGAAATCATGATTGCTACCTTCTCTTTTTTCTTGATTCTCCATTATTCATAAATACTCTACTAGTTACAGTGAAAGATGCAAATTTATACAAGAGTTAGTTCCTGCTCTCAAGGAGTATCTTCATAAAAGAAACTGACCTTTCCATATTTGGGTCTCAAAAAAACTGCAATTTTAAATTAAAATCTGCACGTGTGGAAAATAATGCATCAGTTAATTGCAATGTTTTGATCTGATCAACAGTTGGAGCAACATCAGAATTTGAATAAAAACAGAATCTCACAGATATATATATATGGAGCCCACATAATATTAATAGCACAAGTAAATTGCCATAACTTACCCCACCTACTTTCTCAAAATGAGATCCATCTTTCTTAAAATCTGTGATGGTTCCATTAAAATACCAAGTGAATACAATATCTAAAAGGGGATCATGCTGAACTTGACAAGGCAGGATTACACTTTCTCCAACAGAAACATCCATGTTGGATGGGGCCAGTGTTATTCTTGTGGGCTCTAGAGGAAAACAAAACCAAATGAAAAACACAGATGCTCAACCATTCATGAATTCACTATTGTCAGACTGTCATTCAGACAGATAGTCAGATGCCCTGTTATCCAGTAACATTATCCTCATTGGGCTTCAACCAAATAATCTCATTGATTTATTTAAATTACAGATAACCATAAAGACTGAAATATTTATATTATGAGATAGTGATATTATCACTGGCAAATCACTGAGTAATTGAGGATTAAAGGAAAGTTAGCAATGAAAGTTAGGCATGAAAATTACATAGTCAGAATTGACTAGGTTATTTTCACTGACTCATAGACTCACAGTCAGACTTTAGGATAGCCAATAGGTAACCCTATGCTTTAGTAGTTTTGACAGGTGGTGAAAGTAAGGAGAGAATATATTCTGCACATCTTTAAATAAATCCATAGATACCAGATTACTAAGAATTTAAAAGACTTCATTCAAAAAGGAAAGAAGGTTAATAGGTTAATAAAGACAGAATGATTTTTATAGATGGAAGTCCAACCATGACATTTTCAAAATTAAAAAACCAAGGACTAGTAAGGTGAAATGTTTTGCTCTTTACAAATAACAGACCAGGCTTTGATCAGTTTCTCTACTTCTAAATCCTCTAGTCTTCACACTCTATGGTGAATTTTAGGTATAAAAATTTATTGTCAATTTACAGAATAAAACTCAACGCATACATTTCCTCTCTTTCCCTTTTTGCTCTGCCCTCTTCCCTTAAAAATATTGCTTGATTAAGAACATTCTCACAACTATTCTCAATGAAGTTCTCAAAGATATCAGACCAGATTTGCCAGACAACTTACTGTAGCACAGATAATGTAAAGGAAAACAATCTAATCTGCATAACTCCCAAATGATAGGATAGAAATATATACATGAAAACATGTGACACAGCAGTAATGTATTAAGAACTACTTTAAACAAATAAGTTGTCTATTATAAATGCCCAAATTAACTATAAAAAACATGTGAAGAAAAATGGTATCTGTGTCCAGAGAAAAACTGATAAACATAGTATGTATAGATTAATTTTACATTTACATGTACCTATTTGTGTCTAATGGTAGTCACCTGTAGGGTGTGTTGGGGAGGGAAGAAAAAAAAGAAAAAAAAGAAATTTACATGATAATTTTGTTGAATATTTAAAAGGAATACCAAATTATACATAGTAGATTTTGCAATTTCATTCACAACCATTTTTTTCACTGTACTATGTTATGGAAAAGTTTGTTTTATTCCATAAGTTTAAAACAAGATAAAATTTAAAAAAGGAAATTGTTAAATTGCACATAATTAAAGTCCATTGTTTCACATTATGTTATAGTGGAAAAATGTGAAGATTTGACCCATCTTTTCTTTTGAAAATCCAATTTAATTATATTTTTACAGTATCTGTTAGATGCAAAGGACTAGTTACAGTTTTGGGAAGATAAAGATAGAAAAACATCCCTTTCTGGGTGCTTATATTCTACTGGAGGAAGAGGGGAGGTGTATTGTATTTAAGGATGAAGAGACATAATGCATTCTGAGGACAAATGGTTCTTTCACAACACAGTTTGTATGACTGAAGTAAAGAAATCTTCAGTAGCTTTAATGTTTTTTTCTATGCAGCTTAGGACATATTTTTCATCTTGAAGAACAGTAGTATGTGGTACATATATTGCCCATATCAGATTACGTGACATCTTTGGGAAAGTGGGAGAGAGACAGGGAAAAATCTGGAAATCAAAATTTTATAAAAAAATGAATAATCAAAACTTAAAATAAACAAAAAAAGAAAAAAGAAATATAAACTGAAAAAGAAAAGAACATCATACCTGTAACTACTAAGTGTGTAGAGCTGCTTGCTTTCCCAAACTGATTCTCAGCCAGACAAGTGTAAGTCCCAACATCCAACTTAGATACATTGGCTATTTGTAGTCCTCCATCGTTTAAAACAGTTATCCTGGAAAAAAAGTATTAGTGAGAAAACAGAAAAGACAATATGAAAGGATATAAACGTTCAAATATATTTGAGGAAAGTAAAAAAAAAATTTATTATAGTACTTATCCATGACACATATCTCCAAGCAATGGGATCTTAGCATTATAATATCTTTAAATGATAAAAATTGGGGAAAAAATGATGCAATTTTAAAAATAATTAGAATGCTTTCAATATGAGGTGGGAAAAGAACTCTTAAGCTGTTCAAAATTTTCAACTACAAATCATTACACAGCTAATGTATTGTGGGTTCCTTTCTCAAGATAACCCCAAGCATTTTCTGAGGTATATCTTTAGAGTTTAGACAATGAGATGATTATTAAAAAGGTTTGAGAGGTATAATTTCTGAATAATTTAATCATTTTATTAAGGTCAGTAGGTTACTAATAAAAGAAAAATGTCTTTTGGCTAATTCTCTTAGATCAAAGACCGCTAATGCCAGGGGGGTCATAGCTTATATATAGCCTTTGAAGAGTAGGAGTTCCTGAAAAATGGTCATCAACTGGGATTGGTTAACCCAATGAGAGGTGTGGGCTATATCGAAATGCAGGTCTTGGAGTTTGTGACTTAGGTCACTCAAATCTTGGTCAAAGAAACATCAAGTTTTGTACCATTGGGCTTGATAACAGGGAGAATTCTGGACCTGCCTGAGCAAACACAATATACAGGAATACACCCATTAGCCTAAGTTTAGAATTTCTTTAACTAACTGATTAGACCTCTAGGAGAGTTTTCCCATATTTTGGTTTCTGGATGAGGAAATAGAAAAGGGGGAAATCTTGGTTCTAACACAATAATTAGTTATTACACATAAGAGAGAAATATTCATTTCTCACAACAAAATCAAGAGCAATCAAAAAAATGTTCAATGTCACCTATGTTAGGGCTGGGTTAAGCACTGAAGGCACAAAAAGTGGCAAAAGACAGTCCCCACCCTCAAGGAACTCAGTAAAAAATGCAAAAATATCAAGAAATATACAGGATAAATAGGAAATAATTAACAGAAAAGTCATTGGAATTAAGAGGGATTAGGGAAGGCTTTCTATAGAACTGACTTGCACAACTTGGCAGTAGATAGTGACCAAAATTAAAATAGGCTAAACTTCTTCAGGTGAGATCAGAGACAGACTGACGATGGTTGGTTGCCATGTGACATATGTCATGTAACAAAGAGGAGAACGTACAGTGGTAACTCCACATTTTTCTGCCTTTGGTGGGCTACACATGGCGCGTGGGCTGTATGTTGTGCAGGCCTTGTGTAGAAGTTGCCATTCTAATTTCTGAACAAAATATTTTAAG